>OU342734.1:67157960-67776085 GCA_910589765.1 Avena atlantica
TATGAGTACACCGTGATGCCATTTGGTTTGACCAATGCACCAGCCTACTTCATGAATATGATGAACAAGGTGTTCATGGAATTTCTTGACAAGTTCGTTGTCGTTTTCATCGATGACATTTTGATCTAATCTAAGAGCAATGAAGAGCATGACGAACATTTGCGATTGATACTTGAAAAGCTTAGAGAGAATAAGCTATATGCCAAATTCAGTAAGTGTGAATTCTGGTTGAACGAAGTTGGATTTCTTGGACACATTGTGTCAGGAGATGGTGTAGCAGTTGACAGTTGATCCCGCAAAAGTGCCAGCTGTAACTGAATGGGAATCTCCTAAGTCAGTGAAAGAAGTTCGTAGTTTCCTTGTCCTGGTAGAATACCATAGAAGATTCATTGAGAATTTCTCAAAAGTAGCTAAGCCAATGACAGAGTTACTTAAGAAGGACAAGAAATTTGATTGGACTGAAGGATGTGAACTCAGTTTCCAAGATTTGAAGAAGAGACTAGTGACAGCACCAGTCCTATGTCTTCCAGACTTAGAGAAAGATTTTCAAGTGTATTGTGATGCATCTCACCAAGGATTAGGTGCAGTTTTTATGCAAGAAGGTAAAAGTTGTGGCTTATGCCTCGAGACAACTCAAAACTCATGAAGTGAATTATCCTACTCATGATTTGGAGTTATCCTCTGTTGTCCATGCACTCAAAACATGGAGACATTATCTTTTGAGAAAGCGATGTGAAGTGTTCACAGATCACAAAAGTTTGAAGTATATCTTCACTCAGAAAGAAATCAATATGAGACAAAGAAGATGGATAGAACTCATCAAGGACTATGACTTAAATTTGCAATACCACCCCGGTAAAGCAAATGTTATAGCGGATGCATTAAGCCGTAAGGTATACGTGAATGGCCTTACTAAGGGAGAATTGCCAGATGATCTGTGTGCTCAGTTCAAAGATCTTAGATTGGAGATAGTGCATGAAGGACATCTCATGTCATTGGACGTTCAACCCACCTTGTTGGACCAAATCAAGGAAGCCCAAAAGACGGACAAGGAAATTGAAGAGATTAAGGAAAAGATTGGCAAGGGAAAATCCAAAGGATTCCATGAAGACGAACAGGGTACTTTATGGTATGGAAAACATATCTGCATTTCGCAAGATCCGAAGATTTAGAAACTGATTTTACAAGAAGCACACAACTCACCATATTCCATTCATCCGGGTAACACCAAAATGTACATGGATGTGAAGGAAAGATTTTGGTGGAATAATATCAAGAAAGACATCACCGAACATATTGCTTTGTGTGATGTATGTAGTAGAGTGAAAGTGGAACATCAGAAACCAGCAGGATTGTTGCAACCACTACCTACTCCTGATTGGAAGTGGGACAAGATTGGCATGGATTTCATCACTGGACTGCCAAGTACTAGGTCAGGATATGATTCTATTTGGGTTGTGGTAGATCGCCTAACTAAAGTGGCACATTTCATACCCGTGAGGACAACCTATACAAGTGCTAAGTTAGCCAAGATCTATATGAATAGGATTGTGTGTCTGCATGGAGTACCTAAGAGTATTGTGTCTGATAAGGGAACTCAATTCACTTCTCATTTTTGGAGGCAACTACATAAGTCATTGGGAACGAGATTGGAATTTAGCACTGCTTTTCATCCGCAGACTGATGGACAGACAGAAAGGACCAACCAGATTCTAGAGGATATGTTGAGGGCATGTGCCCTAGATTATGGTGCTAGTTGGGATGAAAGTCGGCCTTACGCAGAATTCTCTTACAACAACAGCTATCAAGCCAGCATTGAGATGGCACCTTTGAATTTCTCTATGGGAGAAAGTGTACTACACCATTGCTATGGAATGGTGTTGGAGAAATAAACTTGATCGGGACAGAATTAATCAAGGATGCTGAAGAGAAGGTCAAGTTGGTAAAGGACAGATTGAAGATAGCACAATCCCGACAAAAGAGCTACGCAGATCCAAAGCGTAGAGAAGTCACCTATGAGGTGGGTGATAGATTCAAGATTCTTGAGACTGCGGAAAGAGTTACTCGGACAAAGACTATCAAATTCTGCAAAGTTCAGTGGAACCATCATTCCGAGGAAGAAGCAACATGAGAAAGAGAAGATGATGTTCGGAAAGACCACCCTCACCTATTTGCTAGCCAATCCGAATCTCGAGGGCGAGATTCACCTTAAGGGGTTAGATTTGTAATATCCCAAAAATCATAACTTGCAAAGCTTGCATAGCATTCATAAATTCATAAGCATTTGATCTTTTTCAAATAAATTTCAAACAAAATAAACCATATTTATGCCTATTATTTATTCAAGTGGGGCAAGGTTTATTTGTGATTAGTATTTGATCAGCATTGTTTTGAAAGTGAACACAAGGCCACACAAAGGTTTTCAAAAACAATTCAAATTTAAAACCATTTGTATGCCTATTAGAAATATTTAACTAAAGGCATGGTTTTAACTTTAATTTCAAATCCAAAATGATTTTTAGTATAAATGGATGTTTTACACACCCATGGACACAAGAATTAGAGAACAAAATTCTGGAAGAAATTCAAATGGCAATAGATTTGAAAAACCCTCTCAAATTCAAACCAGAAAATCAAATCAGAAAAAGAAAAAGATAAATAGAGAAAAAATAAACCAAACCAGCTAGCTAACCCAACCCAACCCGCGGCCCATCTAGAAGCCCACGAACCCACCCGGGAAACCCCCTCCCCCTCTCTGTTTCTCACCGCACCCGCTCTACCCCGCGGTCACTGTCTAGTGGACCCACGCCAGCTCACTCCTTTCTTCCTCAAAATCACGCACGCGACCACGTCGTCGCCGGCCGTTTCCTCCTCATCACTGCGGTGATTAATCCCATTGATTCGCAGCGAGATTCTCGCCCCTGCTCTGGCTATTTATTCCCCACCCCTCTGCAAACCATTTCCCCCAACACTGCAACCCCCAAGCGCCACCAGGCTCCACGAATTTTTCCTTGCACCACCGCAGCACCGATGAGCTCCGGCGAGCCATCACGGTGAGTCTCAAGCACGCCTTGCCTTCTGGTTTGCACGACCTATTTCGCCATCGCCTTGTGCATCTTCTCATGCTTTCATTTTGTCCTAAATCACCCCAGGTCGTCGCGCCCGTCAACGCCTGCAAGTGTCCGAAGCTCAGCTCAACTCCAACGAGCCATTCCGGTGAGCCCCGTGTTCCCCTTGATCTCTGGTTCACGCGACTGTGTTCGCAAGTGTCTTACGCATCTATTAATGCCTAC
The DNA here is from genome assembly GCA_910589765.1 of Avena atlantica. Lineage (NCBI taxonomy): Eukaryota > Viridiplantae > Streptophyta > Magnoliopsida > Poales > Poaceae > Avena > Avena atlantica. The sequence continues at coordinate 67,161,254 of OU342734.1, forward strand.
CGTTTGATCCCTTGCACCCTTGGTCGTCGTCTTCGACTCCGACAATGAACACCCGACGCGCGGACGAACTCTGACGAGGATTTGATGTTGTGTCTGTGCGCCCCGACCCCGTCCACCTACACGTTGAGCATCCCCATGTCCTCGCGACTTCGTTAAGCACCAGCACACCCCCACTGCATCTATGACCTCGCCGGTGTGTCACCGCCAGAGCCGTCGCCGCCGCCAGCGCCATTTGCGCCGCTGAGTTTTGGGCAATTAGATCTGAGCCATTAGATCTGGATCCTAAGGCCACGATTAGAGGTTTAGTTGAAGCAGTAAGGTCAGATCTGGGCCGTGCATCGTTATTTAGATCCTACGGTCCACTAGCGTGATCCGGCCGAACCGGTATGCGCCAATCAGAGGCTGCCGCGTGGCTAGGTTTTAGATTTAAAATCTGAATTTAGATCTATTAGTTATTCAAACTTGTAAATTTAATAACTTTTGTTCTGTTTATCCAAAAAATACAAATAATATACCATTGGAATCACAAAAATAAATCTTACACATCTATGGGCTTAGTTTTGTATTTTGTTTCTATTAAAATAGAACTTTATGCAGAGACATTTGTAGGCCTATTTTGTGTATAAAAAATATTTGGAAAATGTTTTAAAGGCCAAATTAAGTTTATTTGGTGTATAAATGTTGATTTTATTGCTCAGTACTGTTTTACTTGTCTTGTTTAGTTAAGAAAAATCATCACATGGCATTTGCATGCATTCATATATTTTTGTTTGATGATTTGAAATATGAATTTGGTGCTATCATTTTATGTGTAGATTTTGGTGCTAGTGGTGATTGTGACTGTGAGGATTGTTGTTACTCCCCCAACTACCAAGGCAAGTGGTGCTTCATATTTTTGTCCCAATATTTTGACTATGCCTTAGAAATATTTTGTATAGGGTTTGCATGTTAATTTTTGCTAAGTATCTAAAAGTTATGCTTGGGAAATCCTAGTAGTTGTAGAATTGTTAGATTTTCTCTAAGTTAAGATACTTACAATTGCCATGCTTATCCTAGCTAGTAGCAACCAAGGGTGGATTATATACATGCTATGGAAAAATATTTCTAAGTCTTTGACTTATGTTTTTTCTTAATAAAACAACTAAGTGAATGAAACACCTGGGTGGAATTGTAATTGCTTGGTTGGATTTTTTTTGAGTGGTTACCAGGGCCCATTTTTCAATGGTTTACCCTGTGTATATCACTTGTGGAATGCCACCTAGGAACAAAGGTATTTGAGATGCCATATGTTAAGAAGCTTTTAGTGCAGCCACATGGCATTATAGGCTCTGCCTGGATCATATAGGTTGTAATAACTTAGCCAAATGGACAGTTGGTGGTATGGGGTGATAGGTTTGGAACGCGTCCATTTTGGTCTAAGGGAAGGCTTCTGAAAGGTCCTGTCTCGATGCATGTCAAGTCTTGTGGGGAAAGTGCACCACCTCTGCAGAAGGAAGAATCTAAGTACTTAGTCGTGTCCCCGGCAATGGACAATTTGAGCATCAAGACTTGGAAGCTATCAAGAATCTCCTCATCCCAATTTTCTAAGTTAAAAAATTGTGGTTGAACAAGGGTAAAGGTTCACCAATGTCTATTGGTGGTTCCTTGGGAGTTTTTGCCAAACAAAAACTTAGTGTTTTCAACTGATAGGTAAAACCTATTTTGAGCAAAGCAAGCATAAGCTACACTTAGCCAAATTCATGTAGAAGCTAGATACTATTATTCTACTAAGGTATCACTTGCCAATACTATTCCAATGTATTGACCTACTGTGGCTGTAACTTGTGATGTTGGAGGTTACTCTGATGAGGATTAGGGTTATGAGTCTACACTCAACATGCTTGCCTGTGGCACATGAAGATGAAGACTTCTATTATATTTCCTTAGGTTAAACTATTGTACTAGCCTATGGCTACGGAGTTGTAAAATACTATGTTATCTCTGGAATAACGATGTAATAATGACATTTGTTTCTGTGAACTTCCTCTTAAACTGTGGATGCTAGCATTTGATCCAGGGACTAGCATTGCAATCACAGGGACCTTTACCTTTATAAAGGTGGGGTCTTACACCTATACTTGTGGGTCATCAGTTGGGCGTTTGGGTGTTTTAAGGTATCTTTAAGTAGTTGATGATGGAATGCTATCGTCATAATTGGTAGTGTTGTATTGGCAGCTTTCGTTTATATGATCTTTGTATGGTTTTTGATAGCTTTTGATCATTAATAATGAACGAAGCTCGTGTGCCTCGCTTGATGCAGAGGCCCTGAAGTAAGGAAAAATCTTGGAAGACAAACGTGTATGAGAATACGTTGTTGTTTCTTCATGTGCCCTTTTGAGCTTGAAAGGATTGAAAATAGGTAGCACTGTGGTGCCATTTTTAGGCATCCTCACCGCTTCGCACGAAAAAAGAGGCAAAACGCTCTCGTTTCCTCCCCTCTTGAGAGTCAGCCATGTGCCCTTGGCGCCCCCCTCCATCGTATCTGGTGGCCTCGCCGGTCGGAGGGTAAGGGGGATGGTGGCCGGCCACTGTACAATAGTAGTAGGAGGAGTCTTGGCCTAGTTCCGGTAGTGGGCCTTCTACCCGTAGGTAAGCGCGAGAGTCGGGATTCCTCTGGTTGGATCTTGGCCCTAGGATTCTTATCCTCTAGATCTTGCTCCTCTGATTGGAGTTGGATATTGAGGAGAGAACAACCACTCGTTCGATTAAAGCCAGTTGTGGCCACCATCTCCTGTGGTGGAGCGAACTCGCGAGTAGGCACCCTATGGCCGGCCATGGTGGCGAGGGGAAGGCACAAGCCACAGATGTTCGCTCTGAAGTGGAGCACTAGTGGGGTGTTTACCAGATCTTCATGGTTAAAGGTGTGTATCTTCCTCCAACCGGTCATGGAGGCGAGGAGAAGAGGAGCGGCAACTATGCTATCTGTATATCTGGAGCTCCGGATTTGGGGGCATTGGTACTACACCTAGTCAGAGCAAATACTCGACAAATTATTCGCCGGAGCCATCTAAAGCTGTTAGGAAGTGATGAGTCCAAAATTTATGCATATTTAAATATATAAATTATTCATATTCTCACTCATTACATGCTACATCTATCTATAATTTTGCCTATTATGTATGATTACTAGTTCTCATTCATTTCCACATGGACTTTGCACAATTAGTAGTTTTTTATTATTTTTTCTTGTCTTTGACTTGTGTGTAGGTGCTGTGTTGGATTATGGATAAAGCAAGACAAAACGAACCAAGAGGTGTAGGGGTTCGTAGCATGGAAAATAAAAAATTCTACCGCATGCACACAAACAAGCCAAGATCTATCTACTAGATTGTAGCAACGAGTCGATAGAAGCACTCACCCTCGAAGATTCCAAAGCGGTTAATGAGAGAAGATTCTCGTGGGTGATGTAGCCGTACACTTGCCGATCTCAAGATCGCGTAGACGATCCTTTCGGCGCTGCGTTCCGGCAGCGCTTCAGCAGTCGGTCACACGTTCGGTACTCGATGAAGAACTTCCTCTCCCTTGTTCCAGCAGGCAGCGGAGGTTGTAGTTCTCCCATTGCGATTCCGATAGCACGACGGCGTGGTGTCGGAAGTAGAGGGAAGATCTCACAGGTCTTCTGTAACATCCCAAAAATATTAAACTAGAGTCATCAAACTCTAATCATCAAAATTAGGGTTAACAAAAACTTTTCAAATTAAAAATATGAAAGCATGCATGTGTGTATGCATCCCATTTTGAATTCTTTTGAATTGCCTTGTTTAGGTGTTTCTTTGCTTGTAAAATGTTTCTTAGGTGGAATAAACATCATCTAAACAATCCCCACACTTTCCCCAAAGACAAATAAATCAAAACAAACCAAATTGGGTGAATGGTCATTTTGACCAATTTAACTCCCATGCCTACCTTGGTTGTCCCAAACTTTCAGAACTTAACAGAAACTTGTTTGGATCTTTACACCCCTTGATTATACTCATAACAAAGTATCAAGGCCCACTTTGTGATCATCCAGAAACTATCAAATGCATAGTTTAAAGGACAGTTCAAAATTGAATCTTTATTATATGGGAAGATTCCACTTTTTCAAAAACCACTCAAAAAAGCTCCACTTTCAAAACCCAAGCATCTGCAGACTCACCAGCACCAACCTAGCACACCCACCAAAAATATTTTCAAAATTCAAAACTTGAATTCTTGCAGCCATTTCATCAAACACCTTACAGATTCAAATCCCAAACACTATTGTGAGCAGTGATTGGAGCCTAACTTGTTCCCTCTCTGGTTACAACTAGGCTTTAGTAGATCATCTAGCTCAGGTGCAAACCTCTAGCATCATTGTAAGCTTGGCAATGCCATCAATAGTGAGCAGGCCGAGTGCACCCTTGTCACCCTCATGTCGACAGCAAGCTAGGAGAAGAACCAAGCCTAGCCAACATGTCTGGGAGCAAGCCAACACCCCACCGCCACTCCATGTCCAGCGCTCGAACATTGCCAACCCCTGGACCACACACACGGACCATGCCAAGCTCGCCAGCAACCATGCCGAGAGCGCTCCCCGTGCGCCACGCTCGACCGACGCCCACAGACCGCGCGCGGCCCTCGCCGCGTGCATACGTGATCACCACCGTCCCAGCAACCCCGCAGACACGCTCGTTCACCGCCGCGCGGACCACGCACGCTGTACGCATTAAAAACCTCCGTCGGGCACGCGCAGAGCACCGCCGTGTTCCGACCAAACCGCAACACCCCACGCCTCGCCACCGTGTCATTGAGCATCGCCAGGGAGCACCGCACCATCCCCTACCATCGCCCACGCCGCTAGACTTCTGTGCCATCGACCACGACGAGCTCAGCTTGCGCCCGTCGGTTCCCTCTCTCCACTATAAATAGAGGCCACCCCCAGCCGAATTGAGCACACCACCTCACTCCCCTCTCACCCAGAACCACCTCGCCTCAGTCCCGAAGCAAGGCGAGCAACGCTTTGCCGGAATTGCACCGGAGACCGCCGCTACTGGAGAAGAAGGGGGCCAGCGATTGGAGCCGCCCCAGGAGAAGCTTGTCGGTACCAGGAGGTTCGCCGTTGTCGACTTCGTCGTTCGCCCGCCTCGCCGACCCTCGCCTGAGCCCCGGTGAGCCCCCAACCACCCACACCTGCCGCGTTAGGTTTCAGTCTCGCCGGAGTTGCCCGACGTGGACGACGACCCTTAGCCGTTAGATTTGAACAAGATCCCACGGCTCACATCGCCCCATACCGCTTCGCACTCCCTCGTCTCACTGACGCGTGGGGACAGCGACTTAACCAGCCCGCGTAAGCACTGTGCTTAGCAGGCCGGCCCAGTATCGCTTCCCGCGCAGCCCAGTCGTTTGAAATTAACCTTTTCCATTTTATTTCAAACACACTTCTTCACCAAATTGAATGAAACCAATTTTGTTAGAAAAGCCTTGAAATGCTGAATCCAAGCCCGTTGGATTCAAGTCATTTGGATATGTAGATCATCCTTGGTAAAAAGAACAAGGCAGAAGCTTTTCTGCATTCAAACATTTTTCAAATTAAAACCATAATAGCTTTTGAGTTGATTCCAACTCTCAAAAATCACATTTAACCATACCTTTCAGAACATATAAAATATATAGGTTTACTTACAGAAATAATGTTCAAGTAATAAAAGAATGCCACATAGGCATTTCTAGTCACTTATTTAATTAAAATAAAAGGGTAAAACCTTATTAAATTGTGACACCACTTTAAATCACATTCCCATGAACTAAAATATGTGGTGATGACATGTGTCAACATGATCCCATGTTTGGTTTGGAGAATATTAAATCTTAAGTAGTTTTTCAATGAGTAGAAATTACTTTTCTAAAAATAAAAGGAATTAAACCAAGCTTTAATCTTGTAATGTTAGAGATGATGCTAGATCATCTATAGGACCCCTTTTGTGTGATGATTGAATGTATTTAAGTATTGTTTGGTGATTGTGTACCTCGTATTTATTTATAGACGCTAGTACCGACCAAGGATACGAGGAGGAAGGAGGATACTACGAAGAAGAAGCCGAGGAGAACTTCAACCACTGCTCTGCACAAGGCAAGCCAATACTTGTAAGATAACACTTGCAGTTTAGCAAGCTTATACTGATATTGATGCAAGCCTAATGCTACTTGTTGAATGTGTTGCAAGATACTCTACTGATGCAAACAAACCCTTACTTGTTACCATATGCCCTAAGCATGTGTGATCATACCCACTTGATACCCCCTCCTAGTTTTATTTGCAAGCTTTCTATTCTATTTCTTTATCAAAGCTACTTCCTTAGGGTTTACTTAAGTGATTTGTAGATTCTAGAAAGATATTTGAAGGTTGCATAAAGAGCATAAAATTTGGCCTAAGCTAGAAAATCTTGATGTCATCCTAAGGCATAAGATTGAACTTAGTTGAAACTCCACTAGTTACTACCCCTCATTAGTACTCACCCCCACTTGTAGATGCTAGTGCTAAGAATAAAACTTGATCAACTTTAGATGGGAAGACTTGGTGGAAAAATGGTTATGAAAACCTTAGAATGATGGATCATTCTACTGAGATGTTTTGACATGTGTTTCCGAACACCAGATGATTTATGGTGATGAAAATGTTGAGGCATGAGCCTTAGCCCTTTATAAAACTGATGGTTGTCTGGATGCGATACCATTCCAATTTTACCGTACAACCACAATACCCGAAGATTGGGTAGGGCTTGACTGGAAACTTATATACATTAGTATTAGTTCCCTCCCGGCCAAGGTCTGAGCTAAGGCTACCTTGTGAAGATTGTCCACCTGTGCAGTACCCAAGATGACAGTTGGTCATGGTTGGGAGGCCAAACTCACAGGAGAGGTGCTTATACTAGGGCGTGTAATTGAAAGGTTAGGATTGATTATCCGCATACTGAGTATGGTGAATTCAGGATTTGTTCCTGACGGATGTATCGAATGTTGTGGTGAAAGTGTACAATCTTTGCAGAGTGTCAAACTATTCGCATAGCCGCGTCCGCGGTTATGGACAGTTGGAGTGGCCATACTGTTCCCCCGTCAGATGTTTTCAAAATGACTTGTGAAATGGATTGAGATTTTGACTTGACCACAACAGAGTTGTGATATGAAATACAAGTTCCCACTTAGGTGTTATATAATTTAATTTATCTTTCTCTTGCTTCTGAACTTAGTAGAAGTAAATGCTTTTTGCAAAACAACCCTAGAGCCTAGTGTCCGATTATCAAAAACCCCTCTCACTTGTTAGTATTAGTTTGCGAGTACTTAAAGAGTACTCATGGCTTTGTCCCTGGCTATTCCCATGGCCAGACTATGAAGAGGAGTACCTGGAAGATGGACCCCAGGAAGGTTACGACAACTAGGATCATCTCCCATTGTTAGCATTGCATGTGTCCCCGAAGATGGAGCTTCGCCTACGCTACCGTTATTATTACGTATTCCGCTGCATGTGTTGTATTAAGACTGGATCATGAGATCCTTATTTGTGTTAAACCTTATGTATGGTTTGTAATGGATGATGTACTGTGGTATCCAATTCTGTTATATCTCGCAAAAATGGTAATCCTGAGATTGCGATGTATGGCATAACAGGCATCTGGGATTAAAAATCCGGGTGTTGACAGCTTCGCCTAAGCCAGAGCGAGTTATGGTGGATCTAGGGTTTCCCGGTGATCTAGGGTTTAGAAGACCGGGAGGAGGAGGAGGTGTCGGCGGCGGCTAGGGCGACGATGACGGGCCGACAGCGACGGCGCAAGGAGGCGGCACGGCGGCGGCTGGCGGCGGCAAGCGGCGGCGGGTGTGGGGAGGGCTTGGATCTTATGTGTTTGGGGCAGCCCTTCCCCTCTATTTATGAGAGGGGGCAGCCTTGGGAGGGGTGGGTTTGAATCCAAACCCAAGTTGGATTGAGAGAAGGACTTGTTTCTTCTTCCACTAGGAAACCATTGTTCCAGTTTGACTTTTCAAACGTCCCGTTTGACTTTTAATTTAGAGATTTAATTCTCTCTTGCAAATTCCCACACCAAGTGACCTAGGAGTGATCCAATCATACCACTTATCCATGACACATTCATGGACCATTCCCCTTCCGGTCCGGTGAACCTTCTAGACCCTTCTAGAACCTCTCCGATGAAAACATCGGAATCTTTCCCGAACTCCGGAATCGGACTTTCCTTATATGAATCTTATTCTCCGGATCTCCTCGTGATATCCCTGATCCCATCCGAGACTCCAAACAACATTCGGTATCCCTACTAACTTCCATATCTACTAAACAACATCAAATCCTCAAGTGTGTCTCCCTACGGTTCATGAACTATGCGGACATGACCGAGACACTTCTCCGATCAATAACCAATAGAGGAATCTGGAAATTCATATGGCTCCCACATATTTCTACGATTACTTTGCGATCGAATGAACCTCTTACATACGATACCAATTTCCCTTTGTCTCATGATAGTTTACTTATCCAAGGTTTTGATCGTCGGTATCTCTTCATAACTAGTTCAATCTCGTTACTGATAAGTACTCTATTCTCGTTCCCGTGATATGTGATCCCTTGTGAGCCAGTCACATGCTTGCAAGCCAATTGGATGACATTCCACCGAGAGGGCCCAGAGTATATCTATTCGTCATATGGATGGACAAATCCCACTCTTGATCCATGTGCCTCAACACATACTTTACGAACACTCAATGCCACCTTTATAGCCACCCAGTTACGGTGTGGTCTTTGATGTCATCAAAACATCCTTACGACGATGGTGATTAGCATGATCTCATGGTCGAAGGAATTAGGTTACTTTGTATCAAAAAGCTTATAGCAAATGAACTATTGAAATGACTTGATCTTAATGCTACGCTTATCTATAGGAGTATGTCCATCATACCATTCTCCTAATGATATGATCTGGTTGTTAACAGCATTTCAATGTTCATGATCGGGAAACCACGATCATCTATTAACCAACAAGCTAGTATCACAAAGAGGCTTTACTAGGGACTCTAATTTAGTTTACAAATCACACAAGTATTAATGTTTTCGGTTAATACTGTTATAGCATGAATGTAAACATTTATCATAAACACAAAGATATAATAATAACCACTTTTATTATTTCCTCTAGGGCATATCTCCAACAGTCTCCCACTTGCACTAGAGTCAACTAATCTAGATTACATGGTAATATACCGAACACCCATGGCGGTTTGGTGTTGGTCATGTTTTGCCCTCGGGAGCGGTTTAGTCAACGGATCCGCCACATTCAGATCTATGTGTACTTTTCAAATCTTTATGTCACCATCTTGGACATGCTCTCGAATAACGTGAAAACGTAGCTTGATGTGCTTCAGCTTCTTGTGTGACCTTGGTTCTTGCGCATTAGCTATGGCGCCCATGTTATCACAGTAGATAGACATTGGGTCCAGCGCACTTGGAACCACACCGAGCTCTGTAATGAACTCCTTCATCCATATCGCTTCTTGTGTAGACTCTGAAGCAGCTATGTATTCCGATTCAGTTGAAGATCTCGCCACAATGCTTTGCTTTGCACTCCTCCAGCTAACTGCTGCACCATTCAAAGTAAATACGTATCCAGATTGAGATTTAGAATCATCCGGATCGGTGTTCCAACTAGCATCGGTGTAACCATTAACAATGAGCTGTTCATCACCTCCATAAGAAAGAACCATATCCTTAGTTCTTCTCAAGTACTTAAGGATGTTTTTAACCATTGTCCAATGATCCACTCCTGGATCACTTTGATATCTGCTAGTCAAACTAACAGCATATGCAATGTCGGGTCTAGTACATAGCATGGCATACATAAGAGATCCTATGGCTGAGGCATAGGGAGTCTTACTCATACTTTCTCTATCTTCTGCCGTTGCAGGACTTTGAGTTTTACTCAAGGTCGTATTGGGCAACATGGGTAAGAACCCTTTCTTGCTATCTTCCATTCCAAACCTCTTTAGAACTTTCTCCAAATATGTACCCTGTGACAATGATATTAGGCGTCTCGATCTATCTCTATAAATCTTTATGCCTAATATGTAAGCTGTTTTGCCTAGATCTTTCATTGAAAAACTATTATCCAAATAATCCTTGACACTATTAAGAAGTTCTACATCATTCCCAATCAACAATATATCATCTACATATAGTATTAAGAATGCTACAGAGCTCCCACTCACTTTCTTGTAAATACAAGCTTCTCCATAAGTTTGTATAAAACCAAAGCTTTTGATTACCTTATCAAAACGTTGATTCCAACTCCGGGATGCTTGCTTCAATCCATAAATGGACCGTTGAAGTTTGCATACCTTGTTAGCATCTTCAGGATCGACAAAACCTTTGGGTTGCATCATATACAACTCTTCATCAATGTCTCCATTGAGGAACGCCATTTTGACATCCATCTGTCATATCTCATAATCATAATATGCAGCGATTGCTAACATAATCCTCACAGACTTTAGCTTCGCTACTGGTGAGAAAGTCTCATCGTAGTCAACTCCTTGAATTTGTCGAAACCCTTTTGCGACAATTCGAGCTTTATAGACAGTAACATTACCATCAGCGTCTGTTTTCTTCTTGAAAATCCATTTGTTCTCGACAGCATTCCGGCCATCCGGTAAGTCCACCCAAGTCCATAGTTGGTTTTCGTACATGGATCCAATCTCGGATTTCATGGCTTCTTGCCATTTATTGGAATCTAGTCTCATCATCGCTTCCTCATACGTTGCAGGGTCATCAGTGTTGTCCACCAACATGACACTCATAACGGGATCATACCAATCAGGAGTGGTACGAGTTCTTGTTGACCTGCGAGGTTTCGTAGTAAGTTCAACCGAAGTTTCATGATCAACATCATTAGCTTCCTCTCTTATTGGTGTAGGCGCCACAGGAACTACTTCCGGTGTTGCGGTACTCGCAAGTTCGAGAGAAGGTTCAACAACCTCGTCGAGTTCTACTTTCCTTCTAGTCACTTCTTTCGAGAGAAACTCCTTCTCTAGAAAGGATCCATTCTTGGCAACGAAGATTTTGCCCTCGGATCTATGATAGAAGGTATACCCAATAGTTTCCTTCGGGTATCCTATGAAGACACATTTTTCCGCTTTGGGTTCAAGCTTGTCGGGCTGTAACTTCTTTACATAAGATTCGCAACCCCAAACTTTAAGAAACGACAATTTAGGTTTCTTCCCAAACTACAATTCATACAGTGTCGTTTCAACGGATTTAGATGGTGCCCTATTTAAAGTGAATGCGGTTGTTTCTAATGCATAACCCCAAAACAATAGCGATAAATCTGTAAGTGACATCATAGAACAAACCATATCTAAGAGAGTTCGATTATGACATTTGGACACACCATTACGTTGAGGAGTTCCTGGCGGTGTCAATTGTGAAAGTATTCCGCATTTCTTCAAATGCTCGCCAAACTCGTAACTTAGATATTCACCTCCGCGATCAGATCGTAGAAATTTAATCTTCTTGTTACGTTGATTCTCTACCTCACTTTGAAATTCCTTAAACTTCTCGAAACTTTCGGACTTATGTTTCATGAAATAGATATACCCATATCCACTCAAGTCATCCGTGAAGTTAAGAACATAACGATAACCACCACGCGATGCTACACTCATTGGGCCACATACATCGATATGTATGATTTCCAATAAGTCCGTAGCTCGCTCCATCATACCAGAAAATGGAGTCTTAGTCATTTTACCCATCAGACATGCTTCGCATCTTTCAAGTGATTCAAAATCAAGTGATTCAAGAAGTCCATCGGAATGGAGTTTCTTCATACGCTTCACTCCAATATGACCAAGACGACAGTGCCACATATAGGTCGAGTTATCGCTCAATTTCAAACGTTTAGCTTCAATTTTATTAATGTGTGTATTTCCACAATCGAGATTCAACAAGAATAGACCATCTATCAAAAGTGCATGTGCATAAAACATATTACTCATATAAATCAAACAACCATTATTCTCGGACTTAAACAAGTAACCGTCTCGCAATAAATATGATCCAGATATAATTTTCATGCTCAACGCAGGCACCAAATAACAATTATTTAAGTATAAAACTAATCCTAATGGTAGATGAAGAGGTAGCGTGCCGACCGCGATCACATCAACCTTTGATCCATTTCCAACGCGCATCGTCACCTCGTTCTTCGCTAGCTTCCGTTATTATGCAGCACCTGTCTTGAGTTACAAATATGAGCAACCGAACCAGTATCAAATACCCAGGCACTACTACGAGTACTAGTGAGATACACATCAATAACATGTATATCGGATATACCTTTTTTTTTATGTTGCCGTTATTCAAATCCGCCAAGTACTTAGGGCAATTCCGCTTCCAGTGACCCTCTACCTTGCAGTAAAAGCACTCAGTATCAGGCTTAGGCCCAGCCTTGGTCTTCTTCGCCGGCGCGGTAACTTTCTTACCGCCCTTCTTGAAGTTTCCCTTTTTCTTAGGCTTGCCTTGCTTCTTGAATTTGGTGGTCTTATTGACCAACAACACTTGGTGCTCTTTCTTGATCTCCACTTCTGCAGACTTTAACATGGAGAAGAGTTCGGGCAACGACTTGTCAATGTTTTGCATATTGTAGTTCATCACAAAGTTCTTGTAACTTGGTGGTAGTGATTGGAGGACACGGTGAATCCCCAAAGCATTAGGAATCACTATACCTAAGCTTTGAAGCTTGCTTGCGTTCCCAGACATCTTAAGCACGTGCTCACTGACGGAGCTGCCCTCTTCCATCTTGCAGTTAAAGAACGTTTCAGAAGCCTCATAACTCTCAACTGCCGCGTGAGCCTCAAATATCATTTTGAGTTCACGGACAATATCATGTGGGTCATGGTTCTCAAACCTTTTCTGAAGCTCTGATTCCAAACCATAAAAGATAGCACACTGAACTATGGAGTACTGATTCTTCCGAGGGAGGAAAACATTCTTTACCTCATCGGTAGCATCAGCTGCAGGCGGGTCACCCAGCCGTGCATCCAGCACATAGGTCAAATTACCAGCATTGAGGAAAATCCTCAAATTGCGGAACCAATCCACGAAGTTGCTTCCATTGTTTTTCAACTTTTATTTCTCTAGGAACGCATTGAAATTGATGGTAGGGGCCGCCATTGATCTACAACATATTTGCAATAGTTTAGACTAAGTTTATGACAAATTGAGTTCTAATTAATAGTTAAATTAATCTAGGTGAACTCCCACTCAAAACAATATCCCTCACATTGCTTTAGTGATCACACGAACCAAATCCACCACATCAAAACCGATCATCATGAGAGTTGATGTAGCTTCAATGTTGAACAATCAACATGTTCATCATATCTACTATATGACTCATGCTTTACCTTTCGGTGATCCGTGTTCCGAGACCATGTCTGTACATGCTAGGCTCGTCAAGATCAAACCTTAGCTTCCGCATGAGAAAATCTGGCTTGCTCACGTTGTATACACTCGCATAATCTAACACACCCGATCATCACGTGGTGCTTCTAAACAATGAGCTTTAGCAATGGTGCTTACTAAGGATGAACACTTTAAAACTTGAAATTTTTGTGCTTGAGGGATCATATTATAGTGCTACCGTCGCGAACTAAGCAATACAAGATGCATAAAAGGATTGACATCACATGCAATTCAAAATATGTGATATGATATGGCCTTTCTTCTTGTGCTTCCGATCTCCATCTTCAAGCACGAACATGATCTCCATCATCACCGGTATGGCGTCAAGGTCAATGGCGCCGCTTCATGGTTGTCGTCCACCAGCATCAACTATTACAACTACTTTGAACAGACATGCATGTCTTAACGGAATCAAAAGACAACCATACGGCTCCTGCCGGTTGCCGACTTATAATAAGGAACATTGCATACATCATATATAATCACAATCATGGACATATCACATCACAGCACACCCCTGCAAAACAAAGTTAGACGCCTCTAATTTTCTTTGCATATTTTACGTGGTTTGGGGCTTTCAATAAGTGTCGTTCTAACTTATGAACAAGAACCACAACGTTGATGTTTGAACTATCAAGTTCCCGTTGTAAATTGAATCTATACTATGATGGGAGAGACAGACACCCGCAAAGCCACTTATGCAATACAAGTTGCATGTTGACCGTGGAGCAAGTCTCATGAACGATGTCATCCCATCATACCACAAGATGCAAAGTACACAAAAAGCAATTGATAATAAAAGCACCACCGCCCACAATGACCATTGTGTTCTACTCGTGCAACAGATCTACATATAGACACGGCTCTGATACCACTGTAGGGGTTCGTAGCATGGAAAACAAAAAAATTCTACCGCATGCACACAAATAAGCCAAGATCTATCTGCTAGATTGTAGCAACGAGTCGATAGAAGCACTCACCCTCGAAGATTCCAAACCGGTTAACGAGAGCAGATTCTCGTGGGTGATGTAGTTGTACACTTGCCGATCTCAAGATCGCGTAGACGATCCTTCCGCGGCTGCATTCCGGCAGCGCTTCCGTAGTCGGTCACACGTTCGGTACTCGATGAAGACCTTCCTCTCCCTTGTTCCAGCAGGCAGCAGAGCTTGTAGTTCTCCCCTCGCGATTCTGGCAGCACGACGGCGTGGTGTAGGAAGTAGAGGGAAGATCCCGCAGGGCTTCGCCTAAGCCGGAGCGAGTTATGGTGGATCTAGGGTTTCCCGGTGATCTAGGGTTTAGAAGACCGGGAGGAGGAGGAGGAGGAGGTGTCGACGGCGGCTAGGGCGATGGCGACGGGCCGGCAGTGACGCAAGGCGGCGGCAAGCGGCGGCGCGGCAGCTGGCGGCGGCGACGGCAAGCGGCGACGGGTGTGGGGAGGGCTTGGCTCTTGTGTGTTTGGGGCAGCCCTCCCCCTCTATTTATGAGAGGGGGCAGCCTTGGGAGGGGTGGGTTTGAATCCAAACCCAAACCCAAGTTGGATTGAGAGAAAGACTTGTTTCTTCTTCCACTAGGAAACCATTGTTCCAGTTTGACTTTTCAAACTTCCCGTTTGACTTTCAATTTAGAGCTTTAATTCTCTCTTGCAAATGCCCACACCAAGTGACCTAGGATATGATCCAATCATTCCACTTATCCATGACACATTCATGGACCATTCCCCTTCCGGTCCGGTGAACCTTCTAGACCCTTCTAGAACCTCTCCTATGAAAACATCGGATTCTTTCCCGAACTCCGGAATCGGACTTTCCTTATATGAATATTATTCTCTGGACCATTCCGGATCTCCTCGTGATATCCTGGATCCCATCCGAGAGTCCGAACAACATTCGGTATCCCTACTAAAATTCCATATCTACTAAACAACATCGAATCCTTAAGTGTGTCTCCCTACGGTTCGTGAACTATGCGGACATGACCGAGACACTTCTCCGATCAATAACCAATAGAGGAATCTGTAAATTCATATGGCTCCCACTTATTTCTAAGATTACTTTGCGATTGAATGAACCTCTTACATACGATACCAATTTCTCTTTGTCTCACGATAGTTTACCTATCCGAGGTTTTGATCGTCGGTATCTCTGCATACCTAGTTCAACCTCGTTATTGATAAGTACTCTTTTATTGTTCCCGTGATATGTGATCCCTTGTGATCCAGTCACATGATTGCAAGCCAATTGGATGACATTCCACCGATAGGGCCCAGAGTATATCTATCCGTCATATGGATGGACAAATCCCACTCTTGATCCATGTGCCTCAACACATACTTTCCGAACACTCAATGCCACCTTTATAGCCACCCAGTTATGATGTGGTGTTTGATGTCATCAAAGCATCCTTCTGGTGATGGTGATTAGCATGATCTCATGGTCGAAGGAATTAGGTTACTATGTATCAGAAAGCTTATAGCAAATGAACTATTAAAATGACTTGATCTTAATGCTACGCTTATCTATAGGAGTATGTCCATCATACCATTCTCCTAATGATATGATCTCGTTGTTAACAACATCTCAATGTTCATGATCGGGAAACCACGATCATCTATTAACCAACAAGCTAGTATCACAAAGAGGCTTTACTAGGGACTCTAATTTAGTTTACAAATCACACAAGTATTAATGTTTCCGGTTAATACTGTTATAGCATGAATGTAAGCATTTATCATAAACACAAATATATAATAATAACCACTTTTATTATTGCCTCTAGGGCATATCTCCAACAAGAGGATGCAATATGGAGGAGCTGCAGGCACCAGACTTAGCCATTTGAGAGGTGGAAAAAGAGGATTTTTTCATAAACTCCAAATGAAGATCCAAGGCCATGGTGTTGTAGCCCTCGTCCATATGAAACCAACAAGCCGAAGAACATCCAAATTGGAGTTCGTATGAAACAATGACAACCAAAATACAAAATCATACAATACCGATAACGACCAGTGGTATGGGCCCGTATTGTCCACCCGTACCACGGATCTGGACACACGGAAATGGCTGTTCTAGACACGTTTCTTCACATAATCCATCTCCGTTTGTTACTAGACCTTCCTTAGGTCATACAGAACGTATTGGGGGCTATTGGAGGAACCCCTAGGCCTATATAAAGATGGGAAACCCTAGAGGAAAGGAGGAGAGTCTACACACGCTATTGGGGTAGAGCCCTGCCGCTCCGCCGCCTCCCATAAGATATACACCACCACACACCTCAAGGGAGAGAGGATACTTGCATCTTGAAGGGATACGCATCGATCTTCATCAACAACGTTTCCAACTTCGACCCCCTTTGTTTACTTTGTTGTGATCCAATCTCTATTGTGGATTTGCACTTGTTTTCAATTGTACCTTCATATTTCATTCACTATTTCCATGATGTTGATCCCCTTCATGTATGAGTAGTTTGCTTGTTCTTGGGAGAGATGGTGAAACTGTAGCACTATTATAAACTTGCAATAACGATAATCTATTCTTGTGTCCATATGACTTGCCGGTCTATGATATATTTATGATTTGTGTTTGCTCTCTCTCTTTAGATGGTATGTGAAAGTCGACCACATACTATTTGCCCTTGGAACTAAAGGGAGGGAGAAATCGTTTGGACGTGCTTTGGGATCGTACCCGTAATAACCCCGTGACAGATTGGCGTCGGCTCGTGAACTATGCGGTCAAAGTAGGAATAAAGAGGGACTCCGTAAGCTAATTACGATATCCATAAGGAAATCCTTAATTGCGATGGTTTGTATGGGTGACTGCTCTCAGGAATCGCTGTGGTTATTTAGAGGTGACCTCACTATTGGCTCAACAAAGTGGATTCCTATGAGTCGTGTAGTGAACATCTTAGTATAGAGCTCTCTCCACACATCTCATGACACAAGAAGTATATTATCTTAATTAATGGCATCATGCTAGAGGTGAACCCTACACTCCTTGAGAACCCCTCAACCATATTACACAACAGCTTATATACACTCTCTTGCTCTAGTTTACTTTTGTTATTTAATTTGTTCTTTTTTCATTTAGCACTCATTCAAACAAACTCTTTATACACCCTTTACTTGGAATTAAAGATAACTTACAAGTACTCTCTAGTGAATAGTAACGAGGGGCATAAAGACCTTTACCAATAGCTCTCTCTGGGTTTGATATCTTTACTTCAAAACTAGCTACAACTGATTCGTGCACTTGCAGTCATCAAACTATTTTTTGGCGTCGTTGCCGGGAAGCTAAGAGCTTTTGGTCTTTGTTCTTAGTTGCTAATTTATTTTTGCTGTACTAAAAGTTGTTTACAAGTTTCAAGTTGTTTCTGTTATTGCTTTTTACTATTTGTACTTATTTGAAAAGAACAAAAAAATATAAAAGCAAAAACCCATAAAAATTCATAAACCAGAAATTATAAAAACATTTGCTACTAATCATGTCTTCCCAGATTGCTATTTTTGAACAGACCAAGCTCGCAATAGAGGAGAAGAAAGTTAGAAATTTTGGATATTATATTACGAGGGAAAATGTATTAGAAGAATGGGTGAGTTGGTTGAAAGGCTATTCATCCATATTATGTACCTCGTACAATTTTACTTGTGAATACTGTGGATCCAAAGATCATTTTTATTATTAAATTAGCACTTTATAATGGGAACTACGAATCCTCTGCTAATATGAAGGTTTATGAGAGAGTACTTTTTACCAGTTGTTGTGAGTTGCTAGCTCGCATGAGTGATATAAAAAGAGAAGATGAAGTACTCGATGAGATCTATGGAATAGTATACCTTATATACTCTTATTGTATTGATAACTTTTGTGATGATGCATTAGCAATTTCTCACAAGCCAATAGCCGCAGAAGAGACTAACCTTTTGCATGACTCGCAGAAGAAAGAAGAAAATGATGTACACCACAGTGAACATGCTAATGCCGCTGGTATGGGTTTGTTTAACTTGTATGACTTGTTAGATAGTTGTTCAAAATCATTTTGTAATTCATATCATGAGATTTGTGATAAATGTATGGTAGTTGGCCACCTTAGTTTTCATTGTTCCATTACTCTTGAAGAATCTCTAGTATCTTACACTAGAGTTGAAGTCTTAGAGTATTTGGTTTATAAAGGTGTCATTGATCTACTCTCAAAATAATTAATTATGAGAAATAGTAGTGATAATATGCTTCTTCTGAAACTTCTTAATTTGTTACCAAAGTTACAATATTATTGCCAAAAACGTATTAGTGATAATCCACTTGTGTTAGAGAGTAAGGCACAGTCTAAAACCGTAGTGCCCAAAGATAACCATTTGTAGGAACCACAAGATAAACAGGAGGAACAATAAAAAGGTGAGGTTGAAAAAGATTGGCACACTACAAATACTACATTTGTGTATGATGCCTCTATATCTAGTAATGATTCTTATAATACTAAAACTGATTGTAATTTATCTGCGAAGGCCTTGTTCCTAGACACTCATGAGGAGAGCATTACTAATGATGAACTAGAGATAGAACCTTGCTATGAATCTTTCGATGCTAATATGCAGGGACCTGATTTACTCCCTGTTGCAAAGGAAGAATATTATGAAGTGTTCCCCTACAATGTAACCAAGGTAAAATTTCAATAATTATATATCAATCTATAATCCTCTCGTTGCGGCTATATACGGAGGCATTCTCACCACACATGGTGCATCCACACTCTCTTAGAAGCGAGAACTTATTCATCTATATGATGTCGATGCACCGCAAGAGGGTACGGCTTCGACCGTACTCTATTATGAGATGCTCCAACCGTTTGATGGAGGTAAGTACCATTACACCTTGAATTGATATCCCCTAGGATCCAGGTGGATGATTTAATGGAGCATCTAAGTCTGGCTTTATGGCTTTAAAGAAAGCGCTTCCTGGGAGGCAACCCGGAAGTTTAGGTGTCTTTCTTAATTTTGTGTCTTGAGTTTAGTTGCATTCATGTTGAATTGGCATATATTTGCATGATTCTCTATTAGAGTTGGCTTGGGACTATTTTCAAAAGGTAGAATTATTCGTTTCTCTAATCATGTGTTGCATATCTTGGTTAAATCTTCTCAACAAAAATATATGTTTGCTTTGTTTGGATGCTGGACTAACGTTTCAAGTCTATAATAAAATCCTCGGAGAAAAATAACTTGTTTCGGAGATCATAGTGGATAACGAGCAGCAGTACGGGCGCATCCGTCCATACTACACACCCGTACCGCCCCTGTGACAAATTGGAAGAAGCAGAAAATTCTCTAGGAAAGGGACAGTACGCTTAACGAGCATCAGTACGATGGGACACGTCTATACCCTCCGCCCGTACCGACCTCATTACCGGGTGAAGGAAACATGAAGGCGATCCAGTGAAGATAAAGACCACCCGTACGGGCGCATCCCGCCCGTACCACCTGGTCATACCGACTTCGACAAAACCCTTTTAAAAAAAGAAGACAAGGCACAGTACGGGCCGGATCCATCCATACCACGCGCATGTACCAAGAGGCAGCATAGCATAGTAAGGGCAAGGAAAAGTATAGAAAGGTTATAACCCCTCCAATATTTTTATTTTGACAACCACGGGTCAGTGAGTTACCTTCTACATGTTCCATTATATTTCATTTTCTTTTACCTACCTTTGAAACTCTCTAGCCTATAATTCTCTGTATTGTTTTATGTTTCTTTTATTTTTCTTTCCACGGTAGGGTGAACAAACTCCATTCATACACCGAATCGTTTGCTTTTACTTCGTTTGCTATTTTTGCAGGTACTTGAACCTTGTGTGATGACGTGCATGGTTTGCGTCAACCATGCAAATACTTGCATAAGCCACTTGGTTGTCGTTTCAACTCAACACTTCAACAAGAAAGTATTTGTTGAACCAAAGGTCCATGTCCATCAAAAGTGAGGTTATTCGTACCTTAACGGTAAAGTGTGTCACCCTTGCTTTTTTCAAGCTTGGGTAGGTAACCACTTCTCACACTCTATTTTGATAACTGCATTTTCTCTTTTCTTATGGAAATCTATTCAAGTTTGGTTCTTGCAAAAGTTCTATCTTGGGGAACTTACTTCTACATGTGTAGAGTCTTGTGCAATATTCTTGTTCGATGATAAAACTTTTTGTGCAATCATGTATCCCACTGTTTTTGAATGCTTGCTTAGGTACGTTGTGTTTCATGTTTATATAATGGATGCACTTTCTTTTATTGGGATTTATAAGAGTTGAGTTAGAGCTTTGATGCACTTTGTTAAAATCTTTATTAGCTTGAGAAGAACTTTGTGATCCTCTAGAAAACATTGCCACAATTTCTACACTTAAATTCTCTGTCTCCCACTTTTGAAGTTTGAATTGTTTATCTTATTTGGTTGATTTGTGAAGATGCCATGCTAGTGGGAGTAATTCAAAATAGTTAGAATAAAGTTTTTTATTTGAATGAATGATTAGTTGTGGAAGCTTTTGCTCTAGTTCTTTTAGCTAACCGAGTCTTACCTTGAAAGTAATATTGCCAAACAAGTACAACAAGAAAAAGTCTAAAAAATGTATGACTTGTTTGATGAGTGATTGTCTTGAGAGTTTATCTTTGAAGAAACTTAACCCCATAAATGTTTTGATAGACTTGACGGCACTCTTGAAAGGAGTTATTTGATTGAAATAAAGTCTAGCGGTAATTGTGATACATGCCAAAGGTAACCTTGTGGATCAAACTTTGATAATATTTAAAGAGTTTTATGTTTTTGATGCACACCTTGGGACGCCAACAACTCCGCTGGCCTACGAACGATCTATGGTATAACACCTGATTTCAACTATGAGTTGAAGACATAGGTGGCATACGTGTCACCATATGGGCAAAAGTATTGGTACTCTCGAAGGTTGTGCAAACCATTGTTTAAAAAGAATCACTCAATAATCCTTGTTGAGAATAATCCTTCAAATAAGGAAGAAAAAAATGAAGATCCACATAACAAGTCCTTGGCATGGTCTCATTACTACTTTATGATTTTTTCTTGAAAAACAATGATTGGATCAGAAGTGTTTTGATAGCCTTGATTTACTGATGTGGGTGTCAATAAGACACTTCACTATTATGCTACTTAGGACATGAACTCTCTTACTCAATTTTGATATTAAAACATCCTAGTGTTCCTTGGCAAGCTGAGAGTAACTAGAAGAATTGGATTGATTGTCACACTTCGAGTTATTTATACTAATATTATACTCTACTTTGATTGTCTTGATTTACTGAAGCTTGTATAGTGGTCTTGCCATCTCTCTAACTTTGATGAGCCTTTCAAATGGATAAAGTGTTGAACGCATATGACTGCCAACTGTAAGTGAATTCATATTCTCATTGAAGCCCTTACTTTACAAAGTGAGTAAATACAAAACATAAAAGACATCATAGGGGGATCACAAGTTTGCTTTCAAAGCTAGATTCACTCTTGATATGAAGCATTGAAGTTTTAATTGATCTTTTATGGATTGACATAACTAAGATTGTGTTGCCTTGTATAGATATGTTCTTTCTTACTTTGAGCTTGTATTGAAATAATGATACAAGGAATCGATCTTACATATCCAATATTATACTTTTGTTTCAATTTTTGCCTCATTTATGTTATCAACTCGTGCCTCATGAACATGATGACCTTGTCCATAAGCCACTTTATTGCTCGGGTACGAGCACGAGTTTAGCTTGGGAAAGTTGATGAGTAAAATATTGATGCATATTTAAGTATATAAGTTATTCATATTCTCACTCATTACATGCTATATCTATCTACAATTATGTCTATTATGTATGATTACTAGTTCTCATTCATTTCCACATGGACTTTGCACAACTAGTAGTTTTTATTAGGATTTTATTACTTTTTCTTGTCTTTGACTTGTGTGTAGGTGATGTGTTGGATTATGGATAAATCAAGGCAAAAGGAACCAAGAGGATGCAATATGGAGGAGCTACAGACACCAGACTTAGCCATTTGAGAGGTGGATAAGTGGATTTTTCTATAAACTCCAAATGAAGATCCAAGGCCATGGTGTTGTAGCCCTCGTCCATATGAATCCAACGAGCCAAAAAACACCCAAATCGGAGTTCGTTTGAAGAAATGACGACCAAAATACAAAAGCATACAGTACCGATAACGACTAGTGGCCTGTACCACGGGTCTGGACGCACGAAAATGGCTGTTTCGGACGCGTTTCTTTATAGAATCCATCCCCGTTTATTCCTAGACCTTTCTTAGATCATAAGGAACGCATTGGGGGCTATTGGGGGCACCCTAGACCTATATAAAGAGGGGAAACCCTAGAGGAAAGGAGGAGAGTCCACACACGCCATTGGGGCAGAGCCCTCTGCTCCGCCGCCTCCATAGCCGCCGCCCACAAGATCTACACCACCACACACCTCAAGGGGGAGAGGATAATTGCATCTTGAAGGGCTACGCATCGATCTTCATCAACAATATCTCCAACTTTGACCCCTTTGTTTACTTTGTTGTGATCCAATCTCTATTATGGATTTACAATTGTATTCAATTGTACCTTTATATTTTATTCATACTATTGCCATGATGTTGATCCCCTTCATGTATGAGTAGTTTCCTTGTTCTTGGGGAGAGATGATGAAACCCTAGCACTATTACGAACTTGCAATAAAGATGATCTATTCTTGTGTCCATATGACTTGTCGGTCTATGATAGATTTATGATTTTTGTTTGATCTCTCTAGATGGTATGAGAAAGTAGATCACATACTATTTGCCCTCGGGACTAAAGGGAGAGAGAAATCCTTTGAACTTGCTTTAGGATCGTACCCGAAATGGCCCCGTGACATAATGGCATCAGTTTGTGAACTACGCGGTCAAAGGAGGAATAAAGAGGGACTCTCTAAGCTAATTACTATATCCACGGGGAAACCCTTAATTACGGTGGTCTGTATGGGTGACTTCTCTCAGGCATCGTTGTGGTTATTTAGAGGTGACCTCACTCTTGGCTCGACAAAGTGGCTTCCTACGAGCCTTGTAGTGAATATTTTATTATGGATATCTCTCCACACATCTCATGACACAATAAGTATATTATCTTAATTATGATTAATGGCAGCATGATAGAGGTGGACCCTACACTCCTTGAGAACCCCTCAACCATATTACACAACACTTCATAGACACTCTTTTGCTCTAGTTTACTTTTGTTATTTAATTTGTTCTTGTTTACTTTAGCACTCATTAAAACACACTCTTTATACATCATTTACTTGGAATTAAAGATAACTTACAAGTACTCCCTAGTGAATAGTAATGAGGGGCATAAAGACCTTTACCAATAGCTCTCTGTGGGTTTGATATCTTTACTTCGAAACTAGCTACAATTGATCTGTTCACTGACAGTCATCAGGCAGCTGCTCCTGCCTTTGGGGAGTTCTTCTCTGGCATCCTTTTGACTATCGGTCGTCGTCCTTATGCCGGAATCTATGGCTGTAGGGCAGCCGCTCCCTCCTTTGGCGTCAGTGATGTTGTGCTCGGCAGACGTCTCGGGATCTTCTTCAACCTCCAGGCCATGATGCCGTTTCGGAGGTTTGCTACTGTCGTCGTAGCTGGCTCCCTCCTCACAATCCCAAGTGTTTCCATCCCCGACAACGGTGAGGATGACTGCGACGACGCTCTGTGCGGTGGTGTAGGAGCTTTTATCCTCGATTGTGTTTCTACAATTCCTTTTGAGGACCTTTGTGCTAATTGCAGGAACCTGCGTGTAATTTTGTTTTTTTAAGTCCCTTTTTGTAATTTGTATGCCACCGCTGATGAATGAATGAAAGCACTCGGTCCTTCGGGACCGTCCCTGTTCAAAAAACACTAAAATAAAATAGGTAGCACTGTGACGATACCCCATCCCGACGGACCTATGGATACCTCGGAAATTTCTAGGCTAGTAGCAGTGACATATTTGGTTGCACGTGCACGCAATCTTAGTTAATGTTTCACTAAAACAAGCGATCATCACACAATAAGTGGCGAAATTTTAAATTTTAAATCCGACGTGTCCAATCAACGAGGAACAACTGTAGAGTATTATTCTTATTGCAAACTATTCGTGCGCACATCACGCATTATGTCTTGGGATAAATAAATAAAGACTAGACAGGAAAAGGGGTGGAGCTCTCGTAGCCACCCTACTGTCTTTGGTACGGGATTTTTCACACTCCCACATGAAATCCTGCTTAGTCCCGTAGCAATAATCGTTCACCAGGCAACAGAAGCAATGTTAGGTTGCTGTTGACCGGTGAGGCTACGCGAAATTTAGTCCCATCTCGCCTACGGGAGGAGGCCACACCCAACTTATAAGGGAGAGATTCCTTCCTCCTTTCAGTCCGGTCTTTTGGGATGGATTGGGCTCTCTTTTTATTGTTGGGATGTGAGCGCATAAACGTCCAGAACGTGGGCCGAGTACTGGGCTAGCCAAGTGGACGCTAACATCTGGTATCAGAGCTAGCGATCTCCATGCCTTCCTGAGAGGCTTCTCAGGGGGATGTGATGTTAGGCTGTTGTTGACCCGTGAGGCTACACGAAGTTTAGTCCCACCTCGCCTACGGGAGGAGGCCATACCCAGCTTATAAGGGAGAGATTCCTTCCTCTCTTTAGTCCGGGATTTTGGGATGGAGTGGACTCTCTTCTTATTATTGGGTTGTGAGCGCATGAACGTCCAGAACGTAGCCTGAGTGTTGGGCTGGTCAAGTGGACGCTAACATCTGGTATGAGAGCTAGCGATCGCCATGCCTTCCTGAGGGGCTTCTCAGGGGGATGGGATGTTAGACTGTTGTTGACCGGTGAGGCTACACGAAGTTTAGTCCCACCTCGCCTACGGGAGGAGGCCACACCCAACTTATGAGGGAGAGATTCCTTCCTCCTTTTAGTCCGTGGGCTATCTTCTTATTATTTTGGGCTGTGAGCGCATAAACGTCCAGAACGTAGGCTGAGTGTTGGGCTAGCCAAGTGGACGCTAACATTTGGTATCAGAGCTAGCGATCGCCATGCCTTCCTGAAGGGCTTCTCAGGGGGATGGGATGTTAGGCTGTTGTTGATCGGTGAGGCTACACGAAGTTTAGTCCCATCTCGCCTAGGGGAGGAGGCCACACCCAGCTTATAAGGGAGAGATTTCTTCCTCTCTTCAGTCCGGGCTTTTGGGATGGAGTGGACTCTCTTCTTATTATTGGGTTGTGAGCGCATGAACGTCCAGAACGTAGGCTGAGTGCTGGGCTGGCCAAGTGGATGTCAACATCTGGTATTAGAGCTAGCGATCGTCATGCCTTTATGAGGGGCTTCTCAGGGGGATGGGATGTTAGGCTGTTGTTGACCGGTGAGGCTACACGAAGTTTAGTCCTACCTCGCCTACGGGAGGAGCCCACACCCAGCTTATAAGGGAGAGATTTCTTCCTCTCTTCAATCCGGACTTTTGGGATGATGTGGGCTCTCTTCTTATTATTGGACTATGAGCGCATAAACGTCAACGTAGGCTGAGTGCTGAGCTAGCCAGTGGACGCTAACAAGCAAACACGTTTGCACCCTTTCTGATAAAAGCACAGCCCATTTGGAACATTGATCCTCTCGTTATCCGTGCAGGTGATTCAGCCTATAGAACAACAAACAAAACATTGCTATGCAGTTATTTGAGATTGATCAACAAAAAATGGCAATATACATCCTACCAGGTGAACTTTAAATAAATATTACGTGTGCATAAACATGGACTAAAAATTCTTGAGTTTGAACGACTAGTTACCTTGCGCAAGCGTAGCCGATGTATAGACAGTACTTCCTCGTATACGACACTACTTGATCGAAGCTTGTCTGACGGATGAGAAAATATTTGTCGACTCGCGTGGGCCTGTATAAAGAGAGATTGAGAGAAGGGAGATCCGGTGCTATAAATCATCCAGCTATGCGGTGCAGAAGAGATCAAGCAATTAAACTGGAATGATTTAGTATCTTTCCACATATGATATGCACCTCATTAAGATCTTTCCCGCTGTCATGCAGAAAAGATCAATATCTTGTGAATAAAACATGAGAGATTCGCAGCACCAATTTTTTCTGCCTGTCTAATTTGTAACTCAATGGACATAATTACATCAAGCTAGACACACTCGTACAATATACAACTTCTACTGAGCTACTTAAGGTAAGGTGCGAAATGGTTTAGCCAAACTTGATCTATGGTCCTCGTTTTGAAGTACTAGTAGCCCTCCCCGATGGAGTTGCTTGGGTGGTACTTCTTCGCGCCCCTGTCGGCACTGCAATAACAATGGGAAAAAAAGGATGTAGAATATCATTGCAGAAAAATGTTAACCACGGAATATCGAGAATGTGGATATAAGGCACTTTCAGAAAATTAAGTTATAATCCGAATGCAAACTTAGATAAATCTTACCTGAGGGTTTAGGAACAAGAGGATCCCTTGGTTTAGGCCGCAAGCCTGATGCTTTTGGGACTGCCAACTTCTGAACTCGAGATGCGGCTTTTGTCCTACATGAAGAAAAAAAAGTAGAAGTCACCGACAACCGCTACGACCATGGCAAAAGTTCCCCTTAATGGAAACAAAATTAAGATGTCAAATGAATGAAACTATTATCTGAGACTAAGGAGAACTGGAAATACGCACAACCGCTCTTTCGCGGGGCTGGGATTTTTCTCTTGCCCTTGGTCCACCACGCTGCTTACTGAACTGTCAGTTTCTGCACCGGTGGAATTACCTCCATCAGATGCATCACTTAACCTTCCATCGGAGTCAACATCACCAAGACCAGAAACCTCAGGTTCAATGGAGAGCATGGACCCAGCTTCAGATTGCCTGTCACTAATATCAGAGAAGTTATCAAGATCAGAAGCAGCTCCGCTGCCAACACTAGAGACCTTTGCTAGTGATGTTATGCCCGGAGAAGACGAAGAATGCTTCAATAGGGAACTAGATTGTCTGTTGGACTTCAGTTTGGAGGAGCTAGTATTGAGTAGCTGCAGCTGTTCGATTTCATCATCCTTCTTTGAAATAGTATCTTGGAGCATCGAAAGCTGCAAGGTGAAACATTAATGTCAACAACTGCAACTATACTATTAAATTATGAAAATAATCTCGTGTCACATGATATACTGTTTTGAATTTTGTCGTCCCAGTATGACATCCTTAATTTATTTGCACGCCTCAGTATTACCAAGATCATTAGATAGTTATGCTGCTAGGTTGCAACATCACTCTGTATTTGGACTTAATACTGTGTATGTGCATGTGTTGGTATTGTGGGGAGTATCCTGAGTATATTACCTGATCCATCAATTCTCTGACATCTTTGCCTTCTTTTCCCTCCTTATTGGCCCTTGCACCACCTAGTTCCACCCCAGACACACGCTCCGCGAATTTAAGAGTACTTAAGGTCTCTGTATAAGATGTAACATCTGGGTTGACCTGCACAAACATTAGTGTCTTTGCATGTCCGCCTGCATATGGAAACTTTCCATGTCATGAATCTATATAGAACATGTAATCATGTAATGAAAATTAGTTTTTAGTGAAGAAGAATACCCAGTGAAGTTTGCAAGACTTGTGTAAGCTTGCTATTTCTGTATGGTACATGGGCATTCTTCTGTGATAAAGAAAATATAACATCTCCAAGAGCAGCAAGAGATTTGTTGATGTGTTGTGCTTCTTTGAGCCTGTCTCCTGTAACCGCAGAGCGGTCCACCCTCTCACTTCCAGCAAGATCCACAAGGTGTAGAGCGCCACGTAAAGTGTTCCCAGTTTTTAGATCCTGGCCTCGAACATGAATGGTCACAACACTGCAAGATTACCCGCTAATAAGGAGGTTTTTTCCCACAAAAAAAAGAGAAGTGACACAATTGACCTACCTGTGAGATCTGCTGCTTCTCTCGTTTAAAGCTGTTGCACTCATGGCTCTATTGCCGTGCCCAGTTTGCATTAGCTCAATAACATGAGAAGTTGAGTGTACAGGACACATCGTTGCGTCAGGGACAGCAATTCCGTTGGGCTGGATGGTATTCTGAATCCCTATTGTGTGCAAGTTAAGAAAAACAGGGATGTTTCAGTCTGCAAAAAAAGCAATTGATTGAATTCCTACAAGCAAGACTATGACAATACAATCCAATGAATACTGGGCACTGACTATGTTGTACCCAACTAAAGTTGCAACCATGGGTTAGTTGTTAGAATTTGGAGACAACACATACAAGATACTATGCCCAATTAAAGTCTCAACTAAATTTCTGGCTAATAAAATTGCCAGAGACATCCCAAATGCATAAAACAATGGCTAACTTAGAACATGAAGAAAACATGCACAAATACTATATCCAGTGGAAGCCTAAAGTAATGCAGTTTTGGACACAAAAAAGGATATTTCTTCTGCACACCACCAACAATAAGGAGATCACGGATATGCTCATTGTAGATCTCAATCATTTGAACACTAAGTTCATACGTGATTGTATCTTGTCGATCATGGGAGATATTGAAAAGGTCATTTAGTGCTCTATAATTAACGCCCCATTCCTTCTCAGATGCCTTTTCAGGGCCCATCTAACAAAATCAATAGAAACAAGGTATTATAAGCATCGTTGACTGTAGAGAAACATTGTTAGTTCTCCCATGTAAACAGAAACAAAATGCTAAAGTTCGCGTTCCGAGAGTTTCATACCATAGTGTATGTTTTCCCTGATCCAGTTTGACCATATGCGAAAATGCAAACATTGTAGCCATCAAGAACTGATCTAATTAGAGGCTGGATGTCCTTGAAGACCATATCTGTTAAGGAAATATGGAGATAAGAAACCAAATTATGCTATCCAAAACTACATAAATGCATTGTTATATCATAAATCGGAACTCAAAGAAGGTAAGTTGCATAGATTTCATTGCTATGAGCACCTTGTGTAGTGGTAGGGCCAAAAACTTTGTTAAATGTGAAATTCTTGCTCCCTTCCTTCGGTTTTGTAGGGTTTGATAAAACAAGTTCACCATTTTCGCCAATATATTCAACTGAACTGGATTTCTCGTTCTCCCCAGGTTGAAAAGGTCTTATCCGACATAAGACTCTGATATTTCCTGCTCATTAATACTATGTTAAGCTAATGTTTTTAGCTGTACTACCTGAAGTTAATATAGATAACAAAGCAAAATGGACTGATGATTATAGTACAAAAGTGGCACCTTTAAGTTCCTGGATTTCATTGAATAATTTCCTGTTTTCTGTAAGAGCTGCATGATACTTTTCTGCGGTATTGGTTACCACCTTAAGGTCTTGTCCTATATAAAAAGGTATAATATTACTTGGGATTTATTGATGAAAGTTTGGTAAAAGATAATTCATAACTACTCACAGGGTTCATTCTTACCCAGACCAGCTAGTTCTTCAAGCCATCTTTTTTGACAATTTTGAATTTCATGCCTAACTGAAACAGAACATAGCCTCAAATCCTGATAAAAAAACACTATTTACATAACTGTAAAATTTAGAAACTCCCCGAGGAAAGTAAGAGAAGGGATTCATTTGAATAATACCTGAACGTTTTGTATTTGTAGACCCACAAATTGGTTGACCACTATTTCTTTCTGCTCCCAGAATTGGATTTTAGATTTCAGTACTACCTCAATTTCTCTTCTACTCTTGATAGAATCTTCTAACATGATCTCTACTTCCTTTATCCTCTGTTCCAACTTCTCTTTTAGTTGGGAGGCTCTGGTCTCTAATTGCTGACAACGTGTCTCATGCACCCCTTTTGCTGCTTCAAGCTCTTGCCTGAGTTGCAGAACTATACTAGCATTGTATTCCTTATCAGCAAGAAGCCTAACTACATCCTTCTCCTTAGATTCTAAGAGTTTGCAGGCTTCTTCCTTGTCAGCAAGAAGCCTAACTACATCATTCTCCTTGGATTCCAACAGTTTGCAGGCTTCCTCATATGATGATCGTAATGCTTTCGTTTCCAGGTTAACTTTCACAATTATGTTATTACCATCCTCTTTTTCCTTCATCAACCTAATAATTTCGTCATTCTCCTTAGTTGATCTGTCTTGTCTGAGTTGCAAAATTATACTAGCACTGTCTTCCTTGTCTGCAAGAAGCTTAATCATATCTTCGTTCTTAGATTCTAACAACTTGCAGTTCTCCTCATGTAACGATCTTAATGCTTCTAATTCCAGCTTAAGTTTCATAGTTGTATTGTTAGAATCCTCATTTTCCTTCATCAACCTAATTATGTCACTCTTCTCCTTAACTGATGTACGTGCATCTTCGTCGGTTGATTGCTTCATGCTTTCAGATGTGCCCTTGTTCAAGTCAACCTTATCTTCCTTCTCCTTCATTAATAGAATTAAATCTTCCTTCTCTTTCAGCAGCCTAATCATCTCTTCCTTCTCCTCTATCAGCCTAACCACGATAGTGTTCTTCTCTGCAATCAACCTATCGCTACCATCATTTGTTGTTTGCTTTTTGTCCTTAATACTGCCATCTTCCAACCTGGTCATATCTTCTCTCTCTGTGGACCTAACTATATCTTCCTTCTCCTTCATCAGTCTAACCATCTCTTCATTCTCCTTTGTCAATCGGACTATAATATCATCCTTCTCCTTGAGTAACCTATCTTTTCCTTCATATGTTATTCTTTGTGCTTCTTCAACCATGACTTTTTTTAAGTCAACCATATCTTCCTTCGCCTTTAACAAACTAACCATATCTTCCTTCTCCTTCAACAACCTAACCATCTCTTGCTTCTCCTTCTTCAATCTAACTATACTATCATCCTTCTCCATAAGTAACCTATCTTTTCCTTCATCTGCTATTAGTTGTCTTTCTTCAACCTTGACATTTTTCAAGTCAACAATATCTTCCTTCTCCTTCAATAATGTAACCATATCTTCCTTCTCCTTCAACAATCTAACCATATCATCCTTCTCCTTCAGCAACCTAACCATATCTTCCTTTTCTTTCATCAATCTAATAACATCTTCTTGGCATTTCATCAGCCTAGCCATATCTTCCTCTGGTAGTTGTCCTTTGTCTTTTAGCTTATCTTTCTCCATCTGCATGATAAGAGTGGGCTTTCATAAAGAAACAGATCAACTAGCTACATTGATGCTAAAGATAGTCATTCAAGTGCATGAATTCTCATTATTTACAGATTGAACAAGAAAGTCAACCATCCTCGCAGTCATTTTAAGCTTCGGTATAGAAATAAACAAATTGAGTGCGGTGGTTATTCTCAGTGTGTCAATTATTTTGCAATTTAATGGAGACAAGAGGATCTCTAAAGCTTATCCTTAAGAATTTACTTGCAGTATATAAAAATTCTAGCAAAAGCACTCAAAGAAGGTGCTAGAATTTACTTGTGTTTGCCCGCTTGCCCCACCTGCTAGTGCCTCTAGCACTCTTATCCTTGACTGATACTTCTCTTCGCGAGCTCTAATCAGGTTATTTTGCTGCACACAAGTAAGAGATCACAAAGGGACTACTCAACACAGAATAAATATGAATAACTATTTTCTTACATTTCGTATATGCCCGGCCTGAGAAGACATGCGCCGCTCAATTTCAACTATGACCTTCCTCAGCATGCAAGCAATGCGCTACAATGAAATGTTTGCATTCATTTACACAAGGAAAGATGTTAACACGTACAGGAACAGACCTCTTAAATATGTAGACAACAAACTAACTATATTGCTTTCTGAGGGGCCTACATAAGGTATCTGTCCATTCTTCCTCTCGATGCTCTCATCAACAATGCTGTTCACGACTCCCAAAAGTGACTGAGTGGGTGCATTCTGCAAAATGTGTTGGTTTGTCAAACACGAGGAACTGCTAAAAAGGCTTACATTTTGGAACAGAGGTAGTATCTTTTTTTTTATAAGAGGTATCTTTTTTTAAGTGCAAGTTTGCAGCATTAGTACTTTTTTTTTGCAAATAAGTCTACAGCATTGTACTTACATCCAAGCTGGAGGATTTCATCAAGTCTGAAACTTTACAGCCAGGAAGATCAGGATACGCCCCTTGTTTCATCTGAAATACCCCCGACGGAGAATACAGATCGGCCCCTAATGAAGGACTGGACGGTTCTGAATAGAAAGATGGCAAAAGATGTTCCAATTGGCAATTCAAGGTATTCACAATTTCATAATATCACTGCAAGTACAAATACAAGACAGACACTTGTCACCTGACATAACCGGACTGGTGAGCACTCTTTGCAGCTTGGCCTCCATGTGCTTTCTGCCTCCTTCGCTATCGCCTCTGGTGAGGAAACTAAAGCCGCGTTCTTCACCGATGCGTGATCCGAACCGATCCCTGAGGGCAATAATGCAGTTCACAACAGCTTCCATTTGACCCTGGATGGATGAATCGGCAGCAATGTCAACCAATTTATTAGCGTGGCGGCGCAGTCCCCAAAAGAAGAGTTACTAGCAATAAACCAACCCTCTCGAGGTCAAAGGCGCTGAAGGTGGGCACGCCCATCCGCTCGACGGCAGCGCGGAACCTGCCTACATTGTCCGTGGAGGCGTCATCCAGCAGGGCCCCGGGGCAGATCTTCCTGAGGAGTGCGCAGAGCAGCCTACCGCAGGAGAGCGCGGCGTGCAGGTCGTTGTCGGAGGCGTCAGACGGCGTCGGAAGAGGGGCGTCAGGGAATACCCCGCGCAGCCAACCGACGGCTTCCGCGCGCCGCCTCGCTGCGCCGTAACCATCCAAGAATCGACCAATAAGCCAATCGACAGAGCATAAAAAGAAGACGAAATAAACCAAGAACCAAGAAAGGCGACCGGGGAAGTGAGTTTACCTGGGTCTGACGCGGCATTCGGGGTGCGGATAGACATGGAAATCGAGGTGAAACGGAGCGGCGGAGACGGGCATGCGGTGGGTATAAGCCGCCCAGCATCGGGGGGACGGCGAGGAGAGGAGAGGGACGGTGATGAGGAGAGGACGGGAGGGAAAAGAGCGCGCGAGATGCATGGAGGCGGTGGCTACGCGGACCTTGTGTTATTTTTAGGTGGCGGGCGTGGAGAGGGGAAAAGAGGAGTGAGACGAGCGACGGGAAGAAGACGACGACGAGTCTTGCTCTGCTCGGTTCCGCCCGGGCCGGGGAGTCCAGCCCAAGCGATCCATCAACCTTTTGATGTCAACGGAATTTCAACCTGAGCCTGTAAGGCTAACTCTATCGGTCCCCTGCATTTCTAACGGTCCCCTGCATTTTAGACATCGCTTCTTCTTTTTTTTTTTTCATATTGTTGGAACACCCCCTGCCGACTGGCCGGTCTGGGGCTGTTCCACGCAGGAGAAGAAGACTAGAGAAAGGCATACACAGTACAAAGTAGATGAAATAGAGAACTTTTATTGATAACTCTCTCGGTAAACTCACGTACAAAGGTTGTTCCTCTATTTATAGGCTAAAGGAGGATACGATACCCACATGGGCCAACCCTAACCTGGTAGAGGCCACACCGAGTGGGCCTCTACCAGCCCAGTTTCCTAACACTCCCCCTAGGTATCTTATCTGTATAACCATGGCTTAAAACTCCGAAAAACCCAGTGGAAAAAATATGGAGAAATGCACACGGTATACTTCTTGCTATGTTGCACGAATTGCCTCATTAAAAACCTCATGTGAGAAACTTTATAAAAACTCACTAAGGAAAAAAGAGTATAATTCACTTAACTATAAAGTTAAGTACTCAATCATCGGGATCAAGATTTCAGCGATGAGTTTGTGAAGATTCTCCTCCTAAACCTTGCATCTCCCTAAGTCTCATCATACCGATCCCTCGGACACATCTCTCGAAAGAAGACGTTGGCAATGATTTAGTGAACAAATCAGCGAGATTTTCACACGACTTAGTATGCAAGACTTTCACTTCGTTCATCTTTTGCAACTCATGTGCATAGAAGAACTTGGGGTTTATATGCTTTGTGAGATTGCTCTTCACGTAACCCGTCTGGACTTGTGCAACACAAGCGGCATTATCTTCATAGATAATTGTTGGGGTTTGTACGGTGTTCAGTCCACATGACATCTGGATGTGACTGACTACTCGTCGAAGCCATACACATTCTCGTGATGCTTCATATAATGCTATGATTTCCGAGTGGTTCGTCGAAGTCGACACAAGAGTTTGCTTAGACGATTTACAGGAAATAGTTGTTCCACCACAAAAGAAAACATATCCAATCTGCGACTTGGATGTATGCGGGTCCGAAAGGTACCCAGCATCTGCATAGCCTACAACAGATAGGTCTTAGTTCTTTTGGTAAAACAAGCCAAGGTCCTTTGTCCCTTGTATGTACCTAAAGATGTCTTTAACGCCTTTCCAATGCCTCTTGGTAGGCTCAGAACTGTACCTTGCAAGCAAATTGACGGCGAATGCAATATCCGGCCGTGTACAATTTGCGAGGTACATAAGTGCGCCAACTGCACTTAAGTAGGGGAATTCCGGTCCCAGAATTTCCTCCCCATCTTCTTTAGGCCTGAACGGGTCCTTGTCTTGCTGCAAAGATCTTCCGACCATCGGGGTCTTAGAAGGATATGCCTTTTCAAACCCAAATCGTTCCAACACCTTCTGGGTGTAGGCCGACTGATGAACTAGAATCCCAGCAGGGGAATGCTCAAGTTGCAGACCGAGGCAGAACTTGGTTTTGCCTAAGTCTTTCATCTCGAATTCCGACATCAGGTAGGAACTCGCTTCCTCAATATCCTCGGGTGTACCGATTATATTCAAATCGTCCACGTACACCGAGATAATACAGAAACCATCCTGGGATCTCCGTATAAAAACACATGGGCAATCTTCATTGCTTGCGTAGCCCTTCTCATGAAGGAAATCGCTTAAACGATTATACCACATCCTACCTGAATGTTTTAGTCCATACAATGACTTCTTAAGCTGAACACTGTATAAGCTCCTGTTTGCTCTATCCTGGTTCGGGACAGGGATACCTTCTGGTACTTTCATGTATATGTCCGAATCCAAGTTACCATATAGGTAAGCGGTGACAACATCCATTAGTTTCATTTTTAAGTCCATGTTTACTGCCATTGAGATCAAGTATCTAAAGGTAATTCCATCCATGACTGGGGAGTAAGTTTCCTCAAAGTCGACACCTGGTCGCTGAGTGAAACCTTGAGCAACGAGCCTTGCTTTGTACCTTACTACTTCATTATTCTCGTTTCTCTTTCGAACAAAAACCCACTTATGGCCAACGGGGCGAATGTGGGGAGGAGTTAGACAAACAGGTCCAAATACCTCTCTTTTGTTTAACGATAATAATTCAGCAGTAATTGCCTTCTGGCAATCTTTCCAATCCGACCTTTTCTTGCAATCAGCGGGCGTGTTAGGCTCAGGGTCAAGATCTATGATTGGGGCAATTTTCTTGGCAAAATTAACGTCGACATTTGCCATGGCTCGGTTTGATGACTCGCCCGAATTAACATAGTTAATGGCCATTTCGTCATGGAGTGCATCAGGCACATCCTCTTGCTCCACCGGATTTCCCAATCCAGGAGCTAGGTCCTTTAGCTTTCCCGCTCCGATGTGTGCGCACACAACTTCACTGGGTATTTCCGATATAGGAAAGTTCAAGTCCGGAATTTCGTGCACTGAAATATCCGTACTCGTGCCAGGTCTCAACTGGCTCCCCTCAACAGGGGCAGTCTGTAATAAGTCTCTCTTATCCTTTTTCTTCGGGTGTCCCCGGGTACTTGGGATTCGAGAAATCGGAATCCGCGTCCTCTTAGGCCTTGGAGCAGGAGCAGGTATACCATCATTTTTCTTTGGTATTTCAACCCTTTCCGGTGCATTGCGTGCATGCACATGCGACTTTGTTACAGTCTTTAAATCACTAAAATGATCGGGCAGCTGATTCGCTAGGGAGTGCAAATCTAGTATCTTTTGGACTTCTCTATTAGTCTCAACAGTGCGCGGGTCATGAGCGTGGATCCCCGTGGCTTTCCACGTGATTTCTCGACTTTTGTCATCCAGGGGTTGATTACCTCCCCCCAAAGTCGGAAAAAGATCCTCGTCAAAAATGCAGTCAGCAAAACGGGTCGTGTGACAGTCACCTGTCAAGGGGTCCAAGAACCTGATTATGGACACAGTCTCATAACCAACGTATATCCCCGACTTACGGAGCGGTCCCATTGCTGATCGCTGGGGTGGTGGTATAGGTACATATACCTGGCAGCCGAACCTACGTAGGTGGGAAATTTTCGGTGCCGACCCTTGCGCAAGTTGGATGGGAGAGTGGATGTTGTAGGCCGATGGTCGAAAGTTGATGAGATTAGCGGCGTGTAACACCGCGTGTCCCCAACATGTAGTTGGTAAATTACAACCCTGAAGGAGTGGTCTGGCAATGAATTTAATCCTTTTAATCAATGCCTCAGCGAGTCCATTTTTAGTGTGGACATGCGGTACGGAGTGCTCAAGTTTGATTCCAGTTGCCATGCAATAATCATCGAATGCCTTTGAAGTAAATTCTCCGGCATTGTCCATTCGAATAGACTTTAAACGATAATCAGGGAATTTATTCCTTATTTGTATGATCTGGGAGATCAACTTTGCAAAAGCATGGTTCCTTGTTGACAGCAGGCAAACATTGGACCATTTAGAGGAAGCATCGATGAGCACCATGAAGTACCGAAACGTCCCTGAGAGGGGCTGAATTGGACCACATATATCCCCTTGAATGCGTTCCAAGAACGCGGGGAGTTCATCCTTCACCTTTAGGGGGGACGGTCTAATGATCAATTTCCCCGTAGCGCATGCGGAGCACACGAAATCATCGGAATTCGGGAAATTTTTCACATTAACATTATGACCGTTCGAGTTGTTAATTATATTTCTCATCATCCTAAGACCGGGGTGGCCTAACCTATCATGCCAAAGGCAGAATAGTTCGGAGCTTCTAAAGACAGTCTTAAGGGTAGTGTAAATAGGTGGTGCTACTATCTTAGTGTAGTACAGCCCAGTAGCTAATGAAGGGAGTCTTTCGACAACATGTTTACCATTTTCGTCGCGCTTGGTAATGAGTAGGAACTCCTTTCCATTCTCATCATCATCGGTTTCGACATGGAAACCATTTGCGCGGATGTCTCTAAAACTCAAGAGAGTATGAGTCGACTCCGGATACAACAATGCCTCTTCAATGATCAGAGTTGTTCCATTTGGGAGTATGATAGTTGCTCTTTCGGAGCCAACTACATTCGGACCGCAGCCGACGATCGTCATTATGTTACCAGGATTTTTGGTAATGCACTCAAAATACTTTGTTTCTCTCAAGATGGTATTGGTGGTGCCGCTATCAGCAAGGCACGTTTCCTCCATTTGGGCGCCACACGCGTTCTAAAATATAGTGCCTAATTAATATAATGGAGCGAGGAAGATGCTACATCAAGTAAGTAAAACATTTCAGAACATCACATAATCAAATAATGGAATAAATGTCATCCAATCGCCGGAAACAAATAAATGTTATGCTCTCATAGAGCTTACAACCATATCGAGTAATTGTATCTGATCATTGCGGAAAAGGAATCATCACAAAAAGAAGCTCAGGTGGATTCTGCGAGGAAATCACCAAGCTCAGCCAGTATCTCAAGGTCAGTGGGAGGCTCTGCGTTGGCCATCATCATGGACAAGGGGCCTGGCTGAGGTGGCGGGGGCACAACGTGCTCAACCTCCATGGGCACAGCGGCGTCCGTGGGGACCGCCGAGGGTGCTGCCACTTGTGCTACGTCCTGCACCACTATGCGTGACGTTCTGCACAGCCGCCGCTCCGGGCGCCAGTGGTGCCTCAACTGGACAAGATGCGCCTCGCGCGCCTTCTTGTTGGCCTTGAACGCGTCCACGACGTGTTTAGGGGCCAAACACTGCCTAGAGAAGTGAGTCTTGGAGCCACAGCGGAAGCAGTCCTGGGGCCTCGCCTCCCCCTTGCCCGCCTTGCGTTGCTTGGCCGGGTTGGAGGAGTTGGGTCCCTTCTTGCCCTTCTTGCCTCTCTTCTTGTGGATGGGCTTGTGCACCTTGTAGGCACCAGCATTGGCCTCATGACTTGGGCCCCCTGCGAAGGGTTGCGCGGAGAAGTTCTTTTTCAGAACATTATCCTGCGCCTCGGCCACCTGGAGAGCATCAATAAGCGCTGCATATTCCGTGAGTCCTTCCTGGCGAAAGTTTCGCGAGGACTGGATGTTGTCCGGATGGAATGTGGAGAGGGTTTTGTCTATCTTCTGCTGATCAGTGGTACTGGTCCCACACAGCTGAAGAATAGTACAAATCCGGTGCAACCTGGAGTTGTACTCTCCCACCGTCTTGAAGTCCGCAAACCTCAGACGTATCCAATCTGCCTCCGCCTGTGGCTGAATGGTGTACTTCAGCCTAGAGAACCGCTTGTTGAGGGCGGTTCAAAGGGCAGAAGCACTCCGTTCTGCCATGTACTCATTCTTGAGGGTCTCACACATGTGATGGCGAAGGAAGTGCAGGGCTTTGGCGTTATCCGCCGGGATGGTTTTGCTGGGGGCCGTCGGGGTCCCCGCAATCAACGCATCCTTGATGCATCGGCCCTCAAGGACGATCTCAACGTCCGAGGCCCAAGTCAGGTAGTTAAGCCCATCCTGGGTCAACTCCGGGAACTCGCGGCTGACGATTCCGGTCATCTGCAATTTATGCAAAGTGTGTAAGATTACAGCAGGTAATCGGTTGCATAAATGCGATAATCGATACAATAATTCAAATATGACGGCATTCCAAAATTCAATTAAAAAAAACGGTGCAAGCTATCTATGAGATACAAAGTATTAAAGACATGCGGTAATTAATAACTGTAGTAAGACATAGTGTAAAAGCTTGTTTAAAATAGGGCCAAAACAGAGCCAAAAACGGTCCAACCGCCCGCGATCGCGTGCTATCAAACGGCCCGGCCACACTTGCCTCTGCGCGACCGGCCCGCTCCAGACCGTTCCTGCCCGCTTAGCGAGGGAACGGAGCTAGCAGAGCTAGCTCCCGACTGGGGCGGCGGCGCCGGCGGCGAGGTAGGGGGCGGCGGCGGACCACGCGCGGCCAGCGGGGCTGCACGGCCGGGCGGAGCCAGCGGGGCGCGGCGGACGCGCGCTGGGCAGGCGCGCGGCCAGGCGCGGGAGGCCGGCGGCTCGTCCAGCGTAGCCGCAGCACGCGGCCGGCGGGGCGCAGCAGCGCGCGGCGCGGCGACGACGGTCAGCGGGGCCAGCGCGAGCGGCGCAGCCGCGCGCGGCGCGGTGGCGGCGGCCAGCGCGAGCGGTGCAGCAGCGCGCGGCGCGGCGGCGACCAGCGGGGCCAGCGCGAGCGGCGCTGCAGATGGCGCGTGCGGGCGCAGGCCACGGCAGGCGGCACGACTGCGCACGCGGGCGAGCGCTCGGCGGACGCGGCAGCGGGCGCTTGCGGCAGCAGGGCGAGGCGGGGCGGTGCGCGGGCGGCATCTCGTGGCCGGCGGCGGCCAGCGGGGCGCGAGCCAGTGGAGCGCGCGGGCGGCGCGGACGCGGCAGCGCGCGGGCGGTGGCTCGCGGCCGGCGGCACGCGGCGTCCAGCGCGGCGCGGCGCGCGGCGGCGTGGCCGGCCAGCGTGGTGCGGGCATGGGAGGCCGGCGACGGCGGCCAGGCACACGGCCAGCGGGCCCTCGGCGGCGGCGGCGGCCAGGCACGCGGCCAGCGGGCCCTCGGCGGCGGCGGCGGCCAGGCAGTCACGCGGTGGCGTCCAGGCACGCGGCCAGCGGGGCCTTGGCTGCGGTGGCGGCAAGGCACGCGGTGGCGCGGCGGCGGCCAGCGGGGCCAGCTCGTCGTGCGTGCGAGGCGCGTGCGCGGCGCGAGCAGCCAGCGAGGCTGCTCCATATCCATGGCCTCTGCGCTTGCAAGTCACGTACGTACGTGGTTAAAAAAAAGATACATGAACAAAATTGTAGATCGATCCGATCTACTAAAAAAATCCAGATCGGCACAGCAGGTGCACGCATCGACGGTACAGTCAACAAATTTCTAATCTGGGAGTAATTAGATCGACATTGGTCGGCTACAGCAGGTCAGCTCGACTTCCGAAAATAAAAATCCGCACCTAAAATAGGATCTGATCTAAGATCTGAACGCAAATCTTGAAAAGAAAACGCGAGACGAATCCATTTTTGCGGTCAGATTCGTGTTACCTTCAACGAAAGCCTGCGTGATGCAGGCTCGACGGTGGCTTGACGGAGGCTCGACGGAGAGACACGTGCTAATAACGTGTTGGAACACCCCCTGCCGACTGGCCAGTCCCGAGACTGTTCCACGCAGGAGAAGAAGACTAGAGGAAGGCACACACAGTACAAAGTAGATGAAACAGGGAACTTTTATTGATAACTCTCTCGGTAAACTCACGTACAAAGGTTGTTCCTCTATTTATAGGCTAAAGGGGGATACGATACCCACATGGGCCAACCCTAACCTGGTAGAGGCCACACCGAGTGGGCCTCTACCAGCCCAGTTTCCCAACACGTATACACGGGCGAGAACAGGATGTCCGGGCTCAGCCCGCTTGCGATGGCTTTGCCTCTTGCTGCCTACCCCATATACAGGCACTTGTCTGCGGGGAGCTATTAAGCTCAAGCTGATGGTAATCTCAGCGCTAATGGTGGCCAATGATTTTTCCGCCAAGACTCTAGTTTTCGCCCGCTGCCCCGGCCTTTCTCACCTAGGCCATGCCACTCGGCTCGTTGTTCCTGTCGAAGCCCACCCCACGAATATAAAAAGGGGCCGGCCGCCGGGACGGAGCACCAACCAACAGCAACCCTTTCTTTGATGTTCCCTCCCGCCCTGTGCCAAACAGCCTCCTTGTGACCTGGGCCGAGCTCAGCAAATTCGCCCTCGCCACGTACCCCCTTCTTCCCCTTCCCCCAGGCGCCAATGAATCTTCGGAGGGCGACGAGGAGGAGGACGTGGGAGAGTTGGTGGCTAGCAAGGCGGAGTTGGTGGCGGAGGTGGAGGAGGAGGCGTAGGGCGAAGTCGATAGCGCAGACGTAGCACACTACGTCCTACAGAAGTACGTCCGCGAGCTTTACCGGGCCTTCAAGGCCAGGGAGGCTGCCAAGCGGCTGCGCTGGAGGCTAAGGAGGTGGTGAGGGAGGCGATAGCGGCCATCGATGACCTCAACGAGCGGGAAGCGAAGGAATCGATGGAGATCAAGAAGACCGCCCGGGTCACCGTTGAGGCCATGCTAGAGGAGGATCGGAAGCTGTAGGACGCGTAGGAGATGGCGGAGGCCGCGGCCTTGGACAACGTCTTGTTCAAGGCCGCTGCCAAACGGGAGGTGCTGGCGGAGGTGCTGGAGGAGGCAGTTGCCTTGCATGCTATGGTGGCGGAGGTGGCGGCGGCCGCCGCCAAACGTGAGGCCAAAGCGGCGCGCAACCACGCATCCCCAAAGACGTCCAGACGGAGGGAGACGAAGACCCTCGCGCGCCACCGCAGGAGGCAAGCAACAAAGGCCAAGAATGCAACCTTAGCGGCCCGGTAGGCAAAACAGTATGGGCCGATGCTTAGTAGATTAGTTTAATTTAAGAAGTAAGTGTTTCTACGCGCGGGCCTAGGTGCTTAGTAGATTTATTTAATGAAAGCAAGTTATTAGTAAGTGTGTATGACGCGCGGACCTAGATGAGCAACGGCTTGGACGCGCGGGCAGTCCGAGCCTCTACAAACCGAGCTCAACTTTTTGGTCTGATTTGCACCAAAACAGACGGATCCGAGACTGGATATCGATTTGCGGTGCGTGTTGGACCATGGACTCGGTCCGGAAGGATGGAATCAGACACGCGGGGTCATTTGCTGGAACCGTTGGAGTTGTCCTAAGTGCCACATGGACAACCAAACAAAACATGTCCCGGTGGCTATCCTAAAAAAACCCGTGTAGTCCTCAACTCGTTTTCTGAAAAAGAAAGTCTAGTGATGCCACACCTTATGTATACTGCGGTAGCATTTTTTACAATTATTAAAAAATAAAGTTTTAATAAAAAGTGAAATAATTCTGTGTATGTACACAAGTTTTGTATTTTACATTTCCTAGAATTTGCAGGACAATATTTGGAAAACATAGAAAAAAAAGACAACATGCTTAGTGTCAAAAAGACAAAAACACAAAACAACATGCTTAGTGTCACAAAAAGAAAAAAACACAAAAAGATAGTATTTTCATAGCAATTTTTCTTTTTTGTTTCTGTGTGCATATTTCGAATTTTGTTCTGAAAGTTTTAGGGAACATAAACACACTTCTTGTAAACACCCGAAAATATGTTTAAATTCTTTTGATACTGATACATTGGAAACGTATCTATAATTTTTTATGTTCCATGCTTGTTTAGTATCTATTTTGCTTTGCTTTGTCAATACTTTGAGATGCTTTTTATATGTTTTCTGGTACTAACCTATTAACAAATTGTCACAGTGCGAGTTGCCTGTTTTCTGCTGTTTTTGGTTCTAGAAAAGCTAGTACGGAAATATTCTCGGAATTGGACGGGACAAATGTAGGGTTTCGTAGCATGGAAAACAAAAAATTTCTACCGCATACAAACAAAAAATCCAAGATCTATCTAATAGATTATAGCAACAAGTCGATGGAATAACTCACCCTCGAAGATTCCAAAGTGTTTAACAAGAGCGGATTCTCGTGGGTGATGTAGTCGTACTCTTCCCGATCTCAAGATCGCGTAGACGATCCTTCCGGCGCTGCGTTCCGGCAGCGCTCCCGCAGTCGGTCACACGTTCGGTACTCGACGAAGACCTTCCTCTCCCTTGTTCCAGCAGGTAGCGGAGGTTGTAGCACTCTCCTCGCGATTCCGGTAGCACAACGACGTGGTACCGGAAGTAGAGGGGAGATCTCGCAGAGGCTTCGCCTTAAGCCGGAGCGAGTATGGTGGACTATGAGAGAGTCCCACGACGATCTAGGGTTTAGAGACGCCGAGGAGGGGGCTAGGCCGGCGGCTAGGGTTTTACCTAGGCGGCGGCGAGTGCCCTAGGGCCGGCGGCGGCTATGGAGGGCGGCGGCGGCTTGGGGCTAGGGTTTAGAGGTAGGGAACTTGTGTACTAGGAGGGGCAGC
Source organism: Avena atlantica (assembly GCA_910589765.1). Lineage (NCBI taxonomy): Eukaryota > Viridiplantae > Streptophyta > Magnoliopsida > Poales > Poaceae > Avena > Avena atlantica. The sequence continues at coordinate 67,204,954 of OU342734.1, forward strand.
CCTGCCCCTCCCTTTATAGGTGGGAGGCGCGGCCAAGGGGAGGGGAGTCCCTCCCGAACTCGGCTTGGAAGTGGGCCGGCGGTGGAGGGGAGGAACTCCTCCCCAACTCGGTTTCCACCTCCCTCTCCACTTTCCAAAATAACCGTTTGACTTTCAAATTGGCGTTTGACTTTTTCAAACTAGGATTTGATTAAACCCTTTATTTTGTTCAGCGATGACACCTAGTACATGATGGAATCATACCAAATTGATATAACACATTCATGTACCCTTCCCCTTCGAAGTGCCGGACATTCCGGAACCTTCTAGAACATTCCCGATGAAAACACCGGAACCATTCTCTAACTCCGAAACAAGACTTTCCTTATATGAATCTTATTCTCCGGACCATTCCGGATCTCCTTGTGATATCCCGAATCCAATCCGAGACTCCGAACAACATTCAGTCTCTTTCTCATCATTCCATAACTACTCAAACAACGTCGAATCCTTAAGTGTGTCTCCCTACGGTTCGTGAATTATGCGGACATGATCGAGACACTTCTCCGAACAATAACCAATAGAGGAATCTGGAAATTCATATGGCTCCCACATATTTCTACGATTACTTTGCGATCGAATGAACCATTTACATACGATACCAATTTCCGTTTGTCTCACGATAGTTTACTTATCCAAGGTTATGATCGTCGGTATCTCTGCATACCTAGTTCAACCTCGTTACCGATAAGTACTCTTTTCTCGTTCCCGTGACATGTGATCCCTTGTGAGCCAGTCACATGCTTGCAAGCTAATTGGATGACATTTCACCGAGAGGGCCCAGAGTATATCTATCCGTCATATGGATGGACAAATCCCACTCTTGATCGATGTGTCTCAACCAATACTTTCCGAACACTCAATGCCACCTTTATAGCCACCCAGTTATGGTGTGGTGTTTGATGTCATCAAAGCATTAATCTGGTAAAGGTGATATGCATGATCTCATGGTCGAAGGAATTAGGTTACTATGTATCAGAAAGCATATAGCAATTGAACTTATTAAAATGACTTGATCTTTATGCTAAGCTTATCTATAGGAGTATGTCCACCATATCATTCTCCTAACGATATGATCTTGTTGTTAGTAACATCTCAATGTTCATGATAGGGAAACCACAATCATTTATTAACCAACAAGCTAGTGATGTATATAGGCTTTACTAGGGACTTCAATTTAAGTTTACAAATCACACAAGTATTAATGTATCCTTGTTAATACTATTATAGCATGAATGTAAACATTTATCATAAACACAAAGATATAATAATAACTACATTTATTATTGCCTCTAGGGCATATCTCCAACAGTCTCCTACTTGCACTAGAGTCATCTAATCTAGATTACATGGTAATATACCGAACACCCATGGCAGTTTGGTGCTGGTCATGTTTTTCCCTCGGGAGAGGTTTAGTCAACGGATCCGCCACATTCAGATCTATGTGTACTTTGCAAATCTTTATGTCCCCATATTGGACATGTTCTCGAATAGCGTGAAAACGTAGCTTGATGTGCTTCAGCTTCTTGTGTGACCTTGGTTCTTGCGCATTGGCTATGGCGCCCATGTTATCACAGTAGATAGACATTGGGTCCAGCGCACTAGGAACCACACCCAACTCTGTAATAAACTCTTTCATCCATATCGCTTCTTGTGAAGCCTCCGAAGCAGCCATGTATTCCGATTCAGTTGAAGATCTCGCCACAACGCTTTGCTTTGCACTCCTCCACCTAACTGCTACACCATTCAAAATAAATGAGCTGTTCATCACCTCCATAAGAAAGAACCATATCCTTCGTTCTTCTCAAGTACTTAAGGATGTTTTTGACCGCTGTCCAATGATCCACTCCTGGATCACTTTGATATCTGCTAGTTAAACTAACAGCATATGCAATGTCGGGTCTAGTACATAGCATGGCACACATTAGAGATCCTATGGCTGAGGCATAGGGAGTCTTACTCATCCTTTCTCTATCTTCTGCCGATGTCGGACTTTGAGTTTTACTCAAGGCCGTATAGGGCAACATGGCCAAGAACCCTTTCTTGCTATCTTCCATTCCAAACCTCTTTAGAACTTTGTCCAAATATGTACTTTGTGACGATGATATTTGGCGTCTTGATCTATCTCTATAAATCTTTATGCCTAATATGTAAGCTGCTTCGCCAAGATCCTTCATTGAAAAACTATTATTCAAATATTCCTTGACACTATTAAGAAGGTCTACATCATTCCCAATCAACAATATGTCATCTACATATAGTATTAAGAATTCTACAGAGCTCCCACTCACCTTTTTGTAAATACAAGCTTCTCCATAAGTTTGTATAAAACCAAAACTTTTGATCACCTTATCAAAATGTTGATTCCAACTTCGGCATGCTTGCTTCAATCCATAGATGGACCGTTGAAGTTTGCATACCTTGTTAGCATCTTTAGGATCGACAAAACCTTTGGGTTGCATCATATACAACTCTTCATCAATGTCTCCATTGAGGAATGTTGTTTTGACATCCATCTGCCATATCTCATAATCATAATATGCAGCGATTGCTAACATAATCCTCACAGACTTTAGCTTCGCTACAGGTGAGAAAGTCTCATCGTAGTCAACTCCTTGAATTTGTCGAAACCCCTTTGCGACAAGTCGAGCTTCATAGACAGTAACATTACCACCAGCATCTGTTTTCTTCTTGAAAATCCATTTGTTCTCGACAGCCTTTCGGCCATCCGGTGAGTCCACCAAAGTCCATACTTGGTTTTCGTACATGGATCCAATCTCGGATTTCATGGCTTATTGCCATTTGTTGGAATCTGGGCTCATCATCGCTTCCTCATATGTCGCAGGATCATCGGTGTTGTCCACCAACATGACACTCATAACGGGATCATACCAATCTGGAGTGGTACGAGTTCTCGTTGACCTGCGAGGCTCCGTATCAACTACAACCGAAGTTTCATGATCATCATCATTAGCTTCCTCTCTTATTGGTGCAGGCACCATAGGAACTTCTTCCGGTGCTGCGCTACTCGCAATTTCGAGAGAAGGTTCGACAACCTCGTCGAGTTCTACTTTCCTTCCAGTCACTTCTTTCGAGAGAAATTCCTTCTCTAGAAAGGATCCATTCTTGGCAACGAAGATTTTGCTTTCGGATCTATGATAGAAGGTATACCCAATAGTTTTCTTCGGGTATCCTATGAAGACGCATTTTTCCGCTTTGGGTTCAAGCTTGTCCGGCTATAACTTTTTCACATAGGCTTCGCAACCCCAAACTTTAAGGAACGACAATCTAGGTTTCTTCCCAAACCATAATTCATACGGTGTCGTTTCAACGGATTTAGATGGTGCCCTATTTAAAGTGAATGCGGCTGTTTCTAATGCATAACCCCAAAATGATAGCGGTAAATCTGTAAGTGACATCATAGAACAAACCATATCTAAGAGAGTTCGATTACGACGTTCGGACACACCATTACGCTGTGGTGTTCCCGACGGTGTCAATTGTGAAAGTATTCCGCATTTCTTCAAATGCTCGCCAAACTCGTAACTTAGATATTCACCTCCACGATCAGAACGTAGAAATTTAATCTTCTTGTTACGTTGATTCTCTACCTCACTTTGAAATTCCTTAAACTTCTCGAAAGTTTCGGACTTATGTTTCATGAAATAGATATACCCATATCTACTCAAGTCATCCGTGAAGGTAAGAACATAACGATAACCACCGCGCGATGCTACACTCAGTGGACCACATACATCGGTATGTATGATTTCCAATAAGTCTGTAGCTCGCTCCATCATACCAGAAAATGGAGTCTTAGTCATTTTACCCATCAGACATGCTTCGCATCTTTCAAGTGATTCGAAATCAAGTGATTCAAGAAGTCCATCGGAATGGAGTTTCTTCATACGCTTCACTCCAATGTGACCAAGACGACAATGCCACATATAGGTCGAGTTATCGCTCGATTTAAAACGTTTAGCCTCAATGTTATTAATATGTGTATTTCCACTATCGAGATTCAATAAGAATAGACCATCTACCAAAGGTGCATGTGCATAAAACATATTACTCATATAAATCGAACAACCATTATTCTCGGACTTAAACAAGTAACCGTCTCGCAATAAACAAGATCCCGATATAATGTTCATGCTTAACGCAGGCACCAAATAAGAATTATTTAAGTATAAAACTAATCCCGATGGTATATGAAAGGGTAGCGTGCCGACCGCGATCACATCAACCTTTGATCCGTTTCCCACGTGCATCGTCACCTCGTTCTTCGCTAGCTTCCGTTTATTCTGCAGCACCTGTTTCGAGTTACAAATATGAGCAACCGAACCAGTATCAAATACCCAGGCACTACTACGAGTACTAGTGAGATACACATCAATAACATTTATATCGGATATACCTTTCTTCTTGATGTTGCCGTTCTTCAAATCCGCCAAGTACTTTGGGCAATTCCGCTTCCAGTGACCTTCTCCCTTGCAGTAAAAGCACTCAGTATCAGGCTTAGGTCCATCCCTGGTCTTCTTCGTCGGCGCGGTAACTTTCTTACCACCCTTCTTAAAGTGTCCCTTTTTCTTAGACTTGACTTTCTTGAATTTGGTGGTCTTATTGACCATCAACACTTGGTGCTCTTTCTTGATCTCCACTTCTGCAGATTTCAACATAGCAAACAGTTCTGGCAACTGCTTGTTCATGTTTTGCATATTGTAGTTCATCACAAAGTTCTTGTAACTTGGTGGTAGTGATTGGAGGACACGGTAAATCCCCAAAGCATTAGGAATCACTATACCTAAGCTTTGAAGTTTGTTTGCGTGCCCAGACATCTTAAGCACATGCTCACTGACGGAGCTGCCCTCTTCCATCTTGCAGTTAAAGAACTTTTCAGAAGCCTCATAGCTCTCAATTGTCGCGTGAGTCTCAAAGATCAATTTGAGATCACGGACAATATCATGTGGGTCTGAATTCTCAAACCTTTTCTGAAGCTCCGATTCTAAACCATACAAGATAGCACACTGAACTGTGGAGTACTGAGTCTTCCGAGCGAGGTAGACATTCTTTACTTCGTCGGCAGCATAATCTGCAGGCGGGTCACCCAGCGGTGCATCCAGCACATAGGTCAAATTACCAGCTGTGAGGACAGTCCTCAAATTGCGGAACCAATCCGCGAAGTTGCTTCCATTGTTTTTCAACTTTTCTTTCTCTAGGAACGCATTAAAATTGATGGTAGGGGCCGCCATTGATCTATAACATATTTGCAATAGTTTAGACTAAGTTTATGACAAATTGAGTTCTAATTAATAGTTAAATTAATCTAGGTGAACTCCCACTCAAAACAATATCCCTCACATTGTTTTAGTGATCACACGAACCAAATCCACCACATCAACACCGATCATCACGAGAGTTGATATAGTTTCAATGGCGAACAATCGACATGTTCATCATATCTACTATATGATTCATGCTTTACCTTTTGGTGATCCGTGTTCCGAGACCATGTCTGTACATGCTAGGCTCGTCAAGATCAAACCTTAGTTTCCGCATGAGCAAATCTGGCTTGCTCACGTTGTATACACTTGCGGAATCTAACACACCCGATCATCACGTGGTGCTTCGAAATAACAAGATTTAGCAACGGTGCTAACTAAGGGTGAAAACTTTATGACTTGAAATTCATGTGCATGAGGGATCATCTTATAATGCTACCGTCGTCTACTAAGCAATACAAGATGCATAAAGGATTAACATCACATGCAATTCATAATATGTGATATGATATGGCCTTTCTTCTTTGTGCTTCCGATCTCCATCTTCGAGAACGAACATGATCTCCATCATCACCGGCACTGCATCAAGGTCAATGACGCTTCTCCATGGTTGTCGTCCACCGGCTTCAACTATTACAACTACTTTGAATAGACATGCGGGTCTTAACATAAATTAAAGACAACCATATGGCTCCTGCCGGTTGCCAACTTACAATAAGGAACATTGCATACATCAAATATAATCACAATCATGGCCATATCACATCACTACACACCCCTGCAAAACAAAGTTAAACGCCTCTACTTTCTTTGCATGTATTACGTGGTTTGAGGCTTTCAATGAGTGTCGTTCTAACTTACGAACATGAACCACAACATTGATACTAGTATTGTTAATCACCCGTTGTAAATTGGATCTTAACTATGCTAGGAGAAACAGGCACCCGCAAAGCCACTTATGCAATACAAGTTGCATGTCAAGCGTGGAGCAAGTCTCATGAACGATGTCATGTAAGGTTAGCCTGGGCCGCTTCATCCCAACATCCCGCAAGATGCAAAGTACACAAGAAGCAATCGACAAAAAAGCATCAACGCCCACAATGACCATTGTGTTCTACTCGTGCAACAGATCTACATATAGACACGGCCCTTATACCACTTTAGGGTTTCGTAGCATGGAAAACAAAAAAATTCTACCGCATACAAACAAACAAGCCAAGATCTATCTACTAGATTGTAGCAACAAGTCGATGGAATAACTCACCCTCGAAGATTCCAAAGTGTTTAACAAGAGCGGATTCTCGTGGGTGATGTAGTCGTACTCTTCCCGATCTCAAGATCGCGTAGACGATCCTTCCGGCGCTGCGTTCCGGCAGCGCTCCCGCAGTCGGTCACACGTTCGGTACTCGAGAAGACCTTCCTCTCCCTTGTTCCAGCAGGCAGCGGAGGTTGTAGCACTCTCCTCACGATTCCGGCAGCACAACAGCGTGGTATCGGAAGTAGAGGGGAGATCTCGCAGGGCTTCGCCTTAAGCCGGAGCGAGTATGGTGGACTATGAGAGAGTCCCTCGACGATCTAGGGTTTAGACACGCCGAGGAGGGGGCTAGGCCGGCGGCTAGGGTTTTACCTAGGCGGCGGCGAGTGCCCTAGGGCCGGCGGCGGCTATGGAGGGCGGCGGCGGCTTGGGGCTAGGGTTTAGAGGTAGGGAACTTGTGTACTAGGAGGGGCAGCCCTGCCCCTCCCTTTATAGGTGGGAGGCGCGTCCAAGCGGAGGGGAGTCCCTCCCCAACTCGGCTTGGAGGTGGGCCGGCGGTGGAGGGGAGGAACTCCTCCCCAACTCGGTTTCCACCTCCCTCTCCACTTTCCAAAATAGCCGTTTGACTTTCAAATTGGCGTTTGACTTTTTCAAACTAGGATTTGATTAAACCCTTTATTTTGTTCAGCGATGACACCTAGTACATGATGCAATCATACCAAATTGATATAACACATTCATGTACCCTTCCCATTCGGAGTGCCGGACATTCCGGAACCTTCTAGAACATTCCCGATGAAAACACCGGAACCATTCTCCAACTCCGAAACAAGACTTTCCTTATATGAATCTTATTCTCCGGACCATTTCGGATCTCCTCGTGATATCCCGAATCCAATCCGAGACTCCGAACAACATTCGGTCTCTTTCTTATCATTCCATAACTACTCAAACAACGTCGAATCCTTAAGTGTGTCTCCCTATGTTTCGTGAATTATGCGGACATGATCGAGACACTTCTCCGAACAATAACCAATAGAGGAATCTGGAAATTCATATGGCTCCCACATATTTCTACGATTACTTTGCGATCGAATGAACCATTTACATACGATACCAATTTCCGTTTGTCTCACGATAGTTTACTTATCCGAGGTTATGATCGTCGGTATCTCTGCATACCTAGTTCAACCTCGTTACCGATAAGTACTCTTTTCTCGTTCCTGTGACATGTGATCCCTTGTGAGCCAGTCACATGCTTGCAAGATAATTGGATGACATTTCACCGAGAGGGCCCAGAGTATATCTATCCGTCATATAGATGGACAAATCCCACTCTTGATCCATGTGTCTCAACCAATACTTTCCGAACACTCAATGCCACCTTTATAGCCACCCAGTTACGGTGTGGTGTTTGATGTCATCAAAGCATTCATCCGGTAAAGGTGATATGCATGATCTCATGGTCAAAGGAATTTGGTTACTATGTATCAGAAAGCATATAGAAATTGAACTTATTAAAATGACTTGATCTTTATGCTACGCTTATCTATAGGAGTATGTCCACCATATCATTCTCCTAACGATATGATCTTGTTGTTAATAACATCTCAATGTTCATGATAGGGAAACCATAATCATTTATTAACCAACAAGCTAGTGATGTATAGAGGCTTTACTAGGGACTTCAATTTAAGTTTACAAATCACACAAGTATTAATGTTTCCTTGTTAATACTATTATAGCATGAATGTAAACATTTATCATAAACACAAAGATATAATAATAACTACATTTATTATTGCCTCTAGGGCATATCTCCAACAACAAAAGCCAAAGTCAATATTTTATCGAGGAGAACATGGAGTCCAGTGGAGAGACGGATGGGATCCACAAGGCGGCCGCACCCCCCGGCGCGGGCCCACCCTAGGTCGCGCCTGGGCAGGGTGTGGGCCCCCTGGCCGCCTCCCAGACTCGCCTTTTCGCCTATAAGAAGCCCTGGTGCCTAAACCCTAAGTACCCGATCAATATTACACGAAACTGTCTGTAGCCGCCGCCACCATCATCCCTAGATCAGGGGGATCTAAAGATCTTCCCAGCACCCTGTCGGAGGGGAGATCATCCCGGAGGCCTTCTTTTTCATCATGACAGCCTCCAGTATGAAGAGTGAGTAGTTCCACCTTGGACTACGGGTCCATGTAGTAGCTAGATGGATGTATCTCCTCATTTGTGCTTTCATGTCTAGATCTTGTGAGCTCTGTTCATGATCAATATCTCATCTATTTATAATCATGCATGTTGTGTTTGCGAGGATCCGATGGATATTGAGATTACTATGTTAGATTGATTAATGATTTTGTCTTATTGATTCTATCATGTCTGTGTTGTTTGTGATCTTGCATGCTCTCCGTTGTTAGTAGCTAACTTGGCCAAGTAGTTGCTAGTGACTCAAAGAGGGGGTATTTATGCTTGATAGTGGGTTCATGCCTCTATTTAATCAAGGGAAGTGACAGAAATCTCTAAGGTTGAAGATGTGCTATTGCCACTAGGGAGAAAACAACGGTCTCTTGTTCATGGAACAAGTGGATTGTTTACCTTACACACTTTGCTTAAAGAAGTTGTTTGTTGCTTGCAACTTAATACTGGAGGGGGTTCGGATGATAACTCAAATATGGACTTGTAGTCATAGATGCAGTTGGATGGCGGTCTATGTATCTTGTTGTATTTCTCAATCGAATCTCATAGGATCTTTATATCTAGTATTGCATTGATATGCCTTGCTCAGTCCTGTCAATTGCCTGACAGTAATTTATTTACCCAGCATACCATGTTGTAGGGGTTCGTAGCATGGAAAACAAAAAAATTCTACCGCATGCAAACAAACAAGCCAAGATCTATCTACTAGATTGTAGCAACGAGTCGATAGAGGAACTCACCCTCGAAGATTCCAAAGCGGTTAACGAGAGGAGATTCTCGTGGGTGATATAGTCGTACTCTTGCCGATCTTAAGATCGTAGACGATCCTTCCGGCGTTGCGTTCCGGTAGCGCTCCCGCAGTCGGTCACACGTTCGGTACTCGATGAAGACCTTCCTCTCCCTTGTTCCAGCAGGCAGCGGAGTTTGTAGCACTCTCCTCGCCATTCCGGCAGCACGACGGTGTGGTACCGGAAGTAGAGGGGAGATCTCACAGGGCTTCGCCTTAAGCCGGAGCGAGTATGGTGGACTATGAGAGAGGCCTTGGCGATCTAGGGTTTAGAGGCACCAAGGAGAGAGGGCTAGGCCGGCGGATAGGGAAAGGGGAGAGCCCCAAGTCGGAGGCTAGGGCAAACCCTAGGGAGGCGGCGGCTGCAGGAGGGTCGGCGACTAGGGTTAGGGTTTAGAGGAGATAGGTGTGTGTCTAGAGGGGCACCCCTGCCCCTCCTTTTATAGGTGGGAGGGCGCCGGCCAGGGAAGGAGAGTCCTCCCCAAGTCAGCCTCCTTGGCCGGCGGGTGGAGGGAGAGGAACTCCTCCCCAGGTAGGTTTCCTACTCTCCCTCCACCAAGCAAAACCGCTGTTTGACTTTTCAAACTAGGATTTGATTTATCCCTTTATTTTGCTCAGTGATGTCACCTAGTACATGATGCAACCATTCCAACTTGTTATGACACATACATGTACCCTTCCCCTCCGGAGTGTCGGACCTTCCGGACCCTTCTAGAACATTCCCGATGAAAACACCGGAATCATTCTCCAACTCCGAAACAGGACTTTCCTCATATGAATCTTATTCTACGGACCATTCCGGATCTCCTCGTGATATCCCGGATCCTATCCGAGACTCCGAACAACATTCGTTCTCTTACTCATCATTCCATAACTACTCAACAACATCGAATCCTTAAGTGTGTCTCCCTACGGTTCGTGAATTATGCGGACATGATCGAGACACTTCTCCGAACAATAACCAATAGAGGAATCTGGAAATTCATATGGCTCCCACATATTTCAATGATTACTTTGCGATCGAATGAACCACTTACATACGATACCAATTTCCCTTTGTCTCACGATAGTTTACTTATCCGAGGTTTTGATCGTCGGTATCTCTGCATACCTAGTTCAACCTCGTTACTGATAAGTACTCTTTTCTCGTTCCCGTGGTATGTGATCCCTTGTGAGACAGTCACATGCTTGCAAGCTAATTGGATGACATTCCACCGAGAGGGCCCAGAGTATATCTATCCGTCATATGGATGGACAAATCCCACTCTTGATCCATGTGTCTCAACCCGTACTTCCTGAACACTCAATGCCACCTTTATAGTCACCCAGTTACGGTGTGGTGTTTGATGTCATCAAAGCATCCTTCCGGTGATGGTGATAAGCATGATCTCATGGTCGAAGGAATTAGGTTACTATGTATCAGAAAGCATATAGCAATTGAACTATTAAAATGACTTGATCTTTATGCTACACTTATCTATAGGAGTATGTCCATCATACCATTCTCCTAACGATATGATCTTGTTGTTAATAACATCTCAATGTTCATGATAGGGAAACCACAATCATTTATTAACCAACAAGCTAGTATTATAAAGAGGCTTTACTAGGTACTCTAATTTAGTTTACAAATCACACAAGTATTAATGTTTCCTTATTAATACTGTTATAGCATGAATGTAAACATTTATCATAAACACAAATATATAATAATAACTACATTTATTATTGCCTCTAGGGCATATCTCCAACAGTCTCCCACTTGCACTAGAGTCAACTAATCTAGATTACATGGTAATATACCGAACACCCATGGCAGTTTGGTGTTGGTCATTTTTGCCCTTGGGAGAGGTTTAGTCAACGGATCCGCCACATTCAGATCTGTGTGTACTTTGCAAATCTTTATGTCACCATCTTGGACATGTTCTCGAATAGCGTGAAAACGTAGCTTGATGTGCTTCAGTGTAACACCCTCAGAATCGACCCTATGCAAGTTTCAGCGCTTACCGCCAAACCCGCATAGAAACGATTCAAAGGTGCCCACCAGGCACTTTCGTGCGGGTGGAAAACGAAGTAATAACAGTACACAACAGTCCTCGATGGGACCCACAGAACAGATATATATACAACAGCGACTCAATGAGTCAAGATACAGATATAATATACAAAGATCCAAATCACCTTGAAAATGATAGAGCGTCCGACTACGGACAAGATGCAAATGGAGCTAAGAGCCCTGAAGAATAACCAATGGCGTCCATAACCCTGCCCAGGCCAAGCCGGAAGGGTAACCCTGCTAACGACGTCGATCTCAAAACCTGCTTAACAAAAGGGGTGCCGACAAAGGGCAAAGGAAAAAGAGGAGCGTCAGTACTGAGGCCAGTACACGGCGAGGCTAGAATTCGGCGGTCCTGGCCTACACAGGTATGGTGGACTGAAGCGGCAGCGGCAGCAGGCACTATACAACCTATAGAGACTCGACACAACTGGCGGCTATCAGAGAGGGGTAAGAAAGACCTATTCGGAACCAACCTGATTCTATCATCAGACAAACCCATCCTGGTGTTTCCCCCTCGAGTACCAAACGAGGAAGTCAACCGAGAAACTCACACAGTTGGCTGTTTTATTTATTCAGTTATCGTTGCAGCAATTACTAGTCAGGTATAGATAATCATCCTGATAAAATAAGCAGTGGGCACTTTTAGTTAATCATTCCGTTATAGTTGCAACACTTACTAATCAGATACGAATAGCATGAGATAACCCCAAAACCCAGCAGTTGTTGGTACTTTTATTTAGCCATTCCGTTGTAGTTGCAATACTTACTAGTCAGGTACAATGGTCGCCAACGACAACCCAAACAAGCAAGTGTGGGCAGTTTTATTTAGCCATTCCATTATAGTGGAGCTGATTACTAGTCATTATAAAGTCAAATTTATAGCACTACTTTAGTTATAGTTGTCTATGATCGAGATACTGTGCTCCAAGTCGTCCATAACCGCGGACACGGCTTTCAGAAAGTTTTACACGGCCGGGGTGCACAAATAGCAACACACACACGATCGACCTCGGAAAAACCAAATCAAAACCCAACGAGGCTTTCACGACAAAGCAATCACAGGATTCAGAAATATTTCAGGGGGCCACCCCATTGAGTAGACCCGCAACGAAGCTAGATGACTCCGAGACGGACTCAAGGTTTGCGACAATGGCTGTAAACGACTGGGAACCCAAAACTGGGCTTGTCGATACCGCGAAAACACTCCGCTTACCTAAACAGTACAGTGTGCTCCTCGCACAATCGTAAATAAAGCAGTAGCATGGCATAAGTACAGGATAGTAAATAAAACCTCAAACTAGTTTGTGGCCCCAAGAAATAAGAATGAATCAAGCTCTGGCTAAGGGGGGTCCCATAATTCCCCGTATGTGGATAGCGCGATAAATCAAGGAACAGGTATCAAGCACTCGGGGTCCTACGGGACACAAGTGGGCGGTCGGAAACCAAATATTATCTATCACCCACCGATGCCTCTGCTTACTTACTTCAATTTTAGTTGTTAAACAGGAATTAAAGTGAACGATAAGTAAAGCCATGATCATCTCCAACATAAAACATGCGGCCATACTCCAACAATTGTGGTACTTGGCGACACGCAACAACACTTGAGCAAGCGACTACGACGCGCAGGTCCAACTATCTACCAAACAACAGGTAATAGGAAGTGTCCAAGGCAATATAAGGCTGCAAGGGATTTCACGGGTACGAAAACTAGAGCAATGCAACACAGATAGCAATAGATCAACAGGAGGGAGTAAATGCTATAAAAGTAAGATAAGTAGAAAGGGGGAGATGCTCGCCTGAAAACATTGCCGAAGGTTCATCCGAAGATCGGGTCGACACTCGCATCAACTCAACGGCCTTATCCGCGAAGAAGCAAAACACTAGAATAAACACCGGATGCAATATTTAATACTACGGCAAAAGATCGGGCATGATGCATGTATGATGTATGACATGGCAAAGGTGCGATGCAATTAGGTCATATTAAGCGGAACCGGGGTCCCGACAATTAATTAAACGGTTCAATTTATTTAGAACCCCCGCAATTTAAATGTTGCTTTAACATGGCAAAAGATAGCACCGGGTTCGCTACACAAATTTAAATGAGGCCAATATAGGACTAGATTTGCCCGCATATGGACCCCATATTTAATTATATGGTGAATCGGCATAAGGCCCCCAAACCACATGACAAGGTATGCATGCATGAACAATTCAATATGCAATAAGTTGTATTACATTATAAAATAGGGTTTCGGGAAGGGGTTCAAACATTGGGGGGGGGGGGGGGCTCGACGATCTTGGGGTTCCGGGGTTCGGGGTCCGTGCTCAGGGTTCAGGGTTCGACGGGTTCGGTCTCGGATAACTGAGGTAGATCTTGTCGCATTCGGGTTCTCGGCGAGCTCGGCGTCCGGGAAGGAGAACTTGGCGCTCTTCGGCTCCACCCAAGTCGGTGCCGATCTTGTCGTCGCGAAGACCTTGCCGGGTCCGCGCCATCGAGTCGGTCTTGGCGTTCGGGCGAGGACCTTGACGTATCTGCGTCGGCGACCTTGGTATTCTTCGGTATCCATGTCGACGGTCTTGGCGTCCGGGAATCTTCTGGGTTTCCACCGACAACCTTGAAGGCTCCGGCTTTGGTTGCTCGTAGTGAACTTGGTTCCGTGTCGGAGTTCATGAGGATCCATGAAGCCGAGCATGGCGTTTGATACCCTTGTCGGTGATTCTTCGAGGGTCATCGATGGTTCATCGGGCTCGCTCGGGTCTCTGTCGGGTCGGTGTCGATCTTGGCGGTTACTATGCTCCTTCACGAGCATTCGCGACGCACGGGGTGGCCATCAGGAGACCGCGAGGCGGCGCGAACGGCACGCTGGCCGAGGACGAGCACCGGGCGGCGAGCTCCACGGCGGAGGAAGGCGACGCGGGCCGAGGCCGAAGGAAGCGAGGGCGTGGGGCCGCGGGAGGGGACGCCGATGAGCTGCTGCAGGCCGCGCCTGCGGACAGAGAGGGTCGACGCGGCCACGGACGGAGGCGGGTGGCAGCGCGGGGAGGCGGGACCAAGCTTGGCGGCGAGGACGCGGGGGAGCTCGCCGGAGATGGGGTGAGGGGGAGCGGCCGCGGCGGAGGGGAGGAGCCTCGGGCGGAGGAGGAGCACGGCGGGCGCGGACTTGGCGGCGGGGACGCGGCACATGGGGAGACCGAGGAGGAAGGGGTGGCCGCGGAGGGAGGTGACCGGCGGCCGGCGCACGAGGGCGGGACGACCGGCGGCTGCTGGGGCAGAGGCGGCCGGAATCGGGGCGCGGAGGGCGCCCGCGGCGAGGCCGTCGCGCAGCGGAGGGGAAGGGGCGGCCTGGCGAGGCCAGCAGCGGCGGAGCTTGGCCGGAGGAGGGCCGCGCGGAGGGCGTCGGAGGAAGGAGGGGCGCTGCCTCGGAGGGAGGAGGAGGAGGACGCGCCGACGCGGCGGCGGGGCCGACCGACGGAGGGAGGCCGCGGCGGAGGCGCAGCGACGGCGGGCTCTGCCTCGGGGCGAGGGCGGGCGCGGCTCGGCCGGCGACGGGAGGGAGCGGAGGCGGAGGAGAGGGACCAGGGCGGTCGCGGGAGAGGATGCCGGCGACGAGGGAGAGGGAGGAGGCCGGCGGCTGGTGGCGGGGTGCTGCCGAGGGAAGGGGGCCGGGCTCGGCTTGAGAGAGAGGAAGGAGAAGCTGGAGCGGGGAGAGAGGGTCGCGCGGGGCCAGGGTGAGGTGGGGTCGGGTGCGTCCCGCGGCCAGGGGGCCAGGTGGGCTAGGGGGAGCGGGTCAAGGGGGTGGCTGGTTGGGTGGGGCGAGCGGGGCCCGCGGGGTGGGTCCCGGGCGCCAGGGAGAGGTGAGGAAGAGTGGGTCGGTGGGGAGGTGGGGTTCCTGGGTGGGTTGGTGCTTGGGGCCAGGGGGAAAAGTGGGTTTGACCGGGGGTGGGGCCCGAGGGTCGGTGAGGGAGAGGAAGAGGGGTAGGTGGGACTGGGGTGAGAAAAGAGAGAGAGAGAGGGGATGGGGATTGATAAGGTGGCAGGTGAGTAGGAATTGGGTGAGAGGGTGAGGTGGCGAGCTGTGAGTGGTGGGTAGGATAGGATTTGGTGGGACTAGGATTTAGGGGGGGATGTTTTAGAATGTGTGTTTGTTTTGGTTTTGTTTATTTTAAAACAAGGCCACTTTGCAATTAGTTTTTAGGTAAATAAAATATCCGATACGATCGGGGTTTTGCATTTGAAATAAAGAGGGTATTTGTACAAAGCGAAACTAGGTTTTTCGAAATGGTTCAGACAAACAATGCATGATGATGGCGATGCAATGCACAAAAACAACACGATTTTCTAGTAGTGGTTTTTGCGGGATGCCACAATTCGACACCACTAACAATGGATCTCGCCCTCGAGATCCGCCTCATGGTACCGGAAGGAAGGTCGGCGATCTGCATCTTCTCGCTTCGTGTAGATCCTCGCAACACCACTAACGAGGGTTCCTTCTTCATCTTGGAATTCTGCGACACCACCAACAAAGGTTTGTTTCTCACGTTCGTCGAGAGAACACTCCGGATAACCAACGGACGAAGTTAAAGGTAAGGCCACCTCTAACTTTCGCGGAAGGAGTGAAAGCACATTAATTCACCAATTCCATGTACAAGAGCGAATGATAAGAGTAGTGGTATGGTAGCTATTCCATCCCGCACTCAAACCATTACTCTGCACACGAATAAGCGGATTATGCAACCAACTCCCGGAATTAGACTGAAGATCTCAACAAGCGAGGTTCGGAAATAGAGGGGTGATGCAGACTCTGCATCGGATCTGGCGTAGATGATGTCGTCGTGTCGGAAAACACCGGAAGGCACAAACAAGGAACAAAGAATGGTACCACAGTAGACGGATTCCTCAGACAGCATGAACACCGGATGGTTGAACACCGTTTTCAAAGGAGGAAGCGAAAACCTGAAGGTACGACGGAACCCAACCACGCAAAATCCTGGACTCGAAGAGAGAGAAGAGAGCGGATTCAAAACACGCGGAGGTGAGAGGAGAGCAGCAGAGGGGTAAGGAGTAAAATCAGACCTAATCAGAACTATCCAACCGATTTTGCAAAATAGTTTTGACACTCTACTTCGGCCGTTAGCTAGGTCATCCTACAGGCTGGACTTGTGGGGTATCGCAACTGCTGAGCTCTGATACCACTCTGTAACACCCTCAGAATCGACCCTATGCAAGTTTCAGCGCTTCCCGCCAAACCCGCATAGAAACGATTCAAAGGTGCCCACCAGGCACTTTCATGCGGGTGGAAAACGAAGTAATAACAGTACACAACAGTCCTCGATGGGACCCACAGAACAGATATATATACAACAGCAACTCAATGAGTCAAGATACAGATATAATATACAAAGATCCAAATCACCTTGAAAATGATAGAGCGTCCGACTACGGACAAGATGCAAATGGAGCTAAGAGCCCTGAAGAATAACCAATGGCGTCCATAACCCTGCCCAGGCCAAGCCGGAAGGGTAACCCTGCTAACGACGTCGATCTCAAAACCTGCTTAACAAAAGGGGTGCCGACAAAGGGCAAAGGAAAAAGAGGAGCGTCAGTACTGAGGCCAGTACACGGCGAGGCTAGAATTCGACGGTCCTCGCCTACACAGGTATGGTGGACTGAAGCGGCAGCGGCAGCAGGCACTATACAACCTATAGAGACTCGACACAACTGGCGGCTATCAGAGAGGGGTAAGAAAGACCTATTCGGAACCAACCTGATTCTATCATCAGACAAACCCATCCTGGTGTTTCCCCCTCGAGTACCAAACGAGGAAGTCAACCGAGGAACTCACACAGTTGGCAGTTTTATTTATTCAGTTATCGTTGCAGCAATTACTAGTCAGGTATAGATAATCATCCTGATAAAATAAGCAGTGGGCACTTTTAGTTAATCATTCCGTTATAGTTGCAACACTTACTAATCAGATACGAATAGCATGAGATAACCCCAAAACCCAGCAGTTGTTGGTACTTTTATTTAGCCATTCCGTTGTAGTTGCAATACTTACTAGTCAGGTACAATGGTCGCCAACGACAACCCAAACAAGCAAGTGTGGGCAGTTTTATTTAGCCATTCCATTATAGTGGAGCTGATTACTAGTCATTATAAAGTCAAATTTATAGCACTACTTTAGTTATAGTTGTCTATGATCGAGATACTGTGCTCCAAGTCGTCCATAACCGCGGACACGGCTTTCAGAAAGTTTTACCCGGCCGGGGTGCACAAATAGCAACACACACACGATCGACCTCGGAAAAACCAAATCAAAACCCAACGAGGCTTTCACGACAAAGCAATCACATGATTCAGAAATATTTCAGGGGGCCACCCCATTGAGTAGACCCGCAACGAAGCTAGCTGACTCCGAGACGGACTCAAGGTTTGCGACAATGGCTGTAAACGACTGGGAACCCAAAACTGGGCTTGTCGATACCGCGAAAACACTCCGCTTACCTAAACAGTACAGTGTGCTCCTCGCACAATCGTAAATAAAGCAGTAGCATGGCATAAGTACAGGATAGTAAATAAAACCCCAAACTAGTTTGTGGCCCCAAGAAATAAGAATGAATCAAGCTCTGGCTAAGGGGGGTCCCATAATTCCCCGTATGTGGATAGCGCGATAAATCAAGGAACAGGTATCAAGCACTCGGGGTCCTACGGGACACAAGTGGGCGGTCGGAAACCAAATATTATCTATCACCCACCGATGCCTCTGCTTACTTACTTCAATTTTAGTTGTTAAACAGGAATTAAAGTGAACGATAAGTAAAGCCATGATCATCTCCAACATAAAACATGCGGCCATACTCCAACAATTGTGGTACTTGGCGACACGCAACAGCACTTGAGCAAGCGACTACGACGCGCAGGTCCAACTATCTACCAAACAACAGGTAATAGGAAGTGTCCAAGGCAATATAAGGCTGCAAGGGATTTCACGGGTACGAAAACTAGAGCAACGCAACACAGATAGCAATAGATCAACAGGAGGGAGTAAATGCTATAAAAGTAAGATAAGTAGAAAGGGGGAGATGCTCGCCTGAAAACATTGCCGAAGGTTCATCCGAAGATCGGGTCGACACTCGCATCAACTCAACAGCCTTATCCGCGAAGAAGCAAAACACTAGAATAAACACCGGATGCAATATTTAATACTACGGCAAAAGATCGGGCATGATGCATGTATGATGTATGACATGGCAAAGGTGCGATGCAATTAGGTCATATTAAGCGGAACCGGGGTCCCGACAATTAATTAAATGGTTCAATTTATTTAGAACCCTCGCAATTTAAATGTTGCTTTAACATGGCAAAAGATAGCACCGGGTTCGCTACACAAATTTAAATGAGGCCAATATAGGACTAGATTTGCCCGCATATGGACCCCATATTTAATTATATGGTGAATCGGCATAAGGCCCCCAAACCACATGACAAGGTATGCATGCATGAACAATTCAATATGCAATAAGTTGTATTACATTATAAAATAGGGTTTCGGGAAGGGGTTCAAACATTGGGGGGGGGGGGGGGGGGGGCTCGACGATCTTGGGGTTCCGGGGTTCGGGGTCCGGGCTCAGGGTTCAGGGTTCGACGGGTTCGGTCTTGGATAACTGAGGTAGATCTTGTCGCATTCGGGTTCTCGGCGAGCTCGGCGTCCGGGAAGGAGAACTTGGCGGTCTTCGGCTCCACCCAAGTCGGTGCCGATCTTGTCGTCGCGAAGGCCTTGCCGGGTCAGCGCCATCGAGTCGGTCTTGGCGTTCGGGCGAGGACCTTGACGTATCTGCGTCGGCGACCTTGGCATTCTTCGGTATCCATGTCGATGGTCTTGGCGTCCAGGAATCTTCTGGGTTTCCACCGACAACCTTGAAGGCTCCGGCTTTGGTTGCTCGTAGTGAACTTGGTTCCGTGTCGGAGTTCATGAGGATCCATGAAGCCGAGCATGGCGTTTGATACCCTTGTCGGTGATTCTTCGAGGGTCATCGATGGTTCATCGGGCTCGCTCGGGTCTCTGTCGAGTCGGTGTCGATCTTGGCGGTTACTATGCACCTTCACGAGCATTGGCGACGCACGGGGTGGCCATCAGGAGACCGCGAGGCGGCGCGAACGGCACGCTGGCCGAGGACGAGCACCGGGCGGCGAGCTCCACGGCGGAGGAAGGCGACGTGGGCCGAGGCCGAAGGAAGCGAGGGCGTGGGGCCGCGGGAGGGGACGCCGATGAGCTGCTGCAGGCCGCGCCTGCAGACAGAGAGGGTCGACGCGGCCGCGGACGAAGGCGGGTGGCGGCGCGGGGAGGCGGGACCAAGCTTGGCGGCGAGGACGCGGGGGAGCTCGCCGGAGATGGGGTGAGGGGGAGCGGCCGCGGCGGAGGGGAGGAGGCTCGGGCGGAGGAGGAGCACGGCGGGCGCGGACTTGGCGGCGGGGACGCGGCACAGGGGGAGACCGAGGAGGAAGGGGTGGCCGCGGAGGGAGGTGACCGGCGGCCGGCGCACGAGGGCGGGACGACCGGCGGCTGCTGGGGCAGAGGCGGCTGGAATCGGGGCGCGGAGGGCGCCCGCGGCGAGGCCGTCGCGCAGCGGAGGGGAAGGGGCGGCCTGGCGAGGCCAGCGGCGGCGGAGCTTGGCCGGAGGAGGGCCGCGCGGAGGGCGTCGGAGGAAGGAGGGGCGCTGCCTCGGAGGGAGGAGGAGGAGGATGCGGCGGCGCGGCGGCGGGGCCAACCGACGAAGGGAGGCCGCGGCGGAGGCGCAGCGACGGCGGGCTCTGCCTCGGGGCGAGGGCGGGCGCGGCTCGGCCGGCGACGGGAGGGAGCGGAGGCGGAGGAGAGGGACCAGGGCGGTCACGGGAGAGGACGCCGGCGACGAGGGAGAGGGAGGAGGCCGGCGGCTGGTGGCGGGGTGCTGCCGAGGGAAGGGGGCCGGGCTCGGCTTGAGAGAGAGAGGAAGGAGAAGCTAGAGCGGGGAGAGAGGGTCGCGCGGGGCCAGGGTGAGGTGGGGTCGGGTGGGTCCCGCGGCCAGGGGGCCAGGTGGGCTAGGGGGAGAGGGTCCAGGGGGTGGCTGGTTGGGTGGGGCGAGCGGGGCCCGCGGGGTGGGTCCCGGGCGCCAGGGAGAGGTGAGGAAGAGTGGGTCGGTGGGGAGGTGGGGTTCCTGGGTGGGTTGGTGCGTGGGGCCAGGGGGAAAAGTGGGTTTGACCGGGGGTGGGGCCCGAGGGTCGGTGAGGGAGAGGAAGAGGGGTAGGTGGGACTGGGGTGAGAAAAGAGAGAGAGAGGGGATGGGGATTGATGAGGTGGCAGGTGGGTAGGAATTGGGTGAGAGGGTGAGGTGGCGAGCTGTGAGTGGTGGGTAGGATAGGATTTGGTGGGACTAGGATTTAGGGGGGGCTGTTTTAGAATGTGTGTTTGTTTTGGTTTTGTTTATTTTAAAACAAGGCCACTTTGCAATTAGTTTTTAGGTAAATAAAATATCCGATACGATCGGGGTTTTGCATTTGAAATAAAGAGGGTATTTGTACAAAGCGAAACTAGGTTTTTCGAAATGGTTCAGACAAACAATGCATGATGATGGCGATGCAATGCACAAAAACAACGCGATTTTCTAGTAGTGGTTTTTGCGGGATGTCACATTCAGCTTCTTGTGTGACCTTGATTCTTGCGCATTGGCTATGGCGCCCATGTTATCACAGTAGATAGACATTGGGTCCAGCGCACTTGGAACCACACCGAGCTCTGTAATGAACTCCTTCATCCATATCGCTTCTTGTGTAGCCTCCGAAGCAGCTATGTATTCCGATTCAGTTGAAGATCTCGCCACAATGCTTTGCTTTGCACTCCTCCAGCTAACTGCTGCACCATTCAAAGTAAATACGTATCCAGATTGAGATTTAGAATCATCCGGATCGGTGTTCCAACTAGCATCGGTGTAACCATTAACAATGAGCTGTTCATCACCTCCATAAGAAAGAACCATATCCTTAGTTCTTCTCAAGTACTTAAGGATGTTTTTGACCGCTATCCAATGATCCACTCCTCGATCACTTTGATATCTGCTAGTTAAACTAACAACATATGCAATGTCGGGTCTAGTACATAGCATGGCATACATTAGATATCCTATGGCTGAGGCATAGGGAGTCTTACTCATCCTTTCTCTATCTTCTTCCGTTGCTGGACTTTGAGTTTTACTCAAGGTCGTATTGGGCAACATGGGCAAGAACCCTTTCTTGCTATCTTCCATTCCAAACCTCTTTAGAACTTTGTCCAAATATGTACTTTGTGACAATGATATTAGGCGTCTCGATCTATCTCTATAAATCTTTATGCCTAATATGTAAGCTGCTTCGCCAAGATCTTTCATTGAAAAACTATTATTCAAATATTCCTTGACACTATTAAGAAGGTCTACATCATTCCCAATCAACAATATGTCATCTACATATAGTATTAAGAATGCTACAGAGCTCCCACTCACTTTCTTGTAAATACAAGCTTCTCCATAAGTTTGTATAAAACCAAAACTTTTGATTACCTTATCAAAACGTTGATTCCAACTTCGGGATGCTTGCTTCAATCCATATATGGACCGTTGAAGTTTGCATACCTTGTTAGCATCTTTAGGATCGACAAAACCTTTGGGTTGCATCATATACAACTCTTCATCAATGTCTCCATTGAGGAACGCTGTTTTGACATCCATTTGCCATATCTCATAATCATAATATGTAGCAACTGCTAACAAAAACCTCACAGACTTTAGCTTCGCTACTGGTGAGAAAGTCTCATCGTAGTCAAATCCTTGAATTTGTCGAAACCCTTTTGCGACAAGTCAAGCTTTATAGACAGTAACATTACCATTAGCATCTGTTTTCTTCTTGAAAATCCATTTGTTCTCGACAACCTTTCGGCCATCCGGTAAGTCCACCAAAGTCCATACTTGGTTTTCGTACATGGATCCAATTTCGGATTTCATGGCTTCTTGCCATTTATTGGAATATGGGCTCATCATCGCTTCCTCATATGTCGCAGGGTCATCGGTGTAGTCCACCAACATGACACTCATAACGGGATCATACCAATCAGGGGTGGTACGAGTTCTCGTTGACCTGCGAGGCTCCGTAGCAACTTCAACCAAAGTTTCATGATCATCATCATTAGCTTCCTCTCTTATTGGTGCAGGCACCACAGGAACTTCTTCCGATGCTGCGCTACTCGCAAGTTCGAGAGAAGGTTCGACAACCTCGTCGAGTTCTACTTTCCTTCCAGTCACTTCTTTCGAGAGAAATTCCTTCTCTAGAAAGGATCCATTCTTGGCAACGAATATTTTGCCTTCGGATCTATGATAGAAGGTATACCCAATAGTTTCCTTTGGTTATCCTATGAAGACGCATTTTTCCGCTTTGGTTTCAAGCTTGTCTGGCTGTAACTTCTTTACATAGGCTTCACAACCCCAAACTTTAAGGAACGACAATTTAGGTTTCTTCCCAAACCATAATTCATACGGTGTCGTTTCAACGCATTTTAGATGGTGCCCTATTTAAAGTGAATGCGGTTGTTTCTAATGCATAACCCCAAAATGATAGCGGTAAAGCTTGAAGTGACATCATAGAACGAACCATATCTAAGAGAGTTCGATTACGACGTTCAGACACACCATTACGCTGTGGTGTTCCCGGCGGTGTCAATTGTGAAAGTATTCCACATTTCTTCAAATGCTCGCCAAACTCGTAAGTTAGATATTCAGCTCCACGATCAGAACGTAGAAATTTAATCTTCTTGTACGTTGATTCTCCACCTCACTTTGAAATTCCTTAAACTTCTGGAAAGTTTCGGACTTATGTTTCATGAAATAGATATACCCATATCTACTCAAGTCATCCGTGAAGGTAAGAACATAACGATAACCACCGCGCGATGCTACACTCATCGGACCACACACATCGGTATGTATGATTTCCAATAAGTCCGTAGCTTGCTCCATCATACCAGAAAATGGAGTCTTAGTCATTTTACCCATCAGACATGCTTCACATCTTTCAAGTGATTCGAAATCAAGTGATTCAAGAAGTCCATCGGAATGGAGTTTCTTCATACGCTTCACTCCAATGTTACCAAGACGACAGTGGCACATATAGGTGGAGTTTCTTCATACGTTTCCTTCCTCCTACTGGTTCGATAACCTTGGTTTCTTACTGAGGGGAGACTTGCTGCTGTGTTGCATCACACCTTTCTCTTGGGGTTTCCCGACGAAGCGCTCCCATGTTGACGCAGCGCCATCAAGATTTTCTAGCGCCGTTCCCGGGGAGGCTAAGGACATCTTCACAAGGTTTGAACTTCTCTTCAAGAAACCTGTTGGATTCAGCTGCTGGAGGTACCTTTATGACCATCACTTTGCGTGCTGCAATAAAACTCCTTGATAATATGATGGTTAATTACTCTGAATGGCACACTGAGAGAGATCCACATGGTAAGAAGGTAAATTCTGTTGAAGAAACCTCCTCTTTGAGTGATAATATTGATGTTATCATGGCTATGCTTGTTAATGGGAAAGCTCCTTTAGATCCAAATAATGTTCCCTTATCCTCTTTGGTTGCTCAAGAAGAGCAAGTTGATGTGAACTTCATTAGAAACAACAATTTCAACAACAATGCCTATAGGAATAATTTTGATAGTAACAACAATTATAGGCCTTATCCTCCTAATAATGGCAATACCTATGGAAACTCCTACAACAATACTAGAAGTGCCCCCTCTGAACTTGAAGTCATGCTCAAAGGCTTTATTAGTAAACAAACCACCTTCAACAAGACTGTGGAGGAAAAGCTTTTGAGTGTTGATAAAATATTTCCTCTTTGTCTGAAGCACAGTCCTCTTTGATTAATAAAATGGCTGCTAAACCTGAAACCATGGAAAGTACCTTTGCTGCTACTCATGCCATACAAGTTACTATTGATGAAAATGTTAGACTTTTAGCCCAACTTCATGCTAAATGGGAAAGGGAATCTGAAATTGATAGAAACAATAGTGTGTGCACCATCACCACCAATATGGATGCCACTAAACCACAAGAAGTCCCTATTCCTCCTCCTACAATGCCTAAGACCAATGAGCCTACTACTAGTGATGCTAAGTTTGATTTTGATCTTGATGGTTGCAATATTTCTGAAGTGATTATGTTCCTGCAAAATCTTGCTAGAAGTCCTGATGCTAGTGATATGCATGTTGCTTTCACCAAACACATTACAGATGCTCTTGTTAAAATTAAGGAAGAGAAGTTGAAACACAAAGCTTCTATTCCTAGGAAAGTAGAAGATAGTTGGGAACCCATTATTAATATGCAACTGAATGACTTTGATCTCAAAGCTTCATATGACCTTGGTTCTAGTGTCTCTATTATGCCTAGGAAGATTTATGAAATGCTTGATTTGCCACCTTTGGAAGATTGTTATTTGGATGTGCCACTTAATGATAATGCTAAGAAGAAACTCATGGAGAGTATTAATGATGTTCTCATTATGGTTAACAATGCTTATGTCCCTGTTGATTTCTATGTTTTGGATGTTGAATACAATGCCTTTTGTCCTATTACTTTGGGAAGACCTTTTCTTAGAACAGTTGGTGTCATCATTGATATGAAAGAAGGCACCATTAAATATCAATTTACATTCAAGAAAGGTATTGAGCACTTCCCTATGAGGAGAGAGAAGTTGCTTTTTTCTCCTCCTTTGAAAGCAAGGTTTGATGTTAATGCTTCTTCATTTGAAAATACTTGATTTCTTGCTTCTTGTACCTAACTAAAAGACGTTAAATAAAAGTACTTGTTGGGAGATAACCCAAGAGTTTTCTTGATTCTTGGAAGTTATTACTTCATTAATCCTCTCCTTATAATTTTTGTTTGCCTTTTGTGCCAAGAATGACCTCTAATGAGAGGGAAGTAAGATTTGGAGAGTTGTTGTCGCAAAACAGATTTCTGTCCTCCACCATAAAAATTTGTGAAGAGCCTATGTAAGTCGGATTGAGTTGAAAATTTACGAATAAATCCCCCAGTATGTTAGCTAACTTTAGTTAGTTAAAAACGTTTTGATTTGAGCAACATAACGTCTTCTAAAAAATTGGTTTCTACCTGCTGGTCTGTTTTGACAGATTTCTCCCATTATTTGCATTTGCTTCTTATTGATGGGTTCTTTTTGGGAAATTGAGCTTTTTGAAGGAGTTACTACAGTAGCTTGTGTTTTTAGTGAAATTATTTTTCTGTTCTAAAGCTAAACCCAAGGGTCTATTATCTTTTAAATACTCTAATGTTGCTAATGAAGATTGTGTGAAGTTTTGTATGAAGGAAACATTTCAGGCGTAGAGAGAGAATGATGTAATGAGATGAAGAATGGACAAAAGCCCAAGCTTGGGGATGCCACCCTTGGTGTCACCCCAAGAAATATCCAAGAGGTACAAGCGTCAAAGCTTGGGGATGCCCAAGGCATCCCCTTCTTCATTGATAAAAAGCTCAGGTCTTTCTAGACACTTTGTTTTTATTGTTTCATGCACTGTTGTGTTGTTCTTGGAGCGTATTAGTTTTCGTTTGATTTGCTTAGTTTGCTTGAATAAATTAGTTTGGACCCCCATTCTCGCTATGTTGTTTCAAATAAGTTGATTGGTGTTGGAAAGGAGTAGAAAGTTCTTGCTTGAATAGTGCAAGAGGAGATTGATTTGACTGTGACTTAGACTTTAGCATGCCATGCTTAGGTGTTGTTTTGACCTTATGCTTAGTGATTATTTCTATAGCATGACTTGTTCCAAACAATTGGGATTGCTTAGTGTGTCTTGAAAGAATCATGCGTTGTTTTAGCATACAAAAGCATAGTGTTGTGGTTTTATCCTTTGATGCTTTCTTGGGGTGACATGGCACATGCTCACACCATGTTATGACTATGAACAAGTCACCATAGCCTCTATTATCATTTAGTCCTTGACTTGTAGTACAACTCTATGCTTTGATTAGTAATGTTTTGTCACTCTCCATGATTATGGCCATTATTGCTCTCTTAGTTGGTTGCTCCTAGTCTTTTGCTAGACTCCACTTGTATGAGTAAGCTCTACTCATGCTTACAACTCCCAAGAAACCAAGTTATTCCAAAGTGTCCACTATAAACTCCTATGCATGGTGTGTTACACCATTCCAAGTATATTCTTGTTTTCATCTATCTTCCAATTTAAAAAATATTCTCTTATGTGAAAACTTAGTGATTAAAGCTCTCACAAACTTGATGGCACACCTTATAATTCTTGACCCTAATAAACTTGAACCATTGTGTCATTTATGTTGTATATTCTTGAACTTATACGTTGGAATTAGCAGAACCATGTTGTCATGGGGAACGTTTTCAACATTGCACTTGTACTTTGTTCACAGTTGATATCATGCTCTTTTGTCTATGGATGTCGCCAGTGTGAAATAAAAAGGGAGCTTGTAAGTCCATGGAGTTATGTATTTTGTGTTAGAGAAACGCCTGGGCCGCTAGCCTAAGCCATGCCTAATCATGGTGGAAACTTGCAGCATCACCATAATGAGTAATCTGTGAAGCATCCTCAATAAAAACCTATGCAAATAGCAAATAAAAAGATCGATGAGATGCTCATTGTCTGCTTGCCTTGTCATTTTGGTTATGGGATAGCTCCTGTACCATGTGCAAGGGGTACCCCGTTGGCAGTTCTCTATGATACACATGTACTTACTATGACAAGAACTTACATGTGACTAAAGTTGAGTAGCATGAGGTGCGGCCCTCTTATTCAAGGAACATGAGATTGCCAACTTATACTTTGCCAAGCATATACTACCTAGTTTGTTTACTTTAACCTTAATCACTTCAAGATGCTTATGATAGGGGCAATGAGGGCTGAAAGCTAACAAGTACCATAATTTTTGGAAGCTCTTTTTGAAACTTGAAATCCCTGCTTCCCTTCATGAAGGGCCTTTCTTCCACTATTATATTGAGTCTCCACCTTCTACCTTTAGGCACCAGTTAAGAGAGCATACTTGTCATTCTTAGTTCTATGTGCATTGTCCCAAAACTTATTGATTGATGCATATTGTTGATATTACTTGATCTTGTGCTATTTGTATCTAGTCACTCTTATGAACTTTGAAGGTGTCCTATGCATCTATTTGCTACTCTATGAGGGACAAGCTGATTGCCACTATGCTATGTTTTCTATATGTGAAACAAACAAACGTTTTTCAATGCATGTTATTCATGATCTTTGTTTGTATCCTTTCATGTTGCATGCATAGGTACTTTGTCTTATTGTTAGAACTTCATCTTTCATGCTCATGTTTAGAGTTCTTTAATCCCAGCTTTCAATGCTTGCAAATGGTTTGATCTTGGTTTTGATGGTGCATGTCACCTAAAAAATTATTAGTTTATCACTTACCTACTCGAGGACGAGCAGGAGTTAAGCTTGGGGATGCTTGATACGTCGGAAACGTATCTATAATTTTTGATGTTCCATTCTTGTTTAGTATCTACTTTGCTTTTCTTTGTCCACACTTTGAGGTACTTTTTATATGTTTTCTGGTACTAACCTATTAACAAGTTGCCACAGTGCTAGTTGCCTGTTTTCTGTTGTTTTTGGTTCCAGAAAATCTAGTAAGGAAATATTCTCAAAATTGGACGGGACAAAAGCAAAAGTCAATATTTTATCGAGGAGAACACGGAGTCCAAAGGAGAGACGGAGGGGAGCCATAGGGCGGCCACACCCCCAGGCGTGGGCCCACCCTAGGCCGCACCTTGGCAGGGTGTGGGCCCCCTGGCCGCCTCCCAGCCTCGCCTCTTCGCCTATAAGAAGCCCCCGATGCCTAAACCCTAAGTACCCGATCAATATTCCACGAAACCGTCTGTAGTCGCCGCTACCATCATCCCTAGATCAGGGGGATCTGAAGCTCTTCCCGACACCCTGCTGGAGGGAGATCATCCCGGAGGCCTTCTTCTTCATCATGCCAGCCTCCAGTATGAAGCGTGAGTAGTTCCACCTTGGACTACGGGTCCATGTAGTAGCTAGATGGTTGTATCTTATCCTTTGTGCTTTCATGTCTAGATCTTGTGAGCTCCATTGATGATCAAGATCTCATGTATTTGTAATCATGCATGTTGTGTTTGTGGGAATCCGATGGATATTGAGATTACTATGTTAGATTGATTAATGGTTTTTTCATATTGATTCTATCATGTCTGTGTTGTTTGTGATCTTGCATGATCTCCGTTGTTAGTAGCTAACATGGCCAAGTAGTTGCTAGTGACTCAAAGAGGGGGTATTTATGCTCGATAGTGGGTTCATACCTTTATTTAATCAAGGGAAGTGACATAAATCTCTAAGGTTGTAGATGTGTTGTTGCCACTAGGGAGAAAACAACGGTCTCTTGTTCATGGAACAAGTGGATTGTTTACCTTACACACTTTGGTTAAAGCAATTGTCTGTTGCTTGTAACTTAATACTGGAGGGGGTTCGGATGATAACCCAAAGTTGGACTTGTAGTCATAGATGCAGTTGGATGGTGGTCTATGTATCTTGTTGTATTGCCCAATCGAATCTCATAGGATCTTTATGTCTAGTATTGCATTATTATGCCTTGATTAGTCCTGTCAATTGCCCTGCTATAATTTGTTTACCCAGCATGCCATGTTTGTTTATTTAAGGAGAACACCTCTAGTGAACTATGGACCCCGGTCCAATCTTTACCATTGATACAACTTCTACTATTACTGTTTACTTTCTGCAAACCACTTTCACCTTCCACACCATATAGTTAATCCTTTGTTACAGCAACCGGTGAGATTGACAACCTCAATGTTCGTTGGGGCAAAGTCTTCAGTTTGTGTTGTGCAGGTTTCCAAGTTGCTTGCAACACCTTTGATATGTTTCCTTCCTCCTACTGGTTCGATAACCTTGGTTTCTTACTGAGGGAAGACTTGCTGCTGTGCTGCATCACACCTTGCTCTTGGGGTTTCCCGACGAAGCCCTCCCACGTTGACGCAGCGCCATCATATACTTATGATTTTAATTTTGAGAATTGGTATCATGGTATCACTAGATCTTTTGCACTGATTTGTTCTTCTTCCATCTCTCTTTTCTAACACGTGTCTTCTTGGTAAAGATCTATGGATACCTCTATCCCGTCGACCGTCCTAGCCCTCCGCTCATCGGAGTAGATCTTGTTGGTGCCCTTCACTGGATCTTCTCTCCACTAGACATGGTGACCTTTCCCAGCTCGTGCCACCCGAACTATGGCGCCATGATCCGGGATGATGCACTGGCTGTTCTCCACCCGCACCCCCCACGGGATCCTTCCCTAGGGTGTCTCCCTACTCTAGCCCCAACTCACGTTCTCACGCCATTTTCTCCTTGTAACATCCCAAAAATATAAAACTTGGATCATCAAACTCTAATCACCAAATTTAGGGTTAACAAAAACTTTTCCAACTAAAAATATGAAAGCATTCATATGTGTGTGTATTAAAATTTGGATTCTTTTGAATTGCCATGGTTCTGTGTTTCTTTTCTTGTAAAATGATTCTTAGGTGAAATAAACATCATCTAAACAATCCCCAAACTTTTCCCAAAGACAAACAAGTCAAAAAAATAAATTAAGTGAATGGTCACTTTGGCCAATTTAACTCCCATGCCTACTTTGGCTATCCCTAACTTTCAGAACTTAAAAGAAACATGTATGGATATTTACACCCCTTGATAGTACTCATAATAAGGTACCAAGGCCCACCTTGTGATCATCCAAAAACATTTAAATGCTTAGTATACATGACAGTTTAAAATTGAATCTATTTCATATGGGAAGATCCCACTATTTCAAAAACCACTCAAACAAGCTCAATTTTAAAAACACAAGCATCCACAGAATCCTTAACACATGCCTAGCACACCCACCAAAAATCTTTTCAAAATTCAAAACTCAACTTCATGCGGCCATTTCATCAAACAGGTTGCAGATGCAAATCAACCAAATCAAAAACACTATGTTGAGCAGTGTTTTTGGCCAACCTTGTCCCCTCTCTGGATGCAACTAGCCTTAGTAGATCATCTAGCACCCTTAACTAACCTCTAGCACCACTGTGAGCTTGCCAATGCCATCAATGGTGAGCAGGCCGAGCCTCACCATGTCAGCCCAGTGTGGACAGCAAGCTAGGAGAAGAACTAGCCGTGCCAACCTTGTCTAGCATGCAACCCATGCCTCACCGCCCCCTCTCGACCAGCCCTAGCTCGAAGACAGAGACCATAACCGCCAGGAACGCCGCGCCCGCTCCGCTGCAGACCATGCCGACACACACCGCAGAGCACGCGCCGTTCCCACACAACTCGACCACCTCGAGCCCTCGCCGCCCGCCAGCATGCACCCCACCATCCCAGGAGACCACCAGACATGTTCGTTTCACCGCCCGTACCCCGTAGCCACCGCTCGCCGCAGAGTTCGCCGCCTCTGCCTCACAGAGCACCGCGCGTTCCCGACCATTTGCCACCGCTCCTACACACTCATTTAAGCTCTAGAGCATCGCCAGGAGACCGCCTGTCAAATCGCCAACCTCGGCCATGCCTCTATCCGCCCGTAGCCGTGTCGCCACCGTCGCCTGCCCATCCCTCTCGGTCTCGCCGTTGAGCCTATAAAAGGAGACGACCCCCACTTGATTTCTTCACACCATATCACTCCCCTCACCTCACTGATCCTTCCACCCCTTAGCCTGAGCACGAGGAGCAGCAGCTCGCCGGAATTGCGCCGGAGCAGGCCGCCTCTAGAGAAGAAGGGAGCCGTTGATTTTGACCACCCACGGAGCTGCCGCGACCATCCCTGAGTTCGCCATCGTCGACTTTGTCGTTTGCCCGCCTTGCCGTCGTCACTGGAGCCCCGGTATGCCCCCTATGCACCCCCACCGAGCCGCTAGGGTTCGAGCTCGCCGGTGACATGTTCATCATCGACGACGATCCTCAGCCATTGATCTCACTTCTAATCCAACGCACCACATCGCCCCGTACCGCTTCGCGTGTTCTGAGCCACTGACCAGTATACCCCCCTGTCAGCTGAGCCCCGCGCTGCGAAGTGACACTGGGTCCGCCCAATAACCCTTCCCGCGCAATCCAATCATTTGAATTTAGATTTTTCTATTTTAATTCAAACTTAGTTCTGCACCTAGTTTCAAAAATCAACCCAGCTCGATTCAGTGAACCAAATTGCATGAAACCAATTTTGTTAGAAAGGTACTGAAATACTTAATCCAAGCCCGTTGGATTCAAATCATTTGGATCAGTAGATCAACCTTGGTAAGAATAACAAGGCAGAAGCTTTTCTGCATTCAAACATATTTCAAATTTCAACCATAATATCTTTTGCGTTGATTCCGACTCTCAAACATCATATTTGATCATACCTTTCAGAATATAGAAAAACATTTGGGTTTACTTACAGAAATAATGTTCAAGTAATAAAAGAATGCCACATAGGCATTTCTAGTCACTTTATTTTATTTAAAATAAAAGGTTAAACCTTATTAAATTGTGACACCACTTTAAATCACATTCCCATGTACTGAAATATGTGGTGATGACATGTGTCAACATGATCCCATGTTTGAGTTGGAGAATATTAAATCTTAAGTAGTTTTTCAATGAGTAGAAATTACTTTTCTAAAAATAAAATAAATAAGACAAAGGCTTTAATCTTGTAATGTTATTGATGATGCTAGATCATCTATAGTACCCTTTTGTGTGATGATTGAAAATAGTTAAGTATTGTTTGGTGATTGTGTACCTCGTACTTATTTATAGACGCTAGTACCGACCAAGGATACGAGGAGGAAGGAGGATACCACGAAGAAGAAGCCGAGGGGAACTTCAACCACTGCTCTGCACAAGGCAAGCTAACACTTGCAAATATGAAAGTTAGATAACCTATGGAATGCACTAAGCATGCTCGGTTAGACACATTTGATGATACCCCATCCTAGTTTTATTTGCAAGCTTTATACTTTATTTCTTTATCAAAGCTTTCTCTTAGATTTTACATAGTGAATTGTAGATACTAGAAAGATAATGGAAGGTTGCATAAAGAGCATTAAATTTGGCCTAAGCTAGATAATCTTGATGTCATCCTAAGGCATGATATTGAACTTAATTAATCTCCACTTGTTTACCACCCCTCATTAGTACTTACCCCACTTGTAGATGCTAGTGCTAAGTATAAAATTTGATCAACTTTAGATGGGAATACTTGGTGAAAATGGTTATGAAAACCTTGGAATGATGAGTCATTCTACTGAAATGTTTTGACATGTGTTTTCGAACACCAGATGATTTTGATGATGAAAATGTTGAGGAATGACCTTATCCCTTTATAAAACTGATGGTTGTCTGGATGCGATACCATTCCAATTTTACCGTACAACCACAATACCCGAAAATTGGGTAGGGCTTGACTGGAAACTTATATACCTTAGTATGGGTTCCCTCACGGCCAAGGTCTGAGCTGATGCTACCTTGTGAAGATTGTCCACCTGTGCAGTACCCAAGATGACAGTTGGTCATGGTTGGGAGGCCAAACTCACAGGAGAGGTGCCTATACTAGGGTGTGTAATTGAAAGGTTAGGATTGATTATCCGCATACTGAGTATGGTGAATTCAAGATTTGTTCCTGACGGATGTATCGAATGTTGTGATGAAAGTGTACAATCTCTGCAGAGTGTCAAACTATTCGAATAGCCACGTCTGCGGTTATGGACAGTTGGAGTGGCCATACTGTTCCCCCGTCAGATGTTTTCAAAATGACTTATGAAATGAATTGAGAATTTGACTTGACCACAACAGAGTTGTGATATGAAATTCAAGTTCCCACTTAGGTGTTATAAAATTTCAACTAGCTTTTCTTGCTTCTGAACTTAGTAGAGGTAAATCTAGATTTTTGCAAAACAACCCTAGAGCTTAGTGTCCTACTACAAAAACCCCCTTCACTTGTTAGTATTAGTTTGCGAGTACTTAGAGAGTATTCATGGCTTTGTCCCTGGCTATTCCCGTGGCCAGACTATGAAGAAGAGTACTAGGAAGATGGGCCCCAGGAAGGTTACGACAACTAGGATCATCTCCCATCGTCAGCATTGCCCTGACCTCGAAGATGGAGCTTCTCCTACGCTACCTTTATTATTACGTTATTTCGCTGCTTGAGTTGTATTAAGAAATGGATCATGAGATCCTTATTTGAGTAATACCTTATGTATGGTTTGTAATGGATGATGTACTATGATATCCAAATCTGTTATGTCTCACAAAAATGGTAATCCTGGGATTGCGATGTATGGCATAACAGGCATCTGGGATGAAAAATCCGGGTGTTTACAAGTTGGTATCAGAGCCATCCTGACCATAGGAGACCCTAGTTAGACTGGATGTTTGAACCAAAAACTTAGTTTCAAAACCAAAGGAAGCAAATATTTACAAAAACTTATTCCCATTCTTATCACTTTGTTTCTTTCATAAAAATTCATGTTCCTCAAAAACTCTTACAAAATACATAAAATTTGACACACTTGATCACTCTACTAACTTACTCATCCTATAATCTTATAGATGGACGTGAAGTACAGAAAATTTTATCAGTTGGGGAATGGAGGAGACCTCATCTTTGAGCGGGATTTGGACCAGCTTTCGGAACTTCTGGAGCATCCACACCCCGAGTTCTTCGAAGCGCAGCTCAATGATCAAGGAGGAGAAGATCTGCAGTGACTAATTGTTGCAAGTCTCCGAGGAAAGATTGAACCTCCCACTAATGAGGGAATTCAGTTCACCTTAAGAGAAAACAACTGGCTAGATGGACTTGCCAGGGCCATGCAGGAAGCTCTTGCCCGTCTGTGTGGGCAGAGTATCAACCAGATCAAGGGTAACCGCTTTGAGTTTTGTCCAAGGCATGATGCTATGGGACAGCCACTGAAGCCCCATACCACCCCGAGCTGAAGACTCAGTTGGACCACCTTAGATTCATGATGTATGATCGTCAACAAGAACTGGACAATGCCCGTGACTACTCCAACCACAAGTCTTCCATCATCAAGACGAAGGATCAGACCATCACCATGCTAGCGAAGGATCGCAAGTCTCGCCACCGTCAGCTCGACAAGAAGGAGCGCATCATTGCTCGTCTTCGCCACCGTATCTCGGATTTGGAAGAGACCATCCACGAGAGAGACATGAAGTTGGAGGAAAGGGAGAATGCCGGAGAGGACCTTTGTGGAGACCCCTACTCCTATCTCAGCGATGATGATGATTTTCTGGAGGATCAGGCCATGGACTTCTTCACCGATGAGGAGGATTTTGCCTTCATCGATGATGATGAGGATGACAACTACACCGACTCCAAGGAGTAGTAGCACTTGAGCACTAGCTTAGTGAGTTGTATTCGGTCCCACTGTATCGTAGTTTCCAGAATGGTTCTTAAAACCATCTGTTTTTCTTGCTTTGTGGTGTGTGTTTGTATCATGTGCTATGAATGAATGAATGAAAAGCCAGTTGCTAGAAAATCTGAGCCAAGCTTTAAAAACTTTTCAAAGTCCCTGAACTTTAGAAATTTCCCTCTTTTCTCATGATCTATCTCAATCTTTAGATGCCTCGAGGAGGAAGTGGTTCATCCCCGGACCCGATGTTGCAGATCCTGCAAATGTTGGTTTCTGACCGCGAAGCTGAAAGAGCCGAACGTCAAGCCAACTTAGCCACCCTTCAGCAGATAGCTCAGCTAGCCCACAACAATCAAGTCCAAGGAAACCAGGATAACCATGGATCTAAGCTCAAGAATTTCCAGAACATCAACCCACCTATTTTCACTAAGTCAGAAGAGCCCCTAGATGCCGATGATTGGCTGCAAAACATGGAGAATAACCTGGAAGTCGCCGGAGTGGAAGCTAATGAGAAAGTTCTGTTCGCCACCCACTATCTAGCCGGAGATGCCAGAGCATGGTGGAACAGTGTTCGTGCAATGACCGGAGGACAGATGATGACCTGGGAAGAATTCAAGGTCAAGTTCAGCAGAACCCATGTGCCACCGGGTTTGATCAAGAGAATGAGAGATGAGTTCAGAGAACTGAAGCAAGGAAGGATGACCGTAGTGGAATACCGTGACAAATTCTTGTCATTAGCTAGGTATGCCCCGGATGAGATCGAAACTGAAGCCAAGAAGAAAGAAAGATTCTTGAATGGTCTGCATGATGAGATGCAGACGGTGTTAGTCAATATCCCCTTTGCCGATATTGAAGCCTTAGTCGACTCTGCCATCCAGATGGAAGGAAAGATCAACCAAGCCAATGAGAATCGCAAGCGTCGCATGATGCATCAGCCAGGAACCCATCATACCCCAAAGTATCGCCCCAACCCATCTCCAGGATTTGCCCCGAGAACCAAAAGACCCCCTACGAACCTTCCTACCTATCCCAACCGTGGAAACCCAAGGCCCGGAGGAAATCACAACAACCCCGGCAACTCTAACAATTTCAACCGTGCACCACCCAAGTTCAACAACAACAATGTTGTCGCCAACACCAACACTGCCCCGAGGACTGGAAGCAATGCTGTGCCTGTTGCAGCAAAGGACAAGTCGCAAGTGACTTGTTATGACTGTGTAAATAAGGGTCACTACTCCAATGAGTGCCCAAGAAGAATGCCGCAGCCCCCAATGCAAATTCCCCAGCTCAGCAGCAGCGTCGTGTCCAGCCTGGAAGAAGGTTTGCCCCAGGGAATTCCCTCAACAGCAACGGCCATCTTTTTCTCATGCATGCTAAAGAAGCCCAGGAAGCGCCAGACGTCGTGCTGGGTATGTTTTCTGTTAATTCGGTACTTGCAAGGGTGTTGTTTGATTCTGGTGCATCGCACTCATTTGTCACCGAAGAATTTGCATGCACTAGTAAGATTCAACCAACAAAACTGAAGCATGTTATGATTGTTCAAATCCTCGGTTCAACCACCAAAGCTAGGCAAATTTGCAAAGCCGTCCCTATCCGAATCCATGACATAGATTTTTATGCTAATCTGATAGTACTTGAAACTAAAGGTTTGGAAGTAGTACTAGGAATGGATTGGATGTCCAAACATAAAGGATTAATCAACTGTGCCAAGAAAGCCATAACCATGACCAGTACAGCCAGAATATCAGTCGAGCATGTATCTGAAACCTTACCTCGTCAATTCAAGTGCAACAAGAGTATAGCCCAACCTACCATTGACCAAGTCCGGATAGTCTGTGAATACCCCGATGTATTTCCAGATGTTTTGCCCGGTATGCCCCCAGATCGGGATATCGAGTTTATCATCGAACTAATCCCCGGAACAGGACCCATAGCCCAGAGACCATATAGTATGAACCCGTCTGAACTAGCGGAACTGAAGAAGCAACTAGATGCCATGTTGGAAATTGGATTGATTCAAACAAGTGCGTCACCATGGAGATCACCTGTCTTGTTCGTGGACAAGAAGGATGGAGGTAACCGTTTGTGTACGAATTACCGAAAGTTGAATGATGTCACTATCAATAATAAGTACCCATTGCCCAAGATAGAATATTTGTTTGATCAGTTGACCGGTGCCAAAGTGTTTTTTAAGATTGATCTTAGAACCGGCTATCATCAACTCAAGATTCGCGCAGAGGATATTCCCAAGACTGCCTTTACCACCAGATATGGATTATACGAGTATACTGTCATGTCTTTTGGATTAACCAATGCCCCCGCTTATTTCATGCATCTCATGAATAAGATTTTTATGGACTTCCTGGATAAGTTTGTCGTTGTTTTCATCGATGACATTCTAATTTATTCCAAATCAGAAGAAGAACATGAGCTACACCTAAGGACCATTCTTGGAACCCTTAGAGAGCATTAGTTGTATGCCAAGTTTAGAAAATGTGAATTCTGGTTACATGAGGTAGGATTCCTCGGCCACATTGTATCAGCCGGAGGAATTGCCGTTGATCCCGCAAAGGTGAAAGATGTCAAAGATTGGCAAGCCCTAACCACTCAAACCCAAGTTCATGCATTTCTCGGATTGGCGAGATACTACCGCAAGTTCGTAGAAGCATTCTCGAGTATCGCCAGATGAAAGGATACGGATGTCGCCTAGAGGGGGGGGGGTGAATAGGAGATTAAAACTTTTCCTAGAGTGGCTCAACAAAGGCGGAATAAAACTAGTGTTTACTTTGTAAAGCACAACCTAGAAACAACTAAGGTTTACCTATGTGCACCAACAACTTATGCTAAGCAATACAAGCAACAAAGTGATAGCAAGATATATAGTACTTCAAGCACGAAGGCTATCACAATGTAAAGTGCATAAGTAAAGAGCTCGGATATAGAGATAACCGAGGCACGCGGGGACACCGAAATTTTACCGAGTTCCTCCCAACATGGAGTACGTATCGTTTGGAGAGGGAGTGGTATCAAACCACCAACGCCACAAAAGGCCTCCCTTATTCTCCGGTGAATCTCACCCCAGTAGGATCGATCCACACTTCCACTATCGGTGCACTTGTCAGTGGCAACCGGAACCTCTCACAAGGTTGGGGCACAACTCCACAACTTAATTGGAGGCTCACAACAAATGCCACAAAAGGCCACAATGCCACCAAGGCCACAAAACCGTCTAGGGTTCCAAGAACCCAAGAGGGACAAGCTCCAATGAGCAATTCAAACCAAATCCTCCAAAGAGAACTCAAACCGACGCACCAAATGCAAATGGCAAGAACACCACAAAGATGCTCAAATCCCTCACTCTCAAGTTCCAACAAAGCTACTAAAGTTATTGGGGGAACAAGAGAGGAGGAATCAAAGAGAGACACAAAATCCCCCAAAATCTAGATCCCCAAAGATGCACTCACAAAGAGATGAATCGGTTAGGTCAAAACGTGGGGCTAGATCTCCTCTCTCTTCCACTCAAAAATGGGCAAGAATCATCGGAGGGAAAATATTAGGCAAGCTTCAAGATCTAGAGCAAGTTTGGACAAAGTTTAACCTAATAGATAAGAGAGGAGTTGACTAAACTGAAAACGGACGAAGCTTAAATAGATGGCCCAAAAAATATGGCCGTTGGGGCTATTTTTCTGGGCGGACCGGTAGTCACCGGTACTACCGCCCGGCAGCCCAGCAAGGCAGAAGCAAGGGCGCGTGCGGGAATCAGTGGAGGGGCCAGTAGCAGGTCAATGGGGCAGGCTTGCATGCACGCTGGGGAGCGGGGCCAGCAGCAGCTGCTCGCGCTCGCGAGCTAGAGAAGCAGCAGCAGCGCGCGCGCCAGCAGGCAGCAGCGAGGCCAGC
Organism: Avena atlantica; assembly: GCA_910589765.1. Taxonomy (NCBI): domain Eukaryota; kingdom Viridiplantae; phylum Streptophyta; class Magnoliopsida; order Poales; family Poaceae; genus Avena; species Avena atlantica. The sequence goes on from OU342734.1 coordinate 67,243,954, forward strand.
GCAAATCCAACACGCGGGCGAGCGAGGTGGTGGGCCAGGAGGCAAACGGGGGCATGCGCGCGAGAGGGCACGGGATGAGCAGGCGCAGCGGGGCCCAGCGCGGGAGGCGGCTGCACGCGCGGGACTGGGCGAGGCGGGCGCAAGCGCGGGAGTGGCGGCGGCATGCGCGCGTGTGGGTCCAGCGAGAGGAGCCAAACCGGCAGCAGGTCAACGCCCCCTGCGTGAGAGAAGGCTGCAGCAGCATGCGCGCTCGAGAGAGGCCAGGATAGACGATACCTAGGCCAGCCGGTAGTACCGGCCCACCGGGCGGTACTACCGGGCCGGTCCGGTAGAACCGGTTGAAAGTACCGGGCCATACAGGAATGGGCTGCGCACAGCCAGGCATGACCGGTACTGGGCCCGGTAGTACCGGTCGGCCCAGAAACACTGTTTTTCTTTTTCCTTTTTGAATTAAAAACGGCAAATAATCAAACGGTCATAACTTTTAAACGGTAGCTCCGATTGACCCGATTCCAATTGCGTTGGATAGAGGGCGACAAGGGCTTCCCAATAAAAAGTGAAAATATTGATTATCACCAAGTGAGAAAGTATCAAGTAGAATAAAGTGATATACCCCACTTGGTGAGAAACCGAAAAGCCGCATAAATCAAAATCGCAACAAGATATATATGGGAGATCCGATTTTGATGAACAAGAGCTTGTTATGGAGATTATCACAAGCTCTATATCCTCATATGGATAAGACCAAATAACAACCAAATACGATGATACAAGTATGCAAAGGTTTGAGCTCTCTCCGAACGATGTGACCGAATTACTCATACGAGAGCCCCTCTTGATAGTACGGTTATCTATCCTAAACCCGGCCTCCTATACACAACAAGAGACCGGAAAAAGGGAAAAACCTATCAATATTATACCTTTGCCTTGAGCATTCCACTTGAGCTCGATGTAGACGATCTTGCCCTTCTCAAGATGGAACGCCTTCCTTAATTCCTCATCATCGACCTCGCATATTGAGCTTGCCCAACAAATCTTCTTTTCATTTCACCGACCTTGAAGCCAACACATGCTCCAAGCGATGCCAATGGACAAATCCTACAAGTATAACTTAATACACACATTAGTCCATAAAGATTGTCAATAATTACCAAAACCACACATGGGGGCCCAACATGTTCTTTCACCAGACCCATGACCCAATTGCTGAAGAAAGACAAGAAGTTTGAATGGACGGACAAATGTGAAGCGAGTTTTCAAGAACTCAAGAGAAGATTGATTTCAGCCCCAATCTTAATCATGCCGGATATCACGAAGCCCTTTGACTTGTATTGTGATGCATCCAAGATCGGTCTCGGATGTGTGCTAATGCAAGAAGGAAAATTTATATCTTATCTATCTCGACAACTGAAACAACATGAGCAAAATTACCCAACCCATGACCTCGAGCTCGCAGCCGTAGTTCTAGCCCTGAAGACATGGAGGCATTACCTGATGGGAAATCGTTGTGAGATTTATTCAGATCACAAGAGCCTGAAATATATTTTCACTCAGAAGGAGCTGAATATGAGACAGAGAAGATGGATTGAGTTAATCAAGGATTACGATCTGGACATTCACTATCACCCTGGTCAAGCCAACATGGTAGCAGATGCCCTTAGCAGATTGCCGTGCCGCTTGAACTCCATGATTTTGAAGGAGCAACCAAGTATGCACAAAGAGATGGAAGATTTCCGAATGGAATTAGTGAGTGAAGGATTTTTGGCTAGCATGCTAGAACTTCAACCCACTTTGATCAGCCAGATCAAGGAGGCACAGAAAGGAAATGCTAGTATCGACGGAATCAAGCGTCGTATCGGTACAGGCAAAGTACCCGGATTTACGGAAGACGAAGAAGGAGTTCTGTGGTACAAAGGACGCCTTTGTGTACCAGCAGATTCTGAGTTGAAAGAAGTGATTCTGAAGGAAGCTCATGATACTCTTTATTCTATCCACCCCGGAGGAACGAAGATGTATCAAGACTTGAAAGAACAATTTTGGTGGCATAAGATGAAGAGAGAAATCGAAAGCTATATCGCTAAGTGTGATATATGTCAGCGAGTCAAGGCGAGACTTCAAAGACCCGCAACATTGTTACAACCATTGCAGATTCCGGAATGTAAATGGGATTCCGTTGGAATGGACTTTATCACCGGATTTCCTACTTCTAGTAGGGGAAATGACTCTATCTGGGTCATAGTGGACAAATTGTTCAAAGTTTCCCATTTATTACCAGTCAAGACCACATATCATAGTTCGAAGCTAGCGGAGTTATACATCGCTAGAATCGTCAGTTTGCATGGAGTCCCCAAGATCATCGTATCGGATCGAGGAACTCAGTTTACCTCGAGATTCTTGAAGAAAGTCCAAGAAGGTTTAGGAACCCGACTAGATTTCAGCACCGCTTATCACCCTCAGACCGACGGACAAACGGAGCGAGTAAATCAAATACTCGAAGATATGCTGAGAGCATGTGTGTTAGAATATGGATCTAAGTGGGAAGGTTGTCTGCCATTCGCAGAATTTTCATACAACAACAGTTATCAAGCTAGTTTGCAAATGTCCCCATTTGAATTCATGTATGGAAGGAAGTGTCGCACCCCTTTGAACTGGTCGGAAGTAGGAGAGAGTCAGATTTTCAGACCCGACATCCTACGAGAAGCAGAAGAGAAGGTTCACAAGATTCGTGAGCACCTCAAGACAGCCCAGTCCAGACAGAATAGTTACGCCGACAAGAGACGTCGAGACCTCGCCTTTAACATTGGAGATTTTGTGTATCTGAAAGTGTCGCCATTGAAAGGAATGCAGCGTTTCCAACTCAAGGGAAAGTTAGCCCCCAGATATATCGGACCCTTCAAGATTCTGAACCGTCGAGGAGAAGTGTCGTATCAATTGGAACTGCCCGAAGAGATGTCAGTCGTGCACAATGTGTTCCATATCTCATTACTTCGCAAGTGCCTCGAAGTCCCGGAGAAGACTGAAGTGTTCAAGAATATTGATCACCGGACCATAGAAATCAGCGATGACCTTACCTACCCCGAAGTGCCCATCCGTATTTTGGAAGAAGCCTTCAGAACTACCAGAACCCGACGCATCAAGTTTCTCAAGATTCAGTGGAGCAACCACACGGAAGAAGAAGCTACCTGGGAGCGCAAAGATCACACCAGGACGGAGTTTCCCGATCTCTTCAAATCCTAGGTAATCTTTTTTGTCCTTTTTCAAATCTCGGGAAGAGATTTTGTTTAAGGGAGGAAGGTTTGTAACATCCCAAAAATATTAAACTTGGATCATCAAACTCTAATCACCAAATTTAGGGTTAACAAAAACTTTTCCAACTAAAAATATGAGAGCATTCATATGTGTGTATTAAAATTTGGATTCTTTTGAATTGCCATGGTTTTGTGTTTCTTTGCTTGTAAAATTATTCTTGGGTGAAATAAACATCATCTAAACAATCCCCAAAGACAAACAAGTCAAAACAAATAAATTAAGTGAATGGTCACTTTGGCCAATTTAACTCCCATGCCTACTTTGGCTATCCTTAACTATCAGAACTTAACAGAAACATGTATGGATCTTTGAACCCCTTGATAGTAATCATAATAAGGTAACAAGGCCCACCTTGTGATCATCCAAAAACATTTAAATGCTTAGTTTAAATGACAGTTTAAAATTGAATCTATTTCATATGGGAAGATCCCACTATTTCAAAAACCACTCAAACAAGCTCAATTTTCAAAACCCAAGCATCCACAGAATCCTCAACACATGCCTAGCACACCCACCAAAAATCTTTTCAAAATTCAAAACTCAAGTTCATGCGGCCATTTCATCAAACAGGTTGCAGATGCAAATCAACCAAATCAAAAACACTATGTTGAGCAGTGTTTTGGGCCAACCTTGTCCCCTCTCTGGATGCAACTAGCCTTAGTAGATCATCTAGCACCCTTAACTAACCTCTAGAACCACTGTGAGCTGGCCAATGCCATCAGTGGTGAGCAGGTCGATCCTCACCATGTCACCCAGTGTGGACAGCAAGCGAGGAGAAGAACTAGCCGTGCCAACCTTGTCTAGCATGCAACCCATGCCTCACCGCCCCCTCTCGACCAGCCCTAGCTCTAAGACAGAGACCAGAACCGTCAGGAACGCCGCGCCCGCACCGCTGTCGACCATGCCGACGCACACCGCAGAGCACGCGCCGTTCCCACTTAACCCGACCACCTCGAGCCCTCGCCGCCCGCCAGCATGCACCCCATCGTCCCAGGAGACCACCAGACATGTTCGTTTCACCGCCCGTACCCCGTAGTCACCGCTCGCCGCGGAGTTCGCCGCCTCTACCTCACATAGCACCGCGTGTTTCCGGCCATTTGCCACTGCCCCTACACGCGCATTTAAGCTCTAGAGCATCGCCAGGAGCCGGTGACATGTTCATCGTCGACGAAGACCCTCAGCCGTTGGTCTCACTTCTAATCCAACGCACCACATCGCCCCGTACCGCTTCACGTGTTATGAGCCACTGACCAGTAGACCCCCTGTCAGCTGAGCCCCGCGTTGCGGAGTGACACTGGGTCGGCCCAATAACCCTTCCCGCGCAGCCCAATCATTTGAATTTAGATTTTTCTATTTTAATTGAAACTCAGTTCTGTACCAAGTTTCAAAAATCAACCCATCTCGATTCAGTGAACCAAATTGCATGAATCCAATTTTGTTAGAAAGGCACTGAAATGCTTAATCCAAGCCCGTTGGATTCAAATCATTTGGATCTGTAGATCAACCTTTGTAAAAATAACAAGGCAGAAGCTTTTCTGCATTCAAACATATTTCAAATTTCAACCATAATATCTTTTGAGTTAATTCCAACTCTCAAACATCATATTTGATCATACCTTTCAGAATATATAAAAACATTTGGGTTTACTTACAGAAATAATGTTCAAGTAATAAAAGAATGCCACATAGGCATTTCTAGTCACTTTATTTTATATAAAATAAAAGGTTAAACCTTATTAAATTGCGACACCACTTTAAATCACATTCCCATGTACTGAAATATGTGGTGATGACATGTGTCAACATGATCCCATGTTTGAGTTGGAGAATATTAAATCTTAAGTAGTTTTTCAATGAGTAGAAATTACTTTTCTAAAAATAAAATAAATAAGACAAAGCCTTTAATCTTGTAATGTTAGTGATGATGCTAGATCATCTATAGTACCCTTTTGTGTGATGATTGAAAATAGTTAAGTATTGTTTGGTGATTGTGTACCTCGTACTTATTTATAGACGCTAGTACCGACCAAGGATACGAGGAGGAAGGAGGATACTACGAAGAAGAAGCCGAGGAGAACTTCAACCACTGCTCTACACAAGGAAAGCTAACACTTGCAAATATGAAAGTTAGATAACCTATGCAATGCACTAAGCATGCTTGGTTAGACACATTTGATGATACCCCATCCTAGTTTTATTTGCAAGTTTTATACTTTATTTCTTTATCAAAGCTTTCTCTTAGAGTTTACATAGTAAATTGTAGATACTAGAAATATAATGGAAGGTTGCATAAAGAGCATTAAATTTGGCCTAAGCTAGATAATCTTGATGTCATCCTAAGGCATGAGACTGAACTTAATTAATCTCCACTTGTTTACCACCCCTCATTAGTACTTACCCCACTTGTAGATGCTAGTGCTAAGTATAAAACTTGATCAACTTTAGATGGGAATACTTGGTGAAAATGGTTATGAAAACCTTGGAATGATGAGTCATTCTACTGAAATGTTTTGACATGTGTTTCCGAACACCAGATGATTTTGATGATGAAAATGTTGAGGCATGAGCCTTAGCCCTTTATAAAACTGATGGTTGTCTGGATGCGATACCATTCCAATTTTACCGTACAACCACAATACCCGAAAATTGGGTAGGGCTTTACTGGAAACTTATATACCTTAGTATGGGTTCCCTCACGGCCAAGGTCTGAGCTGAGGATACCTTGTGAAGATTGTCCACCTGTGCAGTACCCAAGATGACAGTTGGTCATGGTTGGGAGGCCAAACTCACGGGAGAGGTGCCTATACTAGGGTGTGTAATTGAAAGGTTAGGATTGATTATCCGCATACTGAGTATGGTGAATTCAGGATTTGTTCCTGACGGATGTATCAAATGTTGTGGTGAAAGTGTACAATCTCTGCAAAGTGTAAAACTATTCGAATAGCCACGTCCGCGGTTATGGACAGTTGGAGTGGCCATACTGTTCCCCCGCCAGATGTTTTCAAAATGACTTATGAAATGAATTGAGAAATTGACTTGACCACAACAGAGTTGTGATATGGAATTCAAGTTCCCACTTAGGTTATAAAATTTCAACTAACTTTTCTTGCTTCTGAACTTAGTAGAGGTAAATATGGCTTTTTGCAAAACAACCCTAGAGCTTAGTGTCCTACTACAAAAAACCCCTTCACTTGTTAGTATTAGTTTGCGAGTACCTAGAGAGTATTCATGGCTTTGTTCCTGGCTATTCCCGTGGCCAGACTATGAAGAAGAGTACCAGGAAGATGGACCCCAGGAAGGTTACGACAACTAGGATCATCTCCCATCGTCAGCATTGCCTGTGACGCCGAAGATGGAGCTTCGCCTATGCTACCTTTATTATTACGTTTTTCCGCTGCTTGAGTTGTATTAAGAACTGGATCATGAGATCCTTATTTGTGTAAGACCTTATGTATGGTTTGTAATGGATGATGTACTGTGATATCCAAATCTATTATGTCTCGCAAAAATGGTAATCCTGGGATTGCGATGTATGGCATAACAGGCATCTGGGATTAAAAATCTGGGTGTTGACACTCCTGTCCACCATTGCTTCCCCTGTCAAGGCCCACCATAGGCGCTGGTTCCCTTTTTATTGTACCTAGGAGACATGGAGGGAAGCATCAGAAGTCACGAGAGAGAGAACACAAGTGACAACAAAAAATGGAAGCCACAAAATCTAAATGGGTTAGGCCCAACAATTCGAGGGGATATGTGGCGTCGAGCTAACAACTGCAATAACTGGCCAATAGGAATTGCCATCATTCGGTGTAGGCAATTGAACATGACATCACAATTTGCAACATGAACTCCTATTCCTTACATGAATCCATTTCTAAATGGGGTAGGGTTTTCGGTTTTTACCTTTTAAAAGTATTAACTTATATTTACTTTCTCTAAATCTTTACACTAAAAAACTGGTATTGTTAAAGAACAGAATATTCACATATCTTGGAATAGATGTTCAACACAATATGAAAAAATACAAATGTGTCTATATAAAACATATGTACACTTCTAAAAAATGTTCATGAGTTAGATGTTTCTGTGTATGATAAAAATATACATACATACAAGAAAAATAAAATGTTCATAGTATATAAGAAAATGTTCATACCAAAAATAAGATATGTTCATACAAAAAGGAAAAAATGTTCATAATGTGTTATAGTGTATAAATATGTGATTTCAAAATCATGTATTTTTAAAAGGTAAATAAAAATAATAAACTATGTAAAGCAAAAATAAAATGGAAAGGAAAAAAGAAAAAGGGGAAAGAAATAAAAAAACATAAAACATGGATTAAAAGCAGACAAATAAAATCTTAAAACCCAACAAAACCACACAAAACTGAAGTAAAGGAACCGCACCAAAAAAAGCCAAAGAAGACCATCGAATGCTTAAATATCTGGTGTGTGAACAATAATGGGACAACCCTCAAGGAAACAAAGAGGAATTGTCGTAGGAAACACCTTTTGCATTCTATGGGCGAGTTGTACCCATTGTTCTTGAGAAGTGAATGTATATTGCCATGAGTGATCATTGTTCTAGAGAAAGTGAATGTTGTAGAGCATAAATTTTCTCTAGGCAATGTATTTTGGTAGAGTAGAAAAATGATATATTTGACTATAGATATTGTCTCACACAACGCTCATATTCTAGCACTTCCCCAACCCTAGATCGTTGTCCTCTGTTGCTTCCTTCACTTGTTGTGTACAGCCGCCACCACAACCAAGTCCCATCCCCTGGCGGAATCAGGGTCTAGTCCTTGCAACATGCTATCGTCGCATTGGATGACCCATATCATCGAATCCTTTTTAGGGTAGTAGCAATCCTATTGCCAAAGTGTGAGAGGGGAGGGTCCGCTTCTAGATTGATCTCATGGTGTTACCCACCCTCCTTTAAGAGCGATGAGTGGTGGTTTGGCATGTGAGATGGAGGACCGCTGATTGGGTATGCTATGTGGTGTATATTGGTTGATTCAGTGCACAACCCTAAGCAGTTTCGGTGGTATCCCATGGTGGCTATATCAGAAGGACACCACAATTGTTTTGTGTGGAAAGGAGGCACAATTTTCGAAAGATCCATCATCAAGATGTAACTGGAGGGCCGTTTCATGTTTAGGGTGAAAATCCAATCGCTAGCATTTACTAGTCGTACCAACATCAACACACATACACCATTATCATGTTCAAGGCTTTGTCTTGATTGACTATACCCAGTCAATGAAGCTAGAATCTTCGTCCTAGTATTACATGCTAGATTTGGAATGTAGGAATAAGCACACATTTTCTTCTCTCTCTCCTAATCCTACCCATCCTGCAAAGTTCTCTGTCTTCTCTTTCTCTCCCCTAATTTGGTGTCCCACACATGCACCTTGTGAGTAAAACAAAGATAATAGTACAAAGAACCAGAGAAGACGAATATATAATGCAAATTATCCACTGATGAAGAGACCACAAACCTCAAAAGCAAACATACATGTGGATATGAAGATCCAACATGCCTCAAAGGAGCATCCTTTTCCTTATTAATGATCAGTAGTTTATGTATCCTAATGCAAGGTTTCTTTTTTAATGTCCCGCATACTTGTCATGAAACCTGAAAGCATTGTAAATAAGCATATTCTGATGAACCTCGTGACCCAAAGCAGCTGATTAGACCAGCTAACCCACCTATCCACTTCGTACTCATGAAGCATTAGCTATTAATTAACTAACCGGAAAGTGACGCCTTTGCTTCATGTTTCTTTTCCCTTCCTGCCGGAACTTACATGATGGGAGTAGCTAGACATTCGACATGGCACTTGTAACAGCTGTTGCGGGTATGCAAGACCTGAGACATGCATATTTCAGTTGATGCGATGATTATCTTCGGATAAAATTCTTAGTTTGATACACTAAGAATCAATTCTGTCGAGGATATCCCAATCATGATATTTTCCTTATTTATTTAGTAATCTTCATTAGGTTCTAAGATTGTGGCTAAATATTAATGATCTGACGGAGAATACAAGTTCAGTTATCGGGAGTATGGTGTAAACAGTTTAATACTTCTACTAAATGACTATTTGATCGCAGGAACATGATCGAATATTAAAAAAACCAACATTGTGGTGTTAAGCCAACTTGATTTTTACATAACTGTATTCACAACAATGTTTGTATGATGATACCATACGAAACACAAAAGATTATTTTCAAGAGATTTGATGAATGAAATGTTTTCTATGTACTACTATACTGCAAATAAAATCATCATTTTTACGTATTCAGTCCAACGGATCAAACAACCTGCACATGAATGCTAACTAAGGTTTCCATACTACCTCCATTCTAGTTTATAAGGCAAATACGTAATTCGAGAAAATAGTTTGACTGCAAATTTGGTCAATAACATATGAATTATATGTCACAAAAATTGTACCATTAGAAGCATTTTTTGAATACGAATCTAATGGTATAATTTTGTTAAATATAGTTTATATTTTGTTGATTAAATTTATGGTCAAACTATTTTTTCCAATTACGTATTTGCCTTATATACCGGAATGGGGGTAGTAGTACTAATCTAATTAATTAGTAGTACCTTCGTTTCTATGAATAAGACACACACTTATTTCAAAACAAATTTTGAATGAAAGATTAATTATATAATACATAATTAGTATGGTTGAATTCGTACTCAAGAACACTTCCTAATGATACTCATTTTATACCATTAAATGTTGGATATTTAGAGTAATTCTTGATCAAAGACAAATCAGTTTATGAATGTTTACATATATGGTTGTCCTATTTGTGCGCACTTAAATATGCCAAAGGGAAATAAAAATAAAAATAAAAATAAAGGTGATTAATCATGCATAAAAATCCTATGTATCTATGCTTCTAAACTTTTAAGGGGAGTGATAATATTCAGAGTAATTCATACCTATATTGTGCACCTTCCATAAAACAAGAAGTGCAGTCATCGTTTTGGATTTCGTGAGCATATGCCCCAAGATGATCAGGAAAAAAAAATAAGAGTACCATATTTTTCATATACATGGTCGTAACCGTTATATGCATGAGAAGTTTCATTAAGAAAGGACATATGTTATTATTGAGCATGCCTCTTCTGCACCTGACATGAACAGCAGAATGCACTTTTTTTCAAAAGACAAACATATCTGATTTTTTTTAGATGTACGTGTTAGTGTATTTTACATGTCTCTAAGTTTTCATGAAGAAAACATGTATGGTGCTATGTGGAGAAAGGCAAAAATTGTCCCTTTTTACATAGGTCGTTGACAATTTCATTTTTTCATGAAGTGCATAGTGTGCATGTACATGCATGCTTTTTTGAGATTTTACATTTCAAATTTCTTTTTTTAGTCAGGTGCTAATGCACGAGGGAATTTTCATATGTTGGGCCATAGAAAAAAACAAAACTACATGATCTAATTTTTTTTTGGAAGAACTAATTTTCTTTTCACCAAGTATGCTTCTCCAGTTTTCCTCCTTCTGTTGATGCTTTGCGCTGTCATTGTCTCATGATGGAAACGATTACAACCCTCTCCTCGATTTGACATGCCATCACGCCGAGCTTAGTGCCCGCTATCAATAGAAATATCGTGACAAGTTGCTAGCAGCCTAGAATCCAGCAAGGGTTGTCACTAGTATAGAGCGAAGGTAAGGACACCCTCATTAGAAATGCCTGCAATACGACCAAAAGTGAGTCGCCTCTGTGGAGCCAACATGGGACACAATTCTTTTGGAATCTTTTTTGCCAAAATATTAGCAATGGGCATTTAAGAGGCTCCATTTCTAGTAAGGTTTTCCATGCAAACAGAGTTTTGTTCGACCTGTTGCTCCTGGCATTTATGTATAGAACCATAACCCTTAGAGAAACCCTATCCCTCACTCTCTTTCTATATGTACACATTGTAGTGGTGGTGCTCGCGGAGACCTAGTATGCTCGTGCATCCTATTCGGAGAGAGAGAGCACATCCGCCTTATGAAGGAACAACGGATCATCCTCGTCCCCAACTCTTCGGTTAGATCTTATGGCACTAGGTAGGAGGCTACCTAGGACACACAAACAAATAAGAAGCTCGCTGACCCTAGGCATATCCCGTAGGCGTCGGGCGTTTTCTGCCTCCTCTCCTGCTTGAGTTGTTCCTAGATATTGGCGGAGCTCCTCTCCTTCTTGATCCATTCCTGGATATTGAAGAAGCGTGTGAAAGAGGCTGACTCCTGCCATGTCGATCCACGGGATGCGTTGCTGTGTTAGAATCTACCATACTATAGAACGACAATTACGACGTACTCCTGCCGACTAGAAGGTATGAATGTTTGTGTGACCAACTGTCATGCTGATGAACTAGGGGTTCTCTAGTTTTTATCTCTTATGTTCTGTTTAGTTTACTATGAATGTTGAATGTTCTATTTAGGTTGTTCTACTTTAGATTTTTTGCTTAGATTTTTATGTTTAGATTGTTCTGTTTAGATTGTTCTTCTTAGATTGCTATGTTTAGACTGTTCTTCTTAGATTGTGGTTGATTTTGGAATGCCTTTTATTAGCATCTATTATAAGAGTCAATTTATGCTCATATCGTGGTTGCTATTTCTGTCCACACATGTCAGCCTGTTGGTGTTAATTTTCCAGCATTTCCATATGCGTGTTCGTGGCGCTTGCAGGGGGTCCTTGGCTTCTCCACCCGCAGGACACAACCTCATGTGGTGCAAGGAGATGAGGCCATTCCACATCTGATAGAGTGGATCCTCATGATCAATGTCTACGGCAGTCGCAGGTGCAACTCGCTGACTAGATCATCCAACACCAAGGATGGTCGACGCATTCTTGGGTTAGCTCATGTTATCGGTGGCCGCCGGCACGTCAGAGCGGCCATGCTATATGCATTTCACGTTCATAAAATAGATAATACATTATGTTTAATTCAATACCCTCTTACGGCATACTTGCATGATAGTCAGGAAGTGTAGACAACAGAGCATGACTACCACTGGTTGTTACCACGAGGTTCGGTGCTCACCCTCTGCGCCACGAGGTTCCAGAGTTGTTTGCGATATGCGTAAACCCCATGCTCCTGGTAACGGAGGCGCGCCAGGGAGGGGAATGGCAGGTGGCATTCCGGCGAAACCTTGGGGAGGCCGAGAGGGTTTCCTGGGATGAGCTGAGAGACAGCCTCCCACTGTCCCTGGCACAAGCCCCAGACGGCCCATCTTGGAGGCTGGTCCCCTCGGGGACTTTTTCCGTTGGTTCGACATACATGGCCCTGTTCAGTGGGCCCTCTCTGTCATGAGTTTCTCCGCTTTGGAAGGCCCCCTGCCCCTAGATCAAAATCTTTGTCTGGCAGTTGCTGCATGACTAGCTACCCTCGGGTGTAGAGATGGCCAAGCTACATGGCCCTGGAAACCACCAGTGTGCGCTTTGTGCGGTCCTGGAATCGGGCTTACATATCTTCTTCTCTTGTCCCCCTGCTCGCTTTCTATGGAACTTCATCCACAAGGCTCTGGGGCCTGAGTAGCAGGCCTCGGACCTGGGGGAGTTCCTGGAAGCCGCCGCAAACCATACCGGGAGGAGGCGCCTCTTTTGGTTGGTGTTTGCGGCGATGGCCTATACTCTATGGAATATACAGAATAAGATGGTCATTGAGCGTATCTTCCTGCTCCGTGCCTCCTTCAAATTTATGGTTTTTTTGCAGCTGTGGTACCCGTTGTGTAGACAACGAGATAGGGAGCGATTGGACGTGATGTTGGAGCACCTGATCGCGGCGGCCCGCCGACTTGCTACTCCGTCTGGCCACCGAGGGCTTCCCCTGGAGGTTGCTGAGTCTTGTATCTGTGTGTGTGCTCTTCTCTGCTGGTTCTAGGCGCTGCCTTGTATTCCGAGGGGTGCAACTTATGTGTTTTGCATGTGGTTTGCTTTGAACTTTGTATGGATGTTACTTTATTTATAAAGCTGGACGTGAGCCTGTTTCGAGGAGGTTGTTCCACTAACATAAACCTATGATAGGACGTGTTGGTTCAAGAAGCAACAATAAGTCGGTTAACTAATACAAAATCAACCATTGATTAGCCAATCTCAAGTCTCATAGCAAGATCAAAGTGAATATGATTCTATAGGATTTTATTGAAAAGAATCCTAATACTTCATCCCATGGGACTGCGGAACACACGATTTTTTTATCTTATTTGGTAAAGTTATAAACTAACAAATAAGATAGAAAAGAGTAAATATTAGTCTGCAAAATCCCTTTTAAATTAGAATACATTACCATTATAAAATAAGAGTAAACTTAAAGATATGTTTTAAGGATTACATCATCTACTCCCTCCGTCCCAAAATAGATGTCTCAGATTTGTCAAAATTTAGGAATCTAGACACTATTTAGTATATAGGTTCATCTAATTTTTGATAAATCTAAGACATCTATTTTAGACGGAGGGAGTATAAAATATAAAATTCAGATAAATAGACACACACATCTAGATATATTCTAGATCTTCTTTCTTGACTATATATTTTTATATTTTAACAAATTCAATAATCTATATCTATATCTAATAATAAAATACGAAATGTTTTTTAAGGGTTCTTTTTTTTAGACGGCTTTAACCTTACCAAATCGAGAATATTACCTACTATGTCACCCATAAGTTACATGCGGGTTTGGTCTTGCCATGGAAAAAAAACAAAAAACAAATCCCTTATCCGCACTAGGGAGTGGGAGTGCGATGTGGGGGCATGGGGAGGGGTGTGCGAGCAGGACCGTGGGCTGTGGGTGCCGGCGAGAGAAAGCGAGCAGAGCTCGAAGGGCGCGCGTGGAGGAGAGGGCAGCGGAAGATAGATGACCTAGAGGAGGACGTGTGGACCTACATGCGGCGGGCAGGACGGTAGTAGGCGGCGCTTAGATCGGAAAGGAGAGGAACGAGTAGGGGAGATGAACACGGTCTTCTGCCGGCGGAGATGGAGCTCGATGAAGCGGAGGCAGAGCTACCGATGTCACGTTGGGTGGTCTCGTCAGGGGGGAGAGTGAGGTTCGAACGAGGGAGGCGCAGTGCCAGCACACGAGCACTGTGGCGCCGTGGGCGCACCTCCTGGAGCACCGGGGCAGCACACTTGTCCGGATCGTTGATGCCCACATCCTCCAGCCGATCTCCTGCAAGATGCTCTCGATCTTTTCGCTCCTGCTGGCCGGGTCGTTGATGCCCAACTACTCCAGCCTCTCCCGCCATTGCAGGATTTCCCGGCCCGGGTGGCTCGTCAAGGGGAAACTTTGGAACGATGCCGCTGGGATCAGCCTCCAGTCCTCCACCATTACACGCGAGCTAGATCCTCCGGCTGGCATGCTCCTGGCTGCGAGCCGCTGCAGGCGGTAGATTAGCTAGCTAATCGATAGTGGATTTAGGCTTTTTCAAATAAGTTGCGCTACTGCTTGATTTTTTAACTCTTAGAACCTCTCTCTCTTGATGTGTATCAGCGCCCCATCCGTACAAGAACATGTATTTCTGCAAAAATGTTACGTACATTTTTTAAAACACTTTGATACATGAATTCATCCCATTAGTTTGGTGTTAAATAATGAAATGGTTAGTGCAAGTTTTTAGGAATTGTTAGTGGAAGTTGTAAAAGAATACATCTGCAAGGCAATATGTTAAAGATTGTTGAAAATATCTAATCCATTACTGTTGGTATGTTGTAGTTCCTTCAATTCTGCAAAATCATACCATACCATCATATAGAGATTTGGAGATAATGATAGCTACATATCGTTGAATAAAAATTCTAGATCTAACGATAAATTATTGTTATATCGGACATGATGCCATGAAACAGCTTTATGGCAAAGATAGAGATAAGCATATGTTTAATTGTTTGTTTGGGGAATGAAAAGTTTAGGCGAAGAGACTACTACAAGTACTTTTTCATAAATATTTAGCCACCGCTCGATTCTCGTCGACGATCTAGAAAACTATGTGCTTGATGAGAAAACAATGTGCTTGATGAAACAAGGTGTCTTTGCATGGCCCGTGATATATATATAGAGTTCCCGTAACCACTTATTCTTTAACCATGAACTCAGTGCCGATTGCTGAGTTGTTCTAGGCATTGTTTAGAACACGGTTTTGGCACTGGTCATATGCTTGCCAACGAAAAAGTTGCAGGTCAACTCATCGTTACAACGAACCAAGGAGATTTCAGACATCCTTATTAGTCATAGGGTGTGTGTGTTGTGAATCACCTTCTTACACTTGTTTTCTTCCTCTCTATATTTGAAGCTCTGTTATCTCCCAAATCCAGTCTAGGGTAAAAAGTTGGGATCGGTAATTCGTTGGTGAAGGCCCTGCCATTCGTGGTGTCGGAGCGGATGATCAAGGTGACATCATGCATCCGCATCCTAATTTTCCTCACAATAATTTATCTGTATTTCGAATCTTTCTCTACTCCCCGACCTCGAGTGAAGCGATCATGTACACTAAGTGGAGTGAGGCGACGATGGCACTGCATGGCTCTAGCGCACGTGTATGAGTGGCCTTACTTAAGCAGCGGGCAGAGAAAGTAGGGAGCAGCGTGCCAGGCCGTAGAGCAGTGAACAAGCTCAAGGTGGCTGATTTTTATGACAAGCCGCAACTTTACCTACGACAACTTACGTTGTGCATCTTCTCAACGTAGATTATTTTCTCTCCCGATGCAACTCATGGACACGTTTCCTAGTAAATTTAAGAAAAACCTAATTTTGTGTCCATTCGATAAAGAAAGGTGAAACAATCTTTTACATACATAACTAACATAATAAATAGGAACCAACCATTTACTCATCCTTCCAATGCTTATTTTTCCTTATAGCGAAATTAAGGAAAATGGTATAGATCCCCCGGGGATCCCGTGACTCGATCCCCCGGGTCATCGTGTGAAGGCAGCGTACCGTACGAAACGTGGTGGGGTCCTTCGTTTCTTATCCCTTCCTAACTTCTTCTTGTTTCTTCTCGCGTGAACCAGGGCCGCTCGCGCCACCGGCTGCTTGCACGGCAGCAGCCCAGCCCCACCGCCGGCACACCGTCGGGCTGCCGCACAGCTCGTCCGCGAGCTCTCGCAGTCGCCACAGTCTGTCTCCACATAGCGCCGGGCTGCCGACTACATCTCACCGGAGCACGGGCCGTACCGCTCCACCTCGCCGGAGCGCCGCACTGCCGTCCTGCTCCACCTCGTCGGAGCACCGCGCGTCATCCCGCTCCACCACGCCAAGCCCCGCGTCGTAGCGCCGCGCCGCCGCCGGCACCTCTTTGGAGCCTGCCTGCATGTCTTGCGTAGCACGGCCTGCCTGCACACGCCGGTGCGGCCATAGCTGCTGCGAGCACGACGTGGTAACACGCATCCATGTCCTCCGTGACGGCAATGCTACATAGATGTCCGACTGTTGCTACCACAGTCTAGATCACTTGCTATTCTAGTTGGTCGACGTTGCTATTTTTGTTCTGTCTTTTGGTTTTTGCTACGAGCATTTTGCTAGCTTAGCATATTATTTTTTCTATATATTCATATATTTTTTGATACTTTCGTACAATTTTTTTGCTACAACCAATCTCTACAGTTTTGCTACGAGGTCTTCGGCTAGAGTCTCCGGCAATGTTCCCTTTTGCTACATTAGAAAAAATATTTTGCTACAACCGTTTTGTGGTTTTACTACATTAGTGTAAATTTTTAGCTACAAGGTCTCCGACGACGATATTTTAGGTGAGCGTCTCCGGCGATGTCAGTTTTGCTATATTAGGATATTTTTTGGTACAAGGTCGCCAACGAGGTTTTCGGCGAACTCTTCGACGAGGTCTAGTCTATTTATTCTTTTTCTAAAACGAAAAGTTTTCTGCTACGTGTAGCAAAGGCGAGACTATTTATAGCAAAAGTGGGTATGTTTGTAACAAAAGTGAGATTTGTGGTTTTTTTGAGGACACGTCATAGTACGCCGCCGAAATTAAACTATTTGGTCCAATAGCTTTTACTGACAATCACTTTGTCCTGCTAGCGTATCATGCGTCATTTGATTGGACATATGTGTATCATGCATCATTTGATTGGACATATGTTCGATAGTACCAAGGCAGATCCTCTAAACAAAAAAGATGAAGGCAAATGCGCACATAACACGTGAAGTAACATTATCCAGACATCTGTCAAAAAAAGAAACATTATTCAGACATCAAGAAATGGCGTAGCAAAGCACGCTAAGTTCTAATAATAGTGTTGCCAACTGATCATAGTCCCCGCAAAAGAATACTGGTGCCAAACAGGAGTGCCAGGAAAATTCTCACGTGAGCTCGAGTGCATCTGCACCTATTAAAAGGTGACATCTCAGATAAAAATTCTGAAACAAATCAGGCTACTAGCTAGTAGGTGTCCAGAGATTACAGTGCTAATTACACTTTTAGTCCCACAACTTGTTTTGGAGGTGCAAAATAGTCCCATAACTTGCAAAATAGACAAAAATAGTCCCACAACTTGCAATCTAGGTGCAAACTAGTCCATTTTGACAAAATTCAAGCGAATTTGATCATATCCAGACCTAATCGACCAATCGTACAATCATCAAGAAGTTTTTGCAAAATGGTCCAAGGAAATATTCTGCCGTGAATTTGGGCCTTTCCACGCGCTGGCCCATTGGATTATTAGCGATGACCCTCTCCCCTCACCATGAACATGAAATGAGTAGTCCCGGCAGTTACGGCGAGGATGCGACGGTAACAACGCGACTGATCGTGGCGGCAGTTCTCGGCAGCGATCTCAACGGAGATGCACTACCGTGAGCATGGCGAGGACCCTCCGCCCTACGATACCCTCTTTTCTGCTGTAACCTCTCTGCTTTATCTTCTCGTGGTGGTGCCATGGAGGGCGGATGTGGGCGCACGATCAGCACAGCTTGATTTTTTTCTGGAATAGACAGTATGATGTCATGGAGGGCCGAGGCGGAGCAATCAGTAAGGATTTTGGTGCACGATCGGCTCGTAAAATTGTTGGAACTGTTACCAGTTTTAGTAAAATACATAGAAACGTCAAGTGTCATGTGAGGTTCAGTTCAGTTAACTAAAAGAGATGTAGCATTTGTTCTGTCAAAAAGGAGAGGCGAGGAACTTAGTTCTTTTTCTTGCCTTTGATTCGGTGAATGGAGTAACCTGAAAAAGTGTTAGCTAGCTGCTAGCTAGGGAGCGAGAGGCGAATCTGAAAGAGTGTTGCCGAGCCACGGGGATGGCTTTGCTTGGTTGTGGCTATTGAACTACCATGCCTGCTGCAGCTCCTTCTGCATCATCCCTTCGCATTACCTGCGGCAAACACAGAAATAAGCACAAGCAGACAAAGGGGGACAGTTGGATGGAAAATGGATTTTCCTTGACGAACATTGTAACGCGCAGTATTAATTTTACAGGCATGTATATGACAAGACTTGGAACCGTGGAGCAAGCCCAACATGTTCTTTTACATCAGAGAAATTTGAATTTTGGTTTTTAGAGAAATACTTTCAAGTTTGAACACGGGAGGAGCGGCCGGTCAGCAGCGGCGGGACAGAGACCAAATCGATCGATGGGGATGCGTGGGTCAGAGATTGGGGATGAGAGGATGGGTGGAGACAGTGAGGCGGGAGCGGGAGCGGCGGGAGGAGCGGCCGGTCAGCAGCGGCGGGAGCAGCGGGAGGAGCGGTCTGTCAGCAGCGCGAGCAGTGGGAGGAGCGGTCAGCAGCAACTTTCAGTCGAGTTGTTGCCAATGTCGCGCATGGAAGGGCCTCTGGTACTTGCGTCAGTATTTTCTAGACCGTTTTGTAAAAGCCTTGGTGGCTTCAGTCGAATTCGTCCAAAAACTATCAAGTTTGCACGAATTTGTTTGAATTGGACTAGTTTGCACCCAGATTGCAAGTTGTGGGACTATTTTTGTCTATTTTGCAAGTTGTGGGACTATTTTGCACCTCCGGAGCAAGTTGTGAGACTAAAATTGTAATTAGCTCGAGATTATATGTGCGCTCGGAAAGTTCTATGGAAATAGACTTATGTGCTAGTAAAAAAAAAGACTTACGTGACCTGGGTAAATAGACGAATTTGGTGCTTTGAAAATTGTATTTTATGGCAGAACTTAATATTTATTTTTCTCAGAGCACCCTGAATATCAATTTTTCATGAAATTTTGCATACATGTCAGACAAATAAACATATGCACTGTCAAAAAATGTCGGAATATTCTGAATATCTTAAATAAATTTTCCAATATACGGTTCACACGTCGGGTGAAGAAACCTCACCCTCTAGATGTCATTTATTCATCGACGCGATCATTATGAACAACTCGGCCGACTAATTGTGATATCATTAACCGATACAGCCGCTTGGCCCACCATAGAAAAATACGAACCTATAATACATGTCACTAACCCTGTAGCAATCAGACTTGTCCAAAACAGGGGTCACGTCATTTATAATAAGTGGTTCCCTGGCGTACCCTGTTTTGTCGAAAACCTTGATATACTCTATTGTTGAACCTTTGGTTTCGTCTTCGTCGGGGAAATGACCGCTGCCCATGGGAGGGCCAGGTTCGCCATAAGGATAGCTTGTGAACCCACACCATGCCACTAAAGGTGCTGACACGCTTAATTTAGGTATCAGATCATTCGGAAAATGACCCAACAATGCCGGTTTATCCACATTGTCATTTCGATACGATAGCCAGTCTCCCGATTTTGGATCCTACGAAAGATGTACACAAGCATGAGAAAATATTTACCACCAAGATTTGGTGTTCTAACGATATAATGACTCATAATCTCTTCTTGAATGGCTGGTCATCATTCAATGCCAACAAAAAATAGCATCTCGGAGTGTGCCCATGTTCAAATAATTCGCAGCGTTTGATCTAAAAGGAAATATTGTTGGGACAAGTAACCAAGGTGTAAGTTCTATTTATTTTTTTACATTTCGTGCGTCTGCTCCACTAGTTTAAGCTGTAAATAATGTACTACTGTTAGAAACTGTGCGTTCTTTTGATAGTTGTTCAAGATATTATCGATGCTACAACTTACCTTCGGAGTACTAATTTGGCCAGTGTCTTATTTTTCAATACACACAATGATCTGCTCAAACTATTTCATTCTTAAAGAGTGTACACATTAATTTACGTGATACGATTTATCAGTTAATAAAACTAGTATTTCATACTACGTTATATGGTATAGAGATTGTACCATGTTTAGTCTGAGGGAAACGTAGCGTTGTTCTCCACCGTAGGTTGATGTAGGACTAACGGCTTGGCCTGGCACAAGCACGGCTCCACTTGCTGGCACAAACCCCTTACATATTAAGTTCACACAACCCGTGGATTTGTAGTTATCTTTCTGTGCAACGGAAAAAGAAAATGTAGAAAATAGTATGGTTGGTATCAACATTTACAATCTGGTCAAGATAAATATATCAAAATCAATAATTAAAATATTTACCGTCCAATGCACGAAGAAATGAACATTACTATCATTGTACAAATTGGGGTAAACCTACAAGAACGACAAAATATGCAAAATGGTTATTCTAATTTGAATTATGAATTACATCTACAAATATTTTTTATTTCCTTACATGAAATCCAGCTTCAATTGCACTGAAGTTTAGAAGTTCATCGCTGATGACTAGTATGGATGTTCCAGACTCTTGAAGGTGCCTCTGGTTTGGTGAGCCCCATATACCTATTTTAGCTTGAGTACCGTAGGAGTAGTACGTCCCAGGCTTAGTATGATACATGGCCACCTAATCAGTAGAACGATGTTTGCACGAACCCATGTCATCTCTATTTGTTAATAGTGAAGTTATATTACACAAGATCAAGCTATAAGTAGCAAATATATACCATCCTCTATCTATAGATAGGAACATGGGCCAAAGATATATGACATGTATCCAATGAAAACTCCTTCAGAGAAAAAAAAAGTTGAAGATCACTCATGGACCATAGGATGCAAACATGATCAGCATAATCAAGCCATCAGTTATCATACAATTTTGCAATTAGAACCTTATGCTTTGTAACCCACAATCCACATCCATGGTACCTGCCAAGTGGCAATTTTTCCTCAAATATCATGCCAACAGATCCGATTGTATCCTATCACCATACGCACCATTCTTACTGTGCAATGCTTCTGTTGTCTTGTGAGGGTTACTGTTATACTCTCTCCATTCCAAATATATGATGTTTTAGATTTTGTGAAACAAATGTATCTAGACATCTTTTAGTGTGTAGTTTTGGAATGAACTTAAACACTAAAACGTGTCTAGATATATCCGTTTCACAAAATTTAAAACATCTTACATTATGAAACGGAGGAAGTATATGCTACCCTTTTAGGCCACGCTTGGTTCATCATATTTTGGCTATAACTGACGTATCTGGAGATGGTCTAGAAAATTTCCAGTGTGGCCCAAAACACTGCTTGGATGGCCGTTTAAATTTTCAAACATATGCTAGGTTTGAGCCCGCAAGGTCCGGACGTTTCTATGGACCACCCGACATACGGAGAAAATTCACTCTGGTTTATCGGTGCATAGCGACACAGGGCTAGAGGATAAACCTACGATCCAACAGGGCCTTATATTTTATACATTTACTCAAGAATAATAAAACTAAGAGAAGACACACATTATGCTTAATGTTTGGGACTGTACTTGCTTGGTTCATGGATTACCAGGCTACATACAACCCTCCCTAATTCGATGCTTTTGGACATAGACATAAAGGCAAAACCTAGAGAAATAAAGGAAAGTAGAGGAAGTAGAAAACAAGGGTTGCTAGCCTGGCTGAAACAAATTATACCAAAGCCAACTTTGTAAATCAAATACTAAAACGTTAGACAAGAGATGAAGCAATCCAATATTTTAGGTCCTTTTCACTAGGTTTAAACACAGAAAAATACTATTAGAACGGAATATATATACTTTATTACACAACATAAAAAACTGTAAGAATGTCTGATATAGCTATGCCTACAGAAAATTTCTTATGTAATGCATATGAATCCTTGGAAGCAATCACATTAGGAAGTTTCTAAGGACCACATTTGTTTTCACTTTCTTTCAAATTCTGCTTCAAATCAAGCATACCCTTATTGATCGACAACATAGATACTTTGGGTTAATGAGAAATCAGAAACTTTGGAAGAGTGACATAAACTTCTCCTAGTTACAAAATTTCTCACATTCTGAGATTAAAATATTAAACTAGTTAAATTGTTGATGATGCAACCTGTTTTTGTAAAAAATTCTTAAAGGCTATCAACTTTGTTACTATAGGAGAGTGTTACTCTCATGATCAATGATTATCCGATGCCATCTATGGGTTCTAAGTCCTACATGAAGTAACCGTGCTGTCTTGTCTATCATATTGTGGCGCCCCGCCAAAACCACTACTAGAAAATCGCGGTGTTTTTGTGCATTGCATCATCATGACTGCATGCTCATGTCATCATGCCACCTTGCGTTTGAGCATCGTCATGTCATCTTGCCTGTGTTTGTTCAAAACTATTTTTGAAAAGCCTGGTTTTGTTTTCTAAATGCCCCGTCTTTAATTCAAAACCAAAACCCGGGTCTCCGGAATGTTTTGTTTTGTCTGCCAACGATTTACAAACGCCTCGTTTTTAATAAATAAAATATTTAAATTATTTTGGGAGGCAGCCAGCCAGGCCCGAAAGCCCAGCCGGCCACCTCCAGACAAAAACCCTACCTACCCCAGAACACCCAAAACCTAAGCTAGCAAATAACCTACCCAGCCTATCTAACCACCCTACCTCCACCTCACCTGCACCAATCGGTGCACGCCACCTCACCTCTCCCTTCCCTCTATCCAATCCCATGCCGCCACATCAGCCCCTGGCCCCACCTCCTCTCCACCCCACCCCACACAAACACCAGCACACCACACACGCACTCACACACAGCCGATCCACCCCCTAGCCTCCTCTCCCTTCCACCCCGGTCCCACCGACCCCGCCTGGCCCACCTGTCCTCCACTCAGCCGCCACCACCCAAATCCTCCCTCACCGTGTCTCCCTCCTCCTCGGGCCGACGCGCGCCTCCTCGCCCGTCTCTGGCCGCCCTCTTCCCGACGCCACCCCGACCCCGCGGCTCTCCTCCTCGTCGCCCCCCTGTCCCTGTTTCCCCTGCAGCGAGCGAGGCCGCCCGAGCTCCTCTCGGTGCCATCGCCCTCTGCCGCCGCCAGGAGCGCTCGCCACCAGACGCCGCCGGCCCGTCCCCCCTCTGTGGCCGCCTCTCCGCCCGGGCCCTCCTCAACCTCGACCTCCTCCGCCAGTACGGCCTCCAGCGCCACCGCGCCCCAAGCACCTCCTACCCCCGTCGTCTGTGACCTTCTCGGAGCTCCGCCGTCGTCCTGTCGAGCCCGACCTCGCCGCCGGTGCTCCTCTCCGGCCCTGGCGCCGCCCTACCCGGGGACTCCTCCGCCAGGCTCTCTCCCCGCCATCCCTGCATCCCCGGATGCGTTCGACCGCGGTCTGCCCCGCCGTCGCCTCAGGCCGTAGGCACCGCAGTAGCGGGCCCTGTCGCCGCTGTCGGCCCCGTCCTCACACCGTCGATGTCGGCAGCGAGCCCGCCGCCCGAGGCCGTCCTCCTCCGGCCTGAACTTCCTCCTGAGCTCGCCCGTCGCCGTCTTCCGTCCTTGCGAACCTCAACATCGGCCAGGAGCGTGCGACTGCATCACCTGGAGTTTTCCTGTCGCTTCCTGCAGGTCTCCTCTCTGTTGTTGAGCACAAGACTGCGTACAAGGTCGCCGTGAACCACCAAGTTCGTCCACCACTGGTGCCACTCGATACCGACAACGACAACGGTCGTCGGAACCCCAAGATCTCCTTCCGGGTACCATGACCCCGAGCCGTCGACGAGGAACCGCGAACCGAACCCGGAGATCTCCATCACGGAACCACAAGGCCTTTGGGGGTGGAACCGACAAGATCTACCTCACGGAGCACCAAGAACTCCCTCCTGGAACCGAAGACCGGTCCCACCGAGACCCTCGGCACGCCAAGATCTCCTTCACAGATCTGATGACCGAGACCCCGAAGCCCGATCCCGGTGATCCGAAGGCCACGCCAAGACCCGGATCCGAAGACCGCCAAGATCGTCACCGGAATGACAAGCACTTCATCATGGAACACCATGATCTCCAACCCGGAACCCCGAGTGCACCGACATGTATCCGAAGGCCGAGCCCTCGACACACCAAGGTCTTCTCCCCGGAACGCCGAGTTCTCCATCTTGAACGTCAAGCACGTCGACATGAAAACGAAGGACGCCGAACGCCAAGCTCTTCATCTCGGACCCAGTAGCCCTGATCCCCGTCGAACCCTGAGACCGAACCCCGAACCCCCGGAACCAAGATCTTCCGAACCCAGATGTGTGACCCCTTTCTCGAGCCCTATTTTTATAAATGTAATATAAAACTTGTTGCATATTAATTGTTCATCTCACATGCATATCATGTGGGTTGGGGGCATTATGCCGATTCACCTCATAATTAAATATGGAGTGTTTATGCGGGATATACTTGTATTATACCGCCTCCATCTAAATTGGTGTAGCGAATCGATGCCATGTTTCACCCTGTTATTACAACATTTAATTTGCGGGGTAGATAAATAACTTGAACCGTTTAATTAAATGTCGGGACCCCGGTTCCGCTTAATATTGCCTAATTGCATCGCACATTTGCCATGTCATACATCATACATGCATCATGCCCGATCTTCTGTCGTAGTATTAAATAGTCCATCCGGTGTTTCTTCTAGTGCTTTGCTTCTTCACGGATTAGGCCGATGAGTTGATGCGAGTGTCGACCCGATCTTCGGATGAACCTTCGGCAATGTTTTCAGGCGAGCACCTCCCCCTTTCTACCTATCTTACTTTTATAGTATTTATTTCCTCCTGTTGATCTATTGCTATCCGTGTTGCGTTGCTCTAGTTTCGTACCCGGGATATCCCTTGCAGCCTTATATTGCCTTGGACTCATCCTATTACCTGTTGATTGGTAGATAGTTGGACTTGCGCGTCGTAGTCGCTTGCTCAAGTGCTGTTGCGTGTCATCAAGTACCACAGTTGTTGGAGTATTGCCGCATGTTTAATGTTGGAGATGATCATGGCTTTAATTATTGTTTAATAACTAAAATTGAAAGTAGGTAAATGCAGAGGCACAGGTGGGCAATAGATGTTATTTGGTTGTTAACCGTCCACTTGTGTCCCGTAGGACCCCGAGTTCTTGACACCTGTTCCGAGATCGAGCGCGCTAACCACAGGTGGGGTGTATGGGCACCCCCATAGATTTAGTACCTGATTCCATGTACTGTACTGGGGGACACAATTAGTTTGGGGCTTTATTACTATCCTGTACTTATGCCATGCTTTACTGCTTTATTTACGATTGTGCGAGGAGCACCTGTACTGTTTAGGTAAGCGGAGTGTTTTCGCGGTATCGACAAGCCCGAGAGTTTCGGGTTCCCAGTCGTTTACAGCCATTGGCGCAAACCCTGAGTCCGTCTCGGAGACCGGCCGACTTCGTTGCGGGTAGCTTAGTGGGGTGGCCCCCCGTGCTTGCTTTGGGTCTGGGAAACGTCGTGTCCGAAACCCCGTCGACATACCGTTGGGTGTATGTTTTGTGATCTTGTACCTACCTGATCTGATAACAAGGGTGTAGGTGCGTGTGGGAACTTTGGTGCACCCCTGCAGGGTTAAATCTTTTCGAGAAGCCGTGTCCGCGGTTATGGACGACTTGGAGCACAGTTCTCGATCATAGACAACTATAACTAAAGTTTACTGCTATAATTTGACTTGTATCCGATATGACTAGTAATCAGCTTCACTGCAACGGAATGGCTAAATAAAAGTACCAACAACTGCTGGGTTTGGGGATATCTCATGCTATTTGTATCTGACTAGTAAGTGTTGCAACTACAACGGAATGGTTAACTAAAATTGCCCACTGCTTATTATATCAGGATGACTATCTATACCTGACTAGTAATTGCTGCAACGATAACTGAATAAATAAAACTGCCAACGGTGTGAGTTCCTGGGTTGACTTCCTCGTTTACCAGGATGGGTATGTTTGGTGGTAGTATCAGGTTGGTTCCGAATAGGTCTTTCTTATCCCTTTCTGATAGCCGACAGTTATATCGAGTCTCTATAGGGTGTTTAGTGCATGCTGCGCTGCCGCTTCAGTCCACCATACCTATGTAGGCGAGGACCGCCGAATTCTAGCCTCGCCGTGTACTGGCCTCAGTACTGACCGCTCTCTCTTTTTCCTTTTCCCTTTGTCGGCACCCCTTTTGTTTAAGCAGGTTTTGAGATCGACGTCGTTAGCAGGGTTACCCTTCCGGCTTGGCCTGGGCAGGGTTATGGATGCCATTGGTTATTCTTCAGGGCTCTTAGCTCAATTTGCATCTTGTCCGTACTCGGACGCTATATCGTTTTAAAGGTGATTTGGATCTTTGTATTGTACATCTGTATTCTTGACTCGTTGAGTCGTTGTTGTATATATGTTCTGTGGGTTCCATCGAGGACTATTGTGTAATGATATTACTTCGTTTTCCACCCGCACGCAAGTGCCTGGTGGGCACCTTTGAATCGTTTCTATGCGGGTTTGGCGGGAAGCGCTGAAACTTGCATAGGACCGATTCTGAGGGTGTTACACATATATATAGAAAACCATCTATTCTGTAAGTATTATTAGTTGATGAACATTCAAAAGTTTGATCATGGGACATGGGCCTCGATAGTGCAACGAGGATTCTAGGCTAAGAGGGATTAGTGTAGTAGTAGTATTTGGACTCGTACATAAGCTAGACTTCAGAAATTACGCATCGAAGAATGCATAGACTGCTTTTCCTATGATGTTTCCGTTGACATTGACAACCATATATATGAGATACAGTAAAATTAAAATGATGCCTATCTTGGATAGAATGTTGAAAAATCAGTAAGCCATCAATGATGGTGAGAAACTACAGAAAAAGGGGAAACAATGCGATGAATGCCGAATCACAACAAGTGGAGGTGGATCGTGAGTGATCAAAATAGTATCATAGGAAGCTACAATATTGGTAGTGACATGGGTGGGGGGGGGGGGGGGGTAAACAAAAAGAGGTGAACGAGGAAGTGCAAATGGTGAAGCAAATCAGTAAGCCATCAATGATGGTGAGAAACTACAGAAAAGGGGGAAACAATGCGATGAATGCCCAATCACAACAAGTGGAGGTGGATCGTGAGTGACGAAAATAGTATCATAGGAAGCAACAATATTGGTAATGACATGGGGGGGGGGGGGTAAACAAAAATAGGTGAACGAGGAAGTGCAAATGGTGAAGCAAATTAAGCATATCAATATATAGCTGAAACAAGACATACAACTAATGTAGTGGCAACAACATGATCAATTGCCACAACCTATCGTGTTGTCGCATCTTAAAGTGATATAGACAAATACCAAAAACATGTGTTACCTGTTTTTTTGCACCTACAAGTTATCCTCAAGTCACATTAGATTTGAGTAAGTGGTGGGATTTATAAAAGGGAGGGTTTGTCATGGTTCACGACAAACACATATATACTTATCTCCGAAGGACAGTAGGAGGTTTAAGAGATTACATGAGAAATGCGGTTTTCTTCATCTTCAAGTCCTGCTCGAATTTTGTGCCTCCATGATGACAAAAAAGTTTTATGTTGTCGAGTTGTCTCGTTCTGCAAGAACAAATGATATTAGTTATATTGAATTTTATTTTATGTGGATGAGGAAAAACAACAAGTATGATGAACTC
This sequence comes from Avena atlantica, assembly GCA_910589765.1. NCBI lineage: Eukaryota > Viridiplantae > Streptophyta > Magnoliopsida > Poales > Poaceae > Avena > Avena atlantica. The sequence goes on from OU342734.1 coordinate 67,272,149, forward strand.
AAGGTTGATCCAGGAGTACGTAGTATAGAAGGATTGCCGATCTCTTAGAAATGAAGTAACTTCTCAAGAGAATAGTGATTGTGTCTGTCTTTTTATTGCTTAAGCAAGCACATGGGTAATAGACAAATTACAACCATATAAGTTTTTATTCATTGACTATAAAATTACTAGTAGATGAAGTTGACTAAACTACCCATTATAAAAGGTGAAGAAAATAGGACAATATATTGTGGCAATAAAATAGCACAACATTGTATAGAGAAAACCATGGGCTACAAGGAGAGAGGGGACACAATAAGTGGATATAGAAATCAGTTGGGATACAACTAAAACAAAATAGGATGGTTAAAGTTATTATAGTACCTTTTCAAGGAGTCGGGAATTACCACTCTTTCCTACCACACAAATGAAAACCGATGTGTATGATAATAACACAACAACAAGGAGGAAAACCCGCATTTTGAATGAAACACACTATTATATTTGCTCCACAACAGAAGTATGTGATCTCTAATTTAACCCAGGACATACTTTATATATAGATGATACACATACTGTATGATGTTTTGAATTGCCATTTATTAATTAGCTGTCATTTGGCAGCTCACGATTGTTCATTTATAGTGTATATATGCAGATATATTGTCCATATATTTTTATATATAGCTAATTAATACATTTGATGAGTAATTATGAAGTAAATAAATTTAAAAGATATGCTCCAATGATACGTGATTTGTATTTCAACTATAATCTTCTCTATGCCTCCAGAGCGCAATTGTTAGACAAAATGTTGGTTGGTTAAACGTAAAAGATATTTCCATTGCCATTTTGAGAAAAATCGTTCCATGGCAGGGCTTAGATTTAAAAAATTGTCATGAGTGGTTAGGAAGACTGCTCGGCAGACTACGTTGGTAAAGGAAGTTAGAAAAATCTGTTAACGACATAGTCATGGTGCACATCGACAAATAAGCGTGATAAGCTCAAGCGTAGCATACTATGGCTCTGCTTGCAAAAAGGGACACATAGTCGGTTTACAAAAATATTTTGTGATATTTGTTACCAAATTTAGGTGTACCACATCACACATACATATATCTTCTCTATTTGCGCACTGTATTGTAGTCACTGCAGCTGTTTATATTTATTTTTCAAGGATACATTCTAGAAGACGTATCGTTTTCATAGAAGAAGGGACAAGCGACCGAGGATTACAATATACGCGAGGACACAGGCGCCCCGAGCGCAACCCACGCTGTCCTAAAAACCGCACACACCTACTAGACGACTACTCGCGGCATCTCCACTTGTACACCTGCCCTAGCCAGTCACGGAAGAGACCCACAGCTCTCCACATCTCCGTCTCAGAGGAGATATTTCGGATGACCTCTACCACAGATGGGATGGCTCACAGACAGACAAGTGGCTTATATTCACTTTTCTCTTGACAGACAAGTGGCTTATATTCATTGATGTCTGCTTAGAGCAACGTGCCTCCCTTAGGGCAGCCATCAAGTAGAATGTTTGATGGGTCAAATCGTTTGCTGACATGAATGGATAAATGTATAGAGAAAGAGTGAGCATCAAACATGAAAGACCATACATGTGTCTAAGATGGGGTATTCGACATAAGACATGGAAGGCATCGACTCATCGAGGTATGTTCGACATCTTTCTTACATGGACAGATGATCTGTGTTGGCACGTAGGTCGATGCTTGCACGACCATCTCACTTGTGCTGGCACGTAGGCCGTCTGCTACATGTGGTTGCAACCGTCGGATGTGTCCACTAAAAACTGACTTACGGCGGCGCTAATAGCAATAGCTATTTTTTACCTTTTATCTCTGCTTAACATGTAAGACTATTTTTATGAGTGATAATTCGTTACTATTCTCGATTTCTTCAACCCTAGAGAAAGAGCATGTGGGCCCCTATGTGTGGTTTTGATAATTAATGACAATCTTTATGGACAATGTCTGTATTAAATTGTAATTGTAGGAATTGTCCATTGGCATCGTTTGGAGCATGTGTTGTCTTCAAGGTAGATAAAATAGCTGCCCGTAATGTTTCAGCTTAGGATGGATATGCGGGGAAGAAGCTCCTAGCATCTTTCAGGATGACTTTCGTTTCCTATTCCAGTCCTTTTTCGAAAAAATCGAAACACATCGAAATGGTACCAGCCGTACTTAATAATATAAGGATTTGGCAGAAATATGTAAAATTGTCCCTATAGGAACTTTTGTAGCAGAAATAATAGTATCTCCAATTATAGCCCCTCTGGGATGTAAAATATATCTCTTCTCACCATCCCCATAGTGTATGAGACAAATGTATGCATTTCGATTAGGGTCGTGCTCAAGCGAATCACGGGTCTATGTCCATCCACCCTCTCTTTGATGAGAATAGGTCGGTAGAGCAAGAACAATACCTTCCTTGAAGAAGAATAAGTGTTTTGCAAGCTTAAAATGCGAGATCTCTAGAAGATCTCATGTTTGATGCTTGCTATCCTCGATGGTAATGGATTAATGAAGAGCAATCAGGAAAGGCGTTCTATCTTGAGAAGAGCAAGATCGTCTACATCGAGCTCAAGTGGAATGCTCAAGAAAAAGGTATAATCTTGATAGGTTTTCCCTTTTATAGGTCTCATGTTGTTAGTTGGGAGACCGGGTTTAGGATAGATAGATGTGCTATCAAGAGGGGCTCTCGACTGAGTATCTCGACCATATCGTTTGGAGAGAGCTTAAACCTTTGCATACTTAGCATCATCGTATTTGATTATTATTTGGATCTTATCATTATGAGGTTCTAGAGCTTGTGGTAATATTCATAACAAGCTCTAGTTCATCATAAACAGATTTCCCTTTTGTATCTTATCGCGTTTTTTTATCTTGGTGGTTATCCAGTTTTTCACCAAGGGAGGTATCTCACATTATAATACATCAAATATTCTTAGTTTGTTGGGTAACTCTTGTTGTTCTCTTTCCAACAAAATTGGTTTCGGATCAATCGGAGCTTCCTAACTCATCTTATTGCCATTTGAATATTGCCTTTATTTGGTTTGAAAAAGAAAAAGAAAAAAACAGGTTTTTGGGCCGAGAGGTAGTACCGCTGGGTACTACCAGCCCAATCTGTTGCGCGCCTCTCCCCCACCGTGTCGCCCGGTAGGCCTAGCCAGCACTACCGGCCCAGCGCGGTACTACCGCCCGGGCGGGTCGGTAGTACTGTGCCGACCCATTTTCCTGCTCTGCTTCTGCCGCTCGCGCGCGGTCTTGACAGCCGCCGCCGCCGCTCGCTAGCTGCCTCGCTCTCCCGTGCGTTGTCCCACTCCCGCGCGCAGAGCTAGCGCTACTTGCTCGCCTTGCTCCACTCCCAATTTCTCTCGCTCGCTCACTAGCGTTTGCTCTGCCCCGATCCCCTTGCTTTTCTCGCTCGCCTAGGTCGCATCGCGCTCGCCCTCCTCGCCAGTTCCTGTGCATGCCTTGCTCGACTAGCCGGTAGTACCGGCCCAGTGCGGTACTACCGGACTATACCGAAAATAGGCCCCAACATGCAGATTTTCCTGCCCTCTATTTAAGCCTCCTTCTATTTTTACCGGTTGCTTCCCCTCCCTCTTTCTTCAAGCTTTTGACCCATTGCTTTGACTCATCTTTAGCTTGATTTATCTCTTCCCCTCCAATGATTCTTACCTATATTTGAGAGGAAGATAGAGGAGATCTAGATCTACAATTTGACCAAACAATATCATCTCTTTGTGAATGATTCTTTGGGATCTAGATCTTGGGGGATTTTTTGTTTCCCTTTGGTTCTTCCTCTCTTGTTCCCCCAATAGCTTTAGTAGCTTTGTTGGAACTTGAGAAAGATTGGAGAATATTTTTGGTGTTCTTGCCATTTGCATCCAGTGCATCGGTTTGAGTTCTCCTCGGAGGATTTGGTTTGGTGAATTCATTGAAGCTTGTCCCTCTTGGGTTTTTGGAACCCTAGACGGTTGTTTGAACTTTGTGGTGTGTTCTTGGGGCCTCCAATTAAGTTGTGGAGCTTTCCTCAAGCTAGTGGCCTTGGTGGTGTTTATTGGGAGCCTCCAATTTTGTTGTGGAGATTTCCCCAATCTTGTACGGATTGGTGACCGCCCTCAAGTGTCCCATAGTGGAACGGGTGCTTGCCATGCGGTGGGTGCTCGGGAGAATAGGGTGAGGCCTCTTGTGGCGTTGGTGGTCTTAGTACCGCCCACCCCTCCAACGAGACATACTTCCATGTTGGAAGGAACTTGGTAAAATATTGTCGTCCCCGCGTGCCTCGGTTATCTCTGTACCCGAGCTCTTTACTTATGCACTTTACTTTGTGATAGCCTTCGTGCTTGAACTAATCTATCTTGCTATAACATTGTTGCCTGTCTGGCTTAGCATAAGTTGTTTGTGAACAGGTGAACCTTAGTATATATAGGCTTTGTGCTTAACAAAATAAAACGCTAGTTTCATTCCGCCATTGTTAAGCCCATATCGTAAAAGATTTTAACCGCCTATTCACCCCCCTCTAGGCGGCATCTGTGATCTTTCACCTACTCCCTCCGGCCCGATTTAATTGACGTGGGGTATTTTTTTGCAAAAACGTCCCCCTTTTTTTCCTGACAACCCTTGGCGTCCTCAGCCTCGTCCCTATTCTTCTTCCTCCTCCCCATGTCCTCGTTTCCAGCGACCTTGCCCACCGCTGTGCCCTCGCCCGTGCCGTGACCTTTCCCACGCCTCTCCCTTCTCCCGATCTGCGACCTCGCCCACACCGCGCCTGCAGCGGGTGACCCCTCCATCCACCAACCCCAACCATAGGGTAAAAATTGACTCTTGCAGTGAGGTCGGAGATTTGGAGGTCGGCGATTTGAAAGTCCCCAGCGAGGCGGACGCAGTCGGTGAGGCAACTCGATGCGACGGTGTCAGCCCCTACTTCAACAAGCTATGGGGATCGTGGAGGCTGGTATACTATTGCGCTTCCTCGCCGGCTGCAAGGACGGTGGAGGCCGGTCCCAGTACACGCCGCAGCTGCTGCTCATCTTGTTCGTGACGCGTTTGCATCCACTTCCCATGTAGGTGAGGACCGTCGTCTCCCTCACTACCTATTCCAGATGAAACAATCGGATTCCAATTTAGAGTTTGATAAATGTTGCTAATATACTTATCCATCTGCAGTTTGATTGGCTCACAGAATCTAGCGAGAAGTATGGATTCGCAATGGTGCAAAACCATGATAAAATTGGACCCCGTTACTGTCATTGCCTTCTAATACCTTCGATCCGGATTACAGATGTAGTGTAGTTCTTTTCCCTAGTATACCTAGGTTTATTGAATCCTTTGGAAAGCAGAAAGCAAAGTGAAGTTACTTAAATGAACCTTCGAGAGTTTTAGAATTCCTTTTGTGTTTTCACCGGTCCAAGAGTTTGTGATCTTTTTGTTGTTGTTGACGATAGAGAGATAGGTCCTAGGGCTTTCGGTTTCACCAATAGCTATGCAAAACATCTGATGGGAATAAAAGATAATAATAAAGTATGCATGTAATTGTTAGAGCAAGATAATTATATGTGGGAAGTATATCCATAATTGTTATCGCCTCTGCAACTGCTTATAGCAATAACCTACTAGTCTCATCCATAGAAGAAAGAGAACTAATGATATGCATAGTGATGTCATGTTAATCCCAAGTAAATCCCTCACATAGAGCCGAACTACCCCTTCTGTCACTGGGGTTCCTGATGGATGTGAAATATATCCATCCACGCCCGCATTTAAACTAGATATTATTCATATATTTGATGAAATATCTCTCTCTATTTCCTGCCACTAATGCCTAATGATCAGAGGGATATGCAATCCTTTCTTTCTATTTTTGCCTGTGCAGATAATGACGTATTATGAAGGGAATCACTACATAAATGCCAAAGATACGAGATTTCTAACACGCCAAAGAAACCAGGAGCCGTGAGGAGGCAACTGCAAGTTTAATGACCAACTATACAGCCCGCCACCGTATAGTTGCGGCAGTATAGTTTTCACCGACCTCCTTAGGTCAAACAGAACAACTTTCGTGAATGGACCCCTATATAAAGAGTCTTTAGGCGACAAGAAACAAGCCCCCGTATCCACATCATCGATTCTTTCATCCTCAACTCTCCCTTCCGCCACGCCGGAGGAATAGATCTAGATCTAAACCTCTAAACCCTTCTCCACCACCATAGCCATCTTCCACCACTTGTAATAGTAGATTTCATCTCCGATTGGCGACATTGTAAGACTATTTGTTATCAAATCTATGATATATACTACAATTTTATGGTTGTTGATTTCATCTCTATTTGTGAGTAATTCTCCTTGGGATAAGGGCTTCGGCCTAGCCGTGTAGCTTTTGTGCATGTTATTTATCATAGATGGGATCATGTATTAGTTTGTATGACTTAATGATTGTAGTACCCTCTCTTGCCTCAATATAAGGACTTATCAGGTATCCAAGACATCGAGGATTGATCTAGGTAAAGGGAATGTGGGTAACGACTGATCTGCATGATAGGACAGAAAGGGTAGTACGACTATATGTGAGGAACTTACTTGGGATTAACGGTGACATCACTATGCATATCATTAGTTCTCTTTCTTCCATGGATGACACTAGTAGGTTATTGCCATAAGAGGTTGTGGAGGCTATAACATTTATGGATGCACTGCCCACATATAATTATCTTGCTCTAACAATTATATTAGTACTTTATTACTATCTATTATTCCTATCAGATGTTTTTCACAGCTACTGGTGAAAACCGAAGACCATAGGCCCTCTCTCTCTCCATCGTCAACAACAACAAGATTGCAAACTCTTGGTCCGGTGAAAACACAATAGGAATTCTAAAACTCTTGAAGGTCCGTTAAGGTAATCTCACTTTGCTTTCTGCTTCCCGAGGATTCGATAAACCTAGGTCTACTAGGGAAAAAGAGCTATACTACATCCGTAATTTGGATTGAAGGTATCAACCCTTTTTCTGGTGCCGTTGTCGGGGAAGCAATAGCTACCCTAGTGAGGTTAGTAGGAACCTTGCTAGTTTTAAATTCTCGTTTTTAATTTTGTTAGTTTGCTTTCAGTTTTTATTTGGAAAACCAAATTTTTTTTAGTCTTTTTAATTCTTGCTTTATCATCATTAGTACTTGTTTAAGAAAATATAAAAACATAGGAAGTATGGATGAAAAGAAGCTTGGGGAGTTTGCAACTCCTAACAATGATTATTTGCATACTCCTGTGACTCAGCCAGCAATTACTGCTGAAGATTATGAAATTAAGCCCCACTATTTAAGTTTGGTTCAACAGAATCAATTTAGAGGCTCTGATGTAGAAGATGCAGGTATGCACTTGACTACTTTCACTGAAATATGTGATATGATGCGCATTAAAGATGTTGACCCCGATGCGGTCAAATTGCGCCTATTTCCTTTATCTTTTAGAGGAAGAGAAAACGAATGGTTGCTATCTTTGCCTAGAAATACTATTGCATCATGGGTGGAATGTACTTCTTTATTTATGACTAAATTTTTTCCACTTGCAAAGATCTTGCAACTCAGATCTAATATTACTGGTTTTAGACAGGAAGAGCGTGAGACACTAGCGCTTGCATAGGAGAGAATGAAATAATGCATGATAAACTATCCCAGCCATGGGATGGAAGATTGGTTAATTCTCCTTTTATTTTATAATGCTCTTAACCCTGTTTCTAAGTCTATGCTAGATACTGCAGTTGGAGGAACATTTATGGGTAAGCAAATTATCGAAGCAAAGCAGCTGCTAGATAATATGCATGACAACCATGCCCAATCGCATGTGGAAATATCAAACAAAGAATAAGGTGAATGCCATCACACCTCAAGAGAATGAAGAACTTAATTAGCCGTTAAAGGTAAGGAAACCCCGGTATGAACTACTCTAGAACCAACTATTGAAGAAGTAGACTTCATAGCTCGTAATGACTATAACCCTGCTTGGAAAAAGAATTACAATCGAAACTTTCAGAAACATTACTCTAGTCCAGCAGGTAGCTGTAATAATAATATGGCATCACGCAGTACTAGTCTCCAAGAAACTCTTAAAGATTTTATGGACTCACAAAATGAGCAAAACAATATTCTAGTCAAAATTACAGAGAATCATGATGCTATGCTTGGTAAATTATCTAACCAAGCTATTAGTTTAAGAAATGATTTGCAGGCACTTCAAGAAAGAACAAGGATTATTGAGGCACAACTAGGTAAGATAACTGAGAGTCAAACTCTCATTCTAGCTAAATTTGCAGGTAAAGTTGAGCCCAATCTAGTTGAAGACCTCAAGATGATAAGAATCCAAAGGGAGGAGTCTGAAGAACTTGATTATAGCAATGCTCCTTCACCAAACTACACTGTTGAGGATCTCATAAAAAGGATCAATGTCAATATTACAATAAGTGAAGGAAATGAAGAAGCCATTTATCAACACTTCGTTAATCAGGTAGCAATAAAGGTACGTAAGCTTGAAGAAGAATACAAGAAAATTGCTGAAAAATTACCTGTTAAGGTAGATGATATATTTGAGCCTACCATTAAGATTAAAATTGGGACTAATGGAATAGCTGCATTATGTGATCTAGGTGCAAGTGTTTCAACAATTCCAAAGAGTCTTTTTAACAAGTTAAATCTTGGCTCTTTTGAAATCACCGAATTGAAATTACATCTAGGAGATTCTACCTTTAAACAAGCAGTAGGAATAAAGGAAAATACTTTAGCTCACATTAAAGGTTGTCCTGCTCTTATTGATTTTGTTATTGTTGACATGACTGAAGATGCTACTGCCCCTATCATATTAGGTCGTCCTTTCTTAATAATTATTAAGGCTTTGATCAATTTGCATGAAGGGAACGTGAAGCTTCAATTGCCTTCGCGGGATCCTTTTGTTATTCATTTCCCAAGGAAAGAGAAACCAAGCAAGATGATAAGGAGGCCATCACTTTGAAGGTCAATTAGTTCGGAGTGGGTGTTCCACTCATATGGCCTAAGTGAACAATATCAAGGTCAAGCTATTGACCATAAAAGAGCGCTGCATGGGAGGCAACCCATGTGAAATAAAGGTTTGAGTTAAGTTTTTAAGCTTTAGTTTAAGTTTTGTATAAATAAAGAGTGCTAGAAAACTCCAGTGAGAGGAAGAGATTCAATAGTATTAAAAATTTCTGTTTTATATATGCCATAGTTGGTCGAAATTTTAGTCTGTCTTTTTTCTGTCAAAACAAGGTGTTTCGCTAAGTTCCTGTGGCACCCCCGGGATCAGGGCTAAATAAATCTCAGACCTCCGTCTGACATAAGATTAACCTTGAGCTCGAGAATATCCAGTGAAGAATCGGTAACACAACAGTGACCCTACGACACAAAATTTATTACAACAAGCTGATAACTGAGTAAAGAACCAAATTATTACAAGCAGAGGTCACTGACCACAAACATCAAACAACGGAAGGCAAATTATGCTATTAAGTATAGCAAACTTAACAAATGGCCTAAGAGGCCTGAAGCATAATGATGACGTCCCAGCCCATAGATTCCAGGCTGCCGGTCGAGAACCCCAAGCTACTCGTCGATGTCGATGTCGATGTAGTACCAAACTGATCTTCAGGGAACACTTACTCTGCTACAAAAATATCAACAAAGCAAGGGTGAGTACAGGGTGTACTCCGTAAAACTTATGGCCGGTGGAGTTGTTTTGCATAAAGCCATCTTTGTTTATAAAACAAGAGGGAGAAGAAGAAGCTCGTCTATTCAGAGTATTTTTAAAGGGGATAAGAGAGCGACATCTCCGAAATATTGATCATCATCTTTTGATATCCACTAAGTCATCATCATCACCTGAACTAGGATCACCCCCTCATACCCATGAGGAAGTATCCTTAATCACAAGTTGATCTGCCAAGTTTTACGATTAGGTTAAAGTTCTCTATGATCTTAGAATCTGGTCGCCAAGCCTTCATAACCGTGAACATGGCTTTTCGAAAAGATTTAACACTGCAGGAGTGTACAACTTTACCCACACGTACTAACCTTCTCTTAATACCACAATGATTAGCCCTCTTCCTTGGAAGGCCGGCAGAGGGTGGTTAGACATGACCTTTACCTTGGTTTCGCCGAGACCATGAGTCACGCAATAAGTATGGTTCCGCTGTAATAGGTTAAATCTCGAAGCCGGTACTTAAAGATGTGAGGCGAGGTTGGTTTACCAGCGACGCCATCTACCCCAAGCAACCCCGGCCACGCTTACCTACCTGTTATGAATGCACCTTCACCCAGTGAATCTTTCAAAAGGTTTTCAATGCGTATGTCGAATGGAACGCCAGAACTATGTGACTCATGGAATCTACTAGGCAAGTTAGTCAATCATGGGGTCCCCATTTACCCCGTGTGGCTGTACGCTCGTCTCGGTTCCAAAGGCAAGAAGTCAGGTCCTAGTGGTGGCGAGCATGGGACTAGAAAAACCACATCCCATCGTGGCCTCCCATAGAAGCGTTAACATGTTTAACTTATCTCACCTCTGGTATCATCTCATCACGTTATCCTGTCATACTAGATTCTCTGCATCTGATACATCATCTGGATGAACCAGCACTGACAGCTATTGCATGACTAAGCAGGACACATATATAAGCTCTAGCAGTGCACACAAGCCTAACCTAGTTATGCTAGGAGCATTGGATCAGGTAATATAAGCTCAAAGGGAGTAATGCAACAGATAGGATACTCTATCTACCAATAAAAGACCACAGTAGAATCATATGCATCATGACAAGAATTGAAATGCTTTCGAAAACATAGGATTATATCATGGTGGGATATGTTTGCCTTTGCCTGTTGATAACCAGAAAGCAGGGCTTCAGACATCTGATACTTGACTTGGTCATAGATGATCAAGTACTGTTCGTCGATCTTCGAACTTCGACGGTCTTGATCTCAGTCTTCGATCCCGATCTCGATCTCAATATCGTATTCTATCGGGAAGAACCAAACACCGGAAAGAAAGGGGGAAACAATCAACACATGGCATCGATGCAATGCTCAAGGAAGTATGATGATATGGCAAGTTAATTTGCATCAAAAAGTAACCCTAAGGCATGCTTGACAACTTAATCGGGGTTCCGAAGGGTAGAAACCCTAATCCGGGGAAACTCCGGAATCACCTATTAGGGTTACTAGGTTGTTCTAATTAAACTTGTCTTTAAAGTTGTTGAACAATGCATGATAATAGCTTAAATAGGTAGAGCTCATTTTTCTGAACATTTTGATATATTATTTGTATTTTTCTGACTTATAAATAATTAGATATTGAATTTACAAGTTTATGTCAAATTATGAAATTATTAAAAAATTTATTGCATCATTATGACATCAGTTGGGGGGGGGGGTTATTCTTTTTACACCGATACTGGACCTAGCCTCTATGGCTGACAGGTGGGCCACTCGCCACCTCAGGCTCCATGTGGCCAGGGTGGAACCCACCTCGGGTTTGACTGAGATTGACCGCGAGTGCTGGCGTCATGATGACGTCGCCACGACGTCATCCCGACGGGGAGCTCCCAGATCAATAGCGGTGGCGGCGTTTGGGGGAGAGTGGGGCTGTGGGGTTAGGCCTGTTCGAACCAGTGGGGCGAGGCGAGCTCAAAAGAGGCGGTGCCGCCCGCGGATGGTCACCGGAGCAACCTATATGGCGAGATCTGGCGGTGGCCGACGGCGGCGATCGACGATGGAGCGAACCAGAGAGCTAGGGGAGGAAGGGAAGGGGCCATGAGATGTAGGAGCTCACCACGAGCGTAGCAGGATGGTCGACGATGGCAGGGGTGGCCGGAATCGATGTTGACGGTGGCGGAGGTCATCGGAGACCGAGGTGTCGATTGGGGCGAAGGGGATGGCTTCGGCTGACGCTGACCGGGGCAATCGAACAAGTCGACCACGGTGGTCACGCCTGTGAGCTCGGAATGACAAGGGGAGGCGAGAAACGACAACGAGACGGAGCTCCCGTGAGCTAGGGTTCGGCCAGAGATATAAATTGGGGAAGAGGAAGAAGATAAGGCTCATCCGGCGGCGGCAAGGGGCTTATAGGCGACGTCCAGGGCGTTAGCGCGCATCTCTTCGCATCGGGCATCTCGGCGAGGCGAGGACGGCGCCAGCATCGACACGCAGCAGCCTTCTTGCGTCGTCGTCCTTCTGTCACCGAGGAAGAAGAAGAGGAAAAGAATCGAAGGGGTATGCGGGCCAGGGATTGGGCCAGGTGGGCTGAAGCTGGGCCGGTGGTGGAGTTGTAGGCTACGCCCGAGCAGCAGATAGACGAGGGAGAGAGATATGGGATGCGGCCTGGCTAGGGTCTGCTGCTGACAAAACATTTTTTCCCTTTTTCTGTTTTGTTTTCTCTTTTGTTTTTTGAATTCCAAATCTGTTTGGAATAATTTTATAATACCAGAGGCTTTTATCAAATATGTAAAATCCTTATGAGCCCTTGTATTCAATTTGGGCTCCAATATTTTTAGTAGTTTTCAAAATTCAAAGCATTTTGAATTGCTTTCAAAGAGAGGGGAGATTAGGGTTTAGGGTTTTGTCTTTATTTGTTCAATGCAAGCAATTTAAAGAATGATGCTCATGCTATGCACAATCAACCCTAAATATTGATTTACTAAAACTGGGGTGTTACAGCTCTATCCCCCTTACGAGAATCTCGACCCGAGATTTCAAAGGTAGGAAGAGACGAGAGAAAGAAACAGGGTCACTCTAAGGATAAGAGGGAAACACACTAACCAACACACAGAGTATCTCATGGTCAACTCATGGATGGAGTGTTCAGAAACAACTCTGAGATGACAAACATGAAACACGTCAAGGTAATAGAGGAACAAAAAAAGAAGTTTTCAAATTGTTAGATAGATGGTCTTCATAAGGATTGAGACCATGGAACTTACAGAAGGTTTTGAAGCTTTTGAAGAAGAAAGCCTCCAACAGAAATAACATGACCACCGACTTCGAGAAAAATGAACCTCTACTAAACAGCTTAAGTAGAGATTTAGGGTTGCAGAGATATGGATCAACAAAACCAAGCTGTTGAACTACTTTTGACACAGAAGGGTCACTTTTTCATTCAACAGAAGGCTTAGAACGGAAAGATGTTTTGTGGATAGGACTCGTAAAAGTCACAAGGAACATGTAACAAGAGAAACTTCTGATTATCAAAATCATAGTCACTCTTAAAACATGGTTGAGAGAACAAAGGAAACTCTTTATCCATCCAGGACTATCAAGATCTTTGCCAAAGATCATGATATCACTTTGCACCACTAAGATGAATAGTTAAGAAGATTCCTGATGACACGAGAAGAAGAAAATTTCATTCTCGGACTTCAATTATTTGGCACAACAAAACGCTTGCCAACATAAAAGAGTGTAGAGGATCGACCGAGAGACATCTAGCAACACTACTTTAAATGTTCTCCTTGATGTTCGAGAAATCAAACATCAACTAAAGGTCGGACTTAGGGTACAAAGGAAACCATAAGAATGTAGGGGTTCATAGCATGGAAAACAAAAAGTTTCTACCGCATGCACACAAACAAGCCAAGATCTATCTACTAGATTGTAGCAACGAGTCGATAGAAGCACTCACCCTCGAAGATTCCAAAACGGTTAATGAGAGCAGATTCTCGTGGGTGATGTATTCGTACACTTGCCGATCTCAAGATCGCGTAGACGATCCTTCCGGCGATGCGTTCCGGCAGCGCTTCCGCAGTCGGTCACACGTTCGGTACTCGATGATGACCTTCCTCTCCCTTCTTCCAGCAGTCAGCGGAGGTTGTAGTTCTCTCCTCGCGATTCCGGCAGCACGACGGCGTTGTGTCGGAAGTAGAGGGAAGACCCCACAGGGATTCACCTAAGACGGATGCGAGTTATGGTGGATTAGGGTTTCCCAAAAATCTAGGGTTTAGAGATCCGGGAGGAGGAGGAGGTGTCGGCGGAGGATAGGGCAGCGGCGACGAGCTGGCGGCGGCGGCTAGGGCAGCGGCGACGAGCCGGCGGCGGCGCGGCGGCGGCTTGGCTCGGGGAGGTCTAGGGCTTGTGGAGTGTTGGGGCAGCCCTCCCCTATATTTATGAGTGGGGGGGGGGGCAGCCTTGAGAGGGGTGGGTTTGAATCCAAACCCAAACCCATGTTGTATTGAGAGAAGGACTTGTTTCTTCTCCCACTAGGAAACCATTGTTCTAGTTTGACTTTTCAAACTTCCTGTTTGACTTTCAATTTAGAGCTTTATTTCTTTCTTGCAAATGCCAACACAAAGCGACCTAGGATATGATCTAATCATTCCTTATATCCATGACACATTCATGGACCATTCCCCTTCCGGTCCGGTGAACCTTCTAGACCCTTCTAGAACCTCTCCGATGAAATTATCGGAAACTTTCCCGAACTCCGAAATAGGACTTTCCTTATATGAATATTATTATCCGGACCATTCCGGATCTCCTTGTGATATCCCGGATCCCATTCGAGACCCCAAACAACATTCGGTATCCCTACTAACATTCCATATCTACTAAACAACATCGAATCCTTAAGTGTGTCTCCCTACGATTCGTGAATTACACGTCAATGACCGAGACACTTCTCCGATCAATAACCAATAGAGGAATATGTAAATTCATATGGTCCCACATATTTCAACGATTACTTTGCGATCTAATGAACCACTTACATACGATACCAATTTCCTTTTGTCTCACGATAGTCTACTTATCCGAGGTTTTGATCGTCGGTATCTCTGCATACCTAGTTCAACCTCATTACTGATAAGTACTATTTTATCGTTCCCGTGATATGTGATCCCTTGTGAGCCAGTCACATGCTTGCAAGCCAATTGGATGACATTCCACCGAGAGGGCCCAGAGTATATATATCCATCATATGGATGGACAAATCTCACTCTTGATCCATGTGCCTCAACCCATACTTTTCCGAACACTCAATGCCACCTTTATAGACACCCAGTTACGGTGTGGTGTTTGATGTCATCAAAGCATCCTTCCGGTGATGGTGATTATCATGATCTCATGGTCGAAGAAATTAGGTTACTATGTATCAGAAAGCAAATATCAAACGAACTATTAAAATGACTTGATCTTTATGCTACGCTTATCTATAGGAGTATGTCCATCATACCATTCTCCTAATGATATGATCTGTTTATTAACAACATTTCAATGTTCATGATCGAGAAACCACGATCATCTATTAATCAACAATCTAGTATTACAAAGAGGATTTACCAGAGACTCTAATTTAGTTTACAAATCACGCAAGTATTTTCGGTTAATACTATTATAGCATGAATGTAAACATTTATCATAAACACAAAGATATAATAATAACCACTTTTATTATTGCCTCTAGGCCATATCTCCAACAGTCTCCCACTTGCACTAGAGTCAACTAATCTAGATTACATGGTAATATACCGAACACCCATGGCGGTTTGGTGCTGGTCATGTTTTTCCCTCGGGAGAGGTTTAGTCAATGGATCCGCCACATTCAGATCTGTGTGTACTTTGAAAATCTTTATGTCACCATCTTGGACATGCTCTCGAATATCATGAAAACGTAGCTTGATATTCTTCAGCTTCTTGTGTGACCTTGGTTCTTGCGCATTGGCTATGGCGCCCATGTTATCACAGTAGATAGACATTGGGTCCAGCGCACTTGGAAACACACCGAGCTCTGTAATGAACTCCTTCATCCATATCGCTTCTTGTGAAGCCTCCGAAGCAGCTATGTATTCTGATTCAGTTGAAGATCTCGCCACAACGCTTTTCTTTGCACTCCTCCAGCTAACTGCTGCACCATTGAAAGTAAATATGTATCCAGATTGAGATTTAGAATCATCCGGATCGGTGTTCCAACTAGCGTCGGTGTAACCATTAACAACGAGCTGTTCATCACCTCCATAAGAAAGAACCATATCCTTAGTTCTTCTCAAGTACTTAAGGATGTTTTTGACCGCTGTCCAATGATCCACTCCTGGATCACTTTGATATCTGCTAGTCAAACTAACAACATATGCAATGTCGGGTCTAGTACATAGCATGGCATACATTATAGATCCTATGGCTGATGCATAGGGAGTCTTACTCATCCTTTCTCTATCTTCTGCCGTTGCTGGACTTTGAGTTTTACTCAAGGTCGTATTGGGCAACATGGGCAAGAACCCTTTCTTGCTATCTTCCATTCCAAACCTCTTTAGAACTTTGTCCAAATATGTACTCTGTGACAATGATATTAGGCGCCTCGATCTATCTCTATAAATCTTTATGCCTAATATGTAAGCTGTTTCGCCAAGATCTTTCATTGAAAAACTATTATTCAAATAATCCTTGACACTATTAAGAAGGTCTACATTATTCCCAATCAACAATATGTCATCTACATATAGTATTAGGAATGCTACAGAGCTCCCACTCACTTTCTTGTAAATACAAGCTTCTCCATAAGTTTGTATAAAACCAAAACTTTTGATTACCTTATCAAAACATTGATTCCAACTTTGGGATGCTTGCTTCGATCCATATATGGACCATTGAAGTTTGCATACCTTGTTAGCATCTTTAGGATCGACAAAACCTTTGGGTTGCATCATATACAACTCTTCATCAATGTCTCCATTGAGGAATGCCGTTTTGACATCCATCTGCCATATCTCATAATCATAATATGCAGCGATTGCTAACATAATCCTCATAGATTTTAGCTTCGCTACTGGTGAGAAAGTCTCATCGTAGTCAACTCCTTGAATTTTTCGAAACCCTTTTGCGACAAGTCGAGATTTATAGACAGTAATATTACCATCAACATCTATTTTCTTCTTGAAAATCCAATTGTTCTCGACAGCCTTCCGGCCATCCGGTAAGTCCACCAAAGTCCATACTTGGTTTTCGTACATGGATCCAATCTCGGATTTCATGGCCTCTTGCCATTTACTGGAATCTGGGCTCATCATCGCTTCCTCATATGTCGCAGGGTCATCGGTGTTGTCCACCAACATGACACTCATAACGGGATCATACCAATCATGAGTGGTATGAGTTCTTGTTGACCTGCGAGGTTCTGTAGTAAGTTCAACCGAAGTTTCATGATCAACATCATTAGATTCCTCTCTTGTTGGTGCAGGCGCCACATGAACTATTTCCGGTGCTGTGCTAATCGCAAGTTCAAGAGAAGGTTCATCAACCTCGCCGAGTTCTACTTTTCTTCCAGTCACTTCTTTCGAGAGAAACTCCTTCTCTAGAAAGGATCCATTCTTGGCAACGAAGATTTTGCCCTCAGATCTATGATAGAAGATATACCCAATAGTTTCCTTAAGGTATCCTATGAAGACGCATTTTTCCGCTTTGGGTTCAAGCTTGTCCGGCTGTAACTTCTTTACATAAGCTTCGCAACCCCAAACTTTAAGGAACGACAATTTAGGTTTCTTCCCAAACCACAATTCATACGGTGTCATTCCAATGGATTCAGATGGTGCCCTATTTAGCTGTTTCTAATGCATAACCCCAAAACAATAGCGGTAAATCCGTAAGTGACATCATAGAACGAACCATATCTAAGATAGTTCGATTGCGACGTTCAGACACACCATTACGCTATGGTGTTCCTGGCGGTGTCAATTGTGAAAGTATTCCGCATTTGTTCAAATGCTCGCCAAACTCGTAACTTGGATATTCACCTCCATGATCAGATCGTAGAAATTTAATCTTCTTGTTACGTTGATTCTCCACCTCACTTTGAAATTCCTTAAACTTCTCGAAAGTTTCGGACTTATGTTTCATGAAATAGATATACCCATATCTACTCAAGTCATCCGTGAAGGTAAGAACATAACGATAAACACCGTGCTATGCTACACTCATTGGGCCACACACATCGGTATGTATGATTTCCAATAAGTCCGTAGCTCGCTCCATCATACCAGAAAATGGAGTCTTAGTCATTTTACCCATCAGACATGCTTCGCATCTTTCAAGTGATTCGAAATCAAGTGATTCAAGAAGTCCATCGGAATGGAGTTTCTTCATACGCTTCACTCCAATGTGACCAAGATGACAGTGCCACATATAGGTCGAGTTATCGCTCAATTTCAAACGTTTAGCTTCAATGTTATTAATGTGTGTATTTCCACAATCGAGATTCAATAAGAATAGACCATCTATCAAAGGTGCATGTGCATAAAACATATTACTCATATAAATCGAACAACCATTATTCTCGAACTTAAACAAGTAACCGTCTCGCAATAAACATGATCCAGATACAATGTTCATGCTCAACACAGGCACCAAATAACAATTATTAAGTATAAAATTAATCCCGATGGTAGATGAAGAGGTAGCGTGCCGACCGCGATCACATCAACCTTTGATCCATTTCCAACGCGCATCATCACCTTGTTCTTCGCTAGCCTCCGTTTATTCTATAGTACCTGTTTCGAGTTACAAATATGAGCAACCGAACCAGTATCAAATACCCAGGCACTACTACGAGTACTAGTGATATACACATCAATAACATGTATATCGGATATACCTTTCTTCTTGATTTTGCCATTCTTCAAATCCGCCAAGTACTTTGGGAAATTCCGCTTCTAGTGACCTTCTCCCTTGCAATAAAAGCACTCAGTATCAGCCTTAGGCCCAGCCTTGGTCTTCTTCGCCAGCGCGGCAACTTTCTTACCGCCCTTCTTGAAGTTTCCCTTTTTCTTAGACTTGCCTTGCTTCTTGAATTTGGTGGTCTTATTGAGCAACAACACTTGGTGCTCTTTCTTGATCTCCACTTCTGCAGATTTCAACATGGAGAAGAGTTCTGGCAACGACTTGTCCATGTTTTGCATATTGTAGTTCATCACAAAGTTCTTGTAACTTGGTGGTAGTGATTGGAGGACACGGTGAATCCCCAAAGAATTAAGAATCTCTATACCCAAGCTTTGGAGTTTGCTTGCGTGCCCAGACATCTTAAGCACGTGCTCACTGACGGAGCTGCCCTCTTCCATCTTGCAGTTAAAGAACTTTTTAGAAGCCTCATAAATCTCAACTGCCGCGTGAGCCTCAAATATCATTTTGAGTTCACAGACAATATCATGTGGGTCATGGTTCTCAAACCTTTTCTGAAGCTCCAATTCCAAAGCATACAAGATAGCACACTGAACTGTGGAGTACTGATTCTTCCAAGCGAGGAAAACATTCTTTACCTCATCGGTAGTAGTAGCTGCAGGCGGGTCACCCAGCAGTGCATCCAGCACATAGGTCAAATTACCAGCATTGAGGACAATCCTCAAATTGCGGAACCAATCCGCGAAGTTGCTTCCATTGTTTTTCAACCTTTCTTTCTCTAGGAATGCATTAAAATTGATGGTAGGGGCCGCCATTGATCTAGAACATATTTTCAATAGTTTAGACTAAGTTTATGAAAAATTGAGTTCTAATTAATAGTTAAATTAATCTAGGTGAACTCCCACTCAAAACAATATCCCTCAAATTGTTTTAGTGATCACACGAACCAAATCCACCACATAAAAGACGATCATCACGAGAATTGATGTAGCTTCAATGGCGAACAATCAACATGTTCATCATATCTACTATATGACTCATGCTTTACCTTTCAGTGATCTGTGTTCCGAGACCATGTCTGTACATGCTAGGCTCGTCAAGATCAAACCTTAGCTTCCGCATGAGCAAATCTGGCTTGCTCACGTTGTATACACTCGCAGAATCTAACACACCCGATCATCACGTGATGCTTCGAAACAACGAGCTTTAGCCACGGTGCTTACTAAGGATGAACACTTTAAAACTTGAAATTGTGTGCTTGAGGGATCATCTTATAATGCTACCGTGGCAAACTAAGCAATACAAGATGCATAAAGGATTAACATCACATGCAATTCATAATATGTGATATGATATGGCCTTTCTTCTTGTGCTTCCGATCTCCATCTTCAAGCACGAAAATGATCTCCATCATCACGGGTATGGCGTCAAGGTCAATGGCGCCGTTTCATGGTCGTCGTCCACCAGCTTCAACTATTACAACTACTTTGAATAGACACGCAGGCCTTAACGGAATTTAAAAGACAACCATATGGCTCTTGCCGGTTGCCAACTTACAATAAGGAACATTGCATACATCATATATAATCACAATCATGGCCATATCACATCACAACACACCCCTGCAAAACAAAGATAGACGCTTCTAATTTTCTTTGCATATTTTACGTGGTTTGGGGCTTTCAATAAGTTTCGTTCTAACTTACGAACAAGAACCACAACTTTGATGCTTGAACTATCAAGTGCCGGTTGTAAATTGAATCTATACTATGATGGGAGAGACAGACACCCGCAAAGCCACTTATGCAATACAAGTTGCATGTTAAGCGTGGAGCAAGTCTTATGAACGATTTCATGTAAGGTTAGCCCGGGCCGCTTCATCCCATCATACCGCAAGATGCAAAGTACACAAAAAGCAATTGATGATAAAAGCACCACCGCCCACAATGACCATTGTGTTCTACTCGTGCAATAGATCTACATATAGACACGGCTCTGATACCACTGTAGGGGTTCTTAGCATGGAAAACAAAAAATTTCTACCGCATGCACACAAACAAGCCAAGATCTATCTACTATATTGTAGAAACGAGTCGATAGAAGCACTCACCCTCGAAGATTCCAAAGCGGTTAACGAGAGAAGATTCTCCTGGGTGATGTAGTCGTACACTTGCCGGTCTCAAGATCACGTAGACGATCCTTCCGGCATTGCGTTCCGGCAGCGCTTCCACAGTCGGTCACACGTTCGGTACTCGATGAAGACTTTCCTCTCCCTTGTTCCAGCAGGCAGCGGAGGTTGTAGTTCTCTCATCGCGATTCCGGCATCACGACGGAGTGATGTCGGAAGTAGAGGGAAGATCCCGCAGGGCTTCGTCTAAGCCGGATGCGAGTTATGGTGGATTAGGGTTTCCCGGAAATCTAGGGTTTATAGATCCGGCAGGAGGTGTCGACGGCGGCTAGGGCAGCGGCGACGAGCCGGCAGCGGCGGCGGGCGGCGGCTTGGCTCAGGGAGGGCTAGGGCTTGTGGAGTGTTGGGGCAGCCATCCCCCTCTATTTATGAGAGGGGGCAGCCTTGAGAGGGGTGGGTTTGAATCCAAACCCAAACCCAAGTTGGATTGAGAGAAGGACTTGTTTCTTCTCCCACTAGGAAACCATTGTTCGAGTTTGACTTTTCAAACTTCCTGTTTGACTTTCAATTTAGAGCTTTATTTCTCTCTTGCAAATGCCAACACAAAGCGACCTAGGATATGATCTAATCATTCCTTATATCCATGACACATTCATGGACCATTCCCCTTCCGGTCCTATGAACCTTCTAGACCCTTCTAGAACCTCTCCGATGAAATTATCGGAAACTTTCCCGAACTCCGAAATAGGACTTTCCTTATATGAATCTTATTCTCCGGACCATTCCGGATCTCCTCGTGATATCTCGGATCCCATCCGAGACTCCAAACAACATTCGGTATCCCTACTAACATTCCATATCTACTAAAAAACATCGAATTCTTAAGTGTGTCTCCCTACGGTTCGTGAATTACGCTGACATGACCAAGACACTTATCCGATCAATAACCAATAGAGGAATCTGGAGATTCATATGGCTCCCACATATTTCAATGATTACTTTGCGATCGAATGAACCACTTACATACGGTACCAATTTCCTTTTGTCTCACGATAGATTACTTATCCGAGGTTTTGATCGTCGGTATCTCTACATACCTAGTTCAACCTCGTTACTGATAAGTACTCTTTTATCGTTCCCGTGATATGTGATCCATTGCGAGACAGTCACATGCTTGCAAGCCAATTGGATGACATTCCACCGAGAGGGCCTAGAGTATATCTATCCGTCATATGGATGGACAAATCCCACTCTTGATCCATGTGCCTCAACCAATACTTTCTAAACACTCAATGCCACCTTTATAGCCACCCAATTACGTTGTGGTGTTTGATGTCATAAAAGAATCCTTCCGGTGATGCTGATTAGCATGATCTCATGGTCGAAGGAATTAGATTACTATGTATCAGAAAGCAAATAGCAAAGGAACTATTAAAATGACTTGATCTTTATGCTACGCTTATCTATAGGAGTATGTCCATCATACCATTCTCCTAATGATATGATCTTGTTATTAACAACATCTCAATGTTCATGATCGAGAAACCATGATCATCTATTAATCAACAAGCTAGTATTACATAGAGGATTTACTAGGGACTCTAATTTAGTTTACAAATCACACAAGTATTAATGTTTCCGATTAATACTTTTATAGCATGAATGTAAACATTTATCATAAACACAAAGATATAATAATAACCACTTCTTTTATTGCCTCTATGGCATATCTCCAACAAAGAAAAACTCCTATAATAAATCATAGAAGATGCCTCAGGAAGAGTGGTTGTTATTGCTGAATCAAGAGAATATAACAAAAGGTCTTTCCGGCTAAGTGTGTCAACCATTACACCAATCTTGTGAGACTTACAAAGAGAACCATGTCAAAACCTTGGGGAACACCAACCATCATTGCTGCTTGAGATTCAGCTTTGGTTAGGCGGAAGGATATATCAGACTCAGCATGTCTAAATAGAAAGCTTGCAACATTTACCACATAGGTAAAGTTATTAGATTCTCAAGACATGGACTACAGTGTGAATCTCCAAAATATGAGTTGGATTGCTATACACATGTAGCAACTTGTCAAAAGACAACTGCATACATATAAAGTACTGACAATAGAACACACATGTATCCTCAAGGAACGGAGATAATTCTACTCGAATCCATGGCGGCATCTTTCATCATTTGCACGTGAACCAGAGAAGGTTACTTCTAACATCCAGAACACATAATTTTAGATGGCTCAAAGACGGTTCTCAAAAATTTCCAACATTAATATGAATACAATCCAACATGGAGAAAATAAGAATGTCATTGATGGGATCAACAACACACTTATCAAAACACTCCGAGAAGATGGACTCATATGTCATATGAACAAAGCAAGAATATTGGTCAGACCAAAGGACATGAAAATGTACTCAAATGAAACATCACAAGTAGAAACATCATCAATATAGTCCTTGGAACTGAGCTTGATTTGACGATAATCCAAATCAAATCAAAGGTGGGGAAAATAATATATCCATAAAGGAAATACTATCTTTATTCAACACGAACAAAACTAGACATCCCTTTAAGAAGGAACAGAGTTGGATAGAACTTTTGTCTTACAACTCTCCAAGTTGTTGTTTAAGCTCAACCAGCTAGTTCAGGGGTATCCAGTACGGATCCTTGGAGAAAGGTGCAGTTCAGAGAACTTTCTTGCTCAAGAGCTTGACATCACGGTCATGTGGCAATATGGCGATACTTCTAGTAGGCAACTAGAATATCACGAACCACCGATATGTCACTTAGTTCGAGAGAAAACTTGCTTGGTAAGGCAAGAAGACATAGTCTTAGAGTTTTGGCACAAGCCTAACTCTTTGACCAAGAAGAGTGCACCAGAATAACGGACTTGGTAGCACAATCAATCTTTGCTTAGTGATAGGGTTAACCAATCATGCTAAGAATAACACAAATATCCTTAGAGTTCAAAACAATAATAATTGCTAAGAATCTCAAATGGCCACATTATTACACACGCGCATCACTTACGAGCGCGAAAGCTCGAGGAAGGGTGGGTAAATATGTGTAGGAGCATCACTGCATTAAGGGGTCATGAAACTCAACCCGACCTCTTAGTATGGAAGAGTGTGGTACTTTAAGGTAGAACAGATATAAGCTAATCAATGTCTCTTAATCTGCGGATTACAACACTTTGACCTGGTCCTAGATATGACGAGGTACTGGAGTTTGTTTTTCCTAGACATTCCGGAATGGTTTGTCTTGACGGACCACAAGAGTATCTTACATCAGAAGACACCGATGCACATTTACTAATTGGCTACCAACTGGTAGACAAAGGTCGGAAAGCAACAAGGGAAAAGAACATGCTCATGATAGAATCCCGAGATGTGGATGCATAGATTAACGATCTTCCGGAAACCAATGCAGATAAGGGGTAAGGTGTGGCAGAGTCACGAGTATAGATGCGAGACTCTCGAGGAGTACTCTTGTCAGGATCTATTTGGTTCCATCAAAGAACATCTGCCATAGCATGTGGTAGCGAAAGTCCTTAGTTGTCACAATTCAGTCGCGACAAAGACCACAAGCTTGAAGGCTAGAATTGTAGTACCAGCCATCCTGAGGTAATGTATGAACATTAACGACAGGGATCAACAAAAGGGATCTTGGGTTAAAGGTCAGCTTCATGTACAAGATTCACAACACCAAAATCCAGCACAATCAGGGATCTTGGGTTCAAATCCAAGGGTTAAAACCCGAGAAAAGAAGTAACTACTACTTGAGTGACATAGCGTACACTGCAAGGTAGTTACCATAAGGTAGCTTCCAAGAGAAGAAACAACTTCTGAAGTACTCAAACAAATAAAAGGAGGCAGACAAGGCGAAAGGAAACCTCGAAGCCTAGAACAGAACACTTCAGATCCAACAATATAATATTGTGGGTCCGAAAGATAGAGAGATCATGATAGAAAGGAATCTCTCAAATGAACAGAAACAAAAGGGGAACAAGGAATTCACAACACACACAACTCTAAAGAACTCAACACTAGGTCAACTGACTTACAAACGACATGCCCACAAGGCACCTAAGCTTTGAAAGAAAGATGAGACGAGATAGCAAAACTTTTCCAAATCAACACGAGATAAGATGACCCAGAATTGGAGCGAAACTAGATAAGAAGAAAAAGAAGCATACTAGAGCTTTCGCAAATACTTTTCAGCTTTTAAATTTTCTTCTCACAAACAGTAGACTCAACATCGACCAATAGCAAGGTATTCCTACGGTCAGTACTACTCTGATACCAAAACCTGTGGCACCCCTGGGACCAGGGCTAAACAAATCTTAGACCTCCGTCTAACATAAGCTTAACCTTGAGCTCGAGAATATCCAGTGAAGAATCCGTAACACAACAGTGACCCTATGACACAAAATTTATTACAACAAGCTCATAACTGAGCAAAGAACCAAATTATTACAAGCAGAGGTCACTAACCACAAACATCAAACAACGGAAGGCAAATTATGCTATTAAGTATAGCAAACTTAACAAATGGCCTAAGAGGCCTGAAGCATAATGATTACGTCCCAGCCCATAGATTCCAGGCTGCCGGCCGGGAACCCCAAGCTACTCGATGATGTCGATGTAGTACCAAACTGATCTTCAGGGAACACTTACTCTGCTACAAAAATATCAACAAAGCAAGGGTGAGTACAGGGTGTTCTCCACAAGACTTATGGCCGGTGGAGTTGTTTTGCATAAATCCATCTTTGTTTATAAAACAAGAGGGAGAAGAAGAAGTTTGTCTATTTAGAGTATTTTTAAAGGGGATAAGAGAGCGACATCTCCGAAATATTGATCATCATCTTTTGATATCCACTAAGTCATCATCATCACCTGAACTAGGATCACCCCCTCGTACCCATGAGGAAGCATCCTTAAGCACACGTTGATCTGCGAAGTTTTACGATTAGGTTAAAGTTCTCTATGATCTTAGAATCTGGTCGCCAAGCGTTCATAACCGTGAACATGGATTTTCGAAAAGATTTAACGTTGCAAGGGTGTAAAACTTTACCCACACGTACTAACCTTCTCTTAATGCCACAATGATTAGACCTCTTCCTTGGAAGGCCGGCAGAGGGTGGTTAGACATGACCTTTACCTTGGTTTCGCCGAGACTATGAGTCAGACAATAAGTATGGTTCCGCCGTAACGGGTCAAATCTCGAAGCCGATACTTAAAGATGTGAGGCGAGGTTGGTTTACCAGGGGCACCATCTACCCCAAGCAACCCCGACCAAGCTTACCTACCTATTATGAATGCACCTTCACCCGCCGAATCTTTCAAAAGGTTTTCAATGCGTATGTCGAATGGAACACCAGAACTATGTGACTCATGGAATGTACTAGGCAAGTTAGTCAATCATGGGGTCCCCATTTACCCCGTTTGGCTGTACTCTCGTCTCGGTTCCAAAGGCAAGAACTCAGGTCCTAGTGGTGGCGAGCATGGGACTAGAAAAACCACATCCCACCATGGGCTCCCATACAAGCCTTAGCATGTTTAACTTATCTCACCTCTGGTATCATCTCATCACGTTCTCCTGTCATACTAGATTCTCTGCATCTGATACATCATCTGGATGAACCAGCACTGGCAGCTATTGCATGACTAAGCAGGACACATATATAAGCTTTAGCAGTGCACACAAGCCAAACCTAGTTATGCTAGGAGCATTGGATCAGGTAATATAAGCTCAAAGGGAGTAATGCAACAGATAGGATACTCTATTTATCGATAAAAGACCACAGTGAGAGGAAGATATTCAATGGATCAGGTATTATCTCATCAGTTAAGTTTTTAAGCTTTAGTTTAAGTTTTGTATAAATAAAGAGTGCTAGAAAACTCCAGTGAGAGGAAGAGATTCAATAGTATTAAAAATTTCTGTTTTATATATGCCATAGTTGGTCGAAATTTTAGTCTGTCTTTTTTCTGTCAAAACAAGGTGTTTCGCTAAGTTCCTGTGGCACCCCCAGGATCAGGGCTAAATAAATCTCAGACCTCCGTCTGTCATAAGCTTAACCTTGAGCTCGAGAATATCCAGTGAAGAATCGGTAACACAACAGTGACCCTACGACACAAAATTTATTACAACAAGCTGATAACTGAGTAAAGAACCAAATTATTACAAGCAGAGGTCACTGACCACAAACATCAAACAACGGAAGGCAAATTATGCTATTAAGTATAGCAAACTTAACAAATGGCCTAAGAGGCCTGAAGCATAATGATGACGTCCCAGCCCATAGATTCCAGGCTACCGGTCGAGAACCCCAAGCTACTCGTCGATATCGATGTCGATGTAGTACCAAACTGATCTTCAGGGAACACTTACTCTGCTACAAAAATATCAACAAAGCAAGGGTGAGTACAGGGTGTACTCCGCAAAACTTATGGCCGGTGGAGTTGTTTTGCATAAAGCCATCTTTGTTTATAAAACAAGAGGGAGAAGAAGAAGCTCGTCTATTCAGAGTATTTTTAAAGGGGATAAGAGATCGACATCTTTGAAATATTGATCATCATCTTTTGATATCCACCAAGTCATCATCATCACCTGAACTAGGATCACCCCCTCATACCCATGAGGAAGCATCCTTAATCACAAGTTGATCTGCCAAGTTTTACGATTAGGTTAAAGTTCTCTATGATCTTAGAATCTGGTCGCCAAGCCTTCATAACCGTGAACACGGCTTTTCAAAAAGATTTAACCCTGCAGGGGTGTACAAATTTACCCACACGTACTAACCTTCTCTTAATACCACAATGATTAGCCCTCTTCCTTGGAAGGCCGGCAGAGGGTGGTTAGACATGACCTTTACCTTGGTTTCGCCGAGACCATGAGTCACGCAATAAGTATGGTTCCGCCGTAATAGGTTAAATCTCGAAGCCGGTACTTAAATATGTGAGGCGAGGTTGGTTTACCAGGGGCGCCATGTACCCCAAGCAACCCCGGCCACGCTTACCTACCTGTTATGAATGCACCTTCACCCAGTGAATCTTTCAAAAGGTTTTCAATGCGTATGTCAAATGGAACACCAGAACTATGTGACTCATGGAATCTACTAGGCAAGTTAGTCAATCAGGGGGTCCCCATTTACCCCGTGTGGCTGTACGCTCGTCTCGGTTCCAAAGGCAAGAAGTCAGGTCCTAGTGGTGGCGAGCATGGGACTAGAAAAACCACATCCCATCGTGGCCCATAGAAGCGTTAACATGTTTAACTTATCTCACCTCTGGTATCATCTCATCACGTTCTCCTGTCATACTAGATTCTCTGCATCTGATACATCATCTGGATGAACCAGCACTGACAGCTATTGCA
Source organism: Avena atlantica (assembly GCA_910589765.1). NCBI lineage: Eukaryota > Viridiplantae > Streptophyta > Magnoliopsida > Poales > Poaceae > Avena > Avena atlantica. Next base: position 67,300,324 of record OU342734.1, read on the forward strand.
TGACTAAGCAGGACACATATATAAGCTCTAGCAGTGCACACAAGCCTAACCTAGTTATGCTAGGAGCATTGGATCAGGTAATATAAGCTCAAAGGGAGTAATGCAATAGATAGGATACTCTATCTACCAATAAAAGACCACAGTAGAATCGTATGCATCATGGCAAGAATTGAAATGCTTTCGAAAACATAGGATTATATCATGGTGGGGCTATGCTTGACTTTTCCTATTGATAACCAGAAAGCAGGGCTTCGGACATCTGGTACTTGACTTGATCATAGATGATCAAGTATTGTTCGTCGATTTTCGAACTTTGACGGTCTTGATCTCGGTCTTCGATCCCGGTCTCGATCTTGTTATCGTATTCTATCGGGAAGAACCAAACACCGGAAAGAAAGGGGGAAACAATCAACACATGTCATCAATGCAATGCTCAAGCAAGTATGATGATATGACAAGTTAATTTCCATCGAAAAGTAACCCTAAGGCATGCTTGACAACTTAATCGGGGTTCCGAAGGGTAGAAACCCTAATTCGGGGAAACTCCGAAATCACCTATTAGGGTTACTAGATTGTTCTAATTAAACTTGTCTTTGAAGTTGTTGAACAATGCATCATAATAGCTTAAAGAGGTAGAGCTCATTTTTCTGAACATTTTGATATATTATTTGTATTTTTCAGACTTATAAATAATTAGATATTGAATTTACAAGTTTATATCAAATTATGAAATTATTAAAACATTTATTACATCATTATGACATCAGGTTGGGGGTTATTCTTTTTACACTGATACTGGACCTAGCCTTTGTTGCTGACAGGCGGGCCACTGGCCACCTCAGCCTCTACGTGGCCAGGGTGGAACCCACCTCGGGTTTGACAGGGATTGACTGCGGGTGCTCGCGTCATGATGACGTCGGCACAACCTCATCCCGAGGGGGAGCTCCCAGATCAACATCGGTGGCATCGTTTGGTGGCAAGTGGGGCTGCGGGGTTAGGCCTGTTCGAACCAGTGGGACGAGGCGAGCTCAAAAGCGGCGACGCCGCCCGCGGATTGTAACATCCCAGATTCTGTGTTTGGATGTTAGTAGTGTCATGCATCATCCTTGCATCATTTGCATCCTACATTTGAAAACATTGCAACTACAAAAATCCTAACACATAAACCCATTTAAAAACCCTATTTAATATTCTAATAAGTAAGCACCCTTGATGTATTAGTTTGACCCTTCAAAAAAACTTTGTAAAAACAGTAAGCCATGGTCCTATGTTGACCACCTCAATTTTATGAGAATTTAGAAACAAGTTTCATAAATTTTTGACCTAGTTTGCAAAAGTTATTGGGGTTTAAAGAAAACAGAAAAGGGAAAATGTTTAAAGAAAAAAAAGGGAAAACCTAACCTAACTGAGCCGGCTGTGCCAGCCCGCCAGCGCGCGCGCGTCGCCTAATTGCCAGTGCAGCCCAGCGCAGCCCAGCAGGCCGCAGCCGCTGACGCGGGGGTCCCACCCCGTCGTCGTCTTCCGGAGTCCACGGCGAGCACGCCTTCCTCCGCCGCGTCGGACTCCTAACCACACCGGACTCGACCGCCCCCTTCCCCAAGTTTCTGGCCCTTATAAGCCGACCCCCTCTCGTCGTTTTCCCCTCGAAAACCCTAGCCAAACTTCGCCGAACCGCTGCCGCCCTCCCTCGCCGGCGTCGCGCTCGGGAAGGTTCCGATCCGGCGATTCGCGCCACCCCGAGCTCCTCCTTGCTATTAATCGCCTTTCCCGTGCAACACCGCCTCACCCCCGAACCTTCCTTCCTTCCCTTGTGCAGCACAACGTCGGGGATTTCTCGCCGACGTGCCGCCGGTGCCGTGGGAACCAGTGGAGGTGTGCGCCTAGACGAGGAAAGAGGAGCCGAAGCCAATCACGCACGCAGGACCGCGAGAAGGAGTAGAGCGCCGTCGTGCTCTCCGCTCCTCCGGAGAACCACCGCAACGTCGCCGACGACCACGTCTGACCGCGCCGCCGCCGTCTCGCCATCGACGCCGCCGGTAAGTTCTCGCCACCTCTCCCGTCCGTTGGATCCGAGTAGAACGGTGTAGATTAGAAGGATGGACGAAGCGGTACTAGCCAATACCGCGCTGCCGCGTGGCAGAGCCGCGCCCGCAGCCGCGTCAGCGCCGCGTCGGTCCAGCTGGACCAGCCAGACGAAGCCACCTGGCTAAGTTTTTAAGTGAGATTCAATTCTGGTTGCAGATTTGGTTTTTAAACTTACGAAATTCACAAAAAATTGAATATTTGGCCAAATCTAGATAATAATATACCGTTGGATTCCTAATTTTATGTATAATCCAAATATGTAATAATATTGCAAGTTTACAGTAATGTTTTAGTTGTAGGTTTTAATCATTAGATTAGAGGGTTTAATCTATAGAAAAATAATTAAAATTCTTTTCTATTTTTTTTCTTATTGCTATAATTTTGTTTCCACAATACCTACTGATCCAGATCATTAAGCTTTGCTTAGGATTATTAGATCTAATTTGGGGCTATTTAGATGGTTGGTCTCCTATAATCCTCGGAATTGTTTTAGTGATTCAAATTAGACCTAAACCCTTGGAAAATAAATCCTAGTGACACCCTTACACTATCACAACACAAAGTTGCTACCTCGATCAATTTAACCAACCTTGCATAAACTACCATGTTGCATGCATGCATGTTTTCCTTTGTGTATGCTTTGAGCAAGTTGTGATCAAATCTATGTTTGTGATTCGTTAGATTGCTTGGAGTGCGCTAAGGAGTGCTATTGTGTAGAGTGCTGCTCGGATCAAGGCAAGTTACACCACTTGTTCATATTATCGTCCCAGTTTTGATTCTATGCATGTGATCTTCAAAATTCTGTAGTATGCATGTGTAGGATGTTCTAGTAGAATTTTTCCTTAGTATTATTTTGCAAGTGCGATGATTTTGTAGTACGCCATGAGTAGCTCTATACTTAGGATTTTCCCTCCTAATAGGTTACCCCTGTTTTTGCTAAGTATTGCTTGCTATGCTATATATACAAAGTACCGTTGGGGGGTTCGAAAGACAAAGAATTTTTCTAAGTATAAAGGCTCTCTAGAGCAAACTTTCTTCTCAAATTCACTTCAAAATAAAACGAAGTTTTTCTTCTGGGCGGAATGCTTGTCGGGTCAACGAGTGTGATTTTGGTGGAGGACGGCCGCCCAGGAATCAAAGAAGTCTGCCATGTTTCAGAATTTAGAAGCTTCCAGTGCAACCACAATACATTATGGGCTCTGTCTTGGCCTAGTACTTAGTGGGAAACCTCACCTGGGTACCAACATTTGGAGGATTCTTGGCACGGTTGGATCCGGAAGGTAGAGGGGCTACTAAGGGAAAGCCTCGCCATGGTCTTGTCTGTAAAAGGACTTGGTCGTGGATTGTGGGTAAAGTGCACAAACTCTCGAGAGTATTGCAGTCTGATCGATCAGTGTGTTCACGGTAACAGAACAACAATGAGCGTCTGAAGGATGGAGCCTCTGAAGGATCTTCCTCTCTCTTTTCTAAAAATAAAGTTTTGAAACCCCATGGCGTGCGTAATATCGCTAATGGGTGGGAATTTGGGAACTTGGTGCGTAATATCCAAGTGTTTGGTTGTTTGGACACTTGGTGCGTAATATCCTCGTGTGCCACTCGACCTTATTTTATTCAAGCAAATGTTTACAAAGTAGGGCAATCTTCTATTCTTCTCTCTACTTAAGAAAATCAGCTTTGAGCAAATGAACTCTACAGCCTATACCAGCCTTGCATGTAGAGATAGTCTTTTCTCTCCTTGGTGTAATTTGCCAATACATTCAAAGTATTGACCCAACTTGTTGGCTGCACGTCTTATGTGCAGAATCCGAAGATTGAAAGGTGCGTAGGGATCGCGGGTCTACACTCGACAAGCTTGGGCGTTGATGGACTCATGCTGCTTTTGTGTTTTCCGCTGTTAATTGAGCTAGCATAATGCTAAGCAATTTTTGTAATAATTTCATACTCTGGATTCTCCGTGTAATGAAGACTTTGTGTTTTACATGATATTTCATCGACTGTGAGTGCTAGCTATTGATCCAGGGACTAGCATGTTAATCACAGGGACTTAGGATCCTTACAGATCCGAGGTCACTACAGATGGTATCAGAGCACATCGTTGCCTGTAGGACGTGACCCTAGGATTGGAACCACCTCTAACTTTAGTTCCTTACTTGTTTGTCTACTAAGTTATTTTCCGCACATCTAGTATCTGCTTTCCTCTACTTGTTTAAGTATCTAACCCTCATTCTTCTAACTCAAAGATGACGAGCTTCCTCTACGACACCGTCGCGGACATCGAGCCTCTTCGCTTTGGAGGATGCCTCATGGATCTACTCACACGTTTGGACCTTCCCCTCCCAACAATCCAGAGGAGCACAATGAAGAAACTCCACAAGGACGGCTGTTGGGGAGTCAAGGTCATCCAGCCAGGAAAAGAGCAAGGCAAGAACCCGGAGGAAGACATAGCAATCCACATTGTTAGCGATTCCAAGGAGAAGGCCCTTAGCATTAGCTTGCAGCAACTCATTGGTCGCCTATGTGGACGTCATCATGAAGCTCTCCAAGGACACTGCGGCGGCCTCTTTGGAAGAAGAGATGAGGAAGGAATTCCCATGGAGTTAACCTTTGAGGAAAGAACTTCTACCAAACGCTGAAGAACACAATATCAAGACTTGGAGTGCCACATCCATGACCTTGAAAAGGGTACCTTCCTCGAGATGCTTAAGAACGACGAGCTATGCGCCCTCATCAAGGAGAAGGAAGAAATGATCAAGCAGCAGGAAGAGGCAATGAAGCTCCAAGAGATAAAATTTCAGGACCAAGAGAAGAAGTTCGCTAACCAAGAGAAGAGGGTGATAAATAAAAACAAGAGAATTAGGGAACTCAAACAGCAGATCGATGGAGATGAAGTGCAAACCGAAGGCCTTTGCAAGATAATCAATGATGTGCGTGCTTCCAAGAGGGACTTGGCAAAGCAACTTGAAGCCGCAATGAAGACAAGTTTAGTGGAGGAGCTGCAAAGCGAGAAGGAGGGACTTCAGGAACAGCTGGAAGCCACTACCAAGAAGCTACAAGATGAGATAAAGGACCTCCAAGAGAAGCTTGAAGCCACCACAAAGGAGATGGAGTTGTACAAGACAACTCTAGAGAAAGAAGGATACTCTTTCGAGGACGAGGAAGAGGAAGGCGTGGAGGATGTGTAGTAGTTGGACCACCTTTAATTCTATAGTAGAACGTTATTCACAAATGTAATAAATACCAAGACAAGTTTGGTTTAGTTATACTTGGTTGTTCCCTGTGTTAAATTTGTGTTGTTATGCCTTGTGTGCTTGGTGTGTTTTCATAAGGGTAGGAGTTTACTACTTAGTCTTTCTGTCTATTTCTTAAGTATTCTCTTAAACCCCACAGATGCCGCCAAGACGTGCGAACCCCGAAATTCCGCCAGAAATAGCAGAACTTTTGGCCACTCAGAACCATCTGATCCAACTACTCACTCAGAACATGCTGAACAACAACAACAACCCGCCACCACCACCTTCGCCACCTCCTCAACAGGATCGCTTGACTCGGTTTTTGAGGCTGAACCCACCTACCTTCACTAGCAGCACTGAACCAATCATCGTTGATGACTGGCTGCGTATGATCAACAAGAAGCTAGACACCGTGCAAGCTGTCGGAGCCGACAAGGTGCGTTATGCCGCACACCAGCTTGAGGGACCTGCTGCAGAATGGTGGGATAACTACCAAGTCACCCACCCGGACATTGATGCTATCACTTGGGAACAGTTTGAGTTAGCTTTTCGCACTCATCATGTGGCTGCTGGTGTCATGGCTCTAAAGAGGCGCGAGTTTCGCGACCTACACCAGCTGCACCATTTTGTCACCGAGTATGGTGAGCTTTTCAATAAGCTAGCCCGTTATGCACCCGATGATGTTTCCACTGATGCCAAGAGACAGGAGGAGTTCTTAAGAGGGCTCAATGATGAGATATTCATTCATCGTGTGGCTCAGAAATTTGACAACTTTCAGGAACTCTTGGACAGAGCCATTGTGGTTGAATCAAAGAGGAAGAGCATAGAAAATCGCAAGAGGAAATCCAACCCTCACAAACACTCTGTTCCGTACCAGAAGCAGCGCAATTCCTCACCACCACCTTATAACAATAATGGCCACAACCATAACGGTCATAACCATGGTGGCCACAAACACAATGGGCACAAAAACCGCAATGGCAATGGCGGCAATGGAAAGGATCTCAGTGAGGTGACATGCTTTAAGTGCAACAAGACAGGGCACTATGCAACCTCTTGCCCCGAGAGGAAGAATGGCAATGGCAATGGCAATGGGAATAGTAATGGACACAACCATGGCAATGGGAACGGGAAGAAGCCAAATCCGTTTGTCAAAGCCACGGTGAATCATGTTTCTATGGAGGATGCTTGTGAGGCGCCCGACTCTGTGATTGGTCAGTTCAAACTCAATTCTATTCCCGCAGTTGTTCTTTTTGATACTGGTGCATCGCATTCATTCATATCAAGGGTATTTGTGGATAGAGGCAAGATACCAACGGAGACTATAAACTTTCCTCTAAGGGTAAGTTCTCCTGGGGGAGAAATAGTGGCAAACTCCGGTTGCCGGTATTTAGAACTAAGGATTGGGACACACATTTTTCCCACCAGTCTAGTAGTTCTAGAATCACAAGGTTTAGACATAATCTTGGGCATGAATTGGATGACCGAATATGAAGGAGTCATAGATTGTGCCAAGAGAACTGTCATGCTCACAACGTCGGAAGGGAAGAGGATTCATATCAAGTCGAACTTCGCACTCAAAGAAGTCATGGTGAACTCTCTTAAGGGGGTTAGCTTGGAGGAGGTACCTATTGTAAAGGAATACCCAGACGTCTTCCCATTAGAGCTACCCAGAATGCCACCCGACCGTGATATCGAGTTTCTCATTGACTTAATGCCAGGCACAGGGCCGATAGCTAAGAGACCGTACAAGATGGATGTGGACGAGTTAAAGGAACTCAAGAAACAGCTTAGGGAACAATTGGACAAGGGGTTCATTCAACCCAGCGCGTCATCTTGGGGAGCACTCGTCCTATTTGTGGAAAAGAAGGATAAGACCAAGAGGCTGGTTGTGGACTACCGCTCGTTGAACGATGTGACGATTAAGAATAAGTATCCTCTGCCCAACATCAACGACCTGTTTGACCAGCTAAAAGGAGCCAATGTGTTCTCAAAGATCAATCTACGATCGGGTTATTTTCAGCTAAAGATTCGAGAACAGGATGTGCCCAAGACAACATTCACCACAAGATACAGATTGTATGAGTACACCGTGATGTCTTTTGGTCTAACCAATGCCCCAGCATACTTCATGACCATGATGAACAAGGTGTTCATGGAATACTTGGACAAGTTTATCGTAGTATTCATAGATGATATACTCATATACTCAAAGGATGAGAAGGAACATGAGAAACATCTGCGCCTTATTATGGAGAAACTAAGAGAACACAAGTTGTATGCCAAGTTCAGCAAGTGCGAGTTCTGGTTAAAGGAAGTGGGATTCCTTGGTCATGTTGTGTCAGCTAAAGGAGTTGCCGTAGATCCTAGCAAGGTAGCTTCCGTGACGGAATGGGAGTCACCCAAGAATGTGGGAGATATTAGAAGCTTCCTGGGCCTCGCAGGATATTACCGAAGGTTCATCGAAAACTTTTCCAAGATAGCAAAACCCATGACGGAACTATTAAAGAAGGAAAAGAAATTCCTATGGACCGAGGCATGTGAAGCAAGTTTTCAAGAATTGAAGAAACGCCTGGTAACGGCACCAGTTCTGTGTCTGCCTGATATCCAGAAGGATTTTCAAGTCTATTGCGACGCTTCTCGACAAGGACTTGGATTTGTATTGATGCAGGATGGGAAAGTGGTATCCTATGCCTCCCGACAACTTAAGAACCACAAACACAATTACCCCACGCATGATTTGGAACTTGCATCTGTGGTTCATGCACTCAAGGTATGGAGACACTACCTCATGGGCAAACATTGTGATGTGTTCACAGATCATAAAAGTTTGAAGTACATCTTCACCCAAAAAGAGCTGAATATGAGACAACGAAGATGGCTTGAGCTAATTAAGGATTATGTCTTGGATTTACAGTACCACCCCGGAAAGGCAAATGTGGTGGCTGATGCCTTAAGTCGTAAGGTATATATAAATGGACTTACCGCAGGGGAACTTCTAGAGGATTTATGCAAGCAATTCAGGGACCTCAGGCTAGAGATAGTCCCGAAAGGACACGTAGCAACTATGGAAATAGTGTCCACCTTCCAAGAAAGAATCCAAGAAGCACAAAAGGGGGATAAAGAGTTGGAAGAAATAAGAGTCAGGATGAATGAAGGAAAGACTAAAGAATTTCGTCTGGACGAACAAGGAACCCTCTGGTATGGGAAGCGTTTGTGCGTTCCCAATGACCCCGATATCAGGAAGATGATTCTACGGGAAGCTCATGATTCGCCATATTCAATTCATCCAGGCAACACAAAGATGTACATGGATGTGAAAGATAGGTTCTGGTGGAATAACCTAAAAAGAGATATTGCAGAGTATATTTCTCTGTGTGACGTGTGCAACAGAGTTAAAGCCGAGCACCAGAAACCAGCAGGATTACTACAACCACTACCTATACCCGACTGGAAGTGGGACAAGGTAGGCATGGATTTCATCACGGTATTACCCCGGACTCGTACTGGATTTGATTCTATCTGGGTAGTGGTGGACCACTTCACCAAGGTGGCTCACTTCATCCCCGTAAAGACCACATATACAAGCGCTAAGCTTGCTAAGATATACATGTCAAGAATTGTAAGCCTGCATGGTGTTCCCAAGGAAATTGTGTCAGATAGAGGCACCCAGTTTACTTCAAAGTTTTGGCGACAACTACATGAGTCTCTTGGAACCCGACTAGAATTCAATACTGCCTTCCACCCTCAAACAGATGGCCAAACAGAAAGGGTGAATCAAATTTTGGAAGATATGTTGAGAGCTTGCGCACTAGACTATGGGTCTAGTTGGGACGATAACCTGCCATATGCGGAGTTCTCATACAACAACAGCTACCAGACAAGTATCAAGATGGCTCCGTTTGAAGTTCTATACGGCAGGAAGTGTAGGACTCCATTGCTATGGAATGGAGTTGGAGAACGCAGTATTTTTGGACCGGACTTGATAAAGGATGCCGAAGAAAAGGTGCGACAGATTCAGGATAGGATAAAGATAGCCCAATCCCGACAGAAGAGCTACGCTGATTCCAAACGCAGAGATGTGGCCTATGAAATAGGGGACCGTGCGTATCTCCGAGTTTCACCCCTACGTGGAGTTAAGAGGTTCGGAATCAAGGGAAAGTTAGCCCCACGATTCATAGGACCATATAAGTTTCTGGCCCGTAGAGGAGAAGTTGCTTATCAGTTGGAGCTACCGGAAGGACTGACTGTTCATGATGTGTTTCATGTGTCACAACTAAAGAAGTGTCACCCGGAGATGGCTGAAACACCGCTAAGAGACACCGTTTCCCTAGACGAGGTTCAATTGGAGAATGACCTTACCTACGAGGAAAAACCCATCAAAATACTGGAAACAGCCGAAAGGGTTACCCGCACTAAGACTATAAGATTCTGCAAGGTACAATGGAACCACCACTCCGAAGAAGAAGCTACGTGGGAACGTGAAGACGACATGAGAACGGAGCACCCACACCTATTTGCTAGCCAACCCGAATCTCGAGGACGAGATTCTTCTTAAGGGGGGTAGGTTTGTAACATCCCAAATTCTGTGTTTGGATGTTATTAGTGTCATGCATCATCCTTGCATCATTTGCATCCTACATTTGAAAACATTGCAACTACAAAAATCCTAACACATAAACCCATTTAAAAACCCTATTTAATATTCTCATAAGTAAGCACCCTTGATGTATTAGTTTGACCCTTCAAAAAAACTTTGTAAAAACAGTAAGCCATGGTCCTATGTTGACCACCTCAATTTTATGAGAATTTAGAAACAAGTTTCATAAATTTTTGACCTAGTTTGCAAAAGTTATTGGGGTTTAAAGAAAACAGAAAAGGGAAAATGTTTAAAGAAAAAAAAGGGAAAACCTAACCTAACTGGGCCGGCTGTGCCAGCCCGCCAGCGCGCGCGCGTCGCCTAATTGCCAGCACAGCCCAGCGCTGCCCAGCAGGCCGTAGCCGCTGACGTGGGGGTCCCACCCCGTCGTCGTCTTCCGGAGTCCGCGGCGAGCACGCCTTCCTCCGCCGCGTCGGACTCCTAACCACGCCGGACTCGACCGCCCCCTTCCCCAAGTTTCTGGCCCTTATAAGCCGACCCCCTCTCGTCGTTTTCCTCTCGAAAACCCTAGCCAAACTTCGCCGAACCGCTGCCGCCCTCCCTCGCCGGTGTCGCGCTCGGCAAGGTTCCGATCCGACGATTCGCGCCACCCCGAGCTCCTCCTTTCTATTAATCGCCTTTCCCGTGCAACACCGCCTCAACCCCGACCTTTCCTTCCTTCCCTTGTGCAGCACAACGTCGGGGATTTCTCGCCGACGTGCCGCCGGTGCCGCGGGAACCAGTGGAGGTGTGCGCCTAGACGAGGAAAGAGGAGCCGAAGCCGATCACGCACGCAGGACCGCGAGAAGGAGTAGAGCGCCGTCGTGCTCTCCGCTACTCCGGAGAACCACCGCAACATCGCCGACGACCACGTCTGACCGCGTCGCCGCCGTCTCGCCATCGGCGCCGCCGGTAAGTTCTCGCCACCGCTCCCGTCCGTTGGATCCGAGTAGAACGGTGTAGATTAGAAGGATGGACGAAGCGGTACTAGCCAATACCGCGCTGCCGCGTGGCAGAGCCGCGCCCGCAGCCGCGTCAGCGCCGTGTCGGTCCATCTGGACCAGCCAGACGAAGCCACCTGGCTAAGTTTTTAAGTGAGATTCAAATCTGGTTGCAGATTTGGTTTTTAAACTTACGAAAGTCACAAAAAATCGAATATTTGGCCAAATCTAGCTTATAATATACAGTTGGATTCCTAATTTTATGTAGAATCCAAATATGTAATAATATTGCAAGTTTACAATAATGTTTTAGTTGTAGGTTTTAATCATTAGATTAGAGGGTTTAATCTATAAAAAAATAATTAAAATTCTTTTCTATTTTTTTTCTTGTTGCTATAATTTTGTTTCCACAATACCTACTGATCCAGATCATTAAGCTTTGCTTAGGATTATTAGATCTAACTTGGGGCTATTTAGATGGTTGGTCTCCTATAATCCTCGGAATTGTTTTAGTGATTCAAATTAGACCTAAACCTTTGGAAAATAAATCCTAGTGACACCCTTACACTATCACAACACAAAGTTGCTACCTCGATCAATTTAACCAACCTTGCATAAACTACCATGTTGCATGCATGCATGTTTTCCTTTGTGTATGCTTTGAGCAAGTTATGATCAAATCTATGTTTGTGATTCGTTAGATTGCTCGGAGTGCGCTAAGGAGTGCTATTGTGTAGAGTGCTGCTCGGATCAAGGCAAGTTACACCACTTGTTCATATTATCGTCCCAGTTTTGATTCTATGCATGTGATCTTCAAAATTCTGTAGTATGCATGTGTAGGATGTTCTAGTAGAATTTTTCCTTAGTATTATTTTGCAAGTGCGATGATTTTGTAGTACGCCATGAGTAGCTCTATACTTAGGATTTTCCCTCCTAATAGGTTACCCCTGTTTTTGCTAAGTATTGCTTGCTATGCTATATATACAAAGTACCGTTGGGGGGTTCGAAAGACAAAGAATTTTCTAAGTATAAAGGCTCTCTAGAGCAAACTTTCTTCACAAATTCACTTCAAAATAAAACTAAGTTTTTCTTCTGGGCGGAATGCTTGTCGGGTCAACGAGTGTGATTTTGGTGGAGGACGGCCGCCCAGGAATCAAAGAAGTCTGCCATGTTTCAGAATTCAGAAGCTTCCAGTGCAACCACAATACATTATGGGCTCTGTCTTGGCCTAGTACTTAGTGGGAAACCTCACCTGGGTACCAACATTTGGAGGATTCTTGGCACGGTTGGATACGGAAGGTAGAGGGGCTACTATGGGAAAGCCTCGCCATGGTATTTTTTGTAAAAGGACTTGGTCGTGGATTGTGGGTAAAGTGCACAAACTCTCGAGAGTATTGCAATTTGATCGATCAGCCGTGTTCACGGTAACAGAACAACAATGAGCGTCTGAAGGATGGAGCCTCTGAAGGATCTTCCTCTCTCTTTTCTAAAAATAAAGTTTTGAAACCCCATGGCGTGCGTAATATCGCTAATGGGTGGGAATTTGGGAACTTGGTGCGTACTATCGAAGTGTTTGGTTGTTTGGACACTTGGTGCGTAATATCCTTGTGTGCCACTCGACCTTATTTTATTCAAGCAAATGTTTACAAAGTAGGGCAATCTTTTATTCTTCTCTCTACTTAAGAAAATTAGGTTTGAGCAAATGAACTCTATAGCCTATACCAGCCTTGCATGTAGAGATAGTCTTTTCTCTCCTTGGTGTAATTTGCCAATACATTCAAAGTATTGACCCAACTTGTTGGCTGCACGTCTTATGTGCAGAATCCGAAGATTGAAAGGTGCGTAGGGATCACGGGTATACACTCGACAAGCCTGGGCGTTGATGGACTCATGCTGCTATTATGTTTTCCGCTGTTAATTGAGCTAGCATAATGCTAAGCAATTTTTGTAATAATTTCATACTCTGGATTATCCGTGTAATGAAGACTTTGTGTTTTACATGATATTTCATCGACTGTGAGTGCTAGCTATTGATCCAGGGACTAGCATGTTAATCACAGGGACTTAGGATCCTTACAGATCCGAGGTCACTACACGGATGGTCACCAGAGCAACCTATATGGCGAGCTCTGGTGGTGGCCGACGGCGGCGATCAACGACGGAGCGAACCAGAGAGCTAGGGGAGGAAGGGAAGGGGCCAGGAGATGCAGGAGCTCACCACGAGCGTAGCAGGATGGTCGGTGATGGTAGGGGTGGCCAGAATCGATGTTGACGGTGGCGGAGGTCGTCGGAGACCGAGGTGTCGATTGGGGCGAAGGGGATCGCTTTGGCTGACGCTGACCAGGGCAATCGAACAAGTCGACCACGGCGGTCACGCCTGTGAGCTCGGAACGACGAGGGGAGGCAAGAAACGACAGCGAGCCGGAGCTCCCGTGAGCTAGGGTTCGGCCGGAGATAGAAATTGGGGAAGAGGAAGAAGATAAGGCTCATCCGGCGGCGACAGGGGGTCTTATAGGCGATGTCCAAGGAGGTAGCACGCATCTCTTCGCAGCGGGCATCTCGACGAGGCAGGGACGGCGCCGGCGTCGACACGCAATAGCCTGGTTGCGTCGTCGTCCTTCTGTCACCGAGGAAGAATAAGAGGAAAAGAATCGAAGGGGTACGCGGGCCAGGGATTGGGCCAGGTGGGCTGAAGCTGGGCCGGTGGTGGAGTTGCAGGCTGCGCTCGAGCAACAGATAGACGAGGGAGAGAGATATGGGCTGCGGCCTGGCTAGGGTCTGCTGCTGTTTTTATTTACAAAACATTTTTTCCTTTTTTCTATTTAGTTTTCTCTTTTGTATTTTGAATTCCAAATCTGTTTGCAATAATTTTAAAATACCAGAGGATTTTATCAAATATGCAAAATCCTTATGAGCCCTTGTATTCAATTTGGGCTCCAATATTTTTAGTAGTTTTCAAAATTCAAAGCATTTTGAATTGCTTTCAAAGAGAGGGTAGATTAGGGTTTAGGGTTTTGTCTTTATTTATTCAATGCAAGCAATTTAAAGAATGATGCTCATGCTATGCACAATCAACCCTAAATATTGATTTACTAAAACTGGGGTGTTACAGTTTCAGTCTAAAAAGTTATTTACGAAGAAATAGAAACTTTTTGATGTGTACAGAAAGGTTAATGACCAACTATACAGCAGGAATAAAAATTTTTGCCGTATAGTTGCGGCCGTATAGTTATGTTACCCATCGACAATTTTTCATCCCTGAGTACAGAAGGTTTGATGACCAGCTATACGGTGGGAACAAAAGTTCCAGTCGTATAGTTGTCGTCGTATAGTTACAGCCGCCAGACAAAAACCCTAAAATTTTGCCGTCTTACGGCCGGAACGACCTGTTCCTGCCGTATTTTTGCCGCCGTATAGTTGCGTCCGACCACTTAAACGTTCGGGGAGGTACTCAAATCATCAAAAACACAATCATTTTATCTCTCTTCTGCCTCCAAACTCTCTTAAAACCTCAAGGGATCTTCACCCTGCTCGATTCCATCCGAATTCCTCGCACACAAGTGATCTACGATAAGTTTCTCCTTCGATCCTCCAATTAATTTTTGCAAATTCATCTCCGATCTGATATCATTATCAATCTAAGGTGAGACTTATATTTGAACAATTGCAATGATTATCTTGCCTAAATTAATATGTTGTGGAGATTCTTTAGTGTGCTATGATGAGGATTATGCTATGACTATTACTGTTGGATCAAAAAGTTTTATATTTGTCTCTTTTATTATTTTTAGAAGATGAACACAAGGATCAAGACACGTGCTTTTGCTGCAGCTAGTTCTTCCCGGGCCGCAGCTCAGGAACGCATGGGGATTCGATTCAAGAACGAAGACCGCCGTGATCGTTTCGACCGGATCAAAAATCGAGAAGTCAAGGCAACCAAGTGGGCTTGTCCCGTCAATTTGAACCAACTCGGTATTTCTGATGATTTTAATTTACTTTGCAATAGAGTTGGCCTGCAAACCTTTGTATTCCATGATGCACCAACCTATCATCGGTGAACCATTGAATTTATTAGTTCTTTGGAAAGCACCGATAAGACATGTAATAGGAAGGATAAGATTTCTTTTCGACTCATGAACAACAATTATTCTCTAACACTTGATGAATGGTGCAATTGTTTGGTTTACACAACAATGATCCTAATGCTCTGCGTGCAGCTTTTACCAACATGGAACCTTCCCCTGAACTCTGTTATAATAGAATGAGCCTTACTTCTAGAGTTAGCAGAGGGAAGAGTATTCAACATCCTGCTATTCGTTATTTGTTCTATGTTATTGCTAACACTTTGCAGGCGCGTAATGAGTTTACAATACTCAACAAGGAGGACATCTTAGTCCTTGCAAAAGTTGCTTTAAACTAAAATAACGAGATGATGATCTTACTCATGATTGGTAGTTTCATGTTTCCTCCACTTTATTAATCTGAAAAACTTTAGCATAGATAGAGTAATGGCAAGCATATCATACGGGTTTCATGAATCCTTATAGCGCAGCAAAATTATTGTAAGCATGGATAATTCAAATGAGTAAACTTTATAACATGTCATGTAATCTACTCATAAGCTTGGCTTTGAACAATAAAGTATAATCATGTAAAATTAAGTGTGATAGTTCATCATGAAAAGCATATATACTAAAGTATCTCAATTCTCCCACATCAATAAATCAAGACTTTTCAAGCACTACTTCTCTATTCATTGTTCTTCAAGAATTTCTATTCTTGAGTATTGAGAGCATGCCCAAAAAATCATTAGTTTATCGGGCTGTGATGGACACTTGTGGCATCATTAAGGTTTATGTTTCTTTTGCATAATGATTACTCATATCATCCAGAGGAGTGATTCCATCATGAACACAGCTACCCGGGAGTGCCAAGAGTCTTACCCATTATAGAATTGCTGCTACATATGTTTAATCAACTCATAGCCAAAATCTAGGAGTTTCCTCCATGAAGATCGTTCGCAGGCTAGCGGAGTTGTTGGCATCCCATGAAGTTTGACATGCATAAAGCTATATCATTCTTATGATTCACAAGTAAAACTTTGGCATGCTCACAAAAACCGCTAAACATTAATTCAATAAAACAAATCCTTTCAAAGAGCTCTATCAATTCAATCATTATTTTCTGTGGTGTTGAGTATCTCTAGGAATAAGCTTTCAATACTAAACACTACAACACCCAAGCCTTCAATTGTGAGACTTTTTCTTATTTCAATTCTTTAGCAAATTTTTAGGCAAGACTGGGTTAACTACAACAGCTGGAACAAATTGTACTCAACTAAATACCCATGCAAACAAGATTTTACTATGATATAGAGACTCACTCCATCGATATAACATCTTAACATTTACTACTAACTAGCAGGCTCAAAGTCAATCACTCTCCTACAAATACATGAGAACCTCGAGGCGAAAGGAATAGAAAGATGGAAAATAAAGATAAATGGAAAAATCTTTTTGTGTTTTTGCAGAAAGGGAATTTAAATAATTTAAAATTGGCGGCAAAGATCGGCTTGAAAATCTAGAAAAAAATAAAGTAACTAAAGATAAAGTATTGGGGAAACCAACACGAGTGCTTATAAACTCAAATGAAATCATCACCTTGAAAATAAAGTAAAGCAAATGAACGCCTAATAAAATAGATAGAAAACCTTCCCAAGCATAGGCTTTTGCAATCCCGTCAAATCATTGAGGTGGGGGGGGGGGGAAGTTATAACTCCAGTCCGCAAATTGAGTTGATAAGTTACTTGTTGTTTCTCGGAGGTTAAGGGTGAGATTATGCATCCCCTCGACAATCCCTCCAAGTTCTTGGAAATCTTGATGTGTAGTGAACCGGTTCAGTGGCTGCTCCTCCCGATGAGGAACTTCTTGCTCCTCCTCCTAATCCTCATCCCTATCCGGAATCTCCTCCTTGGGTTGGTGTTGCTCAACCTGCAAGTCATAAATCACGCGTCCTTCCTCGATAGAGAAAAGACCATTAGGCAGAGGAGCGGGGCAGAGAAGCCAGCTCCAGCAATATGCAGGTAATAAACACCACCTCTCCTAGTGAACATTACACAAGCCCTTAAAGTAGAGAAACCAACATGTCGCTCACCTATCACCGGTTGCAACTCACCTAGGTCGATGTCCAGGGCATTGGCAAGAACAGTGATGACGCCTCCACATGTGATTGGTCATTGGCTTTGGGAGGATTGGTACTCCAAGTAGCGCACAAGAATTGCATCCAAGTGGAGTGATAAGTTGTCGTAGTTGAAGGCAGATTTTGTGAGGACTAAGATGTCCTCATTGAGTCTTGTAAACTCATTACAAGCCTGCAAGTTATTAGCAATAACATATAACAAATAGTGAGTAGCAGGATGTTGGATATTTTTCCCTTTGTTGACTCTAGAAGTAAAGCGCATTCTATTATAGCAGAGTTTAGGGGAAGGTTCTATGGCAGTAAAAGATGCGCGTAAAGCATTAGGTCCATTGTTGGGTAAACCAAAAAAATGCACCTTTCAATAAGTGATAATGAATAATTGTTGTTCATGAGTCGGAAAGAAATAATATCCTCCCCATGTCATGCTTTAACATTGCTTTTCCAAGAACCTAAAAATTCAATGGTTAACCGGCGATAGGTAGGTGCATCATGAAATACAAAGTTTTGCAGGCTGATGGCTATGAAATATAGCCATCCACGTCCGCATTTAAACTAGATATTATTCATATATTTGATGAAATATCAATCTAAACCCTGCCAAAAATGCCTAATGATCAAAGGGGTATGCAATCCTTTCTTGCTATTTTTCCCTGTACAGATAATAATGTATGATGATGGGAATCACTATATAAATGCCAAAGATACAAAATTTCCATCACGTCAAAGAAACCAGGAGCCGTGAAGTGGAGGCAGAATCCTTAACGACCAACTATACATCGGGAAATTTTTTCCGGCCATATAATTGCGGCCGTATAGTTGCCATCGACTTCATTAGGTCAAACATAACAACTTTCATGAAGGGGCCCCTATATAAAGAGGCTTCGGGCGAAGGGAAATAACGCTTCTTTTCGACCTAAACTCTCCCTGCCACCAGAAGTCGCCACGCTGGAGGAGTAGATCTAGAATCTAGATCTAAACCTTTAAATCCTTCTCCACCACCATAGCCATCTTCCACCACTTGTAATAGTAGATCTCTTCTCCAATTGGCGACATTGTAAGACTATTTGCTATCAACCTTATGATCTCTATTACAATGTTTATGATTGTTGATTTCATCTCTATGTGTGAGTAATTCTCGTTGGGCTAAGGGCTTCGGCCTAGCCATGTAGCTTTTTGTGCATGTTATTTATCATAGATGGGATCATGTATTAGTTTGTATGACATGATGATTGTAGTACCCCCTCTTGCCTCAATCTAAGGATTTGTCAGGTACCCAAGACCCCGAGGATTGATCCAGGTAAAGGGAGTGTGAGTAATGACTGATCTGCAGGATGGGAACCCTAGTGACAGAATGGGTAGTATGGCTGTATGTGAGGAATTTACTTGGGATTGATGGTGACATCACTATGCATATAATTAGTTCTCTTTCTTCTATGGATGAGACTAGTAGGTTATTGCTATAAGCAATTGCGGAGGCGATAGCAATTATGGATGCACTGCCCATATATAATTATCTTGCTCTAACGATTACATGCATACTCTATTATTACCTATTATTCCCATTAGATGTTTTTGCACAACTACTGGTGAAAACCGAAGACCCTAGGCCCTCTCTCTCCATTGTCAACAACAACAAAAAGATCGCAAACTCTTGGTCCGGTGAAAACACAAAAGGAATTCTAAAACTCTCGAAAGTCTGTTCAAGTAATCTCACTTCTCTTTCCGCTTCCCGAGGATTCGATAAACCCAGGTCTACTAGGGAAAAAGAGCTATACTACATCCGTAATTCAGACCGAAGGTATCAACCCTTTTTCTGGCACCTTTGTCGGGGAAGCAATAGCAACCCTGGTGAGGTTAGTAGGAACCTTTCTAGTTTTAATTCTTGTTTTAAATTTTGTTGGTTTGCTTTCAATCTTTATTTGAAAAACGAAAAAATTAGTTAGTCTTTTAGTTCTTGTTTTTATCATCATTAGTACTTGTTTAGAAAATCCAAAAACATAGGAAGTATGGATGAAAAGAAGCTAGGGGAGTTTGCAACTCCCAACAATGATTATTTGCGTACTCCTATTACTCAGCCAGCAATTGCTGCTGAAGATTATGAAATTAAGCCCCACTATTTAAGATAGGTTCAACAGAATAAATTTGGAGGCTCTACTATTGAAGATACAGGTATGCACTTAAATACTTTCACGAAATATGTGATATGATACGCATTAAAGATGTTGACCCCAACATGGTCAAGTTGCGCTTATTCCCTTTTTCTCTCGGAGGAAGAGCAAAAGAATGGTTGCTATCTTTGCCTAGAAATACTATTGTATCATGGGTGGATGTACTTCTATATTTATGAATGAATTCTTTCGACCTACAAAGACTATGCAACTGTCACATCACAAGATTTTCCAAATCTTGTAATGTGAAAATAAATGAATAAAATAAAACTTTGTTTGATTTTCAGAGCCAGAAGAAACTTTTTGAATTCAATTGGAACTTCAAACCCATTTGAATTAAATAAAATCCTAAAGAAATTTAAAAGATAAAACATTTAATAAAGAAAACATTTTGAATATTTAAAATTACTACTTTGGATCTTTAATAAAAGATTGGTTTTCAAAGAAAAGGTGGATTTATAAATAAAGATTATTTAATAAAGTCAAATTAAACCTTGACCAAACTTTGGGAATTAAAACATTTAGTTTTGAATAAAAATAACAAAGGTTTATCTAAAATAAAATAATAAGGAATTAATATCAAATTTTATTATAAAAGGTTTTACCATTTTAATTAAAACATCAAAACTTATTAAATTGTTTTTAATAGGCTTTCGAAGTATTTTATATTCTCTAATAAAACCTACTAAAGTGTTTTGGCTTTATATTAGATTTCAAAATAAATATCTCAATGAAACAAATCCTATTTGATTAATAAACCTTGGCCCATTTTTAATTAATATTGGACCCTAAAGAAAAATAATATTTTGTTTGAAACAAGTTTCCAAGTATTATATATTTCCCAAATAAAACCTACTGATTTGGTTTTGAAAATATTTAGGTTTCAAATAAAGATTTTATTAATAAAATCAAACTCTATTTGATTTAATAACTAAAGCCCATTTTATTCAATTATTAATGGACCCTAAAAATAAAAGGTTATTTGTTTTAAACAAGTTTTCCAAATATTCTTTATTTCCAAATGAAATCTACTGATTGGTTTTGAAAATATTTGGATTTAAAATGGAGATTTTATTAAAATAAACCAAACCCTATTTTATTAATAAACCATGGTCCATTTTATTTAATTAATAAATGGAACCTAAAAAGATTTAAAATATTATTTTATTTTGGAAGTTGGTTTATGCTACTAAACAGAACCAAAAACTCATTACAAAAGTTTGAATTGTTTGAATGGTTTGAATGTTTGAAATATTGATTGAAAATCAAATCAGCAAATAGAAATAGAAAAAGGAAAATGTTTCTGTACAAAAAAAAAGAAACAACAGCAGCCCAACTACCCCAGCCCAACTCAGCCCAACCGAGCCCACCTCCCTCTCTCAGCGAAGTGAATCATTTTTCACCGCAAAACAAACCCACGCAGTGTATGACAACTGGAGCCCACCTGAAGTTTTCCTCACTCGCTGACAAGCAGGCCCCACATTTCCAGCCATCGTCTTCAACGAGACACCGTCGCCTGACCGTTGCAGTGAGTTACTCCGGCGATTGATTGCGCGTGAAGGAGGCTTTGATTTCTCGTAATAACCACGCCCCTTTAAACACCAGCACGTCCTCCTCCTTTCCCCTCTGCCTCCTTCACCGAGCACGCCCCCAGGCTGCCGTATTTCGCCAGCCACTCTCTCTGTCTCCGACGAGGTCCATTGTCGATTCCGTCCAAACCGGACCACCCCATGCCACACTGAGAACACGAGCAAGTTTCCCACTCCCAGACGCTCCTCTCTGTACCCTCCTTTCAACCGCGGGCACCCCTGAGCTTCGCCAACGACAACCTCAGCACCGCCACCGTCTGGCTCTACTCCGGCGGAACCTCTCTGGTAAAACAGACTACCCCGACCCCTCTCGTTCACGCACACACCTTCTTCGTGTCCTTGCGCTCCTGACCGTGTGTCTCGTTTGTCTCCGGGTGATTCCTAGCGTCGTCCTCGACCTCGACCGCGCGCGTCCGTCGCCAGTACCAACTCCGGCGAGCAATCGCAGCTGCCCCCTAGCGCCCCTCGACGGACAAGTACCACGTTGAGCATCAGCGAGCGTCAGCGAATCCGGTGAGCATCTCCACACCCTCCTTTGCCTCCTGTACCGCCGGCGCCGCCATCGTCTGGTCGCTCCGCCGCCAGCAGCCGCCGCAGCGCCGCCCGTCTAAGGTCAATCACCCACAGCCATCCGATCCCGATCCGACGGATACGATAGAATGTTAGCGAAGAGGTATGCGTCGATCTGAGCCGCGCGATGATAATTAGATCCAGCGGTCAGCATCGCCCGATCCGGCCGAACCGGTATCATCCAGTAGAATAACGACGCGTGGCAGGATCTGTTTTAAAACAGAATTTGAAAAACAGATTTAAGTAGCAATTTGAAAACTCTATAACTCTCAAACCACACGTCCAAATTTTGCAAATTTTATATCAATGAATTCAGGAGAACAAGCCCTAGCCAACCATGCCCTTAGTTTAGCAAATAGTAGCTGTTAGCTTGTTGGAAATTGCAGAAACATTTGTATGCATGTTATGAATGTAAAAATTGTTTAAAATTGAATTTAGGGTTAAAACCTTTGGAAATTGGATTGATTTGAACCTACTGACCCTAGGAAACACTTTGTGGACACAAAAATGTATTTGGAGAAATTAAGAAATGATTCTTTAATTTAAAAACCATTTCTAGTCAAATAGAAATGTAATTTATTTATTGAAAATAATTTTTAAATAAAACCTTTGCAAATTGATTTGTTGTGACCTTACTGACCCTAGGAACCAACCCTTGGTGTTAGAAATGATTTTTGTAAAATTTAGGTTAGATTACTTGACTTAGTCATTTCCTAGCCAAATAAAAAGAATGGTTTTTGTTATAAAAATGTTTATGGAAAGAAAACTTTAAGGAAATGTTTTGGACCAAACCTACTGACCTAAAAAGACACCAAGTTGCAAATTAGCAACTCATTTGGTGAACAACATAAGAGTTTTGCCTTAATAAAAACATTTTCACCACATGAAATGATAAATGGATTTAAAATAGTTTTTGGACAAAACCCTCTTGCTAATGACTTTGCCACTTTGGTAAATGACCAATTTGGATCTTTCAAAGTTTAGAAACCCCATAGAGACCCCTTTGCAAAATAAAACTATCTTGTGCATGCTCCCATGCATGACTTAGATTCCATTACTTTGTGTGTGTGAAGAATTGTTTGTTTGACTTTGGTTTGGAATGTGAATTGAATTGGTGTTTGCTTGGTTGACTTGTAGTGAAGTGTGAGGCTAGCAAGATCAAGGAGTGAACCACCATTCCCTACCAAAAAGGCAAGTGATGCTTCATAATTTTGTCCTATTATTTTCACTATGCATTAGTAATTTTGCTAAGTAAAACTTGCATGGATTTTGCTAAGTATAGATCTTGCTATAGGAAAACATAGTAATGAATCCTTAGTAGGATTTTCCTAAGTTAAAGATTCCTACTACTATCAAGCTTAGCCTAGCTAATAGAAAACATGGGTGGAAAATATATTCACACTATGGAAAAATATTCTAAGTCTGAGGACTTATGTTTTTGTTGAATAAAACAACTAAGTTAATGAATCCCCTGGGTGGAATGGGCTTGCTTGGTGGAGAATGGTTGAGTGGTTCACAATGCCATGGGCTTGGATTGTGTATCTCACTTGTGGAATGCCACCCAGGAAACAAAGGGATTTGAGATGGCAAATGTTGAGAAGCTTCAAGTGCAACCACTTGGCAATATGGGCTCTGCCATGATCATATAGGTTGCAAGAACTTAGCCATATGGACAGTGGGTGGTAGTGTTTGATAGGTTGGAACGCGTCCATTTTGGTCTAAGGGAAAGCTTCTGAAAGATCTTGTCTTGGGAAACCAAGTCTTGTGGGGAAAGTGCACCACCTCTGCAGAGTGTAAAACCTAAGTACTTAGCCATGTCCCTGGTAAAGGACAATTTGAGCATCAAGACATGGAAGCAATCAAGAATCTCATCATTCCAATTTCTAAATTAAAATCTTGTGGTTTGAACAAGGGTTGTTTAAAATCTTCAATCTTTGATGGAGAGATGCCTTGAAAGGATCTTCAAATCTTTGATTGAGAAAAATGATTTTGCCAAGCAAAAACTTAGTATTTTCAAAATGTTAAGGAAAATCTATTTTGAGCAATGCAAGCCACAACTCCACTTAGCCAAATGCATATAGATGATAGACTCCACCATAATACCATAGTATCACTTGCCAATACAATTCAAATGTATTGACCCTTTGTGGCTGTAACTTGTATGTTGCAGGTTTGATTGATTTTAGTGAAGATTGTTTGATTAGGATTACAAAGTCTACAACCAACATCTGCCTGTGGCACTTTGAAGATGAAGGACCACTTGACCATAGTTATTCCGCTGCAATGTAATGTAATAGCCTATTGAGCTATGTTTGATGTAATAAACTTATGTTATTCCTGGTTATAAAGTTATATTATGACCTTTGTTTCTTGATATTACATCTTAACTGTGGATGCTAGCTATTGATCCAGGGACTAGCATTGTAAACACAGAGGGCTCTATCTTATTAAAGATTGGGACCCCTACAGATGGTATCAGAGCATTGTGTTGCCTGTAGGATTTGTAAACCTAGGATTGGACAAAAACCCTTAGAAAAATAGGAGTTGTATTTGTTCAAAAACTTATTTACAAAAACACTTGTAAACTCTTTCCTCAACCATTTTGGTTTCAACTCTACATCTCTTCTATTTCAAACTTGATGGAAAAACCTACCCATGGCCAAAGACTACACCATGTGCAAAGGACTACTTCAACTCTAATGACTTCAACTTCTTCAACTCTAATGACTTCAACATCTTCAGCATGTTCTCCAAAGACAACCAACTTAGAAACCACCAAGGACTACTAGTAAGACAAGGAAATCTTACTCAAGATTTAGAGACTGAGGGAATGCAAAATAAGAAGGAACCATCAACAACTTTGAAGTATTGTGACCATGAGTTTTTCTCAAGGAAACCATGATCTCATGCAAGAAGAAGAACCATGAAGGAAGGAAAGATCACAAGTGAACCATATAGATGGACCACCATAATTTAGTTAAGTCAAACACACCAACTTATGTGGTGTAACAAAAATATTTTGTTGCCTAAGTATGTGCTAGAACTTTGTTGTTTGAGTGAAATGATTGTTTGGAATTGCTTGCACATTGCTTGTGTGAATTGTGATGTGTGTGATTAGAAATATTTCCTTAGAAATATCTTGCCTATTCTAATCCCAATCCAACCCAAACAGATGACTTCTCCAAGGAACTCCAACATCAAGGTTGATGACAACAACAACAACCAAGAGGACAACATGAAAGAACTTATAGCAACCCAAAACCAGTTGAGCCAAGAGACAACTCAGCTTTTAGCCAACAACAATGGACTAGACCCAGCCATACGAAGGATTTTGAAACTTCAATCCCAATTGTTGCAAGGATTGGTTACTCAAGTGATCAACATGGGAGAAAACTTTTCCCAAGGAGCTAATGACAACAAGGATCATGCATCCAAGAAACATAAAGATCAATACCCCAAGAAGAGAGAAAGATCTCCCACCTATGAAGAACATGAACTAGAAGAACTCCTAGCTTTGGAGAGACCCAAGAAGAAGAAGAAATTCCCGAACACTAGCAAGGAGGATATTACTCAAGTGAAATGTTACAATTGCAAAGAGATGGGACACTATGCCAATGAATGCCCAGAGAAGAAGAAGAACCAGGGAAACAAACAAGAAGAATTGTTACCCAAGGAAAAGAAAGATATCAACCAAGTGATGTGTTTCAAATGCAAGGAACTAGGCCACTATGCAAACAATTGTCCAGAAAGGATGGAGAACAAGTTAAACAAGTCTATGAAGGATCTCAACCTTGGCCCATGAGTCAAGTATGGAAACCAAGGACAATGCAAAGTTTTGCTTAGAGAAGTTCTTTTTCCAGGAAGGACAATATGTAATTTTTGTTTGAAATTTTTTAAGGGCGGTAGTACCCTAGTTGTTTTGAACTGCTTGTAACCCCATTCTTCCCAAATCTCGGGACGAGATTTATTTTAAGGGTGGTAGCCTGTCACATCCCAAGATTTTCCAAATCTTGTAATGTGAAAATAAATGAATAAAATAAAACTTTGTTTGATTTTCAGAGCCAGAAGAAACTTTTTGAATTCAATTGGAACTTCAAACCCATTTGAATTAAATAAAATCCTAAAGAAATTTAAAAGATAAAACATTTAATAAAGAAAACATTTTGAATATTTAAAATTACTACTTTGGATCTTTAATAAAAGATTGGTTTTCAAAGAAAAGGTGGATTTATAAATAAAGATTATTTAACAAAGTCAAATTAAACCTTGACCAAACTTTGGGAATTAAAACATATAGTTTTGAATAAAAATAACAAAGGTTTATCTAAAATAAAATAATAAGGAATTAATATCAAATTTTATTATAAAAGGTTTTACCATTTTAATTAAAACATCAAAACTTATTAAATTGTTTTTAATAGGCTTTCGAAGTATTTTATATTCTCTAATAAAACCTACTAAAGTGTTTTGGCTTTATATTAGATTTCAAAATAAATATCTCAATGAAACAAATCCTATTTGATTAATAAACCTTGGCCCATTTTTAATTAATATTGGACCCTAAAGAAAAATAATATTTTGTTTGAAACAAGTTTCCAAGTATTATATATTTCCCAAATAAAACCTACTGATTTGGTTTTGAAAATATTTAGGTTTCAAATAAAGATTTTATTAATAAAATCAAACTCTATTTGATTTAATAACTAAAGCCCATTTTATTCAATTATTAATGGACCCTAAAAATAAAAGGTTATTTTGTTTTAAACAAGTTTTCCAAATATTCTTTATTTCCAAATGAAATCTACTGATTGGTTTTGAAAATATTTGGATTTAAAATGGAGATTTTATTAAAATAAACCAAACCCTATTTTATTAATAAACCATGGTCCATTTTATTTAATTAATAAATGGAACCTAAAAAGATTTAAAATATTATTTTATTTTGGAAGTTGGTTTATGCTACTAAACAGAACCAAAAACTCATTACAAAAGTTTGAATTGTTTGAATGGTTTGAATGTTTGAAATATTGATTGAAAATCAAATCAGCAAATAGAAATAGAAAAAGGAAAATGTTTCTGTACAAAAAAAAAGAAACAACAGCAGCCCAACTACCCCAGCCCAACTCAGCCCAACCGAGCCCACCTCCCTCTCTCAGCGAAGTGAATCATTTTTCACCGCAAAACAAACCCACGCAGTGTATGACAACTGGAGCCCACCTGAAGTTTTCCTCACTCGCTGACAAGCAGGCCCCACATTTCCAGCCATCGTCTTCAACGAGACACCGTCGCCTGACCGTTGCAGTGAGTTACTCCGGCGATTGATTGCGCGTGAAGGAGGCTTTGATTTCTCGTAATAACCACGCCCCTTTAAACACCAGCACGTCCTCCTCCTTTCCCCTCTGCCTCCTTCACCGAGCACGCCCCCAGGCTGCCGTATTTCGCCAGCCACTCTCTCTGTCTCCGACGAGGTCCATTGTCGATTCCGTCCAAACCGGACCACCCCATGCCACACTGAGAACACGAGCAAGTTTCCCACTCCCAGACGCTCCTCTCTGTACCCTCCTTTCAACCGCGGGCACCCCTGAGCTTCGCCAACGACAACCTCAGCACCGCCACCGTCTGGCTCTACTCCGGCGGAACCTCTCTGGTAAAACAGACTACCCCGACCCCTCTCGTTCACGCACACGCCTTCTTCGTGTCCTTGCGCTCCTGACCGTGTGTCTCGTTTGTCTCCGGGTGATTCCTAGCGTCGTCCTCGACCTCGACCGCGCGCGTCCGTCGCCAGTACCAACTCCGGCGAGCAATCGCAGCTGCCCCCTAGCGCCCCTCGACGGACAAGTACCACGTTGAGCATCAGCGAGCGTCAGTGAATCCGGTGAGCATCTCCACACCCTCCTTTGCCTCCTGTACCGCCGGCGCCGCCATCGTCTGGTCGCTCCGCCGCCAGCAGCCGCCGAAGCGCCGCCCGTCTAAGGTCAATCACCCACAGCCATCCGATCCCGATCCGACGGATACGATAGAATGTTAGCGAAGAGGTATGCGTCGATCTGAGCCGCGCGATGATAATTAGATCCAGCGGTCAGCGTCGCCCGATCCGGCCGAACCGGTATCATCCAGTAGAATAACGACGCGTGGCAGGATCTGTTTTAAAACAGAATTTGAAAAACAGATTTAAGTAGCAATTTGAAAACTCTATAACTCTCAAACCACATGTCCAAATTTTGCAAATTTTATATCAATGAATTCAGGAGAACAAGCCCTAGCCAACCATGCCCTTAGTTTAGCAAATAGTAGCTGTTAGCTTGTTGGAAATTGCAGAAACATTTGTATGCATGTTATGAATGTAAAAATTGTTTAAAATTGAATTTAGGGTTAAAACCTTTGGAAATTGGATTGATTTGAACCTACTGACCCTAGGAAACACTTTGTGGACACAAAAATGTATTTGGAGAAATTAAGAAATGATTCTTTAATTTAAAAACCATTTCTAGTCAAATAGAAATGTAATTTATTTATTGAAAATAATTTTTAAGTAAAACCTTTGCAAATTGATTTGTTGTGACCTTACTGACCCTAGGAACCAACCCTTGGTGTTAGAAATGATTTTTGTAAAATTTAGGTTAGATTACTTGACTTAGTCATTTTCTAGCCAAATAAAAAGAATGGTTTTTGTTATAAAAATGTTTATGGAAAGAAAACTTTAAGGAAATGTTTTGGACCAAACCTACTGACCTAAAAAGACACCAAGTTGCAAATTAGCAACTCATTTGGTGAACAACATAAGAGTTTTGCCTTAATAAAAACATTTTCACCACATGAAATGATAAATGGATTTAAAATAGTTTTTGGACAAAACCCTCTTGCTAATGACTTTGCCACTTTGGTAAATGACCAATTTGGATCTTTCAAAGTTTAGAAACCCCATAGAGACCCCTTTGCAAAATAAAACTATCTTGTGCATGCTCCCATGCATGACTTAGATTCCATTACTTTGTGTGTGTGAAGAATTGTTTGTTTGACTTTGGTTTGGAATGTGAATTGAATTGTTGTTTGCTTGGTTGACTTGTAGTGAAGTGTGAGGCTAGCAAGATCAAGGAGTGAACCACCATTCCCTACCAAAAAGGCAAGTGATGCTTCATACTTTTGTCCTATTATTTTCACTATGCATTAGTAATTTTGCTAAGTAAAACTTGCATGGATTTTGCTAAGTATAGATCTTGCTATAGGAAAACATAGTAATGAATCCTTAGTAGGATTTTCCTAAGTTAAAGATTCCTACTACTATCAAGCTTAGCCTAGCTAATAGAAAACATGGGTGGAAAATATATTCACACTATGGAAAAATATTCTAAGTCTGAGGACTTATGTTTTTGTTGAATAAAACAACTAAGTTAATGAATCCCCTGGGTGGAATGGGCTTGCTTGGTGGAGAATGGTTGAGTGGTTCACAATGCCATGGGCTTGGATTGTGTATCTCACTTGTGGAATGCCACCCAGGAAACAAAGGGATTTGAGATGGCAAATGTTGAGAAGCTTCAAGTGCAACCACTTGGCAATATGGGCTCTGCCATGATCATATAGGTTGCAAGAACTTAGCCATATGGACAGTGGGTGGTAGTGTTTGATAGGTTGGAACGCGTCCATTTTGGTCTAAGGGAAAGCTTCTGAAAGATCTTGTCTTGGGAAACCAAGTCTTGTGGGGAAAGTGCACCACCTCTGCAGAGTGTAAAACCTAAGTACTTAGCCATGTCCCTGGTAAAGGACAATTTGAGCATCAAGACATGGAAGCAATCAAGAATCTCATCATTCCAATTTCTAAATTAAAATCTTGTGGTTTGAACAAGGGTTGTTTGAAATCTTCAATCTTTGATGGAGAGATGCCTTGAAAGGATCTTCAAATCTTTGATTGAGAAAAATGATTTTGCCAAGCAAAAACTTAGTATTTTCAAAATGTTAAGGAAAATCTATTTTGAGCAATGCAAGCCACAACTCCACTTAGCCAAATGCATATAGATGATAGACTCCACCATAATACCATAGTATCACTTGCCAATACAATTCAAATGTATTGACCCTTTGTGGCTGTAACTTGTATGTTGCAGGTTTGATTGATTTTAGTGAAGATTGTTTGATTAGGATTACAAAGTCTACAACCAACATCTGCCTGTGGCACTTTGAAGATGAAGGACCACTTGACCATAGTTATTCCGCTGCAATGTAATGTAATAGCCTATTGAGCTATGTTTGATGTAATAAACTTATGTTATTCCTGGTTATAAAGTTATATTATGACCTTTGTTTCTTGATATTACATCTTAACTGTGGATGCTAGCTATTGATCTAGGGACTAGCATTGTAAACACAGAGGGCTCTATCTTATTAAAGATTGGGACCCCTACAGCAACTCAGATCTAATATTATTGGTTTTAGATAGGAAGAGCATGAGCCACTAGTGCTGGCATGGGAGAGAATGAAAGAATGCATGAGCAACTGTCCCAACCATGGGTTGGAAGATTGGTTAATTCTCTAGTTATTTTATAATGCTCTTAACCCTGTTTCTAAGTCTATGCTAGATACTGTAGCTAGAGGAACATTTACGGGTAAGAAAATTACCGAAGCAAATCCGTTGCTAGACAATATGCAAGGCAACCATGCCCAATCGCATGTGGAAAGATCAAAAACGAAGAAAGTGAACTCCGTCACACCTCAAGAAAATGAAGAACTCAATTCTAAGTTGTATGAGCTCATATTAGACGTCAAAGGTAAGGCTACTCAGGTAATAGCTACTCCCAAACCAACTATTGAAGAAATAGACTTCATAGCTCATAATGATTATAACCCTGCTTGGAAGAAGAATTATAATCCAAATTTTCAGAAATATTATTCTAGTCCTGCAGGTAACTCTAATAATAATATTGCATCAAGTAATAGTAGTATCCAAGAAATTCTGAAAAATTTTATGGACTCACAAAATGAGAAAAACAATATCCTAGTTAAATTTACGGAGAACCATGATGCTATGCTTGGTAAATTATCTAACCAAGCTGTTAGTTTGAGAAATTATTTGTAGACCCTCCAAGAAAGAACAAGGATTTTGAGGCACAGTTAGGTAAGATAACCGAGAGTCAAACTCTCATTCTAGCTAAATTTGTAGGTAAAGCCGAGCCCAATCCAGTTGAAGACCTCAATATGATAAGAATCCAAAGGGAGGAGCCCGAAGAACTTGATTATAGCAATGCTCCTTCACCAAACTACATAGTTTAAGATCTTGTAAAAAGGATCAATGTCAAGATTCTGGTAAGTGAAGAAAAGGAGGAAGACATGTATCAACACTTCGTTAATGAGGTAGCAATAAAGGTACGTGAGCTTGCAGAAGAATATAAGAAAATTTCTGAAAAATTGCATGTTAAGCTAGATGATATATTTGAGCCTACTATTAAGATTAAAATCGGGACTAATGAAATAACTGCACTTGTGACCTAGGTGCAAGTATTTCAACAATTCCAAAGAGTCTTTTTAATAATTTAAATCTTGGCTCTTTTGAAATCACCGAACTAAAATTGCAGCTAGCAGATTCTACTTACAAACAAGGAGTAGGCATTAAAGAGAACACCTTAGTGTACATTAAAGGATGTCATGCTCTTATGGATTTTGTTATTATTGACATGCCTGAAGATGCTACTGCTCCTATCATATTAGGCCGTCCTTTCTTAAGAACTATAAAGGCTTTGATTAATTTGCATGAAGGGAACGTGGAGCTCCAATTGCCTTCGCGAGATCCATTTGTTATTCATTTCCCTAGGAAAAAGAAATCCAAACAAGATGATAAGGAGGCCATCACTTTGAATGCCAATTACTTTGGAGTGCGTGTTCCACTCATATGGCCTAAGCAAGGTCAATCTATTGACCATAAAAGAGCGCTGCATGGGAGGCAACCCATGTGAAATAAAGGTTTGAATAAAGTTTTTAAGTTTTAGTTTAAGTTTTATATGGAATAAAAAGTGCTATAAAACTCCAGTGAGAAGGAGAGATTCAACGGTACTAAAAATTCATGTTTTATACATGCCAAAGTTGGTCGAAAATTTAGTCTGTCATTTTTCTGTCAAAACAAGGTGTTTTGCTAAGTTTCAGTCTTTTGATGTGTACTGATGCTTTAACGACCAACTATATGGCGGGAGTAAAAATTCCCGATGTATAGCTCTGGCCGTATAGTTATTTGATCCATCGACAATTTTTCATCTCGGGATACATAAGGTTTGACGACCAACTATACAGCGGGAACAAAAGTTCCGGCCATATAGTTATAGCCGCCAGGAAAGAAACCCTAGAAACCCTAATTTTTTGCCGTCAGACCAACTGTACGGCGGGAACAAGTGTTACGGCCGTATAGTTGCGTCCGACCACTTAAATGCATGGGGAGGTACCCAAAACATCAATCCTTTGATCTTCATCTCTACTCAATTTCGTTCGATTTTCTCGCACACAAGTGATCTACGGTATGTTTCTCCACCGATCCTCCAATTACCTTTTGCGAATTCATCTCTGATATATTTTCAATATCAATCTAGGGTGATACTTATTTTGAACTATTTTCCATGTTTCTCTTGCTTAGATTATTATGTTGAGGAGATTCTTTAGTGTGCTATGATGAGGAATATGCTATGACTATTATTATTGGATCAAAAAGTTTTTATATTTGTCTTCCTTATTTATTTTTAGAAAATGAACACATGGGGATTCGATTTAAGAACGATTCCCACCGTGAACGTTTTGACATGATCAAAAACAGAGAAGTCAAGGCAACCAAGTGGGCTTGCCCCGTCACATTGAACCAACTCGGTATTTCTGATGACTTTAATTTACTTTGCAATAGAGTTGGCCTGCAAAACTTTGTATTTCATGATGCACCTACCTATCACCGGTTAACCATTGAATTTTCTAGTTCTTTGAAAATCACTGTTAAGACATGGCATGGGGAGGATAGAATTTATTTCCGTCTCATGAACAACAATTATGCATTATCACTCGATGAATGCTGAAATTGTTCTGGTTTACCCAACAATGATCCCAATGCTCTACACGCGTCTTTTACCAGCATAGAACCTTCCCCCGAACTCTGCTATAATAGAATGAGCTTTACTTCTAGAGTCAACAAAGGGAAAAATATTCATCATCCTGCTATTCGCTATTTGTTCTATGTTATTGCTAACACCTTGCAGGCGCGTCAAGAGTTTACCAGACTCGGCGAGGAGGAGAACTTAGTCATTGCAAAAGCTGCTTTCAACTACGTGTTGGGGATATGCTTTTCGGGTATACCCACAAGACTCACTGACCATGATGGCCCACCAACGGGTTAGAGCTTTGCTTCACTAGCGTCCCAGTCAGAGAAAGAGGAGGAGCCACTTCTGGCTACGGCAAGGCCCAGAAGAGTTACCGACTTAGGCCTATAGTGTTACTTGCAGTCCAAGTTGTATCTAGTTACCGACTCTGTAACATAGCCGGATAGGTCTCTCCTGTAACCCTAGGTCCTGGTGACTATATAAACCAGCCCTATGGGAGCCTTTAGGGCAATAACCACAATCACAACTCACACAAGCAAACCTCTCTTGTAATCCGCTATAACATCCAGCTCTCACCGATATATTACTAGGTTGCTAGCAAGAGTAGGATCCGATCACTATAGTCGGATCTGAACCTGGGTAAACTTGTGTTCACCATTCCCGGAACATTTGATGTCTCACACCCCATCTTTTCAAAGCCATCAAGACCCCCTATGGTGTACTTGTCGACAATCCGACGACAGTTGGCGCCCACCGTGGGGCGGGTGACTTTCGGAGCTTCATTCCAGGCGGAATCTACGCATGCAGGAATCGGCAAAACAATCAGCATGGGTCGCGTGGTCTATGCCAGTGATGTCCCTCTCGTCCTTCTCGGCGAGACCTGGATTCCGGCTAGCAAGCCCGTGACAACCTACACGATCATGCCTATCGGCAAAATCAATATCCTCCTCGGTTTCGCTGAACCCGCCCAACCCACCCTTGAGGTGATGACCATGGCGGAACAAAAATCCGGATCTGCTCTATCCACAGAGGCGAAAGAGTTCAAGATCCCAGAGAAAATCGAACCCACCCAGCCCACTCCTGTAGTGGAAGAAGCGGTGGAGGAAAAATCTAGATACGATCTCCCCGTCGAGATCGGATACACGGATGAGGAATATATCCTCTATGGATCCGTCCCTACTGATGCCGTAGCAGAAAAATCACTCTTGAGGAATAGGATAAAGAACATGATGAAACACCCCTACATCGATTACAAGGCAATCGCTGACGTCAAGGAGAGCTTTGAGATGGAGGAGGCGGAAACCCAGTTGTGCTGCTACCTCAAAAACATGAACAAGAGGAAGGACTGTTTCATAAACCACGTGAGCTCTGGATCTGACTCTATCGATGTGATGGGCTCAGTTGACTTAGATAAACCTGTGCATACACGGTTTTTGTCGGTTTCCAATGTAAAACCAAACCAGCCCGTAATCAGCTGGTTCTGAACAGTTTGGTTTGCCGGTTTACACGGGTTGGACCGTTGATGTACATCTGGCGGTGCCGCTGTGCTGCTCATACGCCTGTTGCTGGTGTACTGCAGGGACATACGCTAAAATATGTAAGATGTACGCCATCATACTGCTGCGCGAGTTCTACTTCAAACATCAAAGTGCTGCTGTATGCTTGCTCGCCGGTGAAGTGAGCTCTGTTCCCGTTGACTAGTAGCACACGGGTCCACGGTTTCAACCCAACTAAAAACCAGCTAGTTCACAAACCATGTAACTGGTTTGGTTTGGGTTGGGTCGGCGGGTTGGCCGGTTTGGAACCAAACCATGAACATGCTTAACTGTAGAGCTTCGTTGGGAGACCCCAAGAGCAAGGTGTGATGAGCAAGCAGCAATTTTACCTCAGTTGTGAAACCAAGGTTATCAAACCAGTAGGAGCAAGGAAAAAACTCCAAGGTGTTGCTAGCAACTTGGAATCCTACACAACACAAACTCAAGACTTTGCCCCAACTTACTGTGAGGTTGTCAATCTCACCAGTTTGCTGAAAAGAAAGGATTAAACGTATAGTGTGGAAGGTAATAGTTGCTTGTAGAAAGTGAATAGGTAACAGTAGATGATGTATCAATGGTAAAGATTGGACCGGGGTCCACAATTCACTAGAGGTGTTCTACTTAAGATAGATAACATGCTGGGTGAACAAATTATAGCGGGGCAATTGACAGACTAAGCAAGGCATAACAATGCAAATACTATACATCATGATTCCTATGAGATTTGATTGGGCATTACAACAATATACATAGACCGTCATCCAACTGCATTTATGACTAATAATCCACCTTCAGGTTATCATCTGAACCCCCTCTAGTATTAAGTTGCAAGCAATGGATAACAACATTAAGAAATGTGTGTAAAGTAAACAATATAATTGTTTCATGAACAAAATATTGTTGTTTTCTCCCTAGTAGCAATAGCACATCTACAACCTTAGAGATTCATGTCACTTCCCCAGATTACTAGAGGCATGAACCTACTATCGAGCATAAATACTCCCTTTTGGAGTCACTAGCATAAACTTGGCCAAGATAGCTACTAGCAACAGAGAGCATGCAAGATCACAAAAAACACAGATATGATAGAATAAATAATCAATCCGACATAGTATCATGGAGATCTGACATAGTATCAGGAAGAGCTTCAGATCCCCCCGATCTAGGGACGATGGTGGCGCGGCTACGGACTGTTTCATGGAGATCTGATAAGGTGTTTAGGGTTTCTGCATCGGGGGGGCTTTTATAGGCAAAGAGGCGAGGTCAGAGGCCGGCCAGTGGGTGCACAGGATTGGGAGGCGTGCCCTAGGGTGGGGTGGTCCCGCACGACCCTTGGGTGTTGCCACCCTGTGGCACCTTCGGATGCCCTTCAGTCTTTTTGTTCGATCCGGTAAAATATTGACTTTGGCTTTTGTCCCGTCCAATTCCGAGAATATTTCCTTACTAGCTTTTCTGAAACCACAAAATAGCATAAACAGGCAACTGGCACTGCGGCTTCTTGTTAATAGGTTAGTCCCAGAAAATGTATAAAAATACCTCAAAGTGTAGACAAAGCATAGTAAAGTTGATACTAAACAAACATGGAACATCAAAAATTACAGATACGTTTACGACATATCAAGCATCCCCAAGCTTAACTCCTACTCGTCCTCAAGTAGGTAAGTGATAAAAAGAATAATTTTTGAGGTGACATGCACCATCACAATCTTGATCAAACCATTTGCAAAGCATTGAAAGCTGGGATAAAAGTACTCTAAACATGAGCATGTAATATGAAGTTCTAACAATAAGACATAGTAACTATGCTGCAATATGAAAGGATACAAACAAAGGATCATGAATAACAATGCATTGAGAGACGTTTGTTTGTTTCACATATAAAAAACATAGCATAATGTTATTCATCTTGTCCCTCATGGAGTAGCAAAACATAAATTCATATGACACCTTCAAAGTTCATAAGGGTGACTAGATACAAATAGTTCAAGAACAAGCAATATCAACATTATGAATCAATCAATAAGTTTTGGGACAATGCACATAAAACTAAGAATTACACCTATTCTCTCCTAGTTGGTGCATAAAGATAGAAGGTGGAAACTCAATATAAAAGTAGGAAGATAGGCCGTTCATAGGGAAGCAGGGATCTCAAGTTTCATAAAGAGCTTGCAAAAATTATGGTACTGATTAGCTTTCAGCTCTCATTGCCCCTATCATAAATATCTTGAAGTGATTAAGGTTAAAGTGAACAAAGTATGGAGTATATGCTTGACAAATCATAAGTTGGCAATCTCATGTACCTTGAGTACGAGGGTCGTTCCTCTTGCTACTCAACTTTAGTCACAAGCAAGTTCTTGTCATTGTAAGTATATGTGTATCATAGAGAACCGCCAACGGGGCACCCTTTTCCCCATGATACAGGAGCTATCCCATATCAAAATGACAAGGCAACAAAAATTGAGCATCTCAGCAATCCTTTTATTTACCATGAGAATGGTGCATATTTTTTTTATTTTTATCTCTCTTTTTTTCTATATTTTTTTAGGATGCTTCATGGATTGCTCACTATGGTGATGCCGCAAGTTTCCACCATGATTAGGCATGGCTTAGGCTAGCGGCCTAGACGTTTATCTAACACATATAATACTCCATGAACTTACATGCTCCCCTTTTATTTCACACCGCCGACATCCATAAACAAAAGATCATGATATCAACTGAGTATATATTTACATGTGTTGAAAGCGTTCCCCGTGACAGCACGGTTCTGCTAATTGCCAACTTATAAGTACAAGCATATACAACATAGATGACAAAATGGTTCAAGTTTATTAGGGGCAAGAAAAATAAAGTGTGCCATCAAGTTTGTGAGAGCTTTAATCACTAATTTTCACATAACAAGTTTAATTGGAAGATAGATAAAAAAAGAATATAATTGGAATGGTGTTGGATGCATGAGTAGAGCTTACTCAGTACAAGTGGAGCAAACAACTAAGAGAGCAACCAAGTAAGAGAGAAATAATGGCCATAATCATGCAGAGCAATCAATAATCAATCTGACATAGTATCTCAATATCCATTGGATCCTGGAAAACACAACATGTATGATTACAAATAGATGATCTTGATCATGACCGGAGCTCACAAGATCTAAACATGATAGCACAAACGAGGAGAAACAACAATCTAGCTACTGTATGGACCCATAGTCCAAGGGTGAACTACTAACGCATCATACCAGAGGCTCGCATGGCGACGAAAAAGGCCTCTGGGATGATCTCTCCCCTCCGGCAGGGTGCTGAGAAGAGCTTCAGACCCTCCCGATCTAGGGACGATGGTGGCGGCGGCTACGGACTGTTTCGTGGAGATCTGATCGGGTGTTTAGGGTTTATGCATCGGGGGCTTTTATAGGAAAAGAGGCGACGTCGGAGGCCGGACAGGGGGCACACACCATAGGGCGGCGCGCCCTAGGGTGGGCTCGTGCGGCCCTAGGGTGTGCCCCCCTTCGGCTTCCCTTCGGTATCTGTGTTTGTTCCGGTAAAATAATGACTTAGGATTTTGTCCTATCCAATTCCGAGAATATTTCATTACTAGCTTTTCTGAAACGAAAAACAACAGAAAATAGGCAACTGGCACTGCGGCATCTTGTTAATAGGTTAGTCCCAAAAAATGTATAAAAATACCTCAAAGTGTAGACAAAGCATAGCAAAGTTGATACTAAATAAGCATGGAACATAAAAAATTATAGATACGTTTACGATGTATCACGATGATGTAGCCGGAAACGATTCAGTCCTCGACACAATCGAAGAAAATGCCGACTTACCTAGCTCCCCTCAGGAGTCAATAACGTCACAAGAACTTTGAGACTTCAAGAAGGAGATGGAGGAGTACGAAGAAGAATATGTCTCCAAACCCGCGCAAGGTGAGCCGGAAGACCCTCCACGTTCGTACGATAGCATGGATAAGGACTACACCTCGCAATATGACATGGACACTGGAGATTCATCCGAGGTCCAGAAGAGAACTACTACGGAAAGTACCAATGGAAGCTTATCTCCCTGTACCGGACCGAAAGCCGTCTTTGCCACCGGTACACATGTTAAGGCTGCTGGGCGGTCAAAGAAGAAGGACAAGAATCCGATACCGGCAGAGCCAGACGTTGAAGAAACCAACGAAGAAAAAGTTGATGAAGAGATTGAGATGGAGAATGAGGACGGAGGTCCGATTAAACCCATACCGATCACCCTCCCGTGGATGGACACATTGTTACCAAGGGTGCATGTGAAATTTACGGAGATGCTCTCACCATACCAATCCCAACAGCTTTGGATCTTACCCCGGGTGCGCTAGAGAAAAGGGCTGAGGACCTGGAAAAGCACCATCTGTTTTTACTTGAAGTGGTCGCTCACATCGTCGAGCTTAAGAAGTAGTTAGTCAGTGATCCTGCCAAATATCAGTCAGATTTTAAGCGACTACCAAACAAGACAAGGGAAGGTCCGGTTCTTGCTAACAGGAACCCGGATATCCACAGAGATCTATTCGACGGAAAATCTGGAGAGAAAATCCGAGTCTACAGCACACGTTAGAAAATGCTGCAGCAGCTCGAGCTATCCTCACCAATAATCCGTCTCCTGAATAGGTCCGACAATGTGTTGCGTTGCTAGACAAAGGATTAAAATAGCAAAAAATGGCCGCGTCATTTAGTGGCAAGCTGGCCTCAAAGTCGGAATTCTGCCACACTGACGCTGACCAAAACGCTGACGAAATACCCCACAGGGATACCGATCAACGCTATAGTCCCCAGGTAGAAGAAGAAAATTCAAGGACTGGATCAAACGGTCATCATCGCAGGCCCGCACGTGACTGGGCGAGAGTTATTCCGGCTGTGTCCGAAGATGCCATCAAGGTAATGGTACCCCATCCAGGCAATTGTTGGCAAAACAACCGACACAGAGAAGACCCAGAAGTGCACCGCCAGCGAGAACAGGATCGGATAAGAATTCCACAACCAAGCCATCCGGCTGGTAATGCTGGACGAAGAGATGATTCGGATCATCCTGAATCAAGTAGGGACGGGCCCCGAAGAAACCAACCTCAGAGTCAACATAATGATGCTCCACCACCACGTAACCTAGCTAGAAATAATCCACCAGGGCCACCATCGCCTCTAGGCAGCGACCATGAAGGATCCTATCGGAGCCATGGAAGCCACAGGGGCTGAGGCTGCAATGGTGAGAGGAGAAGCAGAAATCTGACTCTACCGCGCAGAAGCCGCGAGCCTCCAAACTGCAGATCTCTCTTGCCAAAACAACGCTTGCCACCGTATTGAATCAAACATAGAGGCGCAATGTTATGAGGAAGAAGACGTGTACGTGGGACCCAACTGATTTGGCCCACGCATCCGTGAGACAAAATTTCTGGTTGACTTTGGTATTGCCAAACACATCTAACCCTATGACTGGACGGCTCGGCCAGATACTTGGCTCCAGGATTTTTTCCAGGCTTGCTGCATCGCCAAAGGAGGAAACAGCCTAGTTGCAGTCCGATATCTCCGACTTATGCTGAGGAACACGGCTCGATCGTGGCTCAATGAACTGCCAAAGAATTGAATTCATAACTGGTATGATATGCAAAGTGCGTTCTTTTCAAACTTCGAGGGAACATGCATGAGGCCTTGCACAGTCGGAGACTTGCAGCATTGCACCCAAAGACCTGGAGAAACTTGCCGGGATTACCTCGGACGCTGGATTGACACGAAAAACTCATGTGAGGGAGTAAACGAGCAAACTGCGATTGAGGCTTTCATCGCATGACTCCTAGTCAGACTTTTGCGTCACAGACTGCAGCGTGACCATGTCACAGATTTGGGAGAGATGATAGAGACGACAAGCAAATATGTTGATGCCGATGATGATTAGAAGGGCTGCTGAATATTCTGGCCAATCCTAATGTGGCCAAACAGCCAAAACAACAAACTCATAAGCGCAAGAACACCTCAGAAGATAAACCGGCTTCGGACAATGCAGTTTTCAACGCAACATTCGGATCCGGAGGATGAGGAGGGCGCGGAAGCGGCTGGGGTCAAGGCCGTGGAACTTCCCGAATCTAGGGCAGAGGAGAGCAGCAACACGGAAGAACCTATACCTGGGCTGACATTGCGAATAATCCCTATGTACACCACTTGGATAGTAATGGAGGATATATCCAAACAAATGCCAAGTGTCTTTTCAGTGACGAAATCAAAAAAAGACAAATCCACTGGCTACAGGGAAAACGGCGAAAAGGAAAGAAAAATTCTGAGAAAGGCAAGGAGCCTGAGAAAGATTCTAACATGGAAGAAGCGGACGCTGCACAACCCAAGTTGGATGAAAAGAAGGATTATCCCACTAACAAAGACGCATACATCTTCTTCCTTGGATATCAACCGGCTAAGGACAAGAAGGAGATTCTCCATGAGCTCAATGCCACGGTTCCGGCTGTTCCCCAATTTTTGGATTGGTCGGATCTAACCATCACCTTTGATCGCTCAGATCAACCGAGGAAAACACATCGTCGGGGAAAATACCCTCTGGTCGTCAATCCTCTTATTGATGGCTATGAATTCTGTAAAACCCTCATGGATGGTGGTCGTAGCATTAACATCCTCTACATCGAAACGCCCACCGCATGATGATCCACGAGAGCTAGTTGAGTTATAGCGGTGTAAGTTTCCATGGCATTGTACCAGGGAGACAGGCAGATTCTCTGGGTGAGATCACTCTGGACTTGACATTCGGAACCCGAGATAATTACCAGACCGAGCCACTCTCTTTCGAGGTGGTACCGTTCAAAAGTGCTTACCATGCCATCTTCGGGTGTCCGGCTTACTGGGCATTCATGGCTCGTCCCTGTTACATTTACAATATGATAAAACTTCTAGGTCCAAACGGCATCATCACCATCCGGGAAAATCTGAGGAAAGCGCGAGAGTGCGACGAAGGATCAGTTGCCTTTGCTGAAGCTGTGCTACACGCCCAGGAGTACCAGGAGATCAAGAAGACCATCGATCCGTCTGGGATGCCCGCTATGAAGAACGAGGTGCTGAAGCCAAGCATGCAGTTCAAGGCGTTGGAAGATATGAAGAATAATTTGCTGAAGGAAGATGATCCCTCTAAAAGGACAAACATAGGGGTAGGCTTAGACCACGCATAGGAAAGCGCGCTCGTCAAGTTCCTCAAAGCTAATAGTGATATCTTCGCACGGCAGCCTTCTGACATGACCGGAGTACATAGGGAACTTGTCAAGAACTCTCTTAATATGTACCCTGACGCTAAACCCATCAAACAGTCCTACGAAGGTTTGGTGATGAAAGGCGCAAAGCAATAGCCAAGGAATTAGCCCTACTAGAATTATCCGGATTCATAACAGAGGTCATCCACATAGATTGGGTGGCAAATCCTATACTCGTCCCTAAAAAGGACACTATTGATTTAAGGATGTGTATGGATTATACCGCTTTGAACAAAACCTATCCAAAACACCCATTCCCTTTGCCAAGAATCGATCAAGTTATCGACTCAATGGCAGGGTCGAAATTACTCTATTTTCTCGACGCATATTCCAGATATCACCAAATACCGATGAAAGGATCGGATCAAATCAAGACGTCTTTCGTCACTCCTTTCGGAATCTTCTGCTACAAAACTATGCCTTTTGGCTTAGAGAATGCAAGAGTAACATATCATCGTACTATGCAACATTGTCTTAACGATCAAATTGGACGCAATGTCCATGTATACGTAGATGACATAGCAGTCATGTCCAAAAACAAGGAAACTTTAATTTCCAACTTAGAGGGAACATTTGCTAGCCTACAAAAATTCAATATGATGCTAAATTCGAAGAAGCGTTTCTTTGGTATTC
Organism: Avena atlantica; assembly: GCA_910589765.1. NCBI lineage: Eukaryota > Viridiplantae > Streptophyta > Magnoliopsida > Poales > Poaceae > Avena > Avena atlantica. Next base: position 67,342,244 of record OU342734.1, read on the forward strand.
CAGCCGGAAAATTGTTAGGTTTCATCGTGTATCAAAGCGGCATAAAGGTGAACCGGGACAAAATCAAGGCTAGTTCGTCAGCCGGCTCGAAGAAAGAGCTACACCTTTATACAAACTCTTGATGAAAACCGACAAATTTGTCTGGACCTAGGAAGGCGAAGCTGCCCTGCAAAGTTTGAAAGGCCTACTTTCAAACCCACCATTTCTCGCAGCCCCAGAGCCTTAGGAGCCTATGTTACTTTACATTGGAGTGAATAACAAAGTCATAAGTGTAGTAACAGTAGTTGAGCACGAGGAGGAAGGCCATGAGAACAAGTGCAGCGTCCAACTTATTACCTGAGTGAGGTTTTGACAGAGTCAAAACAACAGTATCCACATGATCAAAAGCTTGCCTATGTAGTGGTCTTTTGTAACACCCTCAGAATCGACCCTATGCAAGTTTAAGCGATTCCCGCCAAACCCGCATAGAAACGATTCAAAGGCGCCCACCAGGCACTTGCGTGCGGGTGGAAAACAAAGTAATACTTTACACAATAGTCCCCGATGGAACCCACATAACAGATATATACAACAGTGACTCAAAGAGTCAAGAATACAGATATACAATACAAAGATCTAAATCACCTTTAAAACGATACAGCGTCCGAATACGGACAAGATGCAAATTGGACTAAGAGCCCTGAAGAATAACCAATGGCGTCCATAACCCTTCCCAGGCCAAGCCGGAAGGGTAACCCTGCTAACGACGTTGATCCCAAAACCTGCTTAAACAAAAGGGGTGCCGACAAAGGGCAAAGGAAAAAGAGAGCGGTTAGTACTGAGGCCAGTACACAGCGAGACTATAATTCAGCGGTCCTCGCCTACATAGGTATGGTGGACTGAAGCGGCAACGCAACATGCACTAAACAACCTATAGAGACACAATACAACTGGCGGCTATCAGATAGGGATAAGAAAGACCTATTCGGATCCAACCTGAAACTATCACCAAGCATACCCATCCTGGTATTTCCCCCTTGAGACCAAACGAGGAAGTCAACCGTGGAACTCACACAGTTGGCAGTTTTATTCATTCCGTTATAGTTGCGGCAATTACTAGTCATATATAGATATCATGAGTCATCCTGATATAATAAGCAGTGGGAAGTTTTAGTTAACCATTTCGTTGTAGTTGTAGTACTTACTAGTCAGATACATATAGCATGAGGCATCCCAAAACCCAGCAGTTGTTGGTACTTTTATTTAGCCATTCCGTTGTAGTTGCAATACTTACTAGTCAGATACAATGGAAACAGGTGACAACCCAAACCAGCAATTGTTGGCACTTTTATTTAGCCATTCCATTATAGTGAAGCTGATTACTAGTCATTACAAAGTCAAATTTATAGAACTACTTTAGTTATAGTTGTCTATGATCGAGATACTGTGCTCCAAGTCGTCCATAACCGCGGACACGACTTTCAGAAAGATTTACCCTGCAGGGGGCACAAATAGCAACACACGCACGATCAACCTTGAGAAAAACCAATAAAAACCAAACGAGGCATCACGACAGAGGAATTGCAAGATTCATATAAATTTCAGGGGGGCACCCCACCAGGCTACCCACGACGAAGTTGGCCGGCTCCGAAATGGACCCAGAGGTTTGTGTCAATGGCTGTAAAGGACTGGGAACCCGAAAGCGTGACTGGGCTTGTCGATACTGCAGAAACATTCCACATTTGTTCCTAAACAGTACAGGCGCTCCACGCGCAATCGTAAAGAAAGCAGTAAAGCATGGCATAAGTACAGGATAGTAATAAAGCCCCAAACTACTTTGTGGCCCCAAGAAATAAATATGACTCAAGCTCTGGCTAGGGGGATTCATGGTCCCACATGCGGATAGTGCGAATATTCAAAGAATAGGTATCAAGTACTCGGGGTCCTACGGGACACAAGTGGACGGTTAAAAACCAAATAACATCTATTGTCCACCCGTGCCTCTGCATTATTTACCTACTTCAATTTTTGGTTATTAAACGGTAATTAAAGTCATAATCATCTCCAACATTAAACATGCGGCATTACTCCAACAACTGTGGAAGATCGACAAAGCGACACATCACCTGCGCAAGCACTACGACTCACAAGGCCGACTATCTACCAAACAACAGGTAATAGGATGTGGCCATGGCAATATAAGGGCTGTAGGGAAGTATAACGGGGTACGGAATCTAGAGCATCGCAACACAGATAGAAATAGATCAACAGGAGAAAATAAAGACTAGAAAGGTAAAATAGGTAGAAAGGGGGAGAATGCTCGCCTGGAAAACATTGTCGAAGATTCATCCGAAGAACGGGCGTCACTCGCATCAACTCAACGTCCTAATCCGTGAAGAAGCAAAGCACTAGAAGAAACACCGGATGGACTATTTAATACTATGGTAGAAGATCGGGCATGATGCATGTATGATGTATGACATGGCAAAGATGCGATGCAATTAGTTAATATTAAGCGGAACCAGGGTCCCGGCAATTAAGTATATGGTTATAGTTGTTTAGATACCCACAATTTAAATGTTGTATTAACAAGGCGAAAACATGGCATCGATTCGCTACACAAATTTAAATGAGGCCAATATTAGACTAGATTCGCCAGCATATGGACTCCATATTTAATTATGAGGTGAATCGGCGGAAGGCCCCCAAACCGCATGATATGTATGCAAGCATGACAATTTAAATTCAACAAGTATATATCATTTAATAAAAAAATAAGGGCTTGGATATGGGTCACACATGGGGGCTCGACGATCTTGGTGTTTCGAGGGTTTGACGGGTTCGGGGCTTCAGATCCGTGAAGAACGCCATGACGTTCCAAGAAGACCTTCGAGTCATAGGCTCCGGTAGAAGTCCTTGTTGATAGTATTTGGAATCCGCGCCGAAGATCTTGTCCATTGTTCATTGAGTGCCATCAGATTCATTCCTCCGAGGTATCGGGTCGATGAGAAGATCTTGGCAAGGTTCAGTTCCTCGACCATCTTCCATGTTGGGATCATGAGCGAAGTTAGTCGATGTGGTCTCAGAAATCACCACACCAATAACACAACATGCACAGAAGTTAGCATCGGCAACTGATTGAACGAACACGCACACAAGCCTTCCCGTACATGAATTCTCACAGGAGCTTGCAGGGGACGCGTGTATAGAGGCGCGACCGACGGAACACGCGCTTGCGGGAGAGCTCGCACGGGGAGGCCGGCTCCGGCGAGAAACTGCTCGGGGGTGAGCACGGGGAGGCAGCAGCGTCTGCAGGGCTTGATGACGGCCTGCAGATGCGCGACGACGGGCGGTCGCGACGGCGGTTGCCGATGTGCAGAGAGGAGCTCTAGGCGGTCGGGAGCCGAGCAGGCGACGGCGGACAGAGGATCGGGTAGAGGCGGCCGGCGACGTGGCACGGCGCAGCCTGCAGAGGGGGCGCCGGCGACGATGGCGAGGAGGCCGTGGCATCCTTGCTAGACCTCGTGTCGAAGAGGGGAGGGCGAGACTGGCGCAGGGTCGGCGGCGCGGTGCAGAGGGAGAGGACACGGTGAGGCCGACGTGAGGCGGGGGCCGCAGCGATGACAATGGACGATGACGGCTTGGCGAGTAGAGGTGGCGGTGCGGCCTGGGAATCCGGCGGCGGTGGTTTCCGATTGGGAGGAAGGAGGGCCTCGGGAGAGAGAGGGGTAGCGGGGCTGGACGCGGTCGCGAGGGGATCGAGCCCAAGAGGTGGGGCCAGGGTTCCAGGGAGTGGGGAAGTGCGGCGTGGACGACGCGGATGTGGACTGGGTGGTTCAGTTTAGTTTGGTTTGGGGACGTGACAGGGTGGGTTCGGTGGGGTTGGGGCGTGCGGTCTGGTGCGATGAGGTTCGCGTGCTACCGCCGCTTGCTGCGCGCGCGTGCGTTGTGTGCTCGGCGGCTGTAGGGAGGGAATAGGATTGGATTAGGGTTAGGCTAGGGTTTGGTTAGGGTTCAGCCGGCTGGGCCTTTGGGCCGGGCCGGTTTAGGTCTAGGTTTTAGGTTTATTATTTTAATAAAATATTATTTTTGTTTTGTTTTAAATCTTTTTATCAAATAATTTTTAGGCAAATAGTGTCGCAGATAAATATAAGATTTTGTTTTGAAACAAGAGGAGAAGTATTGCAGTAACCAAAAATAACTTTAGCTAAAAATTTTTGAGAGGCAAAATAAATGCATGATGCAATGATTATGCACAAAATAGGTGACAACAGGCGATATTATAATTAGGTTTTATCCGGGGTGCTACATCTTTGCATCTAGAAAGCTATGACACTACTTTCAAGAGAAGAAGATCACAGTGGTGAGCATTGCTCCCCTTCGAGATATAATCAACAATCGCGACACCACAGGACGTGTCGCAAAGTGGGAAATAGAGCTTGCAACTTTTTACATTGAGTAGAAACCGCGTACAACAATCAAGTCCCAAATACTTGTCAATTTCGTATTGATTTGACAAAGATGGCAGAAAACACAAATTCTCCAGATTCAGAATTTTGGACCCTTCATTTTGATGGATCAAAAGCACGAGGAGGCTCGGGGGTTGGAGTGGTGCTCAAGCCACCCCAAGGAGATAAGTTGTTCTATGTGTTACTGTAACATCCCAAAAATCATAGTTTCAAAACTCATTCATATCATCTTTTGCATCATTCATCCATTTAGAGTTTTCTCAAAAATCACTTAGAGATAAAATTTGAGCTATAATTTCATGTGGTCAAATTATCCCAAATAGCCATCACCCTTTGAAATTTGAATGTTTAAGTACTTGCTTGCTTGCCTCCATTGATGGAAAGTTTAGGTGAAATGTTTAACCCAAGATTCCAAATTTAGAAATAATTTCAAAATCCCTTTGAATGTTTGCAAACTAGAACTAATCTCTGATTACTTTGAAAACCAAGCTTGAACAAGCCTTGCAAAGTAACCACTTAGTCATTATGACTGTTTTTGAATCCACAAAACCCTCCAAAAATTCCCAAGGCAGTTTGGTTTCAAAAGGATTTGAATTCATATCAAAATTCATACCAGAAAATGAATTAAGAAAAAGAAAAGAGCACTTCAATAGAAAAAGGCCACGCGGCCAGAATCTGGCCCAGCAGAAAAACGAGCCCAGCAAGCCCACCCGGGGATCTCCTTTCCTTCTCACACGCGCGAGCACACGCAAACAGACGCTGACAGGCAGACCCCACCCAAACTCCGCGCACCTCGCTGACAAGCGGGCCATCTCCACGCCAGCATCGTCTCCACCCGCACGACCTGTTTGTCCCCAATCAACGCGGCCGTTTCCTGTGTGATAATCGCGGCGTCAATTCGAATCAATGGACGAGTAATTCTCGCGCTTGACCAGGCTATATAAACCCCCTCTGTCCCCTCTCTCTTTTCCCCCAAACCCCAAGCACAGAACGCCCCCAGGCTGCGCGCATTTCTCTCTGCAACCCCGCCGTCTCCGACGACTGCGCCGGCGAATTCCGGTGAGTCTCGAGTTCCCCTCGGTCTCGCGTTCACGCTATCTTGTTCAGTGAACCTCTGTGCATCTTCTGACACTCTCCGTTTGCCTTCGCATGACCCATAGCTTCGGCAACATCGACGACTGGACCGCCACCGTCTTCTGCACAAACTCCGGCGAGTTCTAGTGGTAAGCCCTGACCGCCCCGCGTCTTCTAGTTCAAACACACGACTCTGCCTTGACTCTGTGAACCTAACCGTGTCCTCGTCTTGCCTTGGGGTGGTTCACAGCGACGTCCACGACGACCACCTGACGCACCCGACGCCGCCACGAACTCCGGTGAGCAATCGCAGCCGTGCCCGAGCGCCCCTTGACCAACCGCAAGTACGACGAGCTTCGCCGTGACCCCCTGAGCCCGGTGAGCTACTCCTCGATCTCTCCTACCCCCTGTAGCGCCGCCTCCGTCGTCGACTGACTGTTCCGCCGCCGGTAGCCACCGCTCCGCCGCCAGTTCTTGGTCAGATCGATAGCAGCCGTTGGATCTGCATCGTAGGGTTAGGATAGAACATTAAACGAAAGGGTAAGCGCGCATCTGAGCCGCCAGATCCCACTTAGATCGTACGGTCCACAGAACGCAATCCGCGCGAAGCGGTACGCACCAGTAAGGATGCGACGCGTGGCAAGGTTTAAACTAAAAACAGAATTTAAAACCTGATTTAGATTCAAACTTCAAATGCTTATAACTTTTGAATGCCACGTTAGATTTTTGCAAACTTTATATCGTTGGATTCAGTGAAACAAGGCCTTTCAGAATATCCACTTTATTTAGCATATAGTAACAGTTAAAAATGATTTTTATTGTAGAACATGTTTTGGGACCATTTTAAATGGAAATTATGTTGGTAAATTATGTGGATGCCAAATGAGTTTAGTTGGCAAAATTTGTGTTATGTTAAGTTTCTGAACTCATAAGCATACTTGGTGGAATTTTCAAAGAAATCACACTTGGTAAATTCTTGCATGCATGCATTCATATTATTTTTGTATGTATATAAATTGTGTGTAATTGTATGCTATGATTTCTTGTGTAGATTTTGCTAGTGATTGTGATTGTGAAAACTGCTACTCTCCCCACTACCAAGGCAAGTGATATTTTCATCAATATTTCTGTCCTATGTTTTGTACTAGCATTAGTTATTTTGCTAGAATTTATTGCATGATATTTTGCCAAGTGCTAAGATGGGAAATCCTAAGTAGAATGAAATAGTAGAAATGCTAAGGAAATTATCCTATGGTAGGTTGCCATATTCTGCTTAGTCTAGCAACTTAGCAAACAAGGGTGGTGACATCTATATAGTTTATGATAAAATATTCTAAGTCAAGAGACTTATGTTTTCTTAATAAAACAACCAAGTTAAATGAACCTCCTGGGTGGAATGGAATGTTTGGGTTATGTTGAGTGGTTACACAAGGCCATGGACTTGGGTTGTGTATCTCACTTGTGGTATGCCACCCAGGCACAAAGGGATTTGGAGGCCAAGTGTTGAGAAAGCTTACAGTGCAACCACTTGGCAATATGGGCTCTGCCATGATCATATAGGTTGCTAGAACTTAGTCATTTGGACAGTTGGTGGTAGTTGGGTTGATAGGTTGGAGCGCGTCCATTTTGACTAAGGAAAAGCTTCTGAAAGGTCCTGTCTTGGGAAACCAAGTCTGGTGGTGAAAGTGCACAACCTCTGCAGATGGAAAACCTAAGTACTTAGCCTAGTCCAAGGAAATGGACACTTTTGAGCATCAAGACATGGAAGCTACAAGAATCTCATCACTCCAACTTCTACACTAAAAATTGGTGGGTGAACAAGGGTGAAGGACCCCAATGTCTATTGGTGGTTTCCTTGGGAAAGTTTTTGACAAAGAAAAACTTAGAGTTTCAACTAATAGGAAAAATCTATTTTAAGCAAAGCAAGCCAAGCTACACTTAGCCAAAATGCATATAGTAATATAGTCCACTTAAAATATACTAAGGTATCACTTGCCAATACTATTCCAAAGTATTGACCCTCTGTGGCTGTAACTTGTGATGTTGCAGGTTACTCCGATGATGATTAGGAGTCATGAGTCTACACTCAACATGCTTGCCTGTGGCACATGAAGATGAAGACTTGTGTTTATTTACTTATTCCATAAACTCTTGTATTAGGCCTTTGGCCTTGAGTTGTAAAAGACTATGTTTTATCTCTGGAATGAATGTAATAAACGACCTTTGTATCTATGTACTTCATCTAAAACTGTGGATGCTAGCATTGATCCAGGGACTAGCATTGCAATCACAGGGATCCTTTCTTCTATAAAGGAGGGGTCTAACAGGTGGTATCAGAGCACTGTGTTGCCTGTAGGATTATGACCCTAGGATTGGAAAACCACTAAGGAAAAAGTTTTTCAACTACTTCTACACTTGTCCATTCTTCTCGTAAAACTTTTCTAATCTCTTTCAACTTCCTTTGTAGATGAACTCCATCAACGAAGCCGTGAAGAAGGGACCACTCATGACCATGACCTTGGAGTGTGAGACTGAGTTTCCCAACATTCTCAAGGACCTCATGGAGGCAATGGATGCACATGGTGAGGCCGTGTATAAGGGCTTTCCGGTGATGGATGAAGGAGTGGAATATTGGTGGGTGCAACTTCACTTGTACAAAAACAAGGAAGACAACCACAAAGAAAGGGGATTCTGCATGTACACCAACACAACAATGCACACCACATTCTTTGAGTCAGCCAGGGATGCAGCTTGGAGGACTATCAAGGAACTAAGTGCTAGAGTCAAGTGCAGAATGCTCAACCTCCAAAAGGACTTAGAGAAAGAGAAGGAGCTTACTCAAGAGTTGGAAGACACCAACCAAGAGATAAGGGGAGATGTTATAGACTTAGTGATAGAGTCAAGAGAGCAAGATTGGTGGATTGCCTCTAGGAACATTGTGTTTAATAATAGATCCCGTGAGATTGGATTGTAAGAAACTACGTTAGTTGGACCACCACTTATCACCATATTTCCAAAATATATTCTAGTTAAGTTTGGACCTTTGATTAATGTAATATACTTATGTATGCATGATTTGTGTGATGATTGTGTTCCATGGATATGTATGAATGTTTGTCTCGATTTACCTTGATTTGTGTTGTTCTAACTTTTTCATTCTTATAAATAGATGCCTATTGCCATCAGCACTGTTGAGGAGTTTCGGGTTACTCGTTTTGGTTCCCGTATCATTGAGCTTACCACTCTGCTTGATCTCCCTCTTCCTACCATTACGGTGTACCCACTCAACAAGTTCGAGAGGAAGGACCTCTGGGGCTTCAAGGTGAATCATCCCGGACGCCAGACTGAGCCAACTACTGAGGCCATCGTCTTCAAGCTGATGCACGATGACAGGGAGAGAGGCATGGAGGTAGTCATGCAGGATCTGATAGGACGACTGTTAGGCCGTCATTCCCGTCAGGTTAGAGGCACTCACTTCCACGTCTTTGGGAGACGTGATGTTGATGGAGAGTCCATCGACTTTGAGGACGACTCGAGGAGCACTGCGGAGCCGATACGTCTTTATCTTCAGGACTTAGAGACTCTTCTCAGGCACGTAGATACGGACAGGACGAACGTCATGCTAGGTAATGACGAGCTTCAGGTGCAGCTTCGCGAGAAGGACAAGCTTTTTGCGCAGCAGGATGAGATGATCAAGGAAATGGAGACAAAGTTCGAGGCCCAGGACCGCAAGTTCAAGAGTCAAGAGAAACGCGTCCAGGATAGGAACAAGAAGATCCGGGACATGACCGAGGAACTGAAGTCCAAGGACTTCGAGCTTGAGCAGCAGCAGATGGTTATTGAGAGGCTTCGCTCCCAGAAGAGGGCTCTCAAGGCCAAGGTCGATTCCTTGACCACTACGATTGAGGAGAACAAGACCGCGATGGAGAACGCAGGTCTTACCTTCATCGAGGAGGAGATTGACGCTGATGAGTAGACTTGACTACTCGTTTACCTTTCTTATTCATACTTATTATTGTGAACTTGTTATTGGACCATCCGACATGTGGATGGCTTGCCACTTGTGTGTTTTACTTCATGAGCTTATTATGTGGATGTTGAACTTTTATTCTTATGATGTTTGTTATGTGTTTGCTTATGATGTATTGTGCATGAATCATCTAAGGGTATCTCATTCTTATCTATTTGAACAAACCACAGATGCCTCCCCGTCGCGCAAACCCCAACCCCAACAACATCACCCCGGAAATGCAACAAATGATGAATGCGCAAACACAACTTATGCAAATGATGACGACATTCATCCAAAACCAGAATAACAACAACAACAACCCCAACAACAACAACAACAACAACAACAACAACAACCCTCCGGGTTTTGATATGCTCACCAGATTTCTGCGTCTGAGGCCAGCAAAGTTTGCGGGAACAACTGATCCCATGGTGGCCAATGACTGGCTACGTTCCGTGAACAAGGACTTAGTGACCGTGGGCTGCACGGATGCTGAAAAAGTCAGGTTCGCAGCACATCTGTTGGAAGGACCAGCCGCCACATGGTGGGACAACTTCCAAATCACCACTCCTATTGATGAGGTGACTTGGGCTATCTTTGAAGATGGCTTTCGCACCGCTCATATCTCATCAGGAATGATGAGCCTGAAAAAGAAGGAGTTTCACAACTTGAAACAGCGCCACCGCAGCGTGGCAGAATATATAGAAGAGTTCAACAATCTGGCGCCCTATACACCGGATGAGGTTGACACAGATGCTAAAAGAAAGGAGAAATTTCTGGAAGGCTTGAATGATGAGCTGAATCTACAGTTGGCTGTAGCATATGTTCCAACCTATCAGTCATTATGTGACAAGGCTGCTATTTTGGAGAGTAAAATAAAGCAAGTCGAGAGTAGAAAGAGGAAACACTCCGACAAGCACAGCTCGGGATCGTCTCACAAACGATCTCACTATGATGACAGTGGCAGCTCAGGATCCCATAAGCAAGGGAAATTCAGCAAGCACAACCACAACCGTCATGACAACAAGCATCACCGCAGTCATGACAAGGACAAGTACAAAAACCACAAGGGTGGACATAATAGCCACTATGGTGGAAATGGTAGTGGAAATGGAGGCCAACCTCCTAAAAAGGATCTCAGTCAGGTTGAGTGCTTCAAATGCAAAAAGCTGGGGCATTATGCTAATGAGTGCCCTGAGAAGAAGGTTGAAGGACCTAACAAGCCAAATCCTTTTCAGAAAGGACAGGTTAACCACATAAATGTGGAAGAGGTCTATGAGGAGCCTGATGCCGTGGCTGGTAAGTTCAGACTCAATTCAATTTCAGCATTTGTACTCTTTGATACCGGTGCATCTCATTCATTCATACCAAAGGCATTTGTTGATAGAAATGGGTTTGCATCAGAAAACATTGGGTGTCCAATAAAAGTTAGTTCTCCGGGGGGAGACATGATAGTAAGCCTTGGATGCCGGGATCTCACCATAGAGTTTGGTAAACATAAATTTCCAGTAAGCCTGATAATCCTAGATTCCCAAGGACTAGACGTGATTTTGGGAATGGACTGGATGGCTAAGTATGAAGGAGTATTGGATTGTGCCAATCGTACCGTTACACTCACAACCCCCGAAGGAAAAAGAATAAAATTTAGGTCAAACTTCGAATCCAAAGGAAGTAAGATGAATTCTCTTAAGGGGGTTAGCATGGACAGTGTACCAATAGTGTGTGAGTATCCGGATGTGTTTCCGGAAGAGCTACCAGGAATGCCACCGGATAGAGATGTGGAGTTTCTGATAGATTTGGTGCCAGGATCAGGACCAATAGCTAAGAGACCGTATAAAATGTCAGTTGATGAATTGAAAGAGCTCAAGAAACAGCTAGGAGAACAGTTACATAAAGGGTTTATTCAACCAAGTTCTTCATCTTGGGGAGCCCCAGTATTGTTCGTGGAGAAGAAGGATAGAACACAAAAGTTATGTATTGACTACCGTTCTCTCAACGAGGTTACTATCAAGAACAAATATCCTTTGCCAAGAATCAACGACTTATTTGATCAGCTAGAAGGAGCATGTGTATTCTCGAAGATTGATCTCCGGTCAGGTTATTTTCAACTCAAGATACGAGAGCAAGACATACCAAAAACAGCATTCACCACAAGGTATGGATTATATGAGTATACCGTGATGCCTTTTGGTTTAACCAACGCTCCAGCATACTTCATGAATATGATGAACAAAGTGTTCATGGAATTTCTTGACAAGTTCGTTGTCATTTTCATCGATGATATCTTGGTCTACTCCAAGAGCAAGGAAGAACATGAAAGACACTTACGCTTGATACTTGAGAAACTGAGGGAACATAAACTTTATGCCAAATTCAGCAAGTGTGAGTTCTGGTTAGAAAAAGTTGGTTTTCTTGGTCATGTGATGACAAAAGATGGTGTGGCAGTTGATCCTGCTAAGGTTTCAGCTGTGACAGAATGGGAATCACCCAAGAATGTGAAAGAAGTTCGTAGTTTTCTCGGTTTAGCAGGTTATTACAGAAGGTTCATTGAAAATTTCTCAAAGGTTGCTAAGCCAATGACAGAATTGCTAAAGAAGGATAAGAAGTTTGCATGGACTGAAGGTTGTGAAATCAGTTTCCAAGAATTTAAAAAGAGACTTGTGACAGCACCAGTACTTTGTCTGCCAGATTTGGAAAAGGATTTCCAAGTATATTGTGATGCTTCTCATCAAGGTTTGGGTGCCGTACTTATGCAAGATGGTAAAGTCGTAGCCTACGCTTCGAGACAACTCAAAACTCATGAAGTAAACTATCCTACTCATGATTTGGAGTTAGCCTCTGTCGTCCATGCACTCAAAACATGGAGACATTACCTTTTGGGAAAGAGGTGTGAAGTGTTCACAGATCATAAGAGCTTGAAGTACATCTTCACCCAGAAGGAAATCAACATGAGACAAAGAAGATGGCTAGGACTTATCAAGGATTACGACTTAAGTTTGCAATACCATCCCGGTAAAGCAAATGTAGTAGCCGATGCTCTAAGTCGTAAGGCATTTGTAAATGGCCTTACAAAAGGGGAATTGCCAGATGACTTGTGTAAGCAATTCAAAGAACTCAGACTGGAGATTGTACCAGAAGGATATCTCATGTCCTTAGATGTTCAACCCACTCTACTAGACAAAATCCGAGAAGCCCAGAAGACTGATGAGGAAATTGGAAAGATTAAGGAAAACATTAGCCTAGGGAAGGCTAAGAGTTTCCGTGTTGACGAACAGGGTACTTTATGGCACGGGAAACGTATATGCGTTCCACGAGACCCAGAGTTGCGGAAACTGATCTTACAAGAAGGACACAACTCTCCGTATTCTATTCACCCGGGAAATACTAAGATGTACATGGACATGAAGGAAAGGTTTTGGTGGAACAATCTCAAAAGGGACATCGCCGAACATATTGCCCTGTGTGATGTGTGTAGCAGAGTCAAAGCGGAACACCAGAAACCAGCGGGTTTGCTTCAACCACTGCCTATTCCTGAATGGAAGTGGGAAAATATTGGTATGGATTTCATTACCGGATTACCAAGGACCAGGTCAGGGTATGATTCCATATGGGTAGTAGTGGATCGCCTAACTAAGGTGGCTCATTTTATACCCGTAAAGACAACCTATACAAGTGCCAAGTTAGCAAAGATTTACATGAGCAGAATTGTATGCCTTCACGGTGTGCCTAAGAGTATAGTATCAGATAGAGGAACCCAGTTCACATCTCACTTTTGGAGACAGCTTCATGAATCTTTAGGAATAAGATTGGAATTCAGCACTGCTTTTCATCCACAAACGGATGGACAAACAGAAAGAACCAACCAAATTCTTGAAGACATGTTGAGAGCCTGTGCTCTAGACTATGGAGCAAGTTGGGATGAAAGTTTGCCGCACGCAGAGTTCTCTTACAATAACAGTCACCAATCTAGTATTGGAATGGCACCGTTCGAGTTACTCTACGGGAGGAAGTGTACCACCCCGTTGTTATGGAATGGTGTGGGAGAAAGGAGCTTATTTGGACCGGATCTTATCAAAGACGCTGAGGAGAAAGTCAAATTGGTTAAGGACAGGTTGAAGGTAGCACAGTCCCGACAGAAAAGCTACGCGGATTCTAAGCGTAGAGAAGTCACCTACGAAGTTGGGGATAGAGCTTACCTCAGGGTATCACCACTCCGTGGAGTGAAAAGATTTGGAGTCAAAGGAAAGTTGTCACCAAGGTATGTCGGGCCATTCAGTATTCTAAGTCGCAAAGGAGAAGTTGCATATGAAGTTGAATTGCTAGAATCTCTGTCAGCAGTCCATAACGTATTTCATGTAAGTCAGCTTAAGAAATGTCACCCAGAAATGGAAGAGTCTTCTTTGAAGGATACCATACCTTTGGAAGAAGTTCAGTTAGAAAGTGATCTCACTTATGAGGAAAAGCCTGTCAAGATACTAGAGACCGCAGAAAGAGTTACCAGGACCAAGACTATCAAGTTTTGTAAAGTGCAATGGAACCATCACACCGAAGAGGAAGCAACATGGGAAAGAGAAGATGATCTTCGAAAAGACCACCCTCACCTATTTGCTAGCCAACCCGAATCTCGAGGGCGAGATTCATCTTAAGGGGGTTAGATTTGTAACATCCCAAAAATCATAGTTTCAAAACTCATTCATATCATCTTTTGCATCATTCATCCATTTAGAGTTTTCTCAAAAATCACTTAGAGATAGAATTTGAGCTATGATTTCATGTGGTCAAATTATCCCAAATAGCCATCATCCTTTGAAATTTGAATGTTTAAGTACTTGCTTGCTTGCCTCCATTGATGGAAAGTTTAGGTGAAATGTTTAACCCAAGATTCCAAATTTAGAAATAATTTCAAAATCCCTTTGAATGTTTGCAAACTAGAACTAATCTCTGATTACTTTGAAAACCAAGCTTGACCAAGCCTTGCAAAGTAACCACTTAGTCATTATGACTGTTTTTGAATCCACAAAACCCTGCAAAAACTCCCAAGGCAGTTTGGTTTCAAAAGGATTTGAATTCATATCAAAATTCATACCAGAAAATGAAATAAGAAAAAGAAAAGAGCACTTCAATAGAAAAAGGCCACGCGGCCAGAATCTGGCCCAGCAGAAAAACGAGCCCAGCAAGCCCACCCGGGGATCTCCTTTCCTTCTCACACGCGCGAGCACACGCAAACAGACGCTGACAGGCAGACCCCACCCAAACTCCGCACACCTCGCTGACAAGCGGGCCATCTCCACGCCAGCATCGTCTCCACCCGCACGACCTGTTCGTCCCCAATCAACGCGGCCGTTTCCTGTGTGATAATCGCGGCGTCAATTCGAATCAATGGCCGAGTAATTCTCGCGCTTGACCAGGCTATATAAACCCCCTCTGTCCCCTCTCTCTTTTCCCCCAAACCCCAAGCACAGAACGCCCCCAGGCTGCGCGCATTTCTCTCTGCAACCCCGCCGTCTCCGACGACCGCGCCGGCGAATTCCGATGAGTCTCGAGTTCCCCTCGGTCTCGCGTTCACGCTATCTTGTTCAGTGAACCTCTGTGCATCTTCTGACACTCTCCGTTTGCCTTCGCATGACCCATAGCTTCGGCAACGTCGACGACTGGACCGCCACCGTCTTCTGCACAAACTCCGGCGAGTTCTAGTGGTAAGCCCTGACCGCCCCGCGTCTTCTAGTTCAAACACACGACTCTTCCTTGACTCTGTGAACCTAACCGTGTCCTCGTCTTGCCTTGGGGTGGTTCACAACGACGTCCACGACGACCACCTGACGCACCCGGCGCCGCCACGAACTCCGGTGAGCAATCGCAGCCGTGCCCGAGCGCCCCTTGACCAACCGCAAGTACGACGAGCTTCGCCGTGACCCCCTGAGCCCGGTGAGCTACTCCTCGATCTCTCCTACCCCCTGTAGCGCCGCCTCCATCATCGACTGACTGTTCCGCCGCCGGTAGCCACCGCTCCGCCGCCAGTTCTTGGTCAGATCGATAGCAGCCGTTGGATCTGCATCGTAGGGTTAGGATAGAACATTAAACGAAAGGGTAAGCGCGCATCTGAGCCGCCAGATCCCACTTAGATCGTACGGTCCACAGAACGCAATCCGCGCGAAGCGGTACGCACCAGTAAGGATGCGACGCGTGGCAAGGTTTAAACTAAAAACAGAATTTAAAACCTGATTTAGATTCAAACTTCAAATGCTTATAACTTTTGAATGCCACGTTAGATTTTTGCAAACTTTATATCGTTGGATTCAGTGAAACAAGGCCTTTCAGAATATCCACTTTATTTAGCATATAGTAACAGTTAAAAATGATTTTTATTGTAGAACATGTTTTGGGACCATTTTAAATGGAAATTATGTTGGTAAATTATGTGGATGCCAAATGAGTTTAGTTGGCAAAATTTGTGTTATGTTAAGTTTCTGAACTCATAAGCATACTTGGTGGAATTTTCAAAGAAATCACACTTGGTAAATTCTTGCATGCATGCATTCATATTATTTTTGTATGTATATAAATTGTGTGTAATTGTATGCTATGATTTCTTGTGTAGATTTTGCTAGTGATTGTGATTGTGAAAACTGCTACTCTCCCCACTACCAAGGCAAGTGATATTTTCATCAATATTTCTGTCCTATGTTTTGTACTAGCATTAGTTATTTTGCTAGAATTTATTGCATGATATTTTGCCAAGTGCTAAGATAGGAAATCCTAAGTAGAATGAAATAGTAGAAATGCTAAGGAAATTATCCTATGGTAGGTTGCCATATTCTGCTTAGTCTAGAAACTTAGAAAACAAGGGTGGTGACATCTATATAGTTTATGATAAAATATTCTAAGTCAAGAGACTTATGTTTTCTTAATAAAACAACCAAGTTAAATGAACCTCCTGGGTGGAATGGAATGTTTGGGTTATGTTGAGTGGTTACACAAGGCCATGGACTTGGGTTGTGTATCTCACTTGTGGTATGCCACCCAGGCACAAAGGGATTTGGAGGCCAAGTGTTGAGAAAGCTTACAGTGCAACCACTTGGCAATATGGGCTCTGCCATGATCATATAGGTTGCTAGAACTTAGTCATTTGGACAGTTGGTGGTAGTTAGGTTGATAGGTTGGAGCGCATCCATTTTGACTAAGGAAAAGCTTCTGAAAGGTCCTGTCTTGGGAAACCAAGTCTGGTGGTGAAAGTGCACAACCTCTGCAGATGGAAAACCTAAGTTCTTAGCCTAGTCCAAGGAAATGGACACTTTTGAGCATCAAGACATGGAAGCTACAAGAATCTCATCACTCCAACTTCTACACTAAAAATTGGTGGGTGAACAAGGGTGAAGGACCCCAATGTCTATTGGTGGTTTCCTTGGGAAAGTTTTTGACAAAGAAAAACTTAGAGTTTCAACTAATAGGAAAAATCTATTTTAAGCAAAGCAAGCCAAGCTACACTTAGCCAAAATGCATATAGTAATATAGTCCACTTAAAATATACTAAGGTATCACTTGCCAATACTATTCCAAAGTATTGACCCTCTGTGGCTGTAACTTGTGATGTTGCAGGTTACTCCGGTGATGATTAGGAGTCATGAGTCTACACTCAACATGCTTGCCTGTGGCACATGAAGATGAAGACTTGTGTTTATTTACTTATTCCATAAACTCTTGTATTAGGCCTTTGGCCTTGAGTTGTAAAAGACTATGTTTTATCTCTGGAATGAATGTAATAAACGACCTTTTATCTGTGTACTTCATCTAAAACTGTGGATGCTAGCATTGATCCAGGGACTAGCATTGCAATCACAGGGATCCTTTCTTCTATAAAGGAGGGGTCTAATAGTTACAAATACACTTCACGACAACCAATAATATTGCCGAGTATGAAGCATTATTACATGAAATACGTATGGCCAAAAACATTGGTGTAACAAGACTCATGTGTTATGGAGACTCTGATTTAGTTGCTCAACAAGTATCCGATATCTGCAATGCAAACAAATACATGGCGGCCTACAAATCCGTCGTGGATGAATTGTCTAAATCGTTCAAGGGTTTTGAGGTTCAACACATCCCTCGAGCAGAAAATGAGGAAGCACATGCTCTATGAAGAATAGGCTCTGCATGGAAACAAGTCTCGAGTGGCGCTTTTTTAGAGCATTTAAAGGTCCTCTCCATCACTGGAGTTGAGGAGGACTATCTGACGAAATCCTACTCACCTTTAATTGTAGTTTTGGCTGTAATTCCCAGTTGGACAAAACCCTATCTGGACTTCCTGATAGACGGAAAATTACCCGAAGAAGAAGTCCTAGCCGGCAGATCGTCTGACGAGCAAAAGCCTACACAATAATTAATGGTGAGCTCTACAAGCGGAGTGTTTGGGGGGGGGGGGGGTTCAGCGATGTATTTCTTTGGAAGGAGTGGAGATCTTGCAAGAAATCCTCGAAGGAGAGTGTGGTCACCACGCTGTAGCCAAATCTTTAGTGGCAAAATCTCTTAGACACGAATTCTTTTGGCTTACAGCTAAGGGAGATGTCGATAAACTGGTCAAATCGTGCATAGGCTACCAAAAGTATGCCTGTCAGGCACACGTTCCGGCTGATCAGTGATGGATCATATATGTAGAGCTTGTTGGGAACCCCAAGGGGAAGGTATCATGAGCACAACAACAAGTTTCCCTCAGTTATGAAACCAAGGTTATCGAGCCATTAGGAGTAAGGAAACAACTCCAAGGTGTTGCTAACAACTTGGAACCTACACAACACAACCACAGTACTTTTCCCCCAATTTACAGTGAGGTTTTCAATCTCACCAGTTTGCTAAAAACAAAGGATTAGACGTATAGTGTGGAAGATAGTAATTACTTGTAGGTAATTGCAGAAAGTAAAGGTAAACAGTAGATGGTATATCATTGATAAGGAATGGACCAGGGTCCACAGTTCACTAGCGGTGTTCTCCAGAAGATAGATAGCATGTTGGGTGAACAAATTACAGCGGGGCAATTGACATATTGAGAAAGCATGACAATGCATATACTAGACATCTTGACTCCTACGAGATTTGATTGGGCATTACAACATAATACATAGATCGTAATCCAACTCCATCTATGACTAATAATCCACCTTGAGGTTATCATCCGAACCCCTTCTAGTATTAATTTGCAAGCAACAGATAATTTCATTAAGCAAAGTGTGTAAAGTAAACAATACAGTTGCCCCATGGACAAAGGATTTTTGTTTTCTTCGTTGTAGCAACAACACATCTACAACCTTAGAAGTTTCTGTCACTCTCCGAGATTACTAGAGGCATGAACCCACTATCGAGCATAAATACTCCCTCTTGGAGTTACAAGCATCTACTTGGCCAAAGTATCTACTAGCAACGGAGAGAATGCAAGATCACAAATAACATAGACATGATAGAATCAATAATCAATATGACATAGTATCTCAATATCCATCGGATCCCCGCAAACACAACATATATGATTACAAATAGATGATCTTGTTCATGAACGGAGCTCACAAGATCTAAACATGATAGCACAAAGGATGAGAAACAACCATCAATAATCAACTACTCACGCATCACTCCGGAGGCTGGCATGGTGATGAAGAAGGCCTCCGAGATGATCTCTCCCCTCCAGCAGGGTGCCGGGAAGAGCTTTGGATCCCCCCGATCTAGGGACGATGGTGGAGGCGGCTACATACTGTTTCGTGGATTTCTGATCGAGTGCTTAGGGTTTCTGCATCGGGGTGCTTATATAGGCGAAGGGGTAAGGTTGGTGGACACCCGAGGGGCCCACACCATGGGGCGGCGCGCCCTAGGGGGTGGCCGCACCAGCCCTAGGTGTGGCCACCTCGTTCCGGTAAAATATTGGCTTTGGCTTTTGTTCTGTCCAATTCCGAGAATATTTCCTTACTAGATTTTCTGAAACCAAAAATAGCAGAAAACAAGCAACTGGAACTGCGGCATCTTGCTAATATGTTAGTTCCATAAAATGTATAAATATGCCTCAAAGTGTAGACAAAACATAAGAAAGTTGGTACAAAACAAGCATGGATCATAAAAAAATATAGATACATTTACAATGTATCAAGCATCCCCAAGCTTAACTCCTGCTCGTCCTCGAGTAGGTAAGTGATAAAAAGAATATTTTTTGAGGTGACATGCACCATCACAATCTTGATCAAGGTATTTGTGAAGCATTGATAGCTGGGATCATAGTACTCTAAACATGATCATATAAGATGTAGTTCTAACAATAAGACATAGCAACTAAGTTGCAACATGAAAAGGTACAAAAAAATATCATGAGTAACAATGGATTGAAAGATATTTGTTTGTTTCACATATACAAAACATAGCAAGAGTTGTATTCAACTTGTCCTTCATAGAATAGCAAAACATAAATGCATAGGACACCTTCAAAGTTCATAAGGGTGTGATACGGGCATGAAGGAGGAGGTGAAGCCTAATTTCAGGACATGCGTGAGGGAGGAGCGGGAGGAAGGTGCAAGAGGATATCATCAAGAAGGATGCGAAGATTCCTGTGATGTCCGGAGTGTCCGGCTGAAGCCAGCCGGAATGTCCGGCCTAACCAAGATGCGTCAAGATGGAAGCCATTCGTATGCCAGATCGGAAGCCACCCGGAATATAGCCTGAAACACTGAAATTTCCGGCAGGACTGGAATGTCCGGTGTGAATCACCCGGAATGTCCGGTCCATATACACCGAAATGTCCGGCTTATGAGGTTACATCTGATCCGGACGTATCTGTTATAGTCCAGTTTGAGTCCGGTTTGGGTCTATCCAACCGGTTATATAAAGAACCAGTCTATCTAGGGTTAGGGTTGGCTTTTGATTCAGTTGATTAGTTTAAAACTATTGTGTGTGCTACTTGGTGAAGCATCCCTCCAGGGACGGCAATGCCGTGTTATCTATCATATTGATATTGTAGCGAAGGTTCTTGTGTTCATTAAGGATTGTCGTGTTTTGGTTTGAGGCGTGGTGATCTTTGTCACGTTGCTTGATAGATTTGATTCCTATTCTTTAGGTTGCGTTCATCGTGTAATTGGGAGATTGCCTACCTAGTTGACTTGCTGTGAAAGATCGGGACAAAACTCAAGGATCATCGGCGGGATCTATATCGGGACAAAACTCAAGGATCATTGGCAGGATCTATATCGGGACAAAACTCATCTTATGCAGGTTCGTGCAAAGAAGGTCCATGTTCAGAACCACGGGTTTGTAACATCCCAAAAATATTAAACTTGGATCATCAAACTCTAATCATCAAAATTAGGGTCAACAAAAACTTTACCAACTAAAAATATGAAAGCATTCATATGTGTGTGTATTCAAAAATTGGATTCTTTTGAATTGCCATGGTTCTGTGTTTATTTGCTTGTAAAATGATTCTTAGGTGAAATAAACATCCCCAAACTTTTCCCAAAGACAAGCAACTCAAAATGAATAAATTAAGTGAATGGTCACTTTGGCCAAATTAACTCCCATGCCTACTTTGGCTATCTCTAATTTTCAAAACTCAACAAAAACATGTATGGATCTTTGCACCCCTTGTTATTACTCATAATAAGGTACCAAGGCCCACTTTGTGATCATCCAAAAACATTCAAATGCTCAGTTTAAATGACATTTTAAAATTGAATCTATCTCATATGGGAAGATCCCACTATTTCAAAAACCACTCAAACAAGCTCAATTTTCAATACCCAAGCACCCACAGAATCCTCAACACATGCCTAGCACACCCACCAAAAATATTTTCAAAATTCAAAACTCAAATTCTTGCGGGCATTTCATCAAACAGGTTGTAGATTCAAATCAAACAAATCACAAACACTATTTTGAGCAGTGTTTTGGCCAACCTTGTCCCCTCTCTAGCTCATAGCAAACATCTAGTAGATCATCTAGCTTAGTTATTAACCTCTAGCATCACTGTGAGCTTTCCATTGCCATCAATGGTGAGCAGGCCGAGCCTCACCATGTCACCCCATTGTGGACAGCAAGCTAGGAGAAGAACTAGCCGTGCCCACCTTGTCTAGCATGCAGCCCATGCCTCACCGCCCCCTCTCGACCAGCCCTAGCTCGAAGACAGAGACCAGAACCGCCAGGAACGCCGTGCCCGCTCTGCTGTCGACCATGCCGACGCGCACCCTAGAGCAGCGTCGTTCCCACGCAACCCGACCACCTCGAGTCCTTTCCGCCCGCTAGAGTGCACCCCACCGTCCCAGGAGACCACCAGACATGTTCGTTTCATCACCCGTATCCCGTAGCCACCTCTCACCGCGGAGTTCGCCGCCTCTGCCTCGCAGAGCACCACATGTTCCCGACCAATTTCCACTACCCCTAAGGTCGCATTCAAGCTCTAGAGCATCACCAAGAGACCACCCGTCGATCTCCAACCGCAGCCATGCCTCTAGCCGCCCGTAGCCATGTCGCCACTGTCTCCTGCCCATCCCTCTCGGTCTCGCTGTCGAGCCTATAAAAGGAGGCAACCCCCGCTCGATTTCTTCACACCATCTCACTCCCCACCTCTCACTGATAATACCCACTTCTTCCCGGAGCAAGGCCAGCAGCGCATCGCCGGAATTTGGCTGGAGCCCACCGCTGCTGGATAAGAAGGGATCCATCGATTGGAGCCGCCCCAGGAGGAGCTGCCGGTGCCAGGAGAATCGCCGTCGTCGACTTCGTCGTTCGCCCCCATCGTCGACCCACGCCTGAGCCCTGGTGAGCATCCCACGACCCCCACTGAGCCGCTAGGGTTCAAGATCGCCGGTGACATGTTCATCGTCGACGACGACCCTCAGCCGTTGATCGCCCTTCTAATCCAACGAACCACATCGCCCCGTAACTCTTCGCGTGTTATGAGCCACTGACGGGTGGAACCCCCTTTCAGCTGAGCCCCGCGCTATGGAGTGACACTGGGCCGGCCTATTAGCATCTCCCGCGCAGCCCAACCGTTTGAATTTAGATTTTTCTATTTTTAGTTCAAACACAGTTCTATACCCAATTTAAAAAATCATTCCAGCTCGATTTAATGAACCAAATTGCATGAAACCAATTTTGTTAGAAAGGTACTGAAATGATTAATCCATGCCCATTGGATTCAAACCATTTGGATCTGTAGATCAACCTTGGTAAAAATAACAAGTCAGAAGCTTTTCTGCATTCAAACATTTTTCAAATTTCAACCATAATAGCTTTTGAGTTGATTCCAACTCTCAAAAATCACATTTGATCATACCTTTCAGAATGTATAAAAACATATGGGATTACTTACAGAAATAATGTTCAAGTAATAAAATAATGCCACCTAGGCATTTCTAGTCAACTTAATTATTTAAAATAAAAAGGTTAAACCTTATTAAATTGTGACACCACTTTAAATCACATTCCCATGTACTGAAATATGTGGTGATGACATGTGTCAACATGATCCCATGTTTGAGTTGGAGAATATTAAATCTTAAATAGTTTTTCAATGAGTAGAAATAACTTTTCTCAAATTAAAATAAATAAGGCAAATGCTTTAATCTTGTAATATAGGTGATGATGCTAGATCATCTATAGTGCACCTTTGTGTGATTATTGAAAATAGATAAGTATTGTTTGGTGATTGTGTACCTCGTACTTATTTATAGATGCTAGTACAGACCAAGGATACGAGGAGGAAGGAGGATACTACGAAGAAGAAGCCGAGGGTAACTTCAACCACTGCTCTGCTCAAGGCAAGCTTATACTGATACTTATGCAAGCCAATACTTGAAAGCTTGCAAGCTAACACTTGAAATTATGAAAGTTAGATAACCTATGCAATGCACTAAGCATGCTTGGTTAGACACATTTGATGATACCCAATCCTAGTTTTACTTGCCTATACTAGGGCGTGTAACTTGTAGATTCTTGGAAGATAATTGAAGGTTGCAGAAAGAGCATTAAATTTGGCCTAAGCTAGATAATCTCGATGTCATCCTAAGGCATGAGATTGAACTTAATTAATCACCATTTGTTTACCACCCCTCATTAGTACTTACCACACATGTAGATGCTAGTGATAAGCTTAAAACTTGATCAACTTTAGATGGGAAAACTTGGTGAAAATGGTTATGAAAACCTTAGAATGATGAGTAATTCTACTGAAATGTTTTGACATGTGTTTCCGAACACCAGATGATTTTGATGATGAAAATGTTGAGGCATGAGCCTTAGCCCTTTATAAAACTGATGGTTGTCTGGATGCGATACCATTCCAATTTTACCGTACAACCACAATACCCGAAAATTGGGTAGGGCTTGACTACAAACTTATATACCTTAGTATGGGTTCCCTCATGGCCAAGGTCTGAGATGAGGCTACCTTGTGAAGATTGTCCACCTGTGCAGTACCCAAGATGACAGTTGGTCATTGTAGGGAGTCCAAAATCACAGGAGAGGTGCCTATACTAGGTCGTGTAACCGAAAGGTTAGGATTGATTATCCGCATACTGAGTATGGTAAATTCAGGATTTGTTCTTGACGGATGGATTGAATGTTGTGGTGAAAGTGGACAATCTCTGCATAGTGTCAAACTATTCGAATAGCCGCGTCCGCGGTTATGGACAGTTGGAGTGGCCATACTGTCCCCCCGTCAGATGTTTTCAAAATGACTTCTGAAATGAATTGAGATTTTGACTTGACCACAACAGAGTTGTGATATGAAAATTCAAGTTCCCACTTAGGTGTTATAAAACTTCAACTAGTTTTATTACTTATGAACTTGGTAGAGGTAAATCTGGATTTTTGGAAAACAACCCTAGAGCTTAGTGTCCTACCATAAAACCCCCTTCACTTGTTAGTATTAGTTTGCGAGTACTTAAAGAGTACTCATGGCTTTGTCCCTGGTTATTCCCGTGGCCAGACTATGAAGAGGAGTACCAGGATGATGGACCCCAGGAAGGTTACGACAACTAGGATCATCTCCCATCGTCAGCATTGCCTATGACCCCGAAGATGGAGCTTCGCCTACGCTACCTTTATTATAACGTTATTCCGCTGCTTGAGTTGTATTAAGAACTGGATCATGAGATCCTTATTTTTGTACGACCTTATGTATGGTTTGTAATGGATGATGTACTGTGGTATCCAAATCTGTTATGTCTCGCAAAAATGGTAATCATGGGATTGCGATGTATGGCATAACAGGCATCTAGGATTAAAAATCTGGGTGTTGACAAGTTGGTATCAGAGCCATCCTGACCATAGGAGACCCTAGTTAGACTGGACGTTGAATCAAAAACTTAGTTTCAAAACCAAAGGAAGAAAATATTTACAAAAACTTATTCCCATTCTCATCACTTGGTTTCTTTCATAAAAATTCATGTTCCTCAAAAACTCTTGCAAAATACCTAAAATTTGACACACTTGATCACTCTACTAACTTACTCATCCTATATTCTTATAGATGGACATGAAGTACAACAAGTTTTATCAGTTGGGGAATGGAGGAGACCTCATCTTTGAGCGGGATTTGGACCAGCTTTCGGAACTTCTGGAGCGTCCACACCCCGAGTTCTTCGGAGCTCATCTCAATGATCAAGGAGGAGAAGATCTGCAGTGGCTAATTGTTGCAAGTCTCCGAGGAAAGATTGAACCTCCCACTGCCGAGGGAATTCAGTTCACCTTAAGAGAAAACAACTGGCTCGATGGACTTGCCAGGGCCATGCAGGAAGATCTTGCCCGTCTGTGTGGACAGAGTATCAACCAGATCAAGGGTACCCGCTTTGAGTTCTTTCCAAGGCGTGATGCTATGGGACATCCACTGGAAGCCCCAAATCACCATGAGATAAAGACTCAGTTGGACCACCTTAGCTTCATGATGTATGATTGTCAGCAGGAGTTGGAAAATGCTCGTGACTACTCCAACCACAAGTCCGCCATCATCAAGATGAAGGATCAGACCATCGCCATGCTAGTGAAGGACCGCAAGTCTCGCCACCGTCAGCTTGACAAGAAGGAGCGCATCATTGCCCGTCTTCGCCACCGTATCTCGGATTTGGAGGAGACCATCCATGAGAGAGACATGCAGTTGGAGGAAAGGGAGAATGCCGGAGAAGATCTTCGTGGAGACCCCTACTCCTATCTCAGCGATGATGATGATTTTCTGGAGGATCAGGCCATGGACTTCTTCACCAATGAGGATGATTTTGCCTTCATCGATGATGATGAGGATGACGAGGATGACGATTACACCGACTCCGAGGAGGAGTAGCACTTGAGCACTAGCATAGTGAGTTGTATTCGGTCCCACTGTATCATAGTTTCCAGAATGGTTCTTAAAACCATCTGTTTTCCTTTGTTGTGGTGTGTGTTTGTATCGTGTGCTATGAAGGAATGAATGAATGAAAAGCAAGTTGAAAAAAAAATATAAGTCAAACTTTAAAAACTTTTCGAAGTCCCTGAACCTTAGAAATTTCCCTATTATCTCATGATCTACCTCAATCTTCAGATGCCTCGCAGAGGAAGTGGTTCATCCCCGGACCCGATGTTGCAGATCCTGCAAATGTTGGTTTCTGACCGCGAAGCTGAAAGAGCTGAACGTCAAGCCAACCTAGCCACCCTTCAGCAGATAGCTCAGCTGGCCCACAACAATCAAGGCCAAGGAAATCAGGACAACCATGGATCTAAGCTCAAGAATTTCCAGAACACTAACCCACCTGTTTTCACTAAGTCAGAAGAGCCCTTAGATGCAGACGATTGGCTACAAACCATGGAAAACAACCTGGAAGTCGCCGGAGTGGAAGCTAACTAGAAAGTTTTGTTCGCCACCCACTATCTAGCCGGAGATGCAAGAGCATGGTGGAACAGCGTTCGTGCAATGACCAGAGGGCGATACTTTGAGATGCAGACGGTGTTAGTCAATATCTCCTTTGCTGATATTGAAGCCCTTGTCGACTCTGCTATTTAGATGGAAGAAAAGATAAACCAAGCCAATGAGAACCACAAGCGCCGCATGATGCATCAGCCAAGAACCCATCATACCCCAAAGTATCGCCCTAACCCATCTCCGGGATTTGCCCCGAGAAACAACAGACCCCCGATGAACCGTCCAACCTATCAGAACCATGGAAACCCAAGGCCCGGAGGAAATCACAACAACCCCGGCAACTCTGGCAATTTCAACCGTGCACCACCCAAGTTCAACAACAACAATGCTGCCAGCAACGCCAACACTGCCCCGAGGACTGGAAGCAATGTTGTGCCTGTTGCAGCAAAGGACAAGTCGCAGGTGACTTGGTATGACTGTGGAAATAAGGGTCACTACTACAATGAGTGCCCCAAGAAGAATGCCGCAGCCCCCAATGCAAATGCCCCAGCTCAGCAGCAGCGTCGTGTTCAGCCCGGAAGAAGGTTCGCCCCAGGGAATTCGCTCAACCGCAACGTCCGTCTTTTTCTCATGCATGCTGAAGAAGCCTAGGAAGCGCCAGATGTCGTGCTGGGTATGTGTTCTGTTAATTCAGTACTTGCTAGATTGTTGTTTGATTCTGGTGCATCGCACTCATTTGTCACCGAAGAATTTGCATGCACTAGTAAGATTCAACTAACCAACTGAAGCATGTTATGATTGTTCAAATCCCTGGTTCAACCACCAAAGCTAGGCAAATCTGCAAAGCCGTCCCTATCCGAATACATGGCATATATTTTTATGCTAATCTGATAGTACTCGGAACTAAAGGTTTGGAAGTAGTACTAGGAATGGATTGGATGTCCAAACATAAAGGATTAATTGACTGTGCTAAGAAAGCCATAGCCATGACCAGTACAGCCAGAATATCAGTCGAGCATGTATCCGAAACCTTACCTCGTCAATTCAAGTGCAACAAGAGTATAGCCCAACCTACCATTGACCAAGTCCGGATAGTCTGTGAATACCCCCGATGTATTTCCAGATGTTTTGCCCGGTATGCCCCCAGATCGGGATATCAAGTTTATCATTGAACTAATCCCCGGACTAGGACCCATAGCCCAGAGACCATATAGTATGAACCCGTCTGAACTAGCAGAATTGAAGAAGCAGCTAGATGCCATGTTGGATATTGGATTGATTCAACCAAGTGCGTCACCATGGAGATCACCTATCTTGTTTGTGGACAAGAAAGATGGAGGTAACCGTTTGTGTATGGATTATCGGAAGTTGAATGATGTCACTATCAAGAACAAGTACCCATTGCCCAAGATAGAAGATTTGTTTGATCAGTTGACCGGTGCCAAGGTGTTTTCTAAGATTTATCTTAGAACCGGCTATCATCAACTCAAGATTCGCATAGAGGATATTCCAAAGACTGCCTTTACCACTAGATATGAATTATACGAGTATACTGTCATGTCTTTTGGATTAACCAATGCCCTCGCTTATTTCATGAATCTCATGAGTAAGATTTTTATGGACTTCCTGGATAAGTTTGTCGTTGTTTTCATCGATGACATTCTGATTTATTCCAAATCGGAAGAAGAACATGAGCTACACCTAAGGACCATTCTTGAAACCCTTAGAGAGCATCAGTTGTATGCCAAGTTTAGCAAATGTGAATTCTGGTTACAGGAGGGAGGATTCCTCAGCCACATTGTATCAGCCGTAGGAATTTCTGTTGACCCTGCAAAGGTGAAAGATGTCAAAGATTGGCAAGCCCCAACCACTCAAACCCAAGTTCGTGCATTTCTCGGATTGGCGGGATACTACCGCAAGTTCGTAGAAGGATTCTCGAGTATCGCCAGAACCATGACCCAATTGCTGAAGAAGGACAAGAAGTTTGAATGGACAGACAAATGTGAAGAGAGTTTCCAAGAACTCAAGAGAATATTGATTTCAGCCCCAATCTTAATCATGCCGGATATCACGAAGCCCTTTGACGTGTATTGTGATGCATCCAAGATCGGTCTCGGATGTGTGCTAATGCAAGAAGGAAAAGTTATATCTTACCTATCTCGACAACTGAAACAACATGAGCAGAACTATCCAACCCATGACCTCGAGCTCGCAGCCGTAGTTCTAGCCCTGAAGACATGGAGGCACTACCTGATGGGAAACTGTTGTGAGATTTATTCGGATCACAAGATCCTGAAGTATATATTCACTCAGAAGGAGATGAATATGAGGCAGAGAAGATGGATTGAGCTAATCAAGGAATATGATCTGGACATTCACTATCACCCTGGTAAAGCCAACGTGGTAGCAGATGCCCTTAGCAGATTGTCGTGCCGCTTGAACTCCATGATTTTGAAGGAGCAACAATGCTTGCACAAGGAGATGGAAGATTTCCGAATGGAATTAGTGAGTGAAGTATTTTTGGCTAGCATAGAACTTCAACCCACTTTGATCAGCCAGATCAAGGAGGCGTAGAAAGGAAATGCTAGTATTGAAGGAATCAAGCATCGTATTGGTACAGGCAAAGTACCCGGATTCACCAAAGACGAAGAAGGAGTTCTGTGGTACAAAGGACGCCTTTGTGTACCAACAGATTCTGAGTTGAAAGAAGTTATTCTGAAGGAAGCTCATGATACTCTTTCTTCTATCCACCCCGGAGGAACGAAGATGTATCAAGATTTGAAAGAACAATTTTGGTGGCATAAGATGAAGAGAGAAATCGGAAGCTATATCGCCAAGTGTGATATATGTCAGCGAGTCAAGGCGGGACATCAAAGACCCGCTGGATTGTTGCAACCATTGCAGATTCCGGAATGGAAATGGGATTACATTGGAATGAACTTTAACACCGGATTGCCTACTTCTAGTAGGGGAAATGACTCTATCTGGGTCATAGTGGACAGATTGTCCAAAGTCGCCCATTTCTTACCAATTAAGACCACATATCAGAGTTCGAAGCTAGCGGAGTTATACATCGCTAGAATCGTCAGTTTGCATGGAGTCCCCAAGAACATCGTATCAAATCGAGGAACTCAGTTTACCTCGAGATTCTGGAAGAAAGTCCAAGAAGGTTTAGCAACCCGACTAGATTCCAACACAACTTATCACCCTCAGACCGATGGACAAACGGAGCGAGTAAATCAAATACTCGAAGACATGTTGAGAGCATGTGTGTTAGAGTATGGATCTAAATGGGAAGATTGTGTGCCGTTCGCAGAATTTTCATACAACAACAGTTATCAAGATAGTTTGCAGATGGCCCCGTTTGAATTCATGTATGGAAGGAAGTGTCGCACCCCTTTGAACTGGTCGGAAGTAGGAGAGAGTCAGATTTTCGGACCCGACATCCTACGAGAAGCAGAAGAGAAGGCTCACAAGATTCGTGAGCACCTCAAGACCTCCCAGTCCAGACAGAAGAGTTACGCCGACAAGAGACGTCGAGACCACGCCTTCAACATAGGAGATTTTGTGTATGTGAAAGTGTCGCCATTGAAGGGAATGCAGCGTTTCCAACTGAAAGGAAAGTTAGCCCCCAGATATATTGGCCCCTTCAAGATTCTGAACCGTCGAGGAGAAGTGTCGTATCTATTGGAACTACCCGAATAGATGTCAGCCGTGCACAATGTGTTCCATATCTCATTACTTCGCAAGTGCCTCGAAGTTCCGGAGAAGACGGAAGTGTTCAAGAACATTGATCACCAGACCATAGAAATCAACGATGGCCTGACCTATCCTGAAGTACCCATCCGTATTTTGTAAGAAGCTTTTAGAACTACCAGAATCCGAAGCATCAAGTTTCTCAAGATTCAGTGGAGCAACCACACAGAAGAGGAAGCTACTTGGGAGCGCGAAGATCACATCAGGACGGAGTTTCCCGATCTCTTCAAATCCTAGGTAATATTTTTCTTCCTTTTTCAAATATCGGGATGAGATTTTGTTTAAGGGGGGAAGGTTTGTAACATCCCAAAAATGTTAAACTTGGATCATCAAACTCTAATCATCAAAATTAGGGTTAACAAAAACTTTCCCAACTAAAAATATGAAAGCATTCATATGTGTGTGTATTCAAAAATTGGATTCTTTTGAATAGCCATGGCTCTGTGTTTCTTTGCTTGTAAAATGATTCTTAGGTGAAATAAACATCATCTAAACAATCCCCAAACTTTTCCCAAAGACAAACAACTCAAAATGAATAAATTAAGTGAATGGTCACTTTGGCCAAATTAACTCCCATGCCTACTTTGGCTATCTCTAATTTTCAAAACTCAACAGATACATGTATGGATATTTGCACCCCTTGTTAGTACTCATAATAAGGTACCAAGGCCCACTTTGTGATCATCCAAAAACATTCAAATGCTCAGTTTAAATGACAGTTTAAAATTTAATCTATCTCATATGGGAAGATCCCACTATTTCAAAAACCACTCAAACAAGCTCAATTTTCAAAACCCAAGAACCCACAGAATCCTCAACACATGCCTAGCACACCCACCAAAAATCTTTTCAAAATTCAAAACTCAAATTCTTGCGGCCATTTCATCAAACAGGTTGCAGATTCAAATCAAACAAATCATGAACACTATTTTGAGCAGTGTTTTGGCCAACCTTGTCCCCTCTCTAGCTCACAGCAAGCATCTAGTAGATCATCTAGCTTAGTTATTAACATGTAGCATCACTGTGAGATTTCCATTGCCATCAATGGTGAGCAGGCCGAGCCTCACCATGTCACCCTAGTGTGGACATCAAGCTAGGAGAAGAACTAGCCGTGCCCACCTTGTCTAGCATGCAGCCCATGCCTCACCGCCCCCTCTCGACCAGCCCTAGCTCGAAGACAGAGAACAGAACAGCCAGGAACGCCGCGCCCGTGCTGCTGTCGACCATGCCTACGCGCACCCTAGAGCACGCGCCGTTCCCACGCAACCCGACCACCTCGAGTCCTTTTCGCCCACCAGAGTGCACCCCACCGTCCCAGGAGACCACCAGACATGTTCGTTTCATCGCCCGTACCCCGTAGCCACCGCTCGCCGCGGAGTTCGCCGCCTCTGCCTCGCAGAGCACCGCATGTTCCCGACCAATTTCCACCGCCCCTAAGCTCGCATTCAAGCTCTAGAGCATCGCCAAGAGACCACCGAAGCCATGCCTCTAGCCGCCCGTAGCCTTGTCGCCACCGTCTCCTGCCCATCCCTCTCGGTCTCGCCGTCGAGCCTATAAAAGGAGGCAACCCCCGCTCGATTTCTTCACACCATCTCACTCCCCACCTCTCAATGATACTTCCCACTTCTTCCCGGAGCAAGGCGAGCAGCGCATCACCGGAATTTGGCTAGATCCCTCCGCTGCTGGAGAAGAAGGGAGCCATCGATTGGAGCCGCCCTAGGAGGAGCTACCAGTGCCAGGAGAATCGCCGTCGTCGACTTCGTCATTCGCCCCCATCGCCGACCTTTGCCTGAGCCCCGGTGAGCCTCCCACGACCCCCACTGAGCCGCTAGGGTTCGATCTCGCCGGTGACATGTTCATCATCGACGACAACCCTCAGCCGTTGATCGCCCTTTTAATCCAACGAACCACATCGCCCCGTATCGCTTCGTGTGTTATGAGCCACTGACGGGTGGAACCCCCTGTCAGCTGAGCCCCGCGCTATGGAGTGACACTGGGCCGGCCTATTAGCATCTCCCGCGCATCCCAACCGTTTGAATTTAGATTTTTCTATTTTTAGTTCAAACACAGTTCTATACCCAATTTCAAAAATCATTCCAGCTCGATTTAATGAACCAAATTGCATGAAACCAATTTTGTTCGAAAGGTACTGAAATGCTTAATCCAAGCCCGTTGGATTCAAACAATTTGGATCTGTAGATCAACCTTGGTAAAAATAACAAATCAGAAGCTTTTCTGCATTCAAATTTCAACCATAATAGCTTTTGAGTTGATTCCAACTCTAAAAAATCACATTTGATCATACATTTCAGAATATATAAAAACATATGGGTTTACTTATAGAAATAATGTTCAAGTAATAAAAGAATGCCACCTAGGAATTTCTAGTCACTCTAATTAATTAAAATAAAAAGGTTAAACCTTATTAAATTGTGACACCACTTTAAATCACATTCCCATGTACTGAAATATGTGGTGATGACATGTGTCAACATGATCCCATGTTTGAGTTGGAGAATATTAAATCTTAAATAGTTTTTCAATGAGTAGAAATTACTTTTCTCAAATTAAAATAAATAAGGCAAATGTTTTAATCTTGTAATATAGGTGATGATGCTAGATCATCTATAGTGCACCTTTGTGTGATGATTGAAAATAGTTAAGTATTGTTTGGTGATTGTGTACCTCGTACTTATTTATAGATGCTAGTACCGACCAAGGATACGAGGAGGAAGGAGGATACTACGAGGAAGAAGACGAGGAGAACTTCAACCACTGCTCTGCTCAAGGCAAGCTTATACTGATACTTATGCAAGCCAATACTTGAAACCTTGCAAGCTAACACTTGCAATTATGAAAGTTAGATAACCTATGCAATGCACTAAGCATGCTTGTTTAGACACATTTGATGATACCCAATCCTAGTTTTACTTGCAAGCTTTATACTTTATTTCTTTATCAAAGATTTTATCTTAGAGTTTACTTAAGTAACTTGTAGATTCTAGGAAGATAATTGAAGGTTGCATAAAGAGCATTAAATTTGTCCTAAGCTAGATAATCTTGATGTCATCCTAAGGCATGATATTGAACTTCATTAATCACCACTTGTTTACCACCCCTCATCAGTACTTACCACACTAGTAGATGCTAGTGCTAAGCGTAAAACTTGATCACCTTTAGATGGGAAGACTTGGTGAAGATGGTTATGAAAACCTTAGAATGATGAGTCATTATACTGAAATGTTTTGACATGTGTTTCCGAACACCAGATGATTTTGATGATGAAAATGTTGAGGCATGAGCCTTAGCCCTTTATAAAACTGATGGTTGTCTGGATGCGATACCATTCCAATTTTACCGTACAACCACAATACCCGAAAATTGGGTAGGGCTTGACTGGAAACTTATATACCTTTGTATGGGTTTCCTCATGGCCAAGGTCTGAACTGAGGCTACCTTGTGAAGATTGTCCACCTGTGCAGTACCCAAGATGACAGTTGGTCATTGTAGGGAGGACAAAATCACAGGAGAGGTGCCTATACTAGGGCGTGTAATCGAAAGGTTAGGATTGATTATCCGCATACTGAGTATGGTAAATTCAGGATTTGTTCCTGACGGATGTATCGAATGTTGTGGTGAAAGTGTATAATCTCTACAGAGTGTCAAACTATTCGAATAGCCGCATCCGCGATTATGGACAGTTGGAGTGGCCATACTGTTCCCCCGTCAGATGTTTTCAAAATGACTTGTGAAATGAATTGAGATTTTGACTTGACCACAATAGAGTTGTGATATGAAAATTCAAGTTCCCACTTAGGAGTTATAAAACTTCAACTAGTTTTCTTGCTTTTGAACTTGGTAGAGGTAAATCTGGATTTTTGCAAAACAACCCTAGAGCTTAGTGTCCTACTACAAAAACCCCCTTCACTTGTTTGTATTAGTTTGCGAGTACTTAAAGAGTACTCATGGCTTTGTCCCTAGCTATTCCCGTGGCCAGACTATGAAGAGGAGTACCAGGATGATGGACCCCAGGAAGGTTACGACAACTAGGATCATCTCCCATCGTCAGCATTGCCTGTGACCCCGAAGATGGAGCTTCGCCTATGCTACCTTTATTATTACGTTATTCTGCTGCTTGAGTTGTATTAAGAACTGGATCATGACATCCTTTTTTGTGTACGACCTTATGTATGGTTTGTAATGGATGATGTAATGTGGTATCCAAATCTGTTATGTCTCGCAAAAATGGTAATCCTGGGATTGCGATGTATGGCATAACAGGCATCTGGGATTAAAAATCCGGGTGTTGACAGGGTTCCAACATCAGTTGAGAAGAAGAAGAAGATGGTGGCGCCTAGGTATAGGCTTGTATGGAGACACAAGGAGGTGCAGGTGACAAGGGATATTTCAAGCCAAGCAAGCCGAGAGGGAGGATGCGGAGTGGTAGGCGGGCAAGACTTGAAGACGGTGACATCGCGTACTGATTGTGTTGATATCACGCCACCCTTTCAAGCAGACCCTCACGGATTGGGGACAACACTTCTTGAAGGGGGGAGGATGATACGGGCACGAAGGAGGAGGTGAAGCCTAATTTCAGGACATGCGCAAGAGAGGAGCGGGAGGAAGGTGCAAGAGGGATCATCAAGGAGGAAGCGAAGATTCCTGTGAAGTCTGGAGTGTCCGGCCGAAGCCAGTCGGAATGTCTGGCCTAACCAAGATGTGTCAAGATGGAAGCCATTCAGTATGCCAGATCGGAAGCCACCCGGAATACAGCCGGAAACACCAAAGTTTCCGGCAGGACCGGAATGTCCGGTGTGAATCACCTGGAATGTCCAGCCTATCAGAGTGTCAGACCCATATACACTGGAATATCCGGCCTACAAGGTTTCGCCCGATCCGTACGTATCTGTTAGAGTCCAGTTTGAGTCCGGTTTGGGTCTGTCCAACCGGTTATATAAATAGTCAGTCTATCTAGGGTTAGGGTTAACTTTTGATTCAGTTGATTAGTATAAAACTATTGCGTGTGCTACTTGGTGAAGCATCCCTCCGGGGACGGCGATGACGTGTTATCTATCATATTGATATTGTCGCGGAGGTTCTTGTGTTCATCAAGGATTGTCGTGTTTTGGTTTGAGGTGTGGTGATCTTCATGATGTTGCTTGCTGGATTTGATTCCTCTTCTTTAGGTTGCTTTCATCTCATAATTGGAAGATTGCCTACCTGGTGACTCGCTGTGAAAGATCGGGACAAAACTCAAGGATCATCGGAGGGATCCGTATCGGGACAAAACTCATCTGATGCAGGTTCGTGCAAATAAGGTCCATGTTCAACAACCACGGGTTCCAACACCAGTTGAGAAGAAGAAGAAGATGGTGGCGCCTAGGTACAGGCTCGTATGGAGATGCAAGGAGGTGCAGGCGCCAAGGGCTATTTCAAGCCAAGCAAACCGAGAGGGAGGATGCGGAGTGGTAGGCAGGTGATACGTTGGAAACGTATCTATAATTTTTGATGTTCCATGCTTGTTTAGTATCTACTTTGATTTGCTTTGTCTACACTTTGAGGTGTTTTTATATGTTTTATGGAAGTAACCTATTGACAAGATGCCACAGTGCCAGTTGCCTGTTTTCTGCTGTTTTTGGTTTCAAAAAGCTAAAAAATGAATATTCTTGGAATTGGACGAGACAAAAGCGAAAGGTCATATTTTCCCCTGAACGTTACGGAAAATCGAAGACGAGACAGAGGAGGACACCAGGGTGGCCACACCCTAGGTTGGCGCAGGGCCCACCCTGTCCAGGCCCACAAGGGGTGTGGGCCCCTGGCCCTCCACCGACCTTGCCTCCTTCGCCTATACTAAGCCCCCAACTCAGAAACCCTAAAGAATCGACCAGAAATCCACAAAAAGTTCCGCAGCGCCGCCACCAATGAAGGGGAGATTCGGGGGACAGAAAGTCTCTGTTTCGGCACCCTGACGGGACAGGGAAGTGCCCCCGGAGCCATCTCCATCGATCTCCACCACCATCTCCATCACCGTTGCTGATTCCCATGATGAGGAGGGAGTAGTTCTTCCTCAAGGCTAAGGGCTCTACCGATAGCTATGTGTTCATTTCTCTCTCTATGCATGA
This sequence comes from Avena atlantica, assembly GCA_910589765.1. Classification (NCBI taxonomy): domain Eukaryota; kingdom Viridiplantae; phylum Streptophyta; class Magnoliopsida; order Poales; family Poaceae; genus Avena; species Avena atlantica. Next base: position 67,378,517 of record OU342734.1, read on the forward strand.
TCTTGTTGTGGTCATGAGCTTTGTAATCTAGTAGACCTACCTTGCTACTCAAGTGCTTCAATAGATCTCTGCTCTCCCCATGTGTGTGAAAGTGACAACATGCATGCCATGGTGGCACTTAGGCTAGAGTCTACATAAATACTCATTGTGCTTGAATAGATCTATGCTTTTTCCCACATGTGTGCAAGTGACAGCGTGCACACCGTGTGTGGCACTAGAGCTAGGTTATATATATTTGTAATAAGTTATATTTTGAGTTGGTTGTCTCTATGAAATTGTGGTGTTTGTTGGAACCGTCTAGCGCTCAAGGTGATAGTGTGGGGTTATCTAGATGGGAAAGGCGGACTTTGAGGTGTGATTTTTGTGGACCTACCGTGGATTAGAGTGCCCAACCGGAGAGTAGTTAAGAGTAATATCATGAAGAGATGATATTTATATGAGAGAGTGTTCACTAGTGAAAGTATGATCCCTAGGCCTTGTTTCTACACATTGAAACACCGTTTGCATCTAGATCTGTTGCATGTTTGCTTGCTTCCATCCTTTTACCTTTAGTATTTACCTCACCGTCAAGCTATTTTCTGGCACCGTTACCACTTTTATTTTACTATATCTTTGCCCAACTAGTGCACCTATACACCTGACAAGTGTATTGGGTGTGTTGGGGACACAAGAGACTTCTTGTATCTTGATTGCAGGGTTTCTTGAGAGGGATTCCTTTGACCACTTCCTCCCTGAGTTCGATAAACCTTGGGTGATCCACTTAAGGGAAACTTGCTTCTGTTCTACAAACCTCTACACTTGGAGGCCCAACAACTGTCTACAAGAATAGAAGTGCGTAGACATCAAGCTATTTTCTAGCGCCGTTGCCGGGGAGGAAAGGTAAAAGGCACTGACACATGTTACCCCATGGCAACAGCAAGCCAGAAAGCTATTTTTTGGCGACGTTGTCGGGGAGGTAAGGTAAAAGGTACTCACATCCTCCGGTGTGAGTGCTCGAAGTTATTTCCTTTAGATTATGCAGTTTTGTCTTTTTGTTTCTTGTTTTCACTAGTTATGCTTAATGGAAAACAAAAACAACAAAATTGGAGAGCTTTATAGTGTTTATCTTGAGTTAGGACATGAAGTGTTTGAAGAGAAAATTAAAAAACCAATGGAACTTTATTTGTATGCTAATAGAAATGTTATTAGTATGAATTATTTGGAAACCATTATTGCTAATGCTATGGAAACGTCTAAGCTTGGGGAAACTAGTTTTGATGAGCATGATATTTTTAGTCCCCCAAGCACAGAGGAGAAAATTTACTTTGATGATACTATACCTCCAATTTATGATGATTACAATGATGAATATGATATTTTCAGTCCACCTACTATTGAGGAGGAAATTAATTGTGATTACAATATGCCTCCTATATTTGATGACTATGGTGATGAGAATATTAATGATAGCTATTTTGTTGAATTTGCTCCCACTACAATTAATAAAAATTACTATGCTTATGTGGAGAGTAATAATCATTTTATGCATGTGGCTCATGATAAGAATGTTTTATGTGATAGTTATATTGTTAATTTAATTCATGATGCTACTGAAAGTTATTATGAGAGAGGGAAACATGGTTTTATGCATCTCAATAATATTAAGTTTCCCCTCTTTATGTTGAAAATCTTGAAGTTGCACTTGTTTTTCTTTCCTATGCTTGTTGCTTTGTGCTTTCATGAGTTGTTTCTTTACAATATTCCTATGCATAGGAAGTGGGTTAGACTTAAATTTGTTTTGAATTTGCTTCTTGATGCTCTCTTTTACTTCAATTCATATTTCTTATGTGAGCATCTTCTCAAACTATCAGGCCTAACTTAAAGGCGTTAAAGAAAAGTACTTGTTGGGAGATAACCCAAGATTTTTCTTGTGTATTGGAAGTTATTACTTCAGTAATGACCTCTCCTTATCCCTTTGTTTGCTTTTTATGCCAAGAATAACCTCTAATGAGAGGGAAGTAAGATTTGGGGAGTTGCTGTCCCAAAACAGATTTTTGTGCTCCACCGTAAAAATTCGTGAGGAATATTTGTAAGTCGGATTGATCTGATATTTTACCAATAAATCCCCCAGTATGTTAGATAACTTTAGTTAGTTCAATAATGTTTGATTGGAGCAACATAAGGTCTTCTAAAAAGTCAGTTTCTACCTGCTGGTCTGTTTTGACAGATTTCTGCCATTATTTGCATTTGCTTCTTATTGATTCCTTTGTGGATTCTTTTTGGGAAATTGAGATTTTTGAGGGAATTGCTACAGTAGCTTGTGTTTTTAGTTAAAGTTTTGATGATCTAAAGCTAAACCCAAGGGTCTATTGTCTTTTGAATACACTAATGTTGCTAATGAAGATTGTGTGAAGTTTTGTATGAAGGAAAATTTTCAGGTGTAGAGAAAGAATGATGTAATGAGATAAAGAATGGAAAAAATCTCAAGCTTGGGGATGCCACCCCGTGTCACCCCAAAAAATATTCAAGACGTACAAGCTTCAAATCTTGGGGATGCCCAAGGCATCCCCTTTTTCATCAATAAAAAGCTCAGGTCTTTCTAGACACTTTGTTTTTATTGTTTCATGCACTGTTGTGTTGTTCTTGGAGCGTCTTAGTTTTTGTTTAGTTTGCTTGAATAAAGCAGTGTGGACCCCTGTTCTCGCTGTGTTGTTTCAAATAAGTTGATTGGTGTTGGAGAGGAGTAGAAAGTTCTTGCTTGAGTAGTATAAGAGGAGCTTGCAATGACTATGACTCAGACTTTATCATGTCATGCTAGGTGTTGTTTTGACCTTATGCTTAGTGATTATTGATGTAGAATGACGTTTTCCAAACAATTGGGATTGCTTAGTGTGCCTTGAAAGAATCATGCGTTGTTTTAGCATACAAAAGCATAGTATTGTGGTATTCTCCTTTGATGCTTTGTTTGGGTTAACTTGGCGCATGCTCACACCATGTTATGACTATGAACAAGTCACCATAGCCTCTATGATCATTTAGTCCTTGAATTGTAGTGCCACTTTATGCTTCGATTAGTAATGTTTTGTCGCTCTGCATGATCATGGCCATTATTTCTCTCTTAGTTGGTCGCTCCCAGTCTCTTGCTAGCCTCCACTTGTATGAGTAAACTCTACTCATGCTTCCAACTCCCAAGAAACCAAGATATTCCAAAGTGTCCACTATAAATTCCTATGCATGGTGTGTTACACCATTCCAAGTATATTCTTGTTTTCAGCTATCTTCCAATTTAAAAGTATTTTGTTATGTGAAAACTTAGTGATTAAAGCTCTTACGAACTTGATGGCACAATTTATATTTCTTGCCCCTAATAAACTTGAACTATTGTGTCATCTATGTTGTATATGCTTGCACTTATACGTTGGAATTAGTAGAACCATGTTTTCATGGGGAACGATTTCAACATTGCACTTGTACTTTCTACACAGTTGATATCATGCTCTATTGTCTATGGATGTCGTCGGTGTGAAATGAAAGGGGAGCTTGTAAGTCCATGGAGTTATGTATTTTGTGTTAGAGAAACACCTGGTCCGCTAGCCTAAGCCATGCCTAATCATGGTGGAAACTTGCAGCATCACCAAAGTGACATCTATGAAGCATTCTTCTTATAAAAAAAGAGATTGAGAAAAATAGACATATTGAGAAAAGAGGAAATAGAGAAAGAAGCACCATATCCCATGGTAAATAAGAAGAATTCTGAGATGCTCATTGTCTGCTCGCCTTGTCATTTTGGTTATGGGAAAGCTCCTGTACCATGTGCAAGGGGTACCCCGTTGGCGGTTCTCTATGATACACGTGTACTTACTATGACAAGAAGTTGCAAGTAACTAAACTTGAGTAGAATGAGGAGCAGCCCTCGTATTCAAGGGACATGAGATTGCCAACTTATAATTTGTCAAGCATATACTAGATAGTTTGTTCACTTTAGCCTTAATCACTTCAAGATGCTTATGATAGGGGCAATGAGGGCTGAAAGCTAACAAGTACCATAATTTTTGGAAGCTCTTTTTGAAACTTGAAATCCCCGCTTCCCTTTATGAAGGGCATTTCTTCCACCATTATATTGAGTCTCCACCTTCTACCTTTACGCACTAGTTAAGAGAGCATAGTTGCCATTCTTAGTTCTGTGTGCATTATCCCAAAACTTATTGATCGATGCATATTGTTGATATTGCTTGCTCTTGAACTATTTGTATCTAGTCACCCTTATGAACTTTGAAGGTGTCCTATGCATTTATGTTTTTCTACTCCACGAGGGACAAGCTGAATGCATAGTTACTTGCATAGTTCCTATTCATGATCTTTGTTTGTAGTCTTTCATGTTGCATGCATAGTTACTTTGTATTATTATTAGAACTCCATATTTGATGCTCATGTTTAGAGTTCTTTGATCCCATCTTTCAATGCTTTGCAAATGTTTTGATCAAGATTGTGGTGGTGCATGTCACCTCAAAAATTATTCTTTTTATCACTTACCTACTCGAGGACGAGCAAGAGTTAAGCTTGGGGATGCTTGATACGTCGGAAGCGTATCTATAATTTTTGATGTTCCATGCTTGTTTAGTATATACTTTGCTTTGCTTTGTATACACTTTGAGGTTTTTTTATATGTTTTCTGAAACTAACCTATTGACAAGATGCCATGGTGCCAGTTTCCTGTTTTCTGCTGTTTTTGGTTTCAAAAAGCTAAAAAATGAATATTCTCGGAATTGGACGGGACAAAAGCCAAAGTTCATATTTTCCCTAAAAGATACGGAAAATCGAAGACGAGATGGAGGAGGACACCAAGGTGGCCACAACCTAGGTGGGCGTGGGGCCCACCCTGGCCGCGCCCACAGGGGGCGTGGCCCCTGGCCCTCCACCGACCTTGCCTCCTTCGCCTATAAGAAGCCCCCAACTCAGAAACCTTAAAGAATCGACCAAAAAGCCACGAAAAGTTCTACAACACCGCTGCCACCGAAAGGGAGATTCGGGGGACAAAAAGTCTCTGTTCTGGCACCCTGCCGGGACTAGGAAGTGCCCCGGAGCCATTTCCATCGATCTCCACCACCATCTCCATCACCGTTGCTGATTCCCATGATGAGGAGGGAGTAGTTCTTCCTCAAGGCTAAGGGCTCTACCGGTAGATATGTGTTCATCTCTCTATGCATGATCTTGTTGTGGTTATGAGCTTTGTAATCTAGTAGATCTAGCTTGATACTCAAGTGCTTCAATAGATATCTGCTCTCCCCATGTGTGTGAAAGTGACAGCGTGCACGCCATGGTGGCACTTAGGCTAGAGTCTACATAAATAATCATTGTGCTTTAATAAATCTATGATTTTCCCCACATGTGTGAAAGTGACAGCGTGCGCACCGTGTGTGGCACTTAAGCTAGGTTATATATATATATATATTTGTTATGAGTTATATTTTGAGTTGGTTGTCTCTATGAAATTGTGGTGATTATTGGAACCGTCTAGCGCTCAAGGTGACAGTGTGGGGTTATCTAGATGGGGAAGGCGGACTTTGAGGTGTGCTTTTGTAGACCTACCGTGGATTAGTGTCCAACCGGAGAGTAGTTACGAGTAGTATCATGAAGAGAGGATATTTATATGAGAGAGTGTTCACTAGTGAAAGTATGATCCCTAGGCCTTGTTTCTAAACATTGAAACACCGTTTGCATCTAGATCTGTTGCATGTTTGCTTGCTTCCATCCTTTTACCTTTAGTCTTTACCTCACCTTCAAGCTATTTTATGGCACCGTTACCACTTGTATTTTACTATCTCTTTGCTGAACTAGTGCACCTATACACCTGGCAAGTGTATTGGTTGTGTTGGGGACACAAGAAACTTCTTGTATCTTTATTGCAGGGTTGCTTGAGAGGGACCTTTGACCACTTCCTCCCTGAGTTCGATAAACCTTGGATGATCCACTTAAGGAAAACTTGCTGCTGTTCTACAAACCTTTGCACTTGCAGGCCCAACAACTATCTACAAGAATAGAAGTGTATAGACATCAGCAGGAAATACTTGAAGACGGTGACATCGCATACTGATTGTGTTGATATCACGCCACTCTTTCAAACAGACCCTCACACGTTGGGGACAACACTTCTTGAAGGGGGAGGATGATACGGGCATGAAGGAGGAGGTGAAGCCTAATTTCAGGACATGCGCGGGGGAGGAGAGGGAGGAAGGCGCAAGAGGAGATCATCAAGTAGGACGCTAAGATTCTTGTGAAGTCCGGAGTGTCCGGCCGAAGCCAGCCGGAATGTTCGGCCTAACCAAGATGCGTCAAGATGGAAGCCATTCAGTATGCCAGATCGGAAGCCACCTAGAATACAGCCGGAAACACTGAAGTTTCCGGCAGGACCGAAATGTTCGGTGTGAATCACCTGGAATGTCCGGCCTACCGGAGTGTCCGACCCATATACACTGGATTATCCGGCCTATGAGGTTTCGTCCAATCCGTACGTATCTGTTAGAGCCTAGTTTGAGTCCAGTTTGTGTTTGTCCAACCGGTTATATAAAGAGTCAGTCTATCTAGGGTTAGGGTTAGCTTTTGATTCAGTTGATTAGTCTAAAACTATTGAGTGTGCTACTTGGTGAAGCATCCCTCCGGGGATGGTGATGCCATGTTATCTATCATATTGATATTGTTGTGGAGGTTCTTGTGTTCATCAAGGATTGTCCTGTTTTGGTTTGAGGCGTGGTGATATTCATCATGTTGCTTGCTGGATTTGATTCCTCTTCTTTAGGTTGAGTTCATCGCGTAATTGGGAGATTGCCTACCTGGTTGAATCGCTGTGAAAGATTGGGACAAAACTCAAGGATCATCGGCGGGATCCGTATCAGGGTGACTAGATACAAATAATTTAAGAACAAGCAATACCAACATGATGAATCAATCAATAAGTTTTGGGACAAAGCACATTGAACTAAGAATGAAAACTATTCTCTCTTAATTGGTGCATAAAGATAGAAGGTGGAGACCCAACATAAAAGTAAAAAGAAAGGCCCTTCACAGAGAGAAGCAAGGATTTCAAGTTTCATAAAGAGCTTCCAAAAATCATGGTACTTATTAGATTTCAGCTCTCATTGCCCCTATCATTGGCTTCTTGAAGTGATTAAGGTTAAAGTAGACATAAATATGAGTATATGCTTCATAAGTTATAAGTTGAAAATCTCATGCCCCTTGTTTACGAGTACGGAACCTCATGCTACTCAACTTTGGTCACAAGCAAGTTCTTGTCATTGTAAGTATATTTGTATCATAGAGAACCACCAACCCTTTTCCCCATGACACAGGAGCTATCCCATATCAAAATGACAAGGCAACATACAATGAGCATCTCAGCGATCTTTTTATTTGCTATTTGCATAGGTTTTTATTGAGGATGCTTTACAAAATGCTCATTATGGTTACGCTATAAGTTTCCACCATGATTAGGCATGGCTTAGGCTAGCCGCCCAGGCGTTTCTCTAACACATATACAAACTCCATGAGCTTACAACCTCCCCTTTTATTTCACACCGCTAGGATCCATAAACAAAAGAACATGATATCAACTGAACTTAATAAGTGCAATGTTGAAAGCATTCCCCATGACAACATGGTTCTGCTAATTCACAACTTATAATTTGCAAGCATATAAGCAACATAGATGTGCACAATGGTTCAAGTTCATTAAGTGCAAGAAAGTAAAGTGTGCCATCAAGTTTGTCAGAATTTTAATCACTAATTTTCACATAACAAAAGTATAATTTGGAAGATAGATAAAAATATGAATTTACTTTGAATGGTGTAACACACCATGCATAGAAATTTATATTGGACTCTTTGGAATAACTTGGTTTCTTGGGAGTTGGATACACGATTAGAGCTCATACTCACTACAAGGGAGGCTAGTAAAGGACTGGGAGCGACCAACTAAGAGAGCAATAATGGCCATAATCATGCAAAACGACAAAATATTATTAATTAAAGCATAAAGTGATATCACAAGTCAAAAAATAAATGATCATAGAGGCTAGGGTGACTGGTTCATAGCAATATCATGACCGGATCTCAAACCAGGCCATCGTCGTCTGCACTATAGAAGGGCCAACATCCCGGGGCACCAGAATCTATCCTCCCCGGGACTCTACCATCCATCTCTCTTTCGCTCAGGTCTCATCTGTCTACATCGGTTTGTGTTCTGCTGTTTCTGATATTTTCAATCTGTGTTGTAGGTAGCAAGACGTAGTCAAAGGTGAAGCAATCCACTGGAGAAGGGGAAGCAATCCGCCAGGGACAAACATCCACAAACGGCAACGTCTCCTAGTCCACTGTAAGTTGATTCTTTGATTAGCTTCTCTGGATATACATGCTTGGATGTATGCTTAGATCCACTGTCAGGAGATCTAGATACATTAGTTATATGGATATATTAGATACTTGGATGCATGCTTATTCTGAAATTCGATCTGGTACTATGCTTATTTTGCTATATGTATACTTGGACTAATGTTTGACCTCTGCGTGAGATGAAGTGGAGTTGGGAGAAGAAGTGCTGAACTTGGACTTAGCTAGTTGTTGTGGATGGATGGAGTCTTGATCTCATGATTTATCAAATCTAGAGTTGTTTATTGTTGCCATATGTATTGTGTTGTGACATAGTGTAAACTATGACTGAGCTAACATCCATGGGGTACAATTGACTCAAATTTTCTGCCAACTATTCTGAGCTTTTCAGCATTCGTTGTGAATGGTATCCTGTAGGTGTTCTGAATGGTATCTTGTTGGTGTTCTCCACGTTTTTATATTCCTTTGCAATACTTATTGATTTGATTACACTGGCAATTGCATCTTGAAACTATGATACATGCTTGTTCTGTAACTTGTTCTTCTCCATGGTCATGTAGTACTCTAAATTTAACTAGTTTCCTCTTGCATACTAACTAGTTTCCTCTTGCATGAAGCAATCAATTTAGGAAAATAGTTGTTCCATTATCAATGCTAATTAATAGAATAGTAAAATAGACATGGAAACACTCCTACAAACCCAACTTAACTTTACAGATATACTAGACACTTGACAGATAACATCCCATTTGTTATTTAAGTTTTTGGGTTGTTTGATCTATTTTTGTTTCCTACCCATAACACGATATTTTCTTTTCCTGGTGTTTCTTTTTCACAGGTAGTTCGATTCGTGGAGGTTGCGCCTTTCAGTGGATGTGTGGGCTTCACCAGGTATGTTTTCGGTTAGATTTTAGTAAGTGGCCTCTACTAAGGTTGTGTTAAAGGGTGTCCATGCCCATCCAAAAGAGGCATCTTCCAAGTGTTCATATGCTGCTAAGGATGTGTTGAACCATAAAGTCAATCTTAGCAATGATAATATTAGTTGAATAATCTTGGATTTGTATGGTCGAGTGCGTATACTGGAGTAAGATTCACGAAGAAAATCAGTAGTCCCTTGATCTCTTTGCTTTTACAGGTTATTAAGAATTGGGATCACCTTCATTTGTAATGCTATATAAAGAAAACCATATTCTGTGGAGTAGTCACAGTTAACAAGATCTCTTGTATAGGTTACTTATTATTATTGTGTGTTGTTGCTCGAGTCCCAAAACAATTTCAGTTGACATGCTTTTATAAGGTTAGATGTTAGCAGCTTCCAAACTTTTAGCTATTGTTGTGATATTAAGCGGATGGCATGAATCTGATTCTGTAATACTTGAGCAAGTCACACTAACCAAGTCAATTGTATTTGCTAGTTTTCTGATTGTCTCTATTGTAGTTTGGTATACCTGAGAATCACATGTTATCTCTGTAATAAAGTCAAAGTTAATCTTATGTTATAAATTTAATGTAGAAGTTGCACTGCTGCTCAAAATCATTTACATGTCTGGCATCATGTTATATCTATGTTAACATTAGTCGTCGTTTGGAAATCATCTATGCAGCCATATATATAACATGTGATTCTTGCAAATTATGGTCTTATATAAGCTCTTTAAATATACCACAAAACGACCTTGTCTACTATTTTATATTGATACTGGCTTGTTTGCTTTGCATAATGAACTGATACATCAGGACCGGAGGATGTTTCATTGTTGCTGATATCCTGGAGCTCTTGAAGAGGCCTAGCCTGCTGCTAATATCCTCGATGTGCCATTGCTGCTGATCTTTTTTGGAACATATGCAACACGTAGCAGCATGGCTTGTGACCTGCCAAATGTAGTTTGTGTATATATTTGTTCTATAAATAAACTTAGCGTGTATTATTTTGAGTTATTATTTAATATATTTTGCGTGTTCTCTCTTTTATGAATGAAATATTGGTTATTTACTATAAGTTCGTCTAAGTTTCCTGGAGTGTGGGACTTGATTGAAATGGAAGTCGGACTAGTGGGACCAATGTGAAAAACAAACCTGACAAGTGGGACATATCCGATTGGTGGGACCAGCTCTGGAATTAAATAGAAATTAGAAATTATTTGACAAAACGGCCTTTGAACAAAATTAAATGGGCCTTGAACATGCGAGCAGCCTAGAAAGAAAAGGGCCAAATTATTAGGATTGGCCCATGTAGATGGTTGAATTGGACTAGGCTAAATCTGATCGACGACCTTTCCAATTGGTCACAGATTTTCCACGTAGCATTGGCCACGTAGGATCCTACGATGGACAAGGCAGACTATATGTGACCAATACAGTTGGTCATAGAATTTGTGACCATCTGTATTGGTCATAGACGTTTATGACCAATTAAGAAAAAAGGTCGTGGTGTTTAACTAGTGATGCTCAGCTTTTGACCATCTGTATTTGGTCATAAAAATGTCACAAATTAAAAACTTTGACCTTTCAGTGACCAATATGAAGGGCCATGTGTCACCAAATTCCTTGTAGTGAGAATCAAGTATTTTCGAATCAAGAAGCATTAAGATCAATACCAGAAATTTCTTCAAAGAGGCAAAATATCTCATCCAAATAAGTCCTAGAGGATCCTCTTTCAATACTCTTTCAAATAAGTCCTAGAGGATCCTCTTCCAAATAAGTCCAAATTCTTTTCTAAGGCTTCGTGCATTCCTACAAGTTTAAAAGGTATTGGTATTTTAATGTCCTCTCCATTTTTGTGTTTTGTTTTGTCCAACTTTTCTAGTGTGCCCATAACATCTACAAATAACCCTAGCATATTAAAACGATCAAAGACCTTTTTAGCTTCTTTAGCAACATCATTGAATTCTTTTAGCAAAGTTTCCAGAATAAAATCTCTCTTTTCAGTATCCTCAATATCTTTAAGTTTAAGTAACACTACTTGCATCATGGGGTTAACATTAACAAACCTAGCCTCCAACATGTGAACTAAATAAGCTGCAGCAATTTCATAATTTGGAGCAAGTTCTGCTAAGGATCTATCCTCAATATCCTCATGCTTATTAACATGATTAAAGAATTCTTCAATATTATCTTTCCCAATTATAGAGCCACTACCTATTGAAAGGTCTTTCAGGGTGAACTTAGGGAACAACATGGTGAGCTACAAACAGGGTAACAACTAAAGAAAGAACTAATTTTTTTGTGTTTTTGATAAAGAGAAACAAACTAGTGCAACTATTTTTTTTTGTATTTTTGATAAAAAGAAACAAGCAAAACAAAGCAAAACAAAAACAAAGTAATTAGATTGGTTGTGAGAGACTCCCCTTGCGAGAATCTTCTTTCTCCCTGAAAAGTGATTAACGAGGAGGAAGAGATTGAAGCTGTGCTTATCTCTGCGGCAACGACGCCAAAAAAGTGCTTGATGGCTCAGATATGTAGAGCTCGTTGGGAACCCCAAGAGGAAGGTATGATGAGCACAGCAGCAAGTTTCCCTCAGTTATGAAACCAAGGTTATCGAACCAGTAGGAGTAAGGAAACAACTCCAAGGTGTTGCTAACAACGTGGAACCTGCATAACACAACCACAGTACTTTGCCCCAACTTACAGTGAGGTTGTCAATCTCACCGGTTTGCTGAAAAAAGGATTAAACGTATAGTGTGAAAGATAGTAATTTCTTGTAGGTAATTGAAGAAAGTAAAGGTAAATAGTACATGGTATATAAATGATAAGGAATGGACCAGGGTCCATAGTTCACTAGAGGTGTTCTCCATAAGATAGATAGCATGTTGGGTGAAAAAATTATAGTGGGGCAATTGACAGATTGAGAAAGCATATCAATTCATATAGTAGACATCTTGAATCCTACGAGATTTGATTGGACATTACAACATAATACATAGACCGTAATCCAACTGCATCTATGACTAATAATCCAACTTCAGGTTATCATCCGAACCCCTTCCAGTATTAAGTTGCAAGCAACATATAATTGCATTAAGCAAAGTGTGTAAAGTAAACAATACAATTGCCCATGTACAAAGGACTGTTGTTTTCTCCCTAGTAGCAACAACGCATCTACAACCTTAGAAGTTTCTGTCTCTCTCCTAGATTACTAGAGGCATGAACCCACTATCGAGCATAAATACTCCCTCTTGGAGTTACAAGCATCTACTTGGCAAAAGTATCTACTAGCAACAGAGAGCATGCAAGATCACAAATAACATAGACATGATAGAATAAATAATCAATCTGACATAGTTTCTCAATATCCATCGGATCCCCGCAAACACAACATATATGATTACAAATAGATGATCTTGATCATGAACGGATCTCACAAGATCTAAACATGATAGCACAAAGGAGGATAAACAAACACCTAGCTACTGTATGGACCCATAGTTCAAGGGTGAAATACTCACGCATCACTACGGAGGCTGGAATGGTGATGACGAAGGCCTCCGGGATGATCTCTCCCCTCCGGCAGGGTGCCAAGAAGAGCTTCCCCCGATCTAGGGACGATGGTCGCGGCGGCTATGTACTGTTTTGTGGATTTCTGATCGTGTGCTTAGGGTTTCTGCATCGGGTTTCTTCTATAGACGAAGGGGCAAGGTCGGTGGATGCCCAAGGGGCCCACACGATGGGGCGGCGCGCCCTAGGGGTGGCCGTGGTAGCCCTAGGTGTGGACAACTCGTGGCCCCACTTAGGCTGCCATTTTGACTCCGTCTTTGCTCCGATAAAATATTGACTTTGGCTTTTGTTTCGTCCAATTCCGAGAATATTTCCATACTAGCTTTTCTAAAACGAAAAATAGTACAAAATAGGCAACTGGCACTGCGGCATCTTGTTCATAGGTTAGTTCCAGAAAATGTATAAAAATGCCTCAAAGTGTAGACAAAACATAAGAAAGTTGATATAAAACAAGCATGGAGCATAAAAAATTATAGATACATTTACGACGTATCAATCAGCTACGAACAATCCCTATTACATGGCAATTTATGGTCTGGGGGCTTGATATGGTAGAGCCGTTTTGCATGAAAAAATGTGGATTTACTCACCTACTAGTGATGGTGGATAAATTTACAAAATGGATTGAGGTTAAACCCGTAACAAGTTGCGATGGAGCCACAACTAGAAAGTCCGTCGAGGACGTAATCATCCGATTCGTATATCTACATAGTATAATCACTAACAACGGGTGCAACTTTTCCATGGGGGAACTTGCCGAATTCTACGAGGAACAAGGGATACGACTCGATATTGCATCAGTCGTGCATCCACAGGCTAATGGACAAGTCGAAAGAACTAACGGTCTTATTTTACAAGGAATCCGACCTTGTCTTGAGGCACCACTTCTTCATGCCGCGGGGGCTTGGGCAGAAGAAATGCCATCTATGATATGGAGCTTACGTACAACTCCTAATAGATCAAACGGATATACTCATTTCTTCTTGGTATATGGTGAAGAAGGAGTTCTTTCAAGCGATCTAATTCATCTGTCTCCTCGAGTCTTCTCGACAAGATGATCTCAATATAATAAAAGAATTTCGCGTTCTTAGTGAGCAGAGATCTACAACCTATTATCAGAAGTTGCACAAGTATCATAGTCAGAGAGTACAAAACTGTTCTTTCAGGAAGGGCGATTTGGTTCTTCGAATTGTGCAAAAAATAAAGCACAAACTTTCCCCAATTTGGGAAGGACCTTTTATGATCAGCAGAGTTCTGTATAATGGGTCGTATTATTTAAACGATATGAGACTAGTCAAGGAAAGACCGGAAACTCGGAAGAGAAAGAGAGCTAGCGGTAGTATAGACCCGGATGAGATAGACCGACCATGGAATATTGCACAGCTACATCCCTTCTATTCTTAGTTATCCTTGTAAGCATATATGTACCTGTTCAAAGTGAAATAAAGTATTGGTTTCCTCATATGTTATTCTTAAGAAGTTTTTTACCATATTATTTCCAAATGAGCATGACATTTTCAAAAATCCCAGAATGCTTGAAAGTACTTTATGCTCTTGTTCATTATGGTTACGATTTTTGAATATCTAAAGAAACGTTACCTTAGGGTAAAAAATTCAATTTATTGTCTATACTTTGGTTTTTTATCTGATTGCTCAGACACGGTTATCTTCTGAGTAATGAATTGTTGGTAATGGAAGCCGGATTTGTTTCCGAGTTTAAACTGGTTTAGCAATTGAGCTCCGTTGCTCGACAAAGTTTCCATGATAAAGGTTGGCCGGCTCATGAAAGGGATGAGGCAGAAAGCCAGATAAAATGATAAGTGTAAAAATAAAAGAAAGTTCTTAAGAAATTTTCAAGCACACGCATAAAAATATATACAAACAAGTGCTACGATAGTAAAGTATTAAGTTTTTACAGACCAGCACATAATCAAAAGCAAAGATATTGTTTCCATCATTACATGCCAAAGTTCAGAGTAATGCATTATAAGTATTTATGCTGTAGAGTCAGGCGGTGGTGATGAAGAACGTGGAGCGCTGGAGTCGACATCGTCGTCGCCCTGGACCTGGGACTCGGAAGCTGCTTCAGCAAGGCTATCTTCAGGTTCTTGAGGCGAGGGAGGCACAACCACGGGTTCAAAGAATGGTGTCGTGTAATTGATCATCTCCACCACACGGAAAGCATAACCTGCGCAGGATTGTTGGATAGCCTTGATGTCCTGAGGGTTACCCTCATCGTCCTCATCGGTGATACCATTGGTGACGTGCCAGATCTCTATATCGCTATGGTGGCTCATCACCATGGTAAGGGCGGTCTGTGGAGCGGTCCGAGCGTAGGAGATCTTCTAGTATTCAATAAGATTCGGAATCTCCTTAGCTCTGTCCCTTACCTCGTGCACTGGCATTTTGTTCAAGTCGGAAAGTCTAACTGACTCGTCAGCCTCTTCAAGAGTCTGGCGGAAGTCGAAAAGAATATCTCTGACAAGCTTTATGCGCTCGAGGTGGGGTTCAGATGTAGGAGAGTCGGAAAGGTTCATAGGATCTAGGAAAGAACCAAAAAATCAAAACTGACTAAGCAAAAGTCGGAAAAATCATTCAAAGAAAGGAAGTCAGAAATCTTACCTAGCACGGTGTGGTTCCAGTGAGCGCGCTCCTCTCGGAGGCTTTTCAGTTCCTTCTCTGTGTCCTGGGCTAGAGCCTTCTGGCTCTCGAAGTCCTTCTTGAGATCATCTTGTTGTTTATCTCGGAGGGATAGCAGCTTCTCGATACTCTCGGTCTCCATGTTGCTTGACTCTAGGACGACATTTATGGATTTTTCCGATTCAGCCTTTAGCTTCTCGAGCTCGTCCGGGAGTTCAACATTCTCCATCTCCAAGACCTTGAAGTTCTCGGCTTGTTCCACCATCTTGCTGGATTCACCAAGTAGTTCTGCAAAGAAAAAAATATCAGTTGGACAGAACAAGTTTGACTATGGCAATAACTAAGTGAAAAAGAGGGAGTCGAAAAAGTTTACCTTCTGCTTCATCTTTCTCAACTTTCATCTTTGAATTCTCAAGGCGCAAGTCCTTAATTTCCTTGCGCTTATTGCATATATTCTTGAGCAATTCCTAGTTGGAAGATGCAATTTTCTGTAAGTTTAGAGACGGAATACCGTCAAACGGCTACTAAGACTCGGGATGCTAATTTAACTAAGTAAAAATACAGCACGAGCCTTGGGGGCTACACTACATCGTTCTTTTGCATCCTATAAGCATGAACTCGGATTCAATACTATGATGTTTATCCGACTTCATGCTCGGGGGCTAGAGGATATGAGAATAAAACACTTCAAATAAGAATTGGAAAACTTACAATATGTTCCAGGTGCATCTTCTCAAATCCGATTTTAGTATTGTGAAATACTTTCTCGGCAAGGGAGAGGGAGGGAACGTCCGTCGCTGAGAGTTTGCCAGACTCAATCTTCGCATCCCAGACCAAAATTTGGTCCAGGAGGCTGACCAGCTTCATGTCCTCCATTGCCTGGCTCAAGCGTCTGGAGTGAGGACTTGTTTCTCGAGACTGGACTGAGCCAGCTTGAGAATCTCCTCCTTATTCTTCCTCTTCAAGCCGGAGACAACAAAGCTGGACACTTTATCCAAATGTCATGTAGACATTACCATGGGATCATTACCCTTGACGGGTTCGCCCTTGTTAGTTTCCTAGCTACTAACGGTAACCAGGGCTTTCGAGGTGGTTCTAGCGTCAGGGACGGTAGTGTCGGCATCAGGGGAGGCGGAAACCTCTGGTGCTGATGACGGGGCACTGCTTGGAGTTGGCGGTGGCATCGCTGGGGAGATGACAAGCTTCTGCTGACGCGGCTACTTGCCCGACTTACTGTCTGGCTTCAATTTGCTCTTCAAAACTGGTTTTTCTCTGAAACACGTAAATCCAAATATCAGGTGTGCTTCAGAAATAAAGAAATGTACAAAGTACTAAAAACATTGTCAAGGTGCTTACTTTTTAACTACTGGCAACACTTGGCTGCCAGCAGTGATAACAACCTCCTTGGACTTGCGCTTCTTGCAAGCGGAGGCAGGAACTTCTTGCACCTCATCATCCGCCGTCGCCTCCGGATCGTCTGAAAGATAGCCCTCTAGTGCAGCTAGCTCAGACTTGAGGAGTTTCTCGAACTAATAAAGTCAAAAAGCGTCGATGAAAATAGAGTCGGAGGAAAAGACAGTAAAGAATGACAAAAAGCAGATGCAGAGTCGAAATATTTACCAGAGAAAAGAGGACGAGTAGACGTGAACATATTCAAGGAGACATCGGAAACTTTTCTTTCCACTCTCTCCTTGATCAAAAACTGCATGCGGGTCTTGTAATCCTTCGCCGGAATATGGTTTGGGTTGACTTGCAGGCTATCCTTCTTGCTGCTGGTGATGGTGTGCATAAGGAGATATCCATGATGCTGCAGAGGATGGATTCGACGGTCCAGCCAGCAGTGGATCAAGTCGGATCCACGGAGGCCCATATGTTTCACTAGAAACTCAATCCACCTCTTGGCGAGAATCAAGATATCTGAGAGTTCTGGCGCTTCTGCGTCCCATGATTCTTGGTTGGGGCGGCACCGTCGACAAAGGCCGGAAGACCATCCGCCTTTTCAGGAGCTAGAATATCCTTGTTGTAGAAGAAAGTTCTGGCCCAACATTTAACAGATTCACTAGCGTGAATCCTAGGGTAAACTCGGTTTCTGCTAAGGAATAAGCTAAGAGTGCCAGTGGTGTAAGGAACACCGGCCCTGATGGAATTCTTCCAAGTACCATAATAGTACCGGAAAAGGGTGAGACTTGGCCTAATGCCAAGAAACCCCTCGCTCAAGGCTGCGTGAGCGCTAAGCTCTAGTAGGGAGTTGGGAGGAAGATTATGGAGCTGCACACCATAGTATTTGAGGACCTCGATGGAGAAGTCCGATGGTGGCTGGCTGAGGCCGCGGTCGACGTGCGTGCCGAATAGCACTCGCTCACCGTCGCGCGGTGCGGGAGTGGCGTGTCCATCGGTGCTCTGCCACGCGCCGGCGACGAGGTAACCCTCGTCCTCCATTACTTGGAGCTCAGTGCCGTCCATGACGCTCGGGACCTAGAGGCCCCGCATCTTCCTTTCATCCGCTGCCGCCGTACCCATCGCCACTGCTCTGAAGCCAGATGCATATGCCATCGCTCTTGGAGAAGGTGAAAGAATGGTGGAGGATGGGGTTTTCTCGTAGAGTGTAGATGATAATGGGTGCGGAAAGCTCAAGGAGTATGAGGAGGCAATAAGTGAAACAATGGAGAGATGAATCCGGGGGAGAATGGTTTCCTCTCTCTTTTATTAACCTCTGCGCCAAGATTCATGCCTCAATCATGCGATTTACGCCATGCGTATATGAGAGAGGGAGGTGGCTTCCTCGCGACTCTTCCGCCACCTCGATTCCCGCATGAGCATTAAAATGGTGCTTTGTTCCGTAGGGAACAGACCTACCAATGGTCATGTTGGCGGGACTCCTGAGTGACAGGACCTGGCCTAAAAAGTTGTCAGACAGCAGGCCGCTATTTAAAATCCGACTCATGTTTCAAACTGAGCAAATGAAAAGACTAAAGGTCAGAATGAAATATATCTGACTTAGATGACTTGGAATCCTACACTATTGAAAGAAGTTTTCGAGAACCCTTCAAGATTCTCAAGACGAAGAAACCATCAAGCTAGACGATTTATCCGACTTAGGATCTTGGATACTTCCCGGGGCTACTGTTGGGGATATACTTTCCGGGTATACCCACAGGACTCACTGACTAGGGTGGCCCACCAACAGGTTAGAGCTTTGCTTCATGTGTGGCCCAGCCAGAGAAACAGGAGGAGCCATGATACGTCCAAAACGTATCTACTTTCCCGAACACTTTTTCTATTGTTTCTCCTCTAATTTGTGTGATTTGGATATAACTAACACGGACTGGCACTGTTTTCAGCAGAATTGCTTTGGTGCCTCAATTTTGTGCATGAAATCAACTTTCAGGAAAAATCCCAGAAAATATGCCGAAAATCCTATTTTCCTAGAAGACTCATGGAGCCAGAAGATAGAGGGGAGGAGAGGCCTGAGGGGCCAATACCACCCCCTGGAGCGGGCCAGGCCTGGCCACGCCAGGGCATGGTGTGGCCTCCTCGAACTACCCTTGACCCCTCCTTTCCAGAGAGAGTTTCGCTGCGCTGCCACCACTAGAAACCGCGATTTGGAACCAGAAACTCTGTTCTGGCACCCTGCCGGGACGGGGAATTGGAGTAGATCATCGCCATCGCCATCATCACCAACGCCTCTCCATCAACCATCCATGATTCCGCCATCCATGAGTGAGTAATCCCCCGTAGTAGGCTATGGGGATGGTAGATATTGGATGAGATCTCTCAAGTAATTTCATAAGATTGTTAGGGCATGGTTCCTAGTATCTATTGTTAATGGTTTTTGACATTGTTGCAACTTGTTATGCTTAATTCTTGTCACTGGGTCCCGAGTGCCATGATCTCAGATCTGAACATGTTATTGATTCATGACGATATTATTGTTTATGATCTTAACTGCAAGTTGTATACACATATCATTGTTCGGAATCCGAGGCCGCGAAGTGACCGAAATCAGGATAACCGGAGGGGATGGCTATGATGTGAGGATCACGTGTGTTCATGGAGTGTTCATGCTTTGCTCCGGTGCTCTATTCAAAGGAGCACCTTAATTGCCAGTGGATTCCCTAGAGTCCCCGCTGCAACGGGCTGGCAGGGCATAAGATGTTGTGCAAGTTCTCATTGCGAGCATGTATGACTATATATGGAACACATGCCTATGATTACTTAGTACTTGGAAGCTTTATCTTATTTATCTGCAAATGCCCTTTATCTTGATATTACATGAATTGTCTTGTCCATGCAACGCCCATCCATCCATCCCTATGCCTATCGCACTTTAAATCCTACTGTTTACTACAATTGTTACTGCTGTCTTTATTTTACTACTGATGTTACTTTTCTGTTGCTACTACAAAACTGCTGCTATTGATAAACTATTGCGAGAAAGACTGTATTTAGGTGCAGCTGAATTGACAACTCGGTTGTTAAGGCTTATTAATATTCTTTGGCTCCCCTTGTGTCGAATCAATAAATTGGGTTTTACTTCCCTCCAAGACTGTTGCGATCCCCTATACTTGTGGGTCATCAATACTATTTTCTAGCACCGTTGCCGGGGAGCATAACTTTATTTATAAAGTTCACTTGGAATTATTATGTTCGCTACTATCCATTCATCATGGGTAAAACTCGTGATGGAAAATTTACTATATTATCATCCACTACAAGAAGAGGTACATTTCTGAACACCTTTGTTGCTCTTGATTCACCATCTGTGATGAGTAAGCTCCTTACACCACCACATACACATGTTACACATACTACTACTTCTGTTGAATCTGAAATTGCTTCTGATAATCATGATGTTACTTCTACTATGCTTAATGAGAGTGGTTCATTAAGTCCTTTCCTAGATGCTACAATTGCTAGAACTATAATGGGAAACACTGAAACTCCTAATGAATATATTGCTACACTGTTAGTTCACCTGAGTCTAGAGAGAGCTATGATCTTGATGAAGGTTATATTGAAATGACTGATGAATTTATTGAAGAATGTTGAAACACTCATGGTGCAAGTGCTATTAAGAGTCTTCTTGAGAGACACACTATTAGACCTATTTTCTCCTGATGCTAATTTTGCCACATCCCACATAAACATTAAAGACAAGGATTATGATTTCTCTCTTTATTTATCTTA
Source organism: Avena atlantica (assembly GCA_910589765.1). Classification (NCBI taxonomy): domain Eukaryota; kingdom Viridiplantae; phylum Streptophyta; class Magnoliopsida; order Poales; family Poaceae; genus Avena; species Avena atlantica. The sequence goes on from OU342734.1 coordinate 67,399,199, forward strand.
CATAACAATTATTGAGAAAGAACCTTTTTGTGGAATAAAAAATGAAAGTGTTGTGGCACATATGACTGATCTCTCTACTATGAGTGGCTTATTTTTTGATGATATTAAAATGCGCACCTACTTTGTTGCTAAAATTTTCCCTTTCTCATTAAAAGGTGAGGCTAAAGCTTGGCTTAATAATTTACCTCCTGGGTCTATTGATAATCCTGATTGCTTTATTAATACTTTCCTTCAGAAATATTTCCCTCCTAGTGCTCAACATGCCATTTTGCAGGAACTTTTTGATTTTAAACAGGGAAAAGAGGAGAAATTGCCTGAATCATGGGCAAGGTTTTGTGCTTTAATTCAAGCACAGCCTTGATGTCAAATACCTAAAAATGAGCTTCTTGATGTATACTATAATGGATTAACAGATGAATCTAGGACATACCCAGATCGTTCTGCTGATTATGTTTTCAGGAAGACAATTTCTAAAGAAGCTAAGGAATTAATGGCTAAAATAAGCAAGAATTATGATGATTCGACTACACCTAAGCCAACTACACCTGAGCCAACTACACATGAGCCAACCCCAACACCAACACCAAAGAAGAGGGGAGTGAATGAATTAAATGATGAAGTGATGAAGGAAGCTAAAAAAGTCTTAAGCAGAAGGGTATTAAATCTAAAGATGTGAAGAATTTACGTCCTATAGAAGAATTATGTAAGCCAACCTCTCACTCATCCACTATTGAGGTACACTCTCTTCAGCATTTTGATGAAGGTAATATTCCTTAATCTAAACCTCCTGATCAATGCTTAGAAGAATTTGATGTTTATGTTGTGAAGCAAGATAATTTTAATAAGAGAGTGCAGAATCATTTAATGCAAAACTCTAGAGCTATTAATAAGTTGAAAGATATTATGGAAAGAACCGCCAATGATGTTAAAATGCTTGTTAAACATTTCCAAATGGTTCAAATTGATCAGCTTACTAAAGTACAAAAATATTTGCTAGTAAATGCTTCTAAAGAAAAAACGAGCTTATGAAATTAGAACTAGAAGCGACGTTTCCACCCAGGACCCCTTATATCCTGAGGGACATCTTAAAAGAATTGAGCAGGATTCTCAACAAGTTGAAAATAGTGGTACTTCTTCTAACAGAAAGAAAAAGAAACATAAAAGAGTTGTGGAATCTTCTGAACCCGCTATAAATCCTAATAGTATATTTGTCTCTGATGCCTAAACTGAAAGTGGTAATGATAAAAATGATGCTCCTTATAAGGAAGAAATATAAGAAGAACCTGAAAGGCACACTAAGAATACTAAGTACACTAAATAAGATTTTGTTGCTAATAAACATGGTAGTGAAAGAGAGCCTTGGGTACAAAAACCATTGCCTTTTCCCGATAAGAAACACAAGTAAAAAGAAGAACAACACTATAACAAGTTTTGTGAGTGGATGAAACCTTTGTTTTTGCAAACCTTTGACTGATGCTATTAAATTGCCTCCTTATTCAAAGTATATGAAGGATATTGTCTCTAATAAAAGGAAGATTCCTAATGAGGACATTTCCATTTTGCTTGCTAATTATTCCTTCAATGGTAAGGTTCCAAAGAAACTTGGAGACCCAGGGATTCCAACTATTCCTTGCTCTATTAAAAAAAGTGTGTTAGAACTGCTTTGTGAGATTTGGGAGCAGGAGTTAGTGTTATGCCTTTTTCTCTCTATAAGAGAATTCAACTGGAAAATTTGATACCAACTGATATATCTTTGCAAATGGCTAATAAGTCTACTACTATTCATGTTGGTATATGTGAGGATGTTCTTGTTCAAGTGGCTCATAATTGTTTGATATTAACTGACTTTGTTGTGCTTGCAATGCCTAAAGATGATAATATGTCTATTATTCTTGGGAGACCTTTTCTTAATACTGCAGGTGCTGTCATTAATTGTAACCAAGGAAAGGTAACTTTTAATGTTAATGACAAGGAGCATACTATCTATTTCCCCAAGAAGATTTATCAGAATTATGGCCTAAATTCAATTGGAAACATTGAAGGCATCAAAGTTGGAGAAATATATTTTCCTATTCCACAAGACAATTATGAAACTATTATGATTGGGACTATTGCTATCAAGATTGAGGTAACATAATCATTTAGTGAAATGCAAAGTTTTGTTTCGTATAAAATTGTTTTGGTAACAAGACTTGATGAACCTTGTTAACAAAGGTATTTTAATGAACAAAACAATGTTTTCAACATGATTATCCTTGCTCACTTTTATTTTCTCTATCCCAATCTTTGCTCTTCACCTTGTTCATCTTTATATTGCTAGTTGCTTCCTTATTAGAGTGTCTTAGAACTTCTGTAGTTTTTTGTTTAGATTTGTTTTTGAATCATTCCAAAATCATCTTTCTGCAAGAAAATCATTTATCAATACCTGAATATTGCTCAGAAATAAAGTTTCTCGGAAAATTACAGAAAATTCATATTAACTTTTTACGTCAAAAATGGGGCAGAGGGGCAGCTAGAGTGACCCAGGGGGCCCACCAGGCAGGCAACCACCTGGTGGCGTGGCCACACGAGGGGCGTGCCTAGCCATGGTGTGGGCCACCCTAGCCCTCCACTTATTCTCCCTCCTGCCTCTTCTTTCTCTCTCTCTCCCGAGAAAACACCATTACATTGCTCAAACCCTTGTTCTTGTTGTTCTTGCTTGTGATTTTTGATCTCTTTGCTCAGCCCACCTTTGCGGTTGAGAATTGGAGCATTTGTTCTTTGGTATGTGACTCCTTCGGTTGTCCAAGTAGATTTGTGATTAGTGGATTATATCTCGAGTATTTTGCTACTTCAGGTGACAGGTTATGTGATCTTGCATGCTTGTTCTTTACTTAGAAAAATTATTTTGATGCATGTTTAGCCCTCTTGGAAGTTCCCATGGTAGTTCCTTTTGTTGTGTAATCACTTTGCAATTACCTTCTTGTGATGCATGTCTAAATTTCAGAAAAGGAGATGAATGAACACCAACTCAACCAACATGAACTATGGGTTCCTGAGGTCATGAAAGTCCACCATGAGGAGGAAGTTTTTCCTTCCATTTATCCATGCCCCGAATTCATGAGGGCAGCAGGAATTTTTCAAGATTTCCAGACTCTAATTTCTAATACAGGACTGGAGCATTTTGTGGGAAATGAACCTTACCAATATGTGAAACTAACTATGTCTGTGGTGCAGAATTTTGGATTTTGTTGGTCTTTGCCTAACCCCATGGTTCATTACAAATTTTACAATGTAGCTGTCAATCTTCCTTTTGATGATTTTTGTGCAGCTATCAAAGTGCCACAGTGGGGTTCACGCGAGAGGATTGGGGAGTGGCCTATTCCACTTATGTACTTATATGCGGAAATTTTCCAAGGGAGTAGCTTCTCAAAGGAGAGTGGTAAAATTCGAAATATTCATTTCCCATCTATTTGATATTTTTCCTATTTTATTGCCAAGTGTGTTCTTGCTAGGAAGACTGCTAGTAAATTATCTTCATAAGATCTAGCTTTTATCTTAGCTGCTTTGAAACGGGATAGGACTTATAACTTGAGAGCTTTGATAGCTTTTTGCCTTGCTGCTAACCGCGATAAAGGTGGATTTGTGGAGGCCTCATTGCCTCTCGTTTATTAGCTTTGCATGGTTTAGAGCCTCATCACTCAGACTTACAGTTTACCATAGAGAGGCTTGATCTTAATTCCATGATACAACATAAATTTGTTTCTACTTGGGCTAGTTTGAGTGAGTTATCTTATGAAAAAACCTTACTCAAGAGTGGATGGAGAGGGGGTAAGTCTAAGCGGGCAGTCCCTCTGCATGCACCTCCTTTGTTTAACCTTGATACCAGGGAAGGATGGTCACTCACGGAGGAAGAACTCGACACATACATGGCGGAGCTCTCCCATCAAGAGGAGAATGTTGTAGGGGAGGCCGAATATAATTTGGTTCAGCCCTCCAACACGGGGGAGTCTTCATACCAACAGCCCACTTATGATTGTGGCTCTTCTTATTCTTCTTCACGACGGCCTGATTATGATCATTCTTATGATGACCCACCGACTTGGAGTTCCTACCCGCGTTTTGATTGATCTCCACTTAAGCCAAAATCCTAAGCTTGGGGGGAGGTATACCGACATCACACTCATCTACATATCATGTTCTGTTGGTACTTTGCATATCCATGTTTCGCTTTCTTTTTAGTTTTTGTTCTTGATTTGTTTTCGCTTTCCAAAATACAAAAAGACCAAAAAAAATTGTTTCTCTTTGTTTGCTTCTTTATCTTTTATTCTTGTTTTGCTTCACCCCCTTTTTGCCTTGGTTTGATTACTCGAAAAACCCAAAAAGATTTTTCTTTATTTGCTATTTCCTTCAGCTCTTGTCTTTAAAAATCGAAAACCCAAAAATATTTGTTGTTCTTCTTCGGTTTTGTAAAGTTTGTTGCAGGGTTCAGCGGGCCTCAGTGACTCCTTTGGAGTTTGGTTTTATCTTATTATTCAAGCCACACAAGTGAAAGACAATAATGATAATTTATGACAACTCGAGGTGTGGTAAGAGGCTGGTATGAACTCTATTTGTTTTCATTTTTGTACATATACTCATCATTGCGGGCATGCTTAGTCTATTCATGTAAGGTGTATGTTGTTTTATGGATGCTTAGTAGTTCTTGCTCTCTTATTATTAGTTCCAACTTGCTAATATTTTGTAGGATGTCATATAAATGTTTGCTTGAATTGTTGATGGGGATATGCCGAGTGGGTTATACCCAACAGGACGTTCCCTACTAGATCAAGCTCTCAGCAAGCGGGCCTGCAGGACGGCGACTGGACCGCGACCCGAAAGGGAGCCAGGCGACTAGAAGCCGAAGGCCCAGAAGCACAGCTAGTCCCAGTCGGATTAAGTCAAAACCCTCCGAGTCCTTATCTAACTCGGTTGTAGATCTATAAACCCTAGTGAGGTGACCCTATATAAACCTCCCTAGGGTATGCATAGCACTTACATTCCATCATACACCCCATCGACTCACCGCCTAGCCGCCGAGCTTGCCCTTTGTAATCTCTCAGCAATACAATCTAGCAGGAGTAGGTCTTTACCCTCCGAGGGCCCGAACCTGGGTAAAACCCTGTGTCTTTGCCCTCATCTCGCACCACGGATGGCTGGCCGCCCTTGCCCCTCATTCTACTACGCGCTGCCAATCGCAGCATCTTCCGTGGCCATTCCCACGACAATGGCGCCCACCGTGGGGCCTGGCCGGTCAGGCTTGTGTTCTGCGGTGAGACCCTACTTGCCCATCAACCGGACGGTCATCACCGGCCGCATGATCACCATCTGTGAGATCCTCCAGATCTTGCCCAGCATCTACGTCCCGGTGTCACACCTGGTCACCCACAGCGTCATCATGCCAGTCGGCACGATCAGGCTCTTCGTCGGCTTCATAGACGTCATCATCTCTGAGGACTTGGCTCTCATCGGTGAGTTGCCGCCACGTGATCGGCTCTCTGAGAGCTAGGTCCGCACCATCCACCGCCTTGCCTCCGAGTACGACTCGGCTAACATCAACGTGGTCGAGACCAACGCGGCCACGGACGACGCGGCCCTCAACGACGATGCCGACTCGGTGACCCCGGCTTCAGTCGCCGGATCCATTGTCGTCATGTCGCCAGTGGGCTCCATCACCCAAGTCTCCAACATGGGGGATTTCGAGGATCCATCCATCCTCGGGATCTTCGAGTCCGACTCCAGATCGGAGAAATTTGGCGACATCTACGCCGGATCTGGTCACTTCATCGTGACCTACATGGAAAGCGGCGCGAGTGCCCCGCCAGACCCCTTCTCCATGCCGACCCGCCAACCGCAACGGCGGGGGAGGTCGAGGAGGCGCGCCTACGCCTGGAGGAGGAAGTACACAAGGAGCAAGCCGAGCGCGAAATATTTTGCCTCGAGAAGTCCATGACGCAGGAGCTATCGCTCTACCACCAACGCCACATCAGGACGCGCCTGAACCCCACTGTTCAGGGCTTCACCCTGAACTTCGACGACGACAACGAGCCAGCTCGCGTGGTCAATCGCATGATCTGTGAGAACGTGCCGCCAGGCTTCCGCTCCCGGCCATCACCAGGTGCACCAGCGAGTGGAGCTCCCCTACCGCCACCAGGCCGCGCACCCCCTCCCAACCAGCCAAGAGTCCTCAACTCTCCGCAAGAGCAGGATGCGAATGGGCTCCCTCTATACTCCACCCTGATGGACAATGTCATCGCGGGACAAGCAGCAGACGCCAACCTCAACGTCAAAGGGGAGTGCGCGCTGCAAATTGAGTATGCCAAGGCTGTCGAGCAGCAAGTCGCACGAGCCGACTCGCGGGGGCGCATGTACTCCCGCTCCTTCGAAAGAAGGGCAGCCTGGAGCCGCCGCCCATCAATGGAGAATACCCTCAACTTCCTGCCACCCGATCCCTTACAGCTCTAGCCAAGGGCCGCGCATCCACCGCTCTCCACCAACGACCCACGACCCCTGAAAAACATGGTCGCCGCCAACGGGCAGCCAATCGACATGCGGACCCACATCATCAACTACCAAAGCAGGCGCGCATGCCAGCCCAACGACCTGAGGCATACCCTCACCAATCGCCACGACAGTGAGCCGAGGGGCTCGCTCAGTCGGCTCGCTCAGTCGAGTCGGACCCTAGTGCTTCGGACCTATGATCCGAGGTGAGAAATGCCCGATGAACTTCAAAGGGGCCGAAGGAGATCGAAAAGTACGATCCCACGTACGATCCAGCCGTGTGGCTGGACACATACCTCATGGCGATGAGAATCGCCGGCCACACTAACCTCCTCGCTACTGGCTACCTCCCCCTAATGATAGAGGGAGCAAAACACCCTCCCAGCAGACATCATCGATTCTTGGGAGGACATGCGCGAAGCCTTTGTCAGGCACTTCGAGGGCTCCTACACCTGTGCCACCACCATCGAGGACCTGAAGCGATGCATCCAGGGACTCCACGAGTCGATCTGTTGCTGGGTCCAATGGTGGAAAGACGTGTGGTTCAACGCGGCCGATATCCACCCAGATACGACGATCCACTGCTTCAAGACCTCCTGCCGCTACGAGCCCCTGGTCGCCAAGCTCAATAGAGTGTACAAGACACTCGACAACATCCCAGAACTCCTAGAGATCTCCAAGCGGTAAGGGAGGAGGATCCGAACCAAGAAACCGACGACGAGTTAGGTGGAAATCGCCGCCCAAGCGACCACGGCAACGGCAGTCAGCACGAGCTGCGCTACAGGGACACTCGGCTCATCGGCAAGCGTCGCGGTGACGGGCGAGTTGACTTCGTTGACAACGCCGGATACACGCAACGCGACCCCAAGAGCTTCCGCCACGATGGAGGCCAACACCACGATGGCGGAAACTACCAAGAGAGGCCTAAATTTGACCCCACAACCCTCCTCAACCAACCCTGTTTATTCCACAGCAGGGAGGGGAAGACCGCCACGCACACGACCACCGACTGCCACTTCCCTGAAGGAGATTGAGAAGGCACGACGCGCATGGGAGGACCCCAACAACAACCCGCCAAATGGCGGGGCATTCAGCAATGAGATCGGATTGCTCCACACCTTCACCGGGCTCGGCACCAAGCACAAAATGAAGGTCCTCGCATGCGTCATCACCGCCAACACGGTGTCCCAGGTCGACGTCCCCCCGCTCCCTCAACTAGTCCGAGCAGCGCATCACGTGGAGCCGCGAGGACCACTCGCCACAGATCGAATATCCTGGGCGAGTCGCCCTGGTGGTCAAGCCCAAAGTGGGCGACTACTGGCTCCCCAAGACATTGATGGACGATGGCAGCTCCATCAACATACTCCACCTGGAAACTTTCTAGCGGTTGTGGCTCCCGCAGTTGATGATTGAGACGACCCTCACCACCTTCCACATCATCGTCCTTGGTCGAAAGGCGTACCCTATCGGCAAGGTGACGCTGCCATTCACCTTCGGCACACCAACCAACTTCCGCACCGAGCGGATCGTCTTCGCGTTGTTCAACTTCAATAGTCCCTACCACTACGTCCTGGGCTACAAACATTCGCCAAGTTCATGGCGGCGCCGCATTACGCGTACAACATGATGAAGCTCCTAGGGCCATGAGGCATCATCACCATCCACAGCGACCCTGGCATGGCCATCGAGTGAGAGGAGAAAGGCGCACACCTCGCGGATGCCGTCATCGCTGCTGAGGCTAACCATGCAGAGGAGATCGCCAGATATGCGAGCGGTGTCGACAAAGACGAGCCCACCATACTAAAGAAACCCAACGCAGAGAACGGCGGCTCGACCGCGTTCGAGGCCACCACGCACACCCACACCGTCGAGCTAGTCCCAAGCGACTCCAGCCAGACGATCACGATCAGGACATGCATTAGCCCCGCATAGGAAAGCGCACTCATCGAGTTCCTACGTGAGAATCGCAACATCTTTGCATGGAAGCCATCTGACATGCCAGGTGTCCCGAGGGAAATCGCTGAGCACAAACTCAACGCCGACTCCAAAGCGCGACCTGTCAAGCAGTCGCTGCGGACCTTCAATAAAGAGCGCCACTGAGCAATCGCCGAGGAGGTGCAACGTCTACTCGCTGCAGGCTTCATCCGGCCCATCAAATACTATTAATGGCTGCCAAACCCAGTCCTGGTCGAAAAGAAGAACAAGACTTGGAGAATGTGTATCGACTACACAAACCTCAACAGCTCTTGCCCAAAGGAGCAGTTCATCCTCCCGCGCATCGATTAGATCATCGACTCGACCGCGGGCTCGGAGTTGATGTGCTTCCTCGATGCATACTCTGGTTACAACCAGATCAAAATGGCGATCTAGGACGAGGAGAAGACGGCGTTCACCACGCCATTCGGTGCCTTCTGTTACACCGCCATGACGTTCGGCCTCGAGAACGCCGGAGCGACCTACCAGCGGTGCATGCAGGAGTGCCTTGCGATCCAAATTGGCCGCAACATCCACGTCTACATCAACGATGTGGTGGTCAAGTCCAATCGCCAGAGCTATCTAGTCGCCGACCTGGCCAAAATCTTCGCAAATCTGCGGATGTACAAGATCAAACTCAACCCAGGGAAGTGCACCTTCGATGTACCCATTGGAAACTACTGGGGTACGTAGTCTCCAAGCGAGGCATCGAGGCGAACCCCACCAAGATCGACACGATCGCTCGGCTCGGCAAACCCGAGTGTCTCCGCGACGTCAAGAAGTTGGTCAGGCGAGCTGCGACACTCAGGCGTTTCATCCCTCGGCTAGGCAAGAAGGCGATGCCTCTCTACCGCTTAATGCGCAAGAACCCCACTTTCTAGTGGAACAAGGAGGTAGACGACGCGCTCCACGCACTCAAAGAAGTGCTACTCGGCCCCGCTACTCGCCGCCCCCGTCGACAAGGAGCTGATGCTCGTCTACTTTGCGTCATCCGAGCGAGTTGTCAGCACCGTCATGGTCATCAAACGGCCAAAGGAGGGTAAGGAGCGCCCCGTGCAGCTCCTAGTCTACTACATCGGCGAGGTCATCACCGACTCGCGGCAGCGCTACCCGCAAACCAGAAACTGGTGTACGCGATCTTCTGAGCCTAGCGACGGCAACCGTAGTACTTCTAGGAGCACCCAATCACGGTCGTCTCCTCCGCGCTGTTGCAGGACATCATCTGCAACCGCGAGGGGACAGGGCGAGTTGCCAAGTGGGTCGTCGAGATCGGCATCCATAACATCAAGTACGAGCCGTGCAAAGCAATCAAGTCGCACAGTCTTGCGGACTTCCTCGCTGACTGGGAAGAGACGCAACAGCCAGAGAAGCTGTTGTACCTACACTACTGGTCGCTTCACTTCGAAGGGTCCAAGAACGCATACGGAGCAGGGACATGAATCGTACTCACCTCCCCCAAAGGTGACAAGCTCCACTACGTGTTGTACCTCGACTTCACCTCCTGCACCAACAACATGCCTGAGTACGAGGCCCTCCTTCACGGCATGCGAGCCGTCAAGGAGATGAACATCAATCGCCTACGGTGCTACAACGACTCCGACCTCGTCGTCGTGCAAGTCGCTGGTACCTGTGACGCCGTCTCCCCCACCATGGAGGCATACCGCCAAGCAGTGGACCAGCTGGGGGGGCCTCTCCTCCGGCTACGCCGTCGAGTGGATCGACCGGCGCAAGAACAAAGAGGCTGACACCCTCTCTCGCATCGGGTCGGCTCGCCAAACGCCAAATGCCGGTGTCTTCCTCGACACCATCCACAAGCCCTCTGTCTGTCCCCCGAAGGAGATCGACCTCGGGATCCCGCTGCGATCAGAGCCTACCCTGATCGCCATGGTTGCAGAACCCAGCGACTGGACCATGCCATACGTTTCCTACCTCGAGGGAGGGACCCTGCCAGCAGACAAGACGGAGGAACGCACGATCGTACGCTGCTGCAAATCCTTCGTCATCATCAACAGCGAGCTCCACAAGCACAGCGTAACATGCATGTTCCAACGATGCGTGCAACCTGGGGAAGGATGCAAGATCCTCCAAGACATCCACGCCGGCGACTGTGCCCACCATGCCGGTGCCTGGTCCCTTGTCGCCAAAGCCATGTGACACGGCTTCTACTGGCTCACCGCGCACGCCGACGCGGTCGACATCGTCCAACGCTGCGTCGGGTGCCAAAAGTACGCCAACTAGACACACGTACCCAGCTCGACGCACAAGACCATCCCCATCACCTGGTCATTCACCGTATGGGGCATGGATATGGTGGGGCCCTTCAAGAAGGCCCCCACCGGCTACACCCACCAAGTGGGTGGAGGCCAAGCTAGTCCACAAGTGTGATGGGAAGACCGTCGCCAAATTCCTTCGCGAGCTCATGTACCGCTATGGATTCCCGCACAGCATCATCACGGACAACAGCACCAACTTCGCCAAAGGCGCCATGGCTGAGTACTGCGAGGATCATAACATACGGCTCGACCTCGCTTCAGTCGACCACCCAGAGTCCAACGGCCAGGTAGAACACGCCAACCAGAGCATCGTCCATGGAATCAAGCCACGACTACAAGTTCACCTCGAGAGAACTCCGGGATGCTAGGTCGAGGAGCTCCCGTTCGTCATCTGGGGCAACCGTACTTCCGTCAACTGATCGACTGGGTTCACGCCCTTCTTCATGGTGGATGACGCCAAAGCCGTCATGCCGACTGACCTCGAGCACGACTCGCGTCGTGTCATCAACTACACAGAGGCCAACAATGAGCTCACACGCCAAGACAGGGTCGACCAGCTCGGTGAAGCACGCGACCTGGCTCGCTCCCGCACTACCATCTACCAGCAGGGACTCCGCCGCTACCACAGCCACCGAGTCCGGACTCGCACCTTCCAGGAAGGCGACCTGGTCCTACGACTGGTCTAGGACAAGAAGGGCATGCACAAGCTCTCTCCCCCATGGGAGGGACCATTCGCCATAGGGCGAGTCCTTGGAAACAACGCCTACTACCTCATCGATGTCCGAGGCGACAAACAACTCGACGTCAAGCGGCCGTGGAATGTAAAACTCCTAAGGAACTTCTACACCAAGAAATCCGACCTGTATTTCCCTCGCCATGCAATACAAATTATTCGACTCGCACAGATTGTGTCTACTCTCCAATCCTTGTGCCACTCGCACTCGTAAATACAACATTACGCTAATCACGGAAGTCAACCCTTGGTTGCGTGACCGGCACGGCTAAGTAGTGCGACGCAAGGGCATTGACGAAATTCGGGCCTTGCATCAATCATGAAAAATGCCAACCCGGAGGCCCCATCGGAGTCGCCCCGCTCGCCTGGCCCGTCGGGCAAAGACAACCGCACTCGCTTCTCACAGCGACCTAGTCCTCCGCATCCTCGGCGCAGCGACTTGAACGGTCAAGTACCACGCTCAGGGACTCGCTCCAGTCGAAACCCATGTGGCTTGGGAACACACCAAGTATGAGAGCGCGCTGTGGACTCGCCACGCGACTGGCTCCTCTAGTCAGGTGGAGCGAAGCGCCAAGTACAACGTGCTCCGTCCTCACCTACCTTGGACGCGCCAAGATAATAAGCCTATGGGTTCAGTTTCAACTCAAATAAATCATCCATTAAAACATAGTCTACTGTCGCAACTCCTTTTAAAAGCTAAAGTGATCAAATAGAACTCAAAAAGAAACCGATTAAGAGGCAAATGCAAATAATGGCGGAAATCTGTCAAAATAGACTAACAGGTAAATACCAATTTTTTTGAAAATATTATGTTGCTCAAATAAAAAAGAGCAAAACTAACGAAAGTTTGTTAAATACCAGGGGCATCCACACAAAAATTTATAGATCAATAAAATGTTCTGGGATTTTTCACGATTGTTTACAGCGAAGCACATAAATCTGTTTCAGGACAGCAACTTCCCCAAATCTTACTTCCCTCTCATTAGAGGCTACTCTTGACACAAAAACCAAACAAAAAGGATAAGGAGAGGTCGCTATAGATGTAACAACTTCCGAGACTCAAATAAACAAAAATAAATTGAAAGCAAAAATATAATGGGTTGTCTCCCAAAAGCTCTTTCTTTATAGCCATTAAGATAGGCATGATAATTTCAATGATTCTCACATAAGAATTATGAATTGAAGTAAAAAAGAGCATCAATGAGAAAATATAAAACAAATTTAAGTCTAACCCACTTCCTATGAAAAATAATCTTGTAAAGAAACAAGTCGTGAAAGCACAAAGCAACAAGCATAGGAAAGCAAAACAAGTGCAACTTCAAAAAATTCAACATAAACGGATGAAACTTAATATCGTTGAGATGCATAAAATAGTGTTTCCCTATCTCATAATAAGTTTTAGTACCATCATGAATAAAATTAACAAAATAACTATCACATAAAACATTCTTATCATGAGCCACATGCATACAATAATTATTACTCTCCACATAAGAATAGTCATTCTTATTAATTGTAGTGGGAGCAAATGCAACAAAATAGCTATCATTATTATTCTCATCACCATAATCATCAAATATAGGAGGCATATTGTAATCATAATTAATTTTCTCCTCAACAGTAGGTGGACTGAAAATATCATATTCATTATTGTAATCATCATATATTGGAGGTATAGTATCATCATAGCAAATTTTCTCCTCCAAAGCTGGGGAACTAAAAAGATAATTTTCATAAAAACTAGCTTCCCCAATCTTAGACGTTTCCATAGCATTAGCAATAATGGTGTTCAAAGAATTCATAGTAATAACATTCTATTAGCATGCAAATAAAGTTCCATAGGTTTTTTAATTTTCTCTTCAAACACTTCATGTCCTAACTCAAGATAAATACTATAAAGCTCTGTAATTTTTTTGTTGTTTTCCATTAAGCCTAACTAGCGAAAATAAAAACAAGAAACAAAATATATAATTTCAGAATCTAAAGGAAATAACTTCGAGCACTCACACACCAGCAACAGTACTAGAAGATAGCTTAGTAGCCAGAGGATGTGAGTACCTTTTACCTTACCTCCCCGGCAACGGCGCCAGAAACGAGCTTGATGTCTATGCACGCTTCTATTCTTATAGATAATGTTGGGCCTCTAAGTGCAGATTTAGAACAGCAGCAAGTTTCTCTTAAGTGGATCACCCAAGGTTTATCGAACTCAGGGAGGAAGAGGTCAAAGGTATCCCTCTCAAGCAACCCTGCAATCAGGATACAAGAAGTCTCTTGTATCCCCAACACACCCAATGCACTTGTCAGGTGTATAGGTGCACAAGTTTGGTGAAGAGATAGTGAAATACAAGTAATATGGATGATTATAAGTGGTAATTGCAATCTGAAATAAAAATGGTAGCAAGCAAACATGTAACATGACTGATTTTAAACGGTGTTTCAATGCTTAGAAACAACACCTAGGGATCATACTTTCACTAGTGGACACTCTCAATAAACATATAATATCATCTCTTCATTATGCTACCTTGAACTACTCTCTGGTTGGAAGGTGTAGGGCTATAACAGCACTCCTTAAAGTCCACATTCCCCATCTAGATAACCCCTCACTGTCACCTTGAGCGCTAGATGGTTCCAACAAACACCACAATTTCATAGAGACATCCAACTCAAATTATAACTCATGATAAGTATTTCTGTAATATTTATCCTAAGAGACACACACGGTTGATACGTCGTAAACGTATCTATAATTTTTTAGGTCCCATGCTTGTTTAGTATCCACTTTGCTTTGCTTTGTCTATACTTTGAGGTATTTTTATATGTTTTCTGGGACTAACCTATTAACAAGATGACATAGTGCCAGTTGTCTGTTTTCTTCTGTTTTTGGTTTCAGAAAAGGCAGACAATCAATATTCTCGGAATTGGAGGGACAAAAGCCAAAGTCAATATTTTACCGTGGGAAACACGTAGCCAGAAGACAAGACGGAGAAGAGCCACCAGGGGGCCACACCCCTACAGACTGTTTCGTGGAAGATTGATCGGGTACTTAGGGTTTTGGTATCGAGGGCTTCTTATAGGCAAAGAGGAGAGACAGGGGGGAACTCAGGGTGGCCGCACCCTGGCCGCGCGGCCAGGCCTGGCCTGCTCCTAGGAGTGTGGCCACCCTAAGTGCCCCCTACCTCGCCTCTTTGCCTATAAGAAGCCCTCGATACCAAAACCCTAAGTACCCGATCAATCTTCCACGAAACAATCTATAGCCGCCGCCACCATCGTCCCTAGATCAGTGGATCTGAAGCTCTTCCCGGCACCCTGCTGGAGGGGAGATCATCCCGGAGGCCTTCTTCATCACCATGCCAGCCTTCGGTATGATGTGTGAGTAGTTCCACCTTGGACTACGGGTCCATGTAGTAGCTAGATGGTTGTCTCTCCTCCTTTGTGCTACCATGTTTAGATCTTGTGAGCTCCGTTCATGATCAAGATCAACTATTTGTAATAATGGATGTTGTGTTTGCGAGGATCCGACAGATATTGAGATTACTATGTCAGATTGATTACTGGTTTTGTCTTATTGATTCTATCATGTCTGTATTGTTTGTGATCTTGCATGCTCTCCGTTTCTAGTAGCTATCTTGGCCAAGTAGATGATAGTGACTCCAAGAGGGAGTATTTATGCTCGATAGTGGGTTCATGCCTCTATTTAATCTAGCGAAGTGACATAAATATCTAAGGTTGTAGATGTGTTGTTGCTACTAGGGAGAAAACAACGGTATCTTGTTCATGGAACAAGTGGATTGTTTACCTTACACACTTTGCTTAAAGCAGTTATCCGTTGCTTGCAACTTAATACTGGAGGGGGTTCGGATGATAACCTGAAGGTGGATTACTAGTCATAGATGAAGTTGGATATCGGCCTATGTATATTGTTGTATTTCCCAATCAAATCTCATAGGATCATGAATGTCTAGTATTTCTAAGTTATGCCTTGCTCTGTCCTGTCAATTGCCCTGATGTAATTTGTTTACCCAGCATGCCATGTTTGTTTATCTTAAGAATAACACCTCTAGTGAACTATGGATCCCTGTGCAATATTTACCATTGATACATCTTCCACTGTTACTATTTACTTTCTATAAACCACTATTTCCTTCCACAACATACAGTTAATCCTTCATTTTCAGCAAACCGATGAGATTGACAACCTCACTGTTTGTTGGGGCAAAGTCTTGAGTTTGTGTTGTGCAGGTTTCCAAGTTGCTAGCAACACCTTTGAGTCGTTTCCTTCCTCCTACTGGTTCGATAACCTTGGTTTGTTACTGAGGGAAAACTTGCTGCCGTGCTCATCATACCTTCCTCTTGGGGTCGTCCAACGAAGCTCTACATTCAACTCAGACACCATCAAGGTTTTTTGGCGCCATTGCCGGGGAGGCTAAGGACAGCTTCACAAGGGGAGTCCTTCACAACCTTTCTCTTTACTTTGTTTTTGTTTTTCTTAGTTTCTGTTGCTTGGTTTTGTTTGCCTCTTTTTATCAAAAACTCCATAAAATTAGTTTCGTTTGGTTTGATTTTTCTTATCAAAAACACAAAAAATTAGTTCCTACTTTAGTTGCTACCATATCTGGTTTTGGTCCAATCACTGTGTCACCTATGGAAAGGATCTTTACTTTCAAGCAAGAAAGTGAAGAGAGTTTCAAAGAATCTTGGTCTAGAATCTCTAATTTACAAGGGAAAACTGAGCCTAGTATGTGTCTTAGCTTGGTTATTAATAGTTTATACCATGGTCTTGCTCTTTGTTATAGATATGCTTTGGATGTTGTAGCTGGGAAAGATATTTTTTGATGTACTGAGAATGAAGCTTTGGATGCTATAAATAAGTTGATTATAATTTATAATATGCCTAGCAAGTCTGATTCTTCCTTTATAAACATCTATGCTAGGTTGAACACTCTTGAGACTAGTATAGTTGCTTTGAAAGATTGCTATAACATGCTTAGAGAGAATAATGATTATGTTCCAATAAATTCTGATCCTTCAGAATG
Organism: Avena atlantica; assembly: GCA_910589765.1. Classification (NCBI taxonomy): domain Eukaryota; kingdom Viridiplantae; phylum Streptophyta; class Magnoliopsida; order Poales; family Poaceae; genus Avena; species Avena atlantica. The sequence continues at coordinate 67,415,734 of OU342734.1, forward strand.
GTTTCCTACAATAAAAGTTGCTATAGATAGTGAAACTTTTGATGCTCGTTGTGATATCATGTCTGATTTTTTTGTTATGCCTAAAGATATCTATGAGTCTTTGAATCTTTGGGGACTTTCGGAAGGAGGAGAAGAAATATCTCTTACCAATAATGCAAATTTATTACCCATTGGATTAGCTTAAGGTGTGTTTACAAAAATCTCAGGTAAAGTGGTGTGTACTGATTATCTTGTTATTGAATGTGTAGGAAAAGGACAAATTACACTTGGAAGATCCTTGATGAAACACCTTGGAGCGATAATAGATGTGGGAAAAGGCATTATGCATTATGCTTCTCCAATAAGCAATTATATATTCCCTAAAGAGAAGAAGAGAGGTAAAAAAAGGTAGGACCAATAAAGTTGATGTTAATGCTTCTTCATTTGAAAATACTTGATTCTTGCTTCTTGTGCCTAACTTAAAGGCATTAAAGAAAAGTACTTATTGGGAGATAACCCAAAAGTTTTCTTGAGTATTGGAAGTTATTACCTCTGTAATAACCTCTCCTTATCCTTTTTATTTGATTTTTGTGCCAAGAATAACCTCTAATGAGAGGGAAGTAATGGCGAGTTGTTGTCCCGAAACAGATTTTTGTGCTCCACCATAAAAATTCGTGTAAACTCTCTGTAAGTCGGATTGATCTGTAATTGTGTGAATAAATCCCCCAGGTTGTTAGCTAACTTTCGTTAGTTCAGGACTTTTTGATTTGAGCAACAGAAGGTAATCTAAAAAATTGGTTTCTACCTGCTGGTATGTTTTGACAGATTTCTGTCATTATTTGCATTTGATTCTTATTGATTCCTTTTTGGGTTCTTTTTGGGAAATTGATATTTTTGAGGGAATTTCTACAATATATTGTGTTTATAGTGAGAGTTTTGCTGTTTTGAAAATAAACCCCAAAGGTATATTATCTTTTGAATACACTAATGTTGCTAATGAAGATTGTTTGAAGTTTTGTATGAAGGAAAAATTTCAAGTGTAGAGAAAGAATGATGTAATGAGATGAAGAATGGACAAAAGCTCAAGCTTGGGGATGCCACCCTGGTGTCACCCCAAGAAATATCCAAGAGGTACAAGCGTCAAAGCTTGGGTATGCCCAAGGCATCCCCTTCTTCATCAATAAAAAGCTCAGGTCTGTCTAGACACTTTGTTTCTATTGTTCCATGCACAGTTGTGTTGTCCTTAGAGCGTCTTAGTTTTTGTTTGCTTTGCTTAAAGCAGTTGTCTGTTGCTTGCAACTTAATACTGGAGGGGGTTTGGATGATAACCTGAAGGTGGACTACTAGTCATAGATGCAGTTGGATGACGGTCTATGTATATTGTTGTATTGCCCAATCGAATCTCATAGGATCTTTTTGTCTCGTATTGCGTTGTTATGCCTTGCTCAGTTCATGTCAATTGCCCTGCTGTAATTTGTTTACCCTTCATGCCATGTTGTTTATCTAAGGAGAGCACCTCTAGTGAAATATGGACCCCGGTCCAATATTTACCATTGATACATCTTCCAATGTTACTTGTTTACTTGCTGCAAACCATTCATTACCTTCCACACCATACAGTTAATCATTTGTTACAGCAAATCGGTGAGCTTGACAACCTCACTGATTCATTGGGGCAAAGTCTTGAGTTTGTGTTGTGCAGGTTTCCATGTTGCTTGCAACACCTTTTAAACGTTTCCTTCCTTCTTCTGCTTCGATAACCTCGGTCTCTACTCAGGTAAACTTGCTGCTATGCTCATCACGCCTTGCTCTTGGGGTTTCCAATGAAGCGTTCCACGACAACACCGGGTGCGCGCATCAAAATATTTCTGGCACCGTTGCCGGGGAGTATAAGGATGTCTTCACAAGGGGAGTCCTCCTCAAACTTTCTCTTTAGTTAGTTTTTAGTTTGCTTAGTTACTTTTTCTTGGTTTTGTTTGCCTCTTTTTATTAAAAACTCAAAAAAAAATTAGTTTGGTTTTCTTTCTCTTATCAAAAACACAAAATAATTAGTTCCTTCTCTAGTTGTTGGTATGTTATTGCCTTGCTTAGTCATGCTTTCTATCAATGGATGGTTTCTTTGAAACTAGTTCTTATTGGCAAGGTGGGTTCATGGAAGAACAAAAGTATTATTATAAGGAATGTCGTTTGTCACAAAAAGGGAAACACTTATGGGAATAAATTGATAAGTTTAATACTATTGCTAGAGACGTGTTCTCTACTTATAATGCTAATTATTGCTTTGATAAATCTTGTTTTTGTAGGAGGTATAAGCACCTTCCTTTTCAGTGTGAGTATAATGATAATGTTACCATATATTCTTATGTTAAGGGAAATTATGACTTTTATGATGTGGAACAAATTGAAGAATTTATTGCTTTCAAGGGTGCATTTTAACTTGCTAGTTTGCTTGAAAATACTGATGATGCACCTTATGAATATGAGGTTTATGAGATAATTAAATTTTTCTTTGATAATTACAAGGAATAAAATGGCTATAATCTTGAATATTTTAATAGGTGTTTTCCACAAATGGAAGAGACTAATGCCTTGCAGGAGCCTATGGAAGAAGAAATTGCTGAAATTGAAAGCTAATTAGATGAAAAAGAGGAGGAGAGTGATGGTCAAGAGGAGGAAGAATGGATCTACCCATGTCTACCTTCTAATGAGAGTAACTCTTTAACTCTTACATTATTTGATTGTCCCCCATGTTTACCAAAGGAGGATGAATGTTATGTTCCTGTGGATTCTTTTGAAATATCCGCTATGGGTAAAACTTGTGATAATAGTTATGGTCATGTTATCTATGATAATCCTATATTTGTGCTAACTTCGAAATGCATGGTACTAAGGAGTTTTTCTTAGAAAAGTTTATGATAAATCTCTAGATGATGGTCCTATGTTGAATGATCATTTACCTTATTATAAAATTACTAAAAGTGGGTTTGAAGGTTTTAATCTATTTTTGAGCTTGATAAAAATTATGCGTTTGTAGATCATGAAAAGCATGCTTTATGTGATAGTTATATTGTTGAGTTTATTCATGATGCTACTGAAAGTTATTATGAGAGAGGGAAACATGGTCTTATGTATCTCAACAATATTAAGTTTCCCCTCTTTATGTTGAAAATCTTGAAGTTGCACTTGTTTTGCTTTTCTATGCTTGTTGCTTTGTGCGTCTTTGATTTATTTTCTTACAAGATTCCTATGCATAGGAAGTTGGTTAGACTTAAATGTGTTTTGAAATTTGCTTCTTGATGCTCTCTTTTACTTCGATTCATATTTCTTACGTGAGCATCTTTTCAAACTATCATGCCTAACTTAAAGGCGTTAAAGAAAAGTACTTTTTGGGAGATAACCCAAGAGTTTCCTTGAGTATTGGAATTTATTACTTCAGTAATGACCTCTCCTTATCCTTTTTGTTTGCTTTTTGTGCCAAGAATGACCTCTAATGAGAGGGAAGTAAGATTTGGGGAGTTACTGTCCCGAAACAAATTTCTGTCCTCCACCATAAAAATTTGTGAGGAGTTTCTGTAAGTTGGATTGAGTTGAAAATTTACGAATAAATCCCCCAGTATGTGAGATAACTTCAGTTAGTTCATCAATTTTTGATTTGAGCAACAGAAGATTTTGGAAAAAATCGGTTTCTACCTGATGGTCTGTTTTGACAGATTTCTGCCATTATTTCCATTTGCTTCTTATTGATTCCTTTTTTAGTTCTCTTTTGGGGAATTGAGCTTTTTAAAGGAGTTATTATAGTAGCTTTTGTTTTTATTTAAAAGTTTTGCTGTTCCAAAGCTTAGCCCAAAGGTCTATTATCTTTTGAATACACTAATGTTGATAATGAAGATTGTGTGAAGTTTTGTGTGAAGGAAAATTTTTGAAGTGTAGAGAAAGAATGATGTAATGAGATGAAGAATGGACAAAAGCTCAAGCTTGGGGATGCCACCCTGGTGTCACCCCAAGAAATATCCAAGAGGTACAAGCGTCAAAGCTTGGGTATGCCCAAGGCATCCCCTTCTTCATCAATAAAAATCTTAGGTCTTTCTAGACACTTCATTTTTATTGTTTCATGCACAAGTTGTGTTGTTCTTGGAGCGTCTTAGTTTTTATTTTTTTATTTTTGTTTGCTTGAATAAAGTATTTGTACCCCCGTTCTCACTGTGTTGTTTCAAATAAGTTGATTGGTGTTGGAGAGGAGTAGAAAGTTCTTGCTTGAATAGTACAAGAGGAGCTTGCTTTGACTGTGACTTAGACTTTAGCATGTCATGCTAGATGTTTTTTTTGTCCTTATGCTTAGTGAATATTTCTGTAGCATGACTTGTTCCAAACAATTAGGATTGCTTAATGTGCCTTGAAGGAATCATGCGCTGTTTTAGCATACAAAAGCATAGTATTGTGGTATTCTCCTTTGATGCTTTATTTGGGTTGACTTAGCACATGCTTACGCCATGTTATGACTATGAACCAGTCACCATAGCCTCTATGATCATTTAGTCCTTGGATTGTAGTACCACTTTATGCTTTGATTAGTAATGTTTTTTCTCTCTGCATGATTATGGCCATTATTGCTCTCTTAGTTGATCGCTCCTAGTCTTTTGCTAGCCTCCAATTGTATGAGTAAGCTCTACTCATGCATACAACTTCCAAGAAACCAAGTTATTCCAAAGTGTCCACTATAAATTCCTATGCATGGCGTGTTACACCATTCCAAGTATATTCTTGTTTTCATCTACCTTCCAATTAAAAAGTATGTTCGTTATATGAAAACTTAGTGATTAAAGCTCTCACAAACTTGATGGCATACTTTATTTTTTTCCCCTAATAAACTTGAACCATTGTGTCATCTATGTTGTATATGCTTGCACTTATACGTTGGAATTAGCAGAACCATGCTGTCATGGGGAATGCTTTCAACATTGCAATTATACATTGTACACAGTTGATATCATGCTCTTTTGTTTATGGATGTCGTCGGTGTGAAATGAAAGGGGAGCTTGTAAGTCCATGGAGTTCTGTATGTGTGTTAGAGAAACGCCTGGGCCGCTAGCCTAAGCCATGCCTAATCATGGTGGAAACATGCAGCATCACCATAATGAGCAATCTATGAAGCATTCTTCTTATAAAAAAAGAGATAGAAAAAGAGTTTGAGAAAAATAAAAATAAAAGATGAGAAAAGAGGAAAGAGAGAAAAAGCACCATTTTCCCATGGTAAATAAGAAGATTGCTGAGATGCTCATTATCTTCTTGCCTTTTCATTTTGATTATGGGATAGCTCATGTATCATGTGCAAGGTCTACCCCGTTGGCGGTTCTCTATGATACACATGTACTTACTATGACAAGAACTTACCGGTAACTAAACTTATATTCAAGTGAAATGAGATTGCCCTTATACTTTATCAAGCATATAATCCATAGTTTGTTCACTTTAACCTTAATCACTTCAAGATGCTTATGATAGGGGCAATGAGAGCTGAAAGCTAACAAGTACCATAATTTTTTAAGCTCTTTTTTAGACTTGAAATCACTGCTTCCCTTTATGAAGGGCCTTTCTTCCACCATTATATTGTGTCTCCACCTTCTATACTTAGGCACCAATTAAGAGAGCACAGTTGCCATTCTTAGTTCTATGTGCATTGTCCCATAACTTATTGATTGATTCATATTGTTGATATTGCTTGTTCTTGAACTATTTGTATCTAGTCACTCTTATGAACTTTGAAGGTGTCCTATGCATATATTTGATACTCCATGAGGGACAAGCTGAATGCCACTATGCTATGTTTTCTATATGTGAAACAAACAAACGTTTTTCAATGCATGCTATTCATGAATCTTTGTTTGTAACCTTTCATGTTGCATGCATAGTTACTATGTCTTATTGTTAGAACTCCATCTTTCATGCTCATGTTTAGAGTACTTTGATCCCAACTTTCAATGCTTGGAAATGGTTTGATCTTGATTTTGATCGTGCATGTCACCTCAAAAATTATTCTTTTTATCACTTACCTACTCGAGGATGAGCATGAGTTAAGCTTGGGGATGCTTGATACGTCGTAAACGTATCTATAATTTTTGATGTTCCATGCTTGTTGAGTATCCACTTTGCTTTGCTTTATCTACACTTTGACGTATTTTTATATGTTTTCTGGGACTAACCTATTAACAAGATGCCAAAGTGATAGTTTCCTGTTTTATTCTGTTTTTGGTTCCAGAAAAGGCAGAAAATCAATATTCTTGGAATTGGACAGGACAAAAGCCAAAGTCAATATTTTAACGTGGGGAACACGGAGCCAGAAGACGACATGGAGAAGATCCACCAGCGGGCCACACCCCCTGGCCCGCGCATGGGGGGTAGGTGCAGCCACCCTGGGTTCCCCCTGCCTCGCCTCTTCGCCTATAAGAAGCCCCCGATACCAAAACCCTAAGTACACAATCAATATTCCACGAAATAGTCTGTAGCCACCGCCACCATGGTCCCTAGATCAGGGGGATCTGAAGCTCTTCCCGGCACCCTGCCGGAGGGGAGATCATCCTGGAGGCCTTCTTCATCACCATGCCAGCCTCCGGTAGGATGTTTGATTAGTTCCACCTTGGACTACGGGTCCATGTTGTAGCTAGATGGTTGTCTCTCCTCCTTTGTGCTACCATGTTTAGATCTTGTGAGCTTCGTTCATAATCAAGATCATCTATTTGAAATCATGCATGTTGTGTTTGCGGGGATCCGATGGATATTGAGATTACTATGTCAGATTGATTAATGGTTTTGTCTTATTGATTCTATCATGTCTGTGTTGTTTGTGATCTTGCATGCTCTCCGTTTCTAGTAGCTATCTTGTCCAAGTAGATTCTAGTGACTCCAAGAGGGAGTATTTATGCTCGATAGTGGGTCCATGCCTCTATTTAATCTGGGGAAGTGACAAAAATCTCTAAGGTTGTAGATGTGTTGGTGCTACTAGTGAGAAAACAATGGTCTCTTGTTAATGGAACAAGTGGATTATTTACCTTACACACTTTGCTTAAAGAAGTTATCCGTTGCTTGCAACTTAATACTGGAGGGGGTTCAGATGATAACCTGAAGGTGGATTACTAGTGATAGATGCAGTTGGATGGCGGTCTATGTATCTTGTTGTATTGCCCAATCAAATCTCATAGGATCATGAATATCTAGTATTGCATTGTTATGCCTTGCTCTGTCCTGTCAATTGCCATGCTATAATTTGTTTACCCAGCATGCCATGTTCGTTTATCTTAAGTAGAACACGTCTAGTGAACTATGGATCCCGGTCCAATTTTTACCATTGATACATCTTCCACTGTTACTGTTTACTTTCTGCAAACCACTATTACCTTCCACACCATATAGTTAATCCTTTGTTTCCAGCAAACCGATGAGATTGACAACCTCACTGTTTGTTGGAGCAAAGTCTTGAGTTTGTGTTGTTTAGGTTTCCAAGTTTCTAGCAACACCTTTGAGTCGTTTCCTTCCTCCTACTGGTTCGATAACCTTGGTCTCTTAATAAGGCAAAACTTGATGCGGTGCTCATCATACCTTCCTCTTGGGGTCTTCCAACGAAGCTCTACATTCAACTGAGCCACCGTTAATGGTGTGCACACTGTCACCTTCACACACGTGGGACAAGGTGTCTCTGGAGATTACATTAATAAAAGCACTTGAGTAGCATAATGGATCTACTTATTCAACTAGATTACAAAGCTCATGACCACAATAAGATCACGCACAGAGAGAGAGATGAACACATAGCTACCGGTAGAGCACTTAGCCTCGAGGGAGAAATACTCCCTCCTCATCATGGGAGTCAACAACGGCGATGGAGATGGCGGTGGAGTCGATGGAGATGGCTCTTGGGGCAATTCCCCATCCCGGCAGGGTGCCGGAATAGAGACTTCTATCCCCCGAATCTCGTCTTTGGTGGCGGCGGCGTTGGGGAACTTTTCGTGGAATTTTGATCGGGTATTTAGGGTTTTTTCCTCGGGGCAATTTATAGGCGAAGGGGCAAGGTCGGTGGAGGCTTGAGGGGCCCACACCATATAGTGGTGCGGCCAGGGGGCCCGCGCGGCCACCTGGTGTGGTTTCTTCGTGGCTACTCTTCGTCTCCCCTTTGGACTCTGTATCATGTCAAGAAAAATAGAAACTTTGGATTTTGTTTCGTCCAATTCCGAGAATATTTCTTTACTAGATTTTCTGAAACCAAAAAAAGAAGAAAACGGGAACTGGCACTATGGCATCTTTTTAATAGGTTAGTTCCAGAAAATGTATAAAAATGCCTCAAAGTACAGACAAAACAAAAGATAGTTGGTACAAACAAGCATGGAGCATCAAAAATTATAGATACCTTCACGACGTATCAGCCCTAGTCATCGACCTAGGTGAGTTACAACTGGTACTAGGTGAGCTACGTGTTGGTTTCTCTACTTTGAGGGCTTGTGTAATCCTCACTAGGATATGTGGTGTTTATTATCTGGATATTGCTAGAGCTGGGCGCCTCTACCCCGCTCCTATGCCTAATGTTATTTTATCTATCGAGGAAACACGTGCTTTATGACTTGCAGGTTGAGAAAAACCAACCCTAGTAGGGGATTCCGGAAGAGGATGAGGAACAAGAGGAGGAGCAAGAAGTCCCTCGTCAAGAGGAGCAGCCATCAAACCAGTTCGACAAATATCAAGATTTCCAAGAACTTGGAGGATCTATGGAGGGGATGCATAATCTCGCCCTGAACCTCCGAGAAACAATGATGCGCGCACCCGGTGTTGTCGTGGGATGATTCGTTGGAAACCCGAAGAGCAAGGTATAATGAGCACAACAGCAAGTTTCCCTCAGTAGAGACCGAGGTTATCGAACCATAAGGAGGAAGGAAACGTCTCAAAGGTGTTGCAAGCAACATGGAAACCTGCACAACCCAAACTCAAGACTTTGCCCCAACGAATCAGTGAGGTTGTCAAGCTCACCAGTTTGCTGTAACAAAGGATTAATTGTATGGTGTGGAACGTAATGAATGGGTTGCAGCAAGTAAACAAGTAACAATGGAAGATGTATCAATGGTAAAGATTGGACCAGGGTCCATAGTTCACTAGAGGTGCTCTCCTTAGATAAACAACATCGCATGAAGGGTAAACAAATTATAGCAAGGAAATTGACAGGAACAGAGCAAGGCATAACATTGCAATACCAGACACAAAGATCCTATGATATTCGATTGGGCAATACATCAATACACATAGACCGCCATCTAACTACATCTATGACTAGTAGTCCACCTTCATGTTATCATCCGAACCCCCTCCAGTATTAAGTTGCAAGCAACAGACAACTGCTTTAAGCAAAGTGTGTAAGTAAACAATCCACTTGTTCCATGAACAAGGGACCATTGTTTTCTCCCTAGTGGCAACAAAACATCTACAACCGAAGAGATTTCTGTCACTTCCCTTGGAAACTAGAGGCATGAACCCACTATCGAGCATAAATACCCCTCTTGGACTCACTAGCAACTACTTGGCCAAGATAGCTACTAACAACAGAGAGCATGCAAGATCACAAACAACACAGACATGATTTAATCAATAAGACAAAACCATTAATAAATCTAATATAGTAATCTCAATATCCATCGGATCCCCGCAAACACAACATGCATGATTACAAATAGATTAGATCTTGATCATGAACGGAGCTCACAAGATCTATACATGAAAGCACAAGGAGGATATATAACCATCTAGCTACTACATGGACCCGTAGTCAAAGGTGAACTACTCACGCTTCATACCGGAGAAGAAGGCCTCCGAGATGATCTCCCCTCCGACAGGGTGCCGGGAAGAACTTCACATCCCCTTTATCTAAAGATGATGGTTGCGACGGCTACAGACGGTTTCGTGGAGTTTTGATCGGGTGCCTAGGGTTTCTACATCGGGGGCTTCTTTTAGGCGAAGAGGCGAGGCAGGGGCACCAGGGGGGCCACACCCTTCCCAGGCACGGGTCATCCCTAGCCGCGTCTGGGGGGTCTGGCCGCCCTGTGGCGCCGCTCCGTCTCTTCTTTTGGATTCGTGTCGCCCACGGTAAAATATTGACTTCGTCTTTTGTCTCGTCCAATTCCGAGAATATTGATTTTCTGCCTTTCTGGAACCAAAAACAGAAGAAAACATGCAACTGACACTGTGGCAACTTGTTAATAGGTTAGTTCCAGAAAAGATATAAAAACACCACAAAGTGTAGACAAAGCAAAGCAAAGTAGATACTAAACAAGCATGGAACATCAAAAATTATAGATACGTTTCCGACGTATCAAGCATCCCCAAGCTTAAATCATGCTCATCCTCGAGTAGGTAAGTGATAAAAGAATAATTTTTGAGGTGACATGCACCATGAAAACCAAGATCAAACCATTTGCAAGCATTGAAAGCTGGGATCAAAGAACTCTAAACATGTGCATGAAAGATGGAGTTCTAACAATAAGACAAAGTAACTATGGATGCAATATGAAAGGCTACAAAGAAAGATATGAATAACATGCATTGAAAAACGTTTGTTTGTTACACATACAGAAAACATGGCATAGTGTCATTCAGCTTGTCCCTCATAGAGTAGCAAATAGATGCATAGGACACCTTCAAAGTTCATAAGAGTGACTAGATACAAGTAGGACAAGAACAAGTAATATCACAATATGCATCAATCAATAAGTTTTGGGACACTGCACATTAAACTAAGAATGGCAACTATGCTCTCTTAATGGTGCCTAAAGGTAGAAGGTAGAGAGTCACTATAATAGTGGAAGAAAGGCCCTTCATAAAGGGAAGCAGGGATTTCAAGTTTCAAAAAGAGCTTCCAAAAAATAGGGTACTTGTTAGCTTTCAGCCCTCATTGCCCCTATCATAAGCATCTTGAAGTGATTAAGGTTAAAGTGAACAAACTATGGAGTATATGCTTGACAAAGTATAAGTTGGCAATCTCAAGTCCCTTGAATACGAGGGCCACACCTCATGCTACTCAACTTCAGTCACCTGTAAGTTCTTGTCATAGTAAGTACATGCGTATCATAGAGAACCGCCAACGGGGTACCCCTTGCACATGGTACAGGAGCTATCCCATAACCAAAATGACAAGGAAAGCAGACAATGAGCATCTCAACGATCTTTTTATTTACTATGTGCATAGCTTTTTATTGAAGATGCTTCACAGATAGCTCATTATGGTGATGCTGCAAGTTTCCACCATCATTAGGCATGGCTTAGGCTAGCGGCCCAGGCGTTTATCTAACACAAAATACATAACTCCATGGACTTACAAGATCCCTCTTTATTTCACACCGGTGACATCTATAGACAAAGAGCATGATATCAACTATGTACAAAGTACAAGTGCAATGTTGAAAACGTTCCCCATGACAGCATGGTTCTGCTAATTCCAACCTATAATTGCAAGCATATACAACATAGACGACACAATAGTTCAAGTTTATTAGGGGAAAAGAATATAAAGTGTGTCATCAAGTTTGTGAGGGCTTTAATCACTAAGTTTTCACATAACAAAATACTTTTTAATTGGAAGATAGCTGAAAACAAGAATATACTTGGAATGGTGTAACACACCATGCATAGGAATTTATAGTGGACACTTTGGAATAACTTGGTTTCTTGGAAGTTGGAAGCATGAGTAGAACTTACTCATCCAAGTGGAGCTAGCAAAAGACTGGGAGCAACCAACTAAGAGAGCAATAATGGCCATAATCATGCAGAGCGACAAAACATTACTAATCAAAGCATAGAGTGATACTACAAGTCAAGGACTACATGATCATAGAGTCTATGGTGAAATGTCATAGTCATAACATGGTGTGAGCATGTGCCAATTCAACCCAAACAAAACGTCAAAGGAGAATATACCATAATACTATGCTTTTGCATGCTAAAACAATGCATAATTTCTTCAAGGAACACTAAGCAATCCCAATTATTTGGAAAAATACATGGTACAACAATAATCACTAAGCATAAGGTCAAAACAACACCTAGCATGTCATGCTAAAGTCTAAGTCATAGTCAATGCAAGCTCCTCTTGCACTTCCAAGCAAGAACTTTCTACTCCTTTCCAACACCAAATGACTTATTTGAAACAACAAAGCGATAACAGGGGTACAAACTAATTTATTCAAGAAAACTAAACAAAGTAAGCAAAGCAAACAAAAACTAAGACGCTCTAAGGACAACACAACTGTGCATGGAACAATAGAAACAAAGTGTCTAGACAGACCTGAGCTTTTTATTGATGAAGAAGGGGATGCCTTGGGCATACCCAAGCTTTGACGCTTGTACCTCTTGGATATTTCTTGGGGTGACACCAGGGTGGCATCCCCAAGCTTGAGCTTTTGTCCATTCTTCATCTCATTACATCATTCTTTCTCTACACTTCAAAAATTTTCCTTCACACAAAACTTCACACAATCTTCATTATCAACATTAGTGTATTCAAAAGATAATAGACCTTTGGGCTAAGCTTTGGAACAGCAAAACTTTTAAATAAAAACAAAAGCTACTATAATAACTCCTTTAAAAAGCTCAATTCCCCAAAAGAGAACTAAAAAAGGAATTAATAAGAAGCAAATGGAAATAATGGCAGAAATCTGTCAAAACAGACCATCAGGTAGAAACCGATTTTTTCCAAAATCTTCTGTTGCTCAAATCAAAAATTGATGAACTAACTGAAGTTATCTCACATACTGGGGGATTTATTCGTAAATTTTCAACTCAATCCAACTTACAGAAACTCCTCACAAATTTTTATGGTGGAGGACAGAAATTTGTTTCGGGACAGTAACTCCCCAAATCTTACTTCCCTCTCATTAGAGGTCATTCTTGGCACAAAAAGCAAACAAAAAGGATAAGGAGAGGTCATTACTGAAGTAATAAATTCCAATACTCAAGGAAACTCTTGGGTTATCTCCCAAAAAGTACTTTTCTTTAACGCCTTTAAGTTAGGCATGATAGTTTGAAAAGATGCTCACGTAAGAAATATGAATCGAAGTAAAAGAGAGCATCAAGAAGCAAATTTCAAAACACATTTAAGTCTAACCAACTTCCTATGCATAGGAATCTTGTAAGAAAATAAATCAAAGACGCACAAAGCAACAAGCATAGAAAAGCAAAACAAGTGCAACTTCAAGATTTTCAACATAAAGAGGGGAAACTTAATATTGTTGAGATACATAAGACCATGTTTCCCTCTCTCATAATAACTTTCAGTAGCATCATGAATAAACTCAACAATATAACTATCACATAAAGCATGCTTTTCATGATCTACAAACGCATAATTTTTATCAAGCTCAAAAATAGATTAAAACCTTCAAACCCACTTTTAGTAATTTTATAATAAGGTAAATGATCATTCAACATAGGACCATCATCTAGAGATTTATCATAAACTTTTCTAAGAAAAACTCCTTAGTACCATGCATTTCGAAGTTAGGCACAAATATAGGATTATCATAGATAACATGACCATAACTATTATCACAAGTTTTACCCATAGCGGATATTTCAAAAGAATCCACAGGAACATAACATTCATCCTCCTTTGGTAAACATGGGGGACAATCAAATAATGTAAGAGTTAAAGAGTTACTCTCATTAGAAGGTAGACATGGGTAGATCCATTCTTCCTCCTCTTGACCATCACTCTCCTCCTCTTTTTCATCTAATTAGCTTTCAATTTCAGCAATTTCTTCTTCCATAGGCTCCTGCAAGGCATTAGTCTCTTCCATTTGTGGAAAACACCTATTAAAATATTCAAGATTATAGCCATTTTATTCCTTGTAATTATCAAAGAAAAATTTAATTATCTCATAAACCTCATATTCATAAGGTGCATCATCAGTATTTTCAAGCAAACTAGCAAGTTAAAATGCACCCTTGAAAGCAATAAATTCTTCAATTTGTTCCACATCATAAAAGTCATAATTTCCCTTAACATAAGAATATATGGTAACATTATCATTATACTCACACTGAAAAGGAAGGTGCTTATACCTCCTACAAAAACAAGATTTATCAAAGCAATAATTAGCATTATAAGTAGAGAACACGTCTCTAGCAATAGTATTAAACTTATCAATTTATTCCCATAAGTGTTTCCCTTTTTGTGACAAACGACATTCCTTATAATAATACTTTTGTTCTTCCATGAACCCACCTTGCCAATAAGAACTAGTTTCAAAGAAACCATCCATTGATAGAAAGCATGACTAAGCAAGGCAATAACATACCAACAACTAGAGAAGGAACTAATTATTTTTGTTTTTGATAAGAGAAAGAAAACCAAACTAATTTTTTTTTGAGTTTTTAATAAAAAGAGGCAAACAAAACCAAGAAAAAGTAACTAAGCAAACTAAAAACTAACTAAAGAGAAAGTTTGAGGAGGACTCCCCTTGTGAAGACATCCTTATACTCCCCGGCAACGGTGCCAGAAATATTTTGATGCGCGCACCCGGTGTTGTCGTGGAACGCTTCATTGGAAACCCCAAGAGCAAGGCGTGATGAGCATAGCAGCAAGTTTACCTGAGTAGAGACCGAGGTTATCGAAGCAGAAGAAGGAAGGAAACGTTTAAAAGGTGTTGCAAGCAACATGGAAACCTGCACAACACAAACTCAAGACTTTGCCCCAATGAATCAGTGAGGTTGTCAAGCTCACCGATTTGCTGTAACAAATGATTAACTGTATGGTGTGGAAGGTAATGAATGGTTTGCAGCAAGTAAACAAGTAACATTGGAAGATGTATCAATGGTAAATATTGGACCGGGGTCCATATTTCACTAGAGGTGCTCTCCTTAGATAAACAACATGGCATGAAGGGTAAACAAATTACAGCAGGGCAATTGACATGAACTGAGCAAGGCATAACAACGCAATACGAGACAAAAAGATCCTATGAGATTCGATTGGGCAATACAACAATATACATAGACCGTCATCCAACTGCATCTATGACTAGTAGTCCACCTTCAGGTTATCATCCAAACCCCCTCCAGTATTAAGTTGCAAGCAACAGACAACTGCTTTAAGCAAAGTGTGTAAGGTAAATAATCCACTTGTTCCAGGAACAAGAGACCGCTGTTTTCTCCCTAGTGGCAACAACACATCTATAACCGAAGAGATTTCTGTCACTTCCCTTGGAAACTAGAGGCATGAACCCACTATCGAGCATAAATACCCCCTCTTGGAGTCACTAGCAACTACCTGGACAAGATAGCTACTAACAACGGGGAGCATGCAAGATCACAAACAACACAGACATGATAGAATCAATAATTCAAAACCATTAATCAATCTGACATCATAATCTGAATATCCATTAGATCCCCACAAACACAACATGCATGATTACAAATAGATTAGATCTTGATCATGAACGGAGCTCATAAGATCTATACATGAAAGCACAAGGAGGAGATACAACCATCTAGCTACTACATGGACCCATAGTCCAAGGTGGAACTACTCACGCTTCATACCGGAGAAGAAGGCCTCCGGGATGATCTCCCCTCCGGCAGGGTGTCGGGAAGAACTTCAGATCCCCCTGATCTAGGGACGATGGTGGCGGCGGCTACAGAAGGTTTCGTGGATTTTTGATCGGGTGCCTAGGGTTTTTGCATCAGGTGCTTCTTATAGGCAAAGAGGCGAGGCAGGGGGCCGTCAGGGGGCCACACCCTGCCCAGGCGCGGGCCAGCCCTAACTGTGCCTGGGGGGTCTGGCCGCCCTGTGGTGCCCCTCCATCTCGTCTTCTGGATTCGTGCCGCCTACGGTAAAATATTGACTTTGGCTTTTGTCCCGTCCAATTACGAGAATATTGATTTTCTGCCTTTTTGGAACCAAAAATAGAAGAAAACATGCAGCTGGCACTTTGGCAACTTGTTAATAGGTTAGTTCTAGAAAAGATATAAAAACACCTCAAAGTGTAGATAAATCAAAGCAAAGTAGATACTAAACAAGCATGGAACATCAAAAATTATAGATACGTTTTTGACATATCAAACAACAAGTAACTTATCAACTCAATTTGCAGACTGGAGTTACAACTTTCTCCCCACCACAATGATTTGAAGGGCTTGCAAAACCCTAAGCTTGGGGAGGTTTTATATTTATTTTTATTTGGCTTTCATTTGCTTTATTTTCGAGGTTATGCTTTTATTTGAGTTTATAAGCACTCGTGTTGGTTTCCCCAACACTTTATCTTTAGTTATTTTATTTTGTTTGAGATTTTCAAGCCGATATTTCTCGTCAATTTTCTATTCTTTAATTTCCTTTCTCAAAAACCACAAAAAGATTTCTCCGTTTATCTTTATTTTCCCTCTTTCTTCTCTTTTCGCCTCGAGGTTCTCGTGTATTTGCAGGAGAGTGATTGACTTCGAGTTTCCAAGAAATTAATAAAAAGGGAAGAGATAAGTGGAACCAAACATGAGAGGTATGCATTATGACTCTGCACTTTTGAAGTTTGAGAAACACATGCTAGTTAGTAGTAATGATAAGATGTTATATCGGTGGAGTGAGTCTCTATATTGTAGTAAAACTTTGTTTACATGGGTATTTAATAGAGTACGTTTTGTTCCAGCTCTTATAGTTAACCAAGTCTTGCCTAAAAATTTGCTAAAACAATTTAAATAAGAAAAATTCTCGCAATTGAAGGTTTGGGTGTTGTAGTGTTTAGTCTTGAAAGCTTACTCCTAGAGACACTCAACACCACAGAAAATAATGATTGACTTGATAGCTCTCTTTGAAAAAGATTTGTTCAATTGAATTAATGTTTAGAGGTTTTTGTGAGCATACCAAAGTTTGACTTGTGAATCATAAGAATGATATAGCTTTATGCATGTCAAACTTCATGGGATGCCAACAACTCCACTAGCCTAAGAACGATCTTCATGAAGGAAACTCCTAGATTTCGGTTATGAGTTGATTAAACGTATGTAACAACAATGCTATAATGGGTAAGATTCTTGGAACTCCCGGGTAGCTATAAACATGATGGAATCACTCCTCTGGCTGATATGAGTAATCATTATGCAAAAGGAACAAAAACCTTAGTGATGCCATGAGTGTCCATCACAGCCCGATAAACTAAAGAAAGTTTTTGGCATGCTCTCAATTACTTAAGAACTGAAATTCTTGAAGGACAATGAATAGAAAAGTAGTGCTTGAAAAGTCTTGATTTATTGATGTGGGAGAATTGAGACACTTTAGTGTATATGATTTTCATGACAAACTCTCACACCCTCAATTTTATATGATTATACTTTATTGTTCAAAGGCAAGCTTATGAGTTTATTACATGACATGGAATAAAGTTTACTCTTTTGAAGCATCCATGCTTACAATAATTTTGTTGCGCTATATGATTCATGAAACCCATATGATATGCTTGCCATTACTCTATCCATGCTGAAGTTTTTAAGATTAATAAAGTGGAGGAAACATGAGACTACCAATCATAAGTAAGATCATCATCTCGTTATTTCAGTTTAAATGCTAAGTTCCCTTTTTGATTTTGGTTTTCTTGCTCAAGGACAATCAAGTGTAAGGTTGGGGAGGTTGATGGGTATGAAATATAGCCATCAACGTCCGCATTTAAACTATATATTATTTATATATTTGATGAAATATCTCTCTAAACCCTGCCACTAATGCCTAATGATCAAAGGGGTATGCAATCCTTTCTTGCTATTTTTTCCTGCGCAGATAATAATGTATGATGATAAGAATCACTATATAAATGCCAAAGATATGAGATTTCCAACACATTAAAGCAGGAGCCGTGAAGTGGAGGCATAAGCCTTAACGACCAACTATATGGCAGGAAATTTATTTTGGCCATATAGTTCCGTCCGTATAGTTGCCATCGACTTCATTAGGTCAAACAGAACAACTTTCACGAAGGGACAACTATATAAAGAGGCTTCGGGCGACGAGAAAACATTGCTTATTTTCGACCACAACTCTTCCTGCCACCAGAAGCCGCCACGCCGAGGGAATAGATCTAGATCTAAACCCCTAAACCCTTCTGCACCACCATAGCCATATTCCACCACTTGTAATAGTATATATCATCTCCAATTGTGACATTTTAAGACTATTTGCTATCAACCTTATGATCTCTATTATAATGTTTATGATTGTTGATTTCATCTCTATGTGTGAGTAATTCTCCTTGGGCTAAGGGCTTCGGCCTAGACATGTAGCTTTTTGTGCATGTTATTTATCATAGATGGGATCATGTATTAGTTTGTATGACATGATGATTGTAGTACCATATATTTCCTCAATCTAATGACTTGTCAGGTACCCAAGACCCCGAGGATTGATCCAGGTAATGGGAGTGTGAGTAATGACTGATCTGAGGGATGGAAACCCCAGTGACAAAACGGGTAGTACGGTTGTATGTGAGGAATTTTCTTGGGATGGACGGTGACATAACTATGCATATCATTGGTTCTCTTTCTTCTATGGATGAGACTAGTAGGTTATTGCTATAAGCGGTTGCGGTGGCGATAGCAATAATGGATGCACTGCCCACATATAATTATCTTTCTCTAATGATTACATGCATACTTTATTATTATCTATTATTCCCATCAGATATTTTACATAGCTACTGGTGAAAACCGAAGACCCTAGGCCCTCTCTCTCTCTCAGTGTCATCAACAAACAACAAAAAGATCGTAAACTCTTGGTCCGGTGAAAACACAAAATAAATTCTAAAACTCTCGAAGGTCTGTAATTTTTAAGTAATCAGACTTTGCTTTCTGCTTTCCGAGGATTCAGTAAACCTAGGTCTACTAGGGAAAAAGAGATATACTACATCCATAATACAGATTGAAGGTACCATCCCTTTTTCTGGCGTCGTTGCCAGGGAAGCAATAGCTACCACGGTGAGGTTAGTAGGAACCTTGCTATTTTTAATTCTTGTTTTTAATTTTTTTTAGTTTGCTTTCAATCTTTATTTAAAAAACCAAAAAAATTAGTTAATGTTTTAATTCTTGTTTTTACCATCATTAGTATTTGTTTAAGAAAATCCAAAAACATATGAAGTTGGCTGAAAAGAAGCTTGGGGAGATTGCAACTCCCAACAATGATTATTTGCGTACTCCTATTACTCAGCCAGCAATTGTTGCTAAAGATTATGGAATTAAGCCACACTATTTAAGTTTGGTTCTACTATTTAAGATGCATGTATGTACTTAAATACTTTTACTGAAATATGTGATATGATGCGCATTAAAGATGTTGACCCCAACGCGGTCAAGTTGCTTATTTCCATTTTCTCTTCGAGGAAGAGCAATAGAATTGTTGCTATCTTTGTCTAGAAATACTATTGCATCATGGGTGGAATACACTTCTTTATTTATGACTAAATTCTTTCCACCTGCAAAGAATATGTAACTAAGATCTAATATTACTGGTTTTAGACAGGAAGAGTGTGAGCCACTAGCGCTTGCATGGGAGAGAAGGAAAGAATGCATGAGAAATTGTTCCAGCCATGGGACGGAACATTGGTTAATTCTCCATTTATTTTATAATGCTCTTAACACTGTATCTAAGTCTATGATAGATACTGTAGCTGGAGGAACATTTATGGGTAAGAAAATTACCGAAGCACAGCAGCTGCTAGACAATGACAGAATTCACCTTCTTCATGTAATTGGACACGATTGTCTTGCATATTGTCTAGCTGCTGATTTGCTCCGTCGGCGTACTCGGGCGCATTAGTTCCGAAGATTGCTAGATCGGAATGTATTCGGTCATACGTATCTTGTTTTTCTGGCCATTTGTTTTTAGCAGGAGCGCTACGAAGCTCTAATGTTTGTTGCCACCAAGTGCCATAGAACGAGACATGGTGAAGTCAGATGTGAAGAATGTCAGGAAAGCGGAAACATGAGGGCAGCGATGGTGATTTGAGTCTTTGTGGCGACGATGAACTGGCTACGTGATCTGTGACTCGCAGCAGCAACTGTTTGTGGGGGGAGACAACACAGGAGGACTTCCTAGTCTGTCACATCCCAAGATTTTCCAAATCTTGTAATGTGAAAATAAATGAATAAAATAAAACTTTGTTTGATTTTCAGGGCCAGAAGAAACTTTTTGAATTCAATTGGAACTTCAAACCAATTTGGATTAAATAAAATCCTAAAGGGATTTAAAAAGATAAACATTTAAATAAAGGAAAATAAAATATTTTGAATTACTATTTTGGATCTTTTAAATAAAAGATTTGGTTTTCAAAAGAAAAGGTGGATTCATAAATAAAGATTATTTTATAAAGCCAAATTAAACCTTGGCCAAGCTTTGGAGTTAAAACATTTTGATTTGAATAAAAAATAGCAAAGGTTTATTTAAATAAATTAATAAGGATTTAATATCCAATTTTATTTAAATAAAAGGTTTACCATTTTAAATGAAACATCAAAAACTTATTAAATTATTTAAATAAGTTTTCCAAATATTTTATACTCTCAAATAAAACCTACTGAAGTGTTTTTGGGTTTATTTTTTGGATTTCAAAATAAATATTTTAAATAAAATAAATCCTAGATGATTTAATAATAAAGGTCTATTGTATTTAATAATAGACCCTAAAATAAAAGGTTATTTGTTTTAAACAAGTTTCCAAGTATTCTTTATTCCAAATAAAACCTACTGTTTTGGTTTTGAAAATATTTGGATTTCAAATGGAGATTTGTTAATTAAATCAAACCCTATTTTATTAAATAACTAAAGATCCATTTTATTTAATTAAAGAATGGATCCTAAAAAGAATAAAAATTATTATTTTATTTTGGGATTTGGTTTATGTTGATAAATAGAACCAAATTCAAAGTACAAAGTCTGGTGATTGTTTGATTTGAATTGAGTGTTGTTTGATTGTTTGAATTTCAAAAACAGAAAAAGAATTAGAAAAGGAAAAAGATCCCAGGAAGAAAAAAAATGGAATTGAACCAGACCCAACCCAGCAGCCCACTAAGGCCCAGCAAACCAGCCCAGCTTTCCTCCCCGAAGAAAACGATTCGCACTCAGTATCTGACCCGTAGAGAGAATGACTGGTGGACCTCCTCCTCGCTCCTTTCCCACTGACCAGTCGACCCCACTTTTCCAACCTTCTTCCTCCTCGCGCTAACGACGCCCTGCCGTTGCTGCTAATTACGCCGGCGTTGAATACGCATTGATGCCGCGCCTTAAACCTCGCCGTGACTGCACGCTATTAAGCGCCTGCGTCTTCTCCTCCTTTCCCCTCTGTCGCCACTCCTTCTCCGCCCCGAGGCTGCCACAATTCGGCCCAGCACTTCCTCTATTCCGATGACACCTCGGTGACGATTCCGGCCAAGTTTCACCACCACTTGCCTCCCTGACCACGCACCCAGACTCACCACTTCTTGGAGCATCTCCCAGTACCTTTCGTTCGACCGCGGGCGCCCCAGAGCGTCGACTACGTCAAGCTTCCGAACGCCGCCGCGTCTATAACCTCTCCGATGACCTCCCCCGGTAAGCACTGACCGCCCCGCGTCTTCTCGATCATGCGGGCATCTTCGCCTTGGTCTTACGCATCTGACCATACCCTCGGTTGGCCTTCCCGTGACCTGTAGAGATGACTCCGACCACGACCAGGACCACCCGACGTTGCTCTCTACTCCGGCGAGCAATTGCAACTGTACCAGAGCGCCCCTTGCCGCGACAAGCACACGTCGAGCATCACCACTTCCTCGCGATTTTGGTGAGCACCTCCCCTCCCCTCTCCGCTTCCTGTAACTGTCGTGGCGCCACCGCCTGGCCGTGCGCCGACGCAAGCCACCGCCAGTGCTGCCAAACTTTGGCAAGCACGCGAGCATCGTAGGATCTTAATCCGACGCTTGCGATAGATCACATAAGCCGCGAAGAGGTACGCGTCCTGTGCTGCACGATCTGATTAGATCCAATGGCCACAGCGCGTGATCCGGCCGAACCGGTACCAACCAACCAGAACGTGACGCGTGGCCATGTTTTTGTTTTAAAAACAGATTTGAATCTGTTATAGATTCAATTTTCAAACCTTTGTAACTTTGGATCCACACGTCCAAAAATTACAAATTTTATGTCGTTGGATTCAGGAGAGCAAGCCCTAGCCAACCATACCCTTGGTTTAGTAAATAGTATTTGCTAATTTACTTGTTTTTCAGATTCATTTGTGTGCTTGTTTAGATTAGAAAAATTGTTTAAAAATGTTTTTAGGGTTAAAACCTTTGCAAAATGGTTTGTTGTAAACTTACTGCCCCTAGGAACCAACCCATGGAGTTAAAAATGAATTTGGTGAAATTTAGGATAGATTAATTGATTTGGTCCATTTCTAGCCAAATGGAAATAAAGATTTGTGTTATGAAAATGTTTTTGTAAATAAAACTTTGGGAAAATGTTTTGATCAAACCTACTGACCCTAAACACCAAGTTTGGGAAACAACAACTTATTTGGTGAACAACTTGAAGTTGTTGCTTTGACAAAAATGTTTTCCACCACATAAAATGATGATTGGATTTAAACATGGTTTATGGACAAAACCCTTTTGCAAATAACTTTGCCACTTAGGAAAATGACCAACTTGAATCTTACCAAGTTTAGAAGCCTAGTGGAGACCACCTTTGCAAATAGGACCATCTCTTGCATGCTTCCATGCATGATTAAACCCCATAGTTTTATGTGTGTGTGAAATGTTATTTGATTGATTATTTTGGAATGCTAGTTGATTTGGTGTTTGCTTGATTGATTGTAGTGAAATTAGCAAAGTGTGAGACTAGCAAGATCAAGGAGTGAACCACCATTCCCTTCCAAAAAGGCAAGTGACACTATCATCAAAAGTCCTACTATTTTCATTATACTTAGTGGATTTTGTAACATGCATGAAAATACTTTTTGTACTTATGCTATGCTAAAATCCTAATAGGATTCCCTATACATTCCTTAGAGAAAACAATGTAGTTGTTACATGCTTAGCCATGCTATATTTTGAAAAGAGATACATGTTGAGATTTTATGAAGTGAGAAAAGGACTTGTGCTTTTATATAATAAAACAAGGACTCAATGAACCACCTGGGTGGCCAAGGATACTTTTGAGTATTGGAGAAGGTGTCAACAAAAGGAACCATGACTATGGCAATCTCTTTGTGTTGTGCTCCAAAGGAACCACCCAGGAAACTTAGAGATTGAACATGTTTCTCCAATTGTGGCTTTCGTGTGTAACCACATGCTATTATGGCTCTGGCTTGGTCAACTACATTGGGAAGACCCATGCACTGTCTTCAGTTAACTGGACATGGGGATCTGGAATGCTTCATGGGTGCTGAAGGCAAGCTAGCAATGGTGTATGGGAGGACCCTTTGGAAAGACTTCGTCACATTCCCAATCTGCCAGTACTCCATCTTGGTGAGCACTAATCCAGTAGGCCACTGGTGGCAAAAGGATGGGATTGTGACATGTGGGTAAAGTGTACTCCTTCTGCAGAAGATAATAAGATCTAAGTACTTATCCGTGTCCCCGGTTATGGACAATACTGAGCAACTAAAGTTTGAACCATGGGAGATCTCGACATTCTAATTTCCAAAAGAAAAACTTTTAAAGACTTGTTGCACTTGGGGTTACCAAGGAGCTCAAGAGACTTTGACAAAACTTGATGTACTTGGGGTTACCAAGGAACTCAAGAGATTTTGTTGAAAACATGAACACTTGGGGTTACCAAGGAACTCATGAAGTTTTGATAAAACTTGTTGCACTTGGGGTTAGCAAGTAGCTCAAGAGATTTTGACAAGGACTTGAACACTTGAGTTTCTACCAAGGAGTTCAAGGAACTTGGAAAAAGAGATTTGACAAAGAACCAAAACCATTTTGAAAAGATAGGATAAATTATTGCTTTAAGCAAATGAGCCTAAAACTCTACTTAGCCAAATATGCATGTATTGATAGGATCCACTCATATTATACATAGTAGTGAAGCTTGCCAATACAATTCAAATGTATTGACCCTTGTGGCTGTAACTTGTAATGTTGCAGGTTTGATTGATTTTAGTGAAGATTGATTGTTTAGGATTACAAAGTCTACAACCAACATCTGCCTGTGGCACTTTGAAGATGAAGGACCCCATGACTATAGTTATTCCGCTGCAATGTAATGTAATAGCCAAATGAGCTATGTATGATGTAATAAAATTATGTTATTCCTGGTTATAAAGTTACGTTATGACCTTTGTATCTTGATATTACATCTCAACTGTGGATGCTAGCTATTGATCCAGGGACTAGCATTGTAAACACAGGGGATACCACCTTATATTGTGTAAAGGTTGGGACACTCCCTCTACAGATGGTAGCAGAGCATTGTGTTGCCTGTAGGATTTGTAAACCCTAGGATTGGACAAAAACCCTTAGAAAAATAGGAGTTGTTCTTGTTCCAAAAACTTATTTACAAAACACTTGTAAACTCTTTCCTCAACCATTTTGGTTTCAACTCTACATCTCTTCTACTTCAACTTCATGGAAAAACTACCCAAGGCCAAAGACTACACCATGTGCAAAGGACTTCTTCAACTTCTTCAACTCTAATGACTTCAACATCTTTAGCATATTCACCAAGGACTTCCAACTTGGATACCACTAAGGACTACAAGTGAGACAAGGAAATCTTGCTCAAGATTTAGAGACTAAGGGAATGCAAAAGTTAGAAGGAGCCAACATCACCTTTGAAGTATTGTAACCAAGAGTTTTTCTCAAGGAAACCATGATCTCATGCAAGGAGAATCAACCAAGGAGGATGGAAAAAAAATCACAAGTGAACCCTATAGATGGACCACCATATTATAGTTAAGACAAAACCACAAACTTATGTGGTGTAACAAAAATATTTTGTTTCCTAAGTATGTGTTTGAACTTTGTGTTTGAGTGAAATGTTTGGTTTGTGATTGCATGCGCATTGCTTGTGTGAATTGTGATGTGTGTGATTAGAATTGATTCCTTAGAAATATTCTGCCTATTCTAATCTCCCTTCAACCCAAACCGATGACTACTCCAAAAGACTCCAAGGTTGATGACATCAACACCAACCAAGAGGACAACATGAAAGAGCTCATAGCAACCCAGAACCAGTTAAACCAACTGACAGCTCAGTTCATAGCCAACACTAGTGATAAAGATCCAGCACTGCAAAAGTTTTTGGAGGAACAAACCCAACTGATGCTTAAGGTGACTAATCAAATGATCAACATGGAAGAAAGCTATCCCAAAAGAGTCTTTGACAACAAGGATGATAGAAATATTATTCTTGATGGAGCCCCAGCTTGCATTATTTGCGGAGACAAGGATCATACTTCCAAGGAGCATGAAGATCAATGCCCTAACTGTGAAGAAAAACATCCTGTTGGACAATGTCCCACCTCTCAAGCCACTTGTTATTTGTGTGAAGGAAACAACCATGTTCCTATCCAATGCCCCATCTATGCCATTGTTGAAAAAAAGGAAACAAGAAGGATCCAAGTATGCCAAGAATGTTGATGGCAAAGGAAAAGGACCACTTATACCTCCAAACAAGACAACCCAAATCAAAGGATCAAAGAAACCCAAGAAGCAAAAGATAGACAAAAGCCATGTGCAATGTTATAAATGTAAGGAAATGGGACACTATTCTGGTGAATGCCCAGAGAACCCAAAGAATAAAGAAATTGGCCAAGTAGTGTGCAACAACTGCAAAGAGCTAGGCCACTATGTAGCAACTTGTCCACAAGAGCCACGTAAAGAACTCAAGGACATCCATTGTTTCAACTGCAAGAATCCATGACATTATGCAAGCAACTGTCCAGAAAAGATGAAGAACAAGTTGAATAAGCCTATGGAGAAACTAAACCTTGGCCCATGAGACAAGTATGGAAACAAAGAACATTATACAAAAGTTTACTTGGAGAAGTTTTCCCAGGAGCCCAAGAAGCACAATATGTAATCTTTGTTTGAAAATTTTTAAGGGTGGTAGTACCCTAGTTGTTTTGAACCTGCTTGTAACCCTAGCCTTCCCAAATCTCGGGACGAGATTTATTTTAAGGGTGGTAGCCTGTCACATCCCAAGATTTTCCAAATCTTGTAATGTGAAAATAAATGAATAAAATAAAACTTTGTTTGATTTTCAGGGCCAGAAGAAACTTTTTGAATTCAATTGGAACTTCAAACCAATTTGGATTAAATAAAATCCTAAAGGGATTTAAAAAGATAAACATTTAAATAAAGGAAAATAAAATATTTTGAATTACTATTTTGGATCTTTTAAATAAAAGATTTGGTTTTCAAAAGAAAAGGTGGATTCATAAATAAAGATTATTTTATAAAGCCAAATTAAACCTTGGCCAAGCTTTGGAGTTAAAACATTTTGATTTGAATTAAAAAAATAGCAAAGGTTTATTTAAATAAATTAATAAGGATTTAATATCCAATTTTATTTAAATAAAAGGTTTACCATTTTAAATGAAACATCAAAAACTTATTAAATTATTTAAATAAGTTTTCCAAATATTTTATACTCTCAAATAAAACCTACTGAAGTGTTTTTGGCTTTATGTTTTGGATTTCAAAATAAATATTTTAAATAAAATAAATCCTAGATGATTTAATAATAAAGGTCTATTGTATTTAATAATAGACCCTAAAATAAAAGGTTATTTGTTTTAAACAAGTTTCCAAGTATTCTTTATTCCAAATAAAACCTACTGTTTTGGTTTTGAAAATATTTGGATTTCAAATGGAGATTTGTTAATTAAATCAAACCCTATTTTATTAAATAACTAAAGATCCATTTTATTTAATTAAAGAATGGATCCTAAAAAGAATAAAAATTATTATTTTATTTTGGGATTTGGTTTATGTTGATAAATAGAACCAAATTCAAAGTACAAAGTCTGGTGATTGTTTGATTTGAATTGAGTGTTGTTTGATTGTTTGAATTTCAAAAACAGAAAAAGAATTAGAAAAGGAAAAAGATCCCAGGAAGAAAAAAATGGAATTGAACCAGACCCAACCCAGCAGCCCACTAAGGCCCAGCAAACCAGCCCAGCTTTCCTCCCCGAAGAAAACGATTCGCACTCAGTATCTGACCCGCAGAGAGAATGACTGGTGGACCTCCTCCTCGCTCCTTTCCCACTGACCAGCCGACCCCACTTTTCCAACCTTCTTCCTCCTCGCGCTGACGACGCCCTGCCGTTGCTGCTAATTACGCCGGCGTTGAATACGCATTGATGCCACGCCTTAAACCTCGCCGTGACTGCACGCTATTAAGCGCCTGCGTCTTCTCCTCCTTTCCCCTCTGTCGCCACTCCTTCTCCGCCCCGAGGCTGCCACAATTCGGCCCAGCACTTCCTCTGTTCCGACGACACCTCGGTGACGATTCCGGCCAAGTTTCACCACCACTTGCCTCCCTGACCACGCACCTAGACTCACCACTTCTTGGAGCATCTCCTAGTACCTTTCGTTCGACCGCGGGCGCCCCAGAGCGTCGACTACGTCAAGCTTCTGAATGCCATCGCATCTGCAACCTCTCCGGCGACCTCCCCCGGTAAGCACTGACCGCCCCGCGTCTTCTCGATCATGCGGGCATCTTCGCCTTGGTCTTACGCATCTGACCATACCCTCGGTTGGCCTTCCCGTGACCTGTAGCGATGACTCCGACCACGACCAGGACCACCCGACGTTGCTCTCTACTCCGGCGAGCAATTGCAGCTGTACCAAAGCGCCCCTTGCCGCGACAAGCACACGTCGAGCATCACCACTTCCTCGAAATTCTGGTGAGCACCTCCCCTCCCCTCTCCGCTCCCTGTAACCGCCGTAGCGCCACCGCCTGGCCGTGCGCCGCCGCAAGCCACCGCCAGCGTCGCCAAACTTTGGCAAGCACGCGAGCACCGTAGGATCTTAATCCGACGCTTGCGATATATCACTTAAGCCGCGAAGAGGTACGCGTCCTGTGCCGCACGATCTGATTAAATCCAATGTCCACAGCGCGTGATCCGGCCGAACCGGTTCCAACCAACCAGAACGTGACGCGTGGCCATGTTTTTGTTTTAAAAACAGATCTGAATCTGTTATAGATTCAATTTTCAAACCTTTGTAACTTTGGATCCACACGTCCAAAAATTACAAATTTTATGTCGTTGGATTCAGGAGAGCAAGCCCTATCCAACCATACCCTTGGTTTAGTAAATAGTATTTGTTAATTTACTTGTTTTTGCAGATTCATTTGTGTGCTTGTTTAGATTAGAAAAATTGTTTAAAAATGTTTTTAGGGTTAAAACCTTTGCAAAATGGTTTGTTGTAAACTTACTGCCACTAGGAACCAACCCATGGAGTTAAAAATGAATTTGGTGAAATTTAGGATAGATTAATTGATTTGGTCCATTTCTAGCCAAATGGAAATAAAGATTTGTGTTATGAAAATGTTTTTGTAAAGAAAACTTTGGGAAAATGTTTTGATCAAACCTACTGACCCTAAACACCAAGTTTGGGAAACAACAACTTATTTGGTGAACAACTTGAAGTTGTTGCTTTGACAAAAATGTTTTCCACCACATAAAATGATGATTGGATTTAAACATGGTTTATGGACAAAACCCTTTTGAAAATAACTTTGCCACTTAGGAAAATGACCAACTTGAATCTTACCAAGTTTAGAAGCCTAGTGGAGACCACCTTTGCAAATAGGACCATCTCTTGCATGCTTCCATGCATGATTAAACCCCATAGTTTTATGTGTGTGTGAAATGTTATTTGATTGATTATTTTGGAATGCTAGTTGATTTGGTGTTTGCTTGGTTGATTGTAGTGAAATTAGCAAAGTGTGAGACTAGCAAGATCAAGGAGTGAACCACCATTCCCTTCCAAAAAGGCAAGTGACACTATCATCAAAAGTCCTACTATTTTCATTATACTTAGTGGATTTTGTAGCATGCATGAAAATACTTTTTGTACTTATGCTATGCTAAAATCCTAATAGGATTCCCTATACATTCCTTAGAGAGAACAATGTAGTTATTACATGCTTAGCCATGCTATATTTTGAAAAGAGATACATGTTGAGATTTTATGAAGTGAGAAAAGGACTTGTGCTTTTATATAATAAAACAAGGACTCAATGAACCACCTGGGTGGCCAAGGATACTTTTGAGTATTGGAGAAGGTGGCAACAAAAAGAACCATGACTATGGCAATCTCTTTGTGTTGTGCTCCAAAGGAACCACCCAGGAAACTTAGAGATTGAACATGTTTCTCCAATTGTGGCTTTCGTGTGCAACCACATGCTATTATGGCTCTGGCTTGGTCAACTACATTGGGAAGACCCATGCACTGTCTTCAGTTAACTGGACATGGGGATCTGGAATGCTTCATGGGTGCTGAAGGCAAGCTAGCAATGGTGTATGGGAGGACCCTTTGGAAAGACTTCGTCACATTCCCAATCTGCCAGTACTCCATCTTGGTGAGCACTAATCCAGTAGGCCACTGGTGGCAAAAGGATGGGATTGTGACATGTGGGTAAAGTTTACTCCTTCTGCAGAAGATAATAAGATCTAAGTACTTATCCGTGTCCCCGGTTATGGACAATACTGAGCAACTAAAGTTTGAACCATGGGAGATCTCGACATTCTAATTTCCAAAAGAAAAACTTTTAAAGACTTGTTGCACTTGGGGTTACCAAGGAGCTCAAGAGACTTTGACAAAACTTGATGTACTTGGGGTTACCAAGGAACTCAAGAGATTTTGTTGAAAACATGAACACTTGGGGTTACCAAGGAACTCATGAAGTTTTGATAAAACTTGTTGCACTTGGGGTTAGCAAGTAGCTCAAGAGATTTTGACAAGGACTTGAACACTTGAGTTTCTACCAAGGAGTTCAAGGAACTTGGAAAAAGAGATTTGACAAAGAACCAAAACCATTTTGAAAAGATAGGATAAATTATTGCTTTCAGCAAATGAGCCTAAAACTCTACTTAGCCAAATATGCATGTATTGATAGGATCCACTCATATTATACATAGTAGTGAAGCTTGCCAATACAATTCAAATGTATTGACCCTTGTGGCTGTAACTTGTAATGTTGCAGGTTGATTGATTTTAGTGAAGATTGATTGTTTAGGATTACAAAGTCTACAACCAACATCTGCCTGTGGCACTTTGAAGATGAAGGACCCCATGACTATAGTTATTCCGCTGCAATGTAATGTAATAGCCAAATGAGATATGTATGATGTAATAAAATTATGTTATTCCTGGTTATAAAGTTATGTTATGACCTTTGTATCTTGATATTACATCTCAACTGTGGATGCTAGCTATTGATCCAGGGACTAGCATTGTAAACACAGGGGATACCACCTTATATTGTGTAAAGGTTGGGACACTCCTGTAGGGTTCGCAGCATAGAAAACAAAAAATTTCCTACGATGGGAACAACTATGTACCAAGATCTATCTACTAGATACAAACAACGGGCGGATGTATATCCGTAGAGAACATACCCTTGAAGACCGACAAAGCTTAACGAGTCCAAACTCGTGGTTGATGTAGACGATCTCTTGCCGATCTCAAGATCGAGAGGAAGTCCTAGCGCCGCAAAACAGCAGCGCATCCGTGCTCGCACACACGTTCGAGGCACCGAGCAACCTCCGCCTCCTCGCTCCAGCGATGCAGCGGAAGCACAACTCTTTCTTGCCGAATAGCCACCGGGAACATGTATCTCGCTAGTCCGAGACCATGGGGAATAAATTCTAGAGGGGGAGAGAGATCCTTCACGAGGAGGTGTGAGAGACAAGTGAGGAGGGGGGCTCCTTTTATAGGAGGAGGGGGGGCACCCAAGGGGGTGGCCGCCGGCCATGGGGGCTGCCCCTTCCCCTCCTTCATTCATGTGGGTGGACACTCCACTCACAAAATGCCCTTTAAATTTCCTCCACTCAAAAGTCCACTCAAATTCCCATTAAATTTCCACCAAATTTAATGCAAACTCTCATTAAATAAAACTCTTTTATTTTATTCAGAATTTTGTCAATTACTTTAATGACAAACATTCACAAATAACCCCTTGCTAGAATTCTATTTCACATGCATAACCACTTTATGCAATTTCACCCGAAAACCTGTTTCGGTATCTAGTGAAATAAATTCCTGCGCTTGTTCATTCTTTCGGCATGAAACATTTGCTCCAATTGGATGTCGGTGTCTCTTAAGTGTGTCACCCTACGGTTCGTGAATAATGCGGACATGATCGAGACCCCTCTCGGATCAATAATCAGAAGCGGGATCTGGAGACCCATACTGACTCCCACACATTCAACGATGACTTTCTTGTGATCGTCGGAACCTTTTACGCTAGTATCTTAATCCCTTTGTTTCACGATATATTACATGTCCGAGATTCGATCATCGGTATCTCCATACCTAGTTTGATCTCGTTACCGACATGCACTCTTTTCTCGTTCCTGTGATATAACATTCTAGTGATCAAATCACTTGCTTGCAAGCTAATCAATGTGATATCACCGAGAGGGCCCAGAGTATATCTATCCGTCATCGGGATGAACAAATTCCACTCTTGATCCATGAGCCTCAACATAACACTTTATTAGTTCTGAATCCATCTTTATAATCACCCTGTTACGGTGTGACGTTTGATGTTATCAAGAAACTCTTCCGGTGTTAGTGATTGACATGATCTCATGGTCTAAGGATTAGGATCACTTCGTAAGTTGTTATAGCAATATAAACTCAATGACTTTGATCGTAATGCTATACTTCGGATGAATGTTCATCACACCATTACACTAATGTTGTGATCCCGTTATTAACAACATCCAATGTCTATGATCAGGAAACCTTGATCATCTTGTTAATCAACGAGCTAGTTTATAAGAGAGGCATAACTAGGAACTTTCTATTTGTTTATTAAACACACATGTATTAACGTTTCCGTATTAATACAATTATAGCATGCAAAATAAACATTTATCATAAATAAGGAATACGATAATAACCACTTTATTATTGCCTCTCGGGCATATTCCCTTCAGTCTCCCACTTGCACTAGAGACAATAATCTAGTTTGAGAACTTTGCGTATTGAACACCTATGGCTTTCTGGTGTTCCAAATACGCAATTGCAAGTGGTTAACATAATCTACGGATCTGACGCTTCAGGTCTGTGTGTATTTGCATGTCTTTGCGTCTCCACGCATCACTCATTCTCCAATGAGATGGCATTGTATAAATTTGGTCTTTCGGTGAGACCTTTAGTTCCTTGGGGTTAAAACACGTCGATACTATTGTCATACAATATATCTTTAGTGTTAGCCCGTTGCGAACCACACCTTAGTTTGATAACAAACTACTTGACACAAATTCCCTCCTTTGCTGCTACTATAGCAGTCATATACTTAGCCTTTTGTTGTAGTATCCGTCACAATGTCTTAACTTTGGAACTCTTCCAAATACATCATGGAATCACCTTTCCATTACATTGTGCCACCCATAGTTTAAATTGAGATAAACTTAATTTGTATCTTGTGACAAAACTAGTATCAATGTAACGCTTTACAATGAACTATTTGTAATTGTTTGTCACCTCTACACAAACATATTCTTAGTTCTTCCAAAAGATCATAAGAATATCCTCACTATCGTCCAATGATCATTTTATGATTCATTCTGGTATATGCTCATAACACTTAGAGCATAGGACATATCTGGATGTGTACATATCATGGTATGATTGATCAAAACATTCTCGTGATTGCACTCATCAAGTGTCAAAGCACTTGAATCTTGTTTCACTTATCAAGTGTCGATACACTTGAATCTTGATTCAATTCCTTTCCATGCAACAAGAACTGTTTCTTGTCGTTTCTATATTGAACTCCTTCAATATCTCATATATGTACGTTTGGCATAAACATATTAGCGTTACAGTCTATCCACTATAGACATTCATGCTAAATATTCGGGTTTTGCCTAAGTCTTTCATCGAAATGAAATTCTTAACCTTTGTCAATAAAAGATACATCATTTCTAATCAACAAGATGTCCTTCACATAATGTATTAGAAATATGTCTCAGCACTCCCACTTAATTTCTTGCAAATGCAAGCATCTTCATCGTCTCCAGATGAAAAACTCATTTTTCATCATGGTGAAGATTCCAACTCCGCAATGCTTACTTCAACCATTGAAGTTTGCATGCCCTTTTAGCATCCTTTGAATTTAACAAAACCCTTTGGACCGTGTCATGTACACGTCCTAGGTAACCATTCTATTAGAAGAACTTTGTTTTGTTTATTCATCTACCATATACCAAATTATATGTAGTGGTTGCTACTTTAATCCGTTCAGACTAAATATCGCTATGAAAGATCAAATCTTGTCATATTCAACTCTTTGAACATTGTCATAAAATACTTTACGACATGTCGAATATTTCATAGATGTGAGACATCCATGTCTGTTTCTTTATAGATCCAAATACGACCGATAGGTTTTTACACCTTTCCGGAGGGTCTTCCAAGTTCAAAACTTGATTTCTCGTGTATGGAACTATCACGGATTTTATGGCTTCAAGCCATTTGACGGAGTCAGGGCCCATCATCGCTTCTTTGTATGTATTCGGTTCATCATTGTCAAACAATAATGATTTACTCTCAAATCTTAGCATTTGATTGTTTAACCGACCTTCTTGGTTCAATAGGAACTTAGATCTTCGTGACCACAACCTTTGAGGCACATAAGCTATGAGCATTATGGCAGCCTTCGGAACGATTTCCGGCGCTGCGCAACTCAGCTCATATAGCTAAGGTTCGTTAACCTTATCAAAGTTCTATTGTCCTCCCACTTAACTTTTACGAAAAATTCCTTCTTCAAGAAACTTCATATTTCAAGCGACAAACCCCTTTGTCCTTGGTGTTATGGAGGAATAACCAATTGTTATTCGAAATAACCTACAAAGACATGCTCATCCGACTTTGGTTGTAAACATCTTACTTATGTTTAGTATACCAAAATTTAAGAAATGACAACTTGGGTTTTACCCCAAACCATAACTCCCATGGTGTCATTTCAACGGATATAGATGGAGCTCTTTTTAGTGTAAAAGCGGTAGTCTCTAAAGCTTTAATCTTTTAAAACATAATGGCAGTTTTATAAATAACACCTTTGATCCAACCATGTCTCACAAGGTTTCATTACAAATCTCAAACACTCCATACTCCTATGGTGTTTCGAGAGATGTAAATCTAGGTGTTTTGCTAAACTTGCAACTCAAATAAATCCCTTTATGATAAAATCATAATTCATTTATTTTCTTGTTACACTTGTAACTCAAATAAATCCCTTTATGATCAAATCATAATTTATTTATTTTTCTTGTTACAATGATTTTCCACTTCATCTTGAAATTCTTTGAAACATTTTCAAATATTTCATACTTCTTTCTCATTAAGTGAACATTCACTCAAAATTCCGGAGAAAGCATATGAAGTTGAAACCCATCGCTTACGACTACACATAATGGACTACATACATTGATATGCATAAATTCCAATAATTTAGTCGTTCGTTCTTCTTTGGCCTTTGAACGAAGTTTTAATTATCACGTGGAAAGTCTCACAAGCGTCACTTGATCAAATCAAAGACTCCAAAAATCCATGAATATGGAGATTCTTCATGTTTTCTTTCCAATATAATTTAAACAGCGATGTCACTTCATAAGTGATCTTTCAATCATTTGTCTTGCGACATTTTAGCATTAGGTTTTATGGATGTGATTTCTTCAACTAGATTTGTAAATCATCCATCTTATATGGAATACGGTAATTATTTGAACAACCTTTGTTCTTATAATACCTGATTCAAATAACAATTATTAAAACAAATCTTGAAGTCAAGCTTTGATGTCAACGAGAAATACAAACAACGGTTTGTTTGTTTTCGATGAACATCATCACATATTCTCTTGCTAGTTACTTAGGTCATTGTGGTTCATGAATTGCGTTGTTCCGTATGACATTTCATACCAACCAATTCGGTATCCAATACCCAAGAACCACATTGTTTAACAAGCAAAGAATACAACCATAACATGTATATCATATATATACCTAAATTGGATATTTCTAATCTTTTCTTTTCTGCCAAATATATTTTATAGATTCTCTTTCAGCATTTCCTTTTCCTTTTAAAAGAATCTATCAACATCAAAAGTGGCGCCATATACATGACACATAGTCCAAAGCGTGTATATTCAAATAATAATACCTTTGGACTTGCACTTTGAAGTAGATCACCATCATCAAAATGATCGGTATTCTTTCAAAATTCATTCTTTAGTAATCTTTTAGTGTAGTAAACATTTTACATACATATTCTATTCACCCTCATCATGACGACTTTCATGATCAAGCTACTTTAGCTTATAAAGGCGAATCGTGAGTATAACATTACTTTCCAAAATCCTTTTGGATGATTAGGATGTCTAGCATCTCCAACCTACGTAAATTCTCATCCAATATGAGAACATATATTATACTCTATCATATTGCAACCAAAACATTGTTTCAGATATCGTTATATCTGCCACACATGATGGTTTCTGAAATAATTCTTTCAGCTCCTAGATAAACTTGATGTTTAAATCAAGAATCATGGAGGCAAACATGATACTTAAGATACTAACACTGGAATTGTTACTCTCGATTTAATACCAATTATTAAATTTCACGGAGTAAATAGAATTTTGCTGAAAGTTTGCAATAGGACTTTAAACTTTAGATTGACACTCAACACAATACGATACCAGTTCGTAAAGTATATATCCAGAATTTCTATAGTTCTATTATCTCAATTATAACTATGCATAAGGTGGTGAACGAATGCCAATGACTACAACAAATTATGCAAATTCACTTTGATTTAATTTATGATAAATTGAGTTCTACTAATCCAAATTAGAAATGAACTCCCACTCAAAAACGACATCCCTCGTGTCTTTTTGGTGATTACATGAACCAAATCCACTACACCAAGTCCGATCATCACGTGAGTCGGCGTAGCTTCAAAGGCGAGCATCCATATGGTCATCATATCAAAACATATGACTCATGCTTAACCTTTTGGTCCGTGTTCCGAGGCCATGTCTATACATGCTAGGATCGCCAAGTAAGAACCTTAGTATTCGGGTGTGTAACTGTCTTACACCCGAGATATGCTCGTGGATTCAAGTACACCCGATCATCACGTGATGTCTTGAAGCGACAAAACATTGTCGGTGCATACTTAAGGAAGAACACATTTTTATCTTGATATCTAAATGAGGGATCATCTTATTATGCTAATAAAACGCCAAACAAGCAATATAAGATGCTATCAAACATCACATGTTTATTAGTGGAATGATATGGTTCTCGCATATGATCTCTATCATGTGCACCGTGGTATGATCACTATCATACCTTTATGTGTAAATCCAAGGTCTATGGAGTTTACACGTTATGTATGTTGTAAGAGTATCATCTCATACTTCTACTTACAACATCACCATATCATAACACTAGCCCAGCAACAATCTAAACTAGACGCCTCTAATTTATCCATTGCAAATTTTACGTGGCTTAGGGCTTTCGAAGATAGAACCGTTCTTACCTACGAACATGAACCACAACGAGGATAACCAAATTGTTGACAACTCGTTGCAAATTAGATATTGACTATAGTAGGAGAGACAGACACCCGCTAGCCACTTATGCAAAACTAGTTGCATGTCAAGCGTGGAACAGGTCTCATGTGCGTGGACATGTAAAGTTTGTCCGGGCCGCTTCATCCCACTATGCCACCAATATCCAAAGTACAACTAAGAAGCAATAAAATGATCATCATCGCCCACATACTCATATGTGTACTACCCGTGCAAAGCATCTACGCATAGATCCGGCTCTGATACCACTGTGGGGTTCGCAGCATAGAAAACAAAAATTTTCCTACGATGGGAACAACTATGTACCAAGATCTATCTACTAGATACAAACAACGGGCGGATGTATATCCGTAGAGAACATACCCTTGAAGACCGACAAAGCTTAACGAGTCCAAACTCGTGGTTGATGTAGACGATCTCTTGCCGATCTCAAGATCGAGAGGAAGTCCTAGCGCCGCAAAACAGCAGCGCATCCGTGCTCGCACACACGTTCGAGGCACCGAGCAACCTCCGCCTCCTCGCTCCAGCGATGCAGCGGAAGCACAACTCTTTCTTGCCGAATAGCCACCGGGAACATGTATCTCGCTAGTCCGAGACCATGGGGAATAAATTCTAGAGGGGGAGAGAGATCCTTCACGAGGAGGTGTGAGAGACAAGTGAGGAGGGGTCTCCTTTTATAGGAGGAGGGGGGGCACCCAAGGGGGTGGCCGCCGGCCATGGGGGCTGCCCCTTCCCCTCCTTCATTCATGTGGGTGGACACTCCACTCACAAAATGCCCTTTAAATTTCCTCCACTCAAAAGTCCACTCAAATTCCCATTAAATTTCCACCAAATTTAATGCAAACTCTCATTAAATAAAACTCTTTTATTTTATTCAGAATTTTGTCAATTACTTTAATGACAAACATTCACAAATAACCCCTTGCTAGAATTCTATTTCACATGCATAACCACTTTATGCAATTTCACCCGAAAACCTGTTTCGGTATCTAGTGAAATAAATTCCTGCGCTTGTTCATTCTTTCGGCATGAAACATTTGCTCCAATTGGATGTCGGTGTCTCTTAAGTGTGTCACCCTACGGTTCGTGAATAATGCGGACATGATCGAGACCCCTCTCGGATCAATAATCAGAAGCGGGATCTGGAGACCCACACTGACTCCCACACATTCAACGATGACTTTCTTGTGATCGTCGGAACCTTTTACGCTAGTATCTTAATCCCTTTGTTTCACGATATATTACATGTCCGAGATTCGATCATCGGTATCTCCATACCTAGTTTGATCTCGTTACCGACATGCACTCTTTTCTCGTTCCTGTGATATAACATTCTAGTGATCAAATCACTTGCTTGCAAGCTAATCAATGTGATATCACCGAGAGGGCCCAGAGTATATCTATCCGTCATCGGGATGAACAAATTCCACTCTCGATCCATGAGCCTCAACATAACACTTTATTAGTTCTGAATCCATCTTTATAATCACCCTGTTACGGTGTGACGTTTGATGTTATCAAGAAACTCTTCCGGTGTTAGTGATTGACATGATCTCATGGTCTAAGGATTAGGATCAGTTCGTAAGTTGTTATAGCAATATAAACTCAATGACTTTGATCGTAATGCTATACTTCGGATGAATGTTCATCACACCATTACACTAATGTTGTGATCCCGTTATTAACAACATCCAATGTCTATGATCAGGAAACCTTGATCATCTTGTTAATCAACGAGCTAGTTTATAAGAGAGGCATAACTAGGAACTTTCTATTTGTTTATTAAACACACATGTATTAACGTTTCCGTATTAATACAATTATAGCATGCAAAATAAACATTTATCATAAATAAGGAATACGATAATAACCACTTTATTATTGCCTCTCGGGCATATTCCCTTCAACTCCCTCTACACAGTCTTATCTTATAGGGTAAAAATCCAAGGTCTAGCATTATCTGGTTGTGCCTGGCAATGACCTTTCTAAAGGCATTATTTTGCGAGCGAGGACTTTCTCCACGGTGAAAACCTATAATCTTTGATCGTGCAACGATGGGGCTTGTGCACTGTTTCCTTCTTGAAGGCGTTGTTATTGGAGTGGAGGACTACGGTGTTGTTCTGGTGGTGTCAGTGTTATTGCTTTGAGAAATAATTATCTGTAGCGGGACTTTTCTGTTTTGTAATTATTAATTTCTGGGTTGTGTGCATCCATAAGGCCGCTAGGACATGCGTTGTTGAAGAGGCTGGGTGTAATTGGTATCCCGTGATATTAATATATACTCTTTTCCAAAGAAAGTAGGAAGTTTCAGAGAAGGCATACATACTTCTAAGAATCTATAAGCATGGTACCCAAGCTAATTGTCTTTAACTAAGTTAATGGTGCTTCGGCTATCACACACATGGCTAATCGGACTAAATAAGAGTTATCAGAAGTCTTGGATCATTTGGCTATCCATATCTTCCTGATTCTTTTTGGTCATGGCATGAAGATACGTGAGGACAGTTATCACCATGAGCCCCCTTTCCTGGGGGATGTGTCCACCATGGATCTTGGTGCCAAATTACCACCTCTGCGTGATCATCTCGCATGCTCCTGTCCTGCCCCACATCACTGGGGCAGATGCTTTGTATATTGTCTAGCACTAGGGCAGTTGCCGCCGCACCCTCGTCCCGATCTCTAGGCCTGATGCGCCCATGGGAGTTTGCCGGCGGAGCCTTCCATAACTCGACACTCAAGCTAGATTAACGATGGAAAGCATCAAGCATATCTTTTTCTTCGCACGGGAGGAACCCTAGGAACACCTCCATTATTCAAGCCAAACCAGCAGTCCCCACACCGTTGGCGGCTACCGGCAATCGGAACGAGCGGGTCAGCCATTAGCCCTTTTGAGCCCATGGCCGAACCTAGAGATTGAGCGGGACTCTGGGAGCAGCATCGCCGTAGGGAAGCCGCCGCTAGGTCCACACCAGACCCCCTTCTGCTCTTCTACGCCTCCTATCCGAGCCGCCAGCCTGCATCGTTGGAGCGCCGCCACCCGCAGACCGGATCCACCAACGCAGCCCCATGGTGCCTACCCCCGCGCGAAGGAGATCGATGAACGCCGCGCAAACCGCCCGTCACCTTCGGTGACCAAGGCATGGTCGTCACCACCGACCGGGAAGAGGGCGCGGTGGCAGCGGCCGGAAGGAGAGGGCCCAATGGCGTCCGGCAAGGGTTTTGAGGTGGGCGCCCCGGGGTCGCCTCACGCGAGCGACCTGGGAGCAGCGACTCAGTTCAAAAACAAAATCTTATATACATTAAATAAAATCTTTGCAGTATTTACACGGCATTTGAACATATGGGATAGGACTGCACTAATCAACTCACCCGCACTCCAAAACTCCTAAAAATCATGCGAATAGCATTAGCAGTACAAGCCCTCCTATTAACCTTGAAAACCTACATTTTGTAGGTTAATATTCATACCCTTCACCTATTCCTTAAAATGAACCAAGATGAATTTATCCATGTATGACGTAGATAAGGAATCATGGACATGCAAATAATCACTCTCAAGGATATTGCGCACATGAATTACATGACCTGCTTTGAGGCTATTCTAGAGAAGTATAGGAAGAAAATTCTGAGCTGAGCTGCTAATAATAAACCAACTTTTGAAACCGACTTTAGAGACTGTTTGGTGCATCGATGATTTGATTGATCATGCACAGGGCACATTTATAGGTACATGGGTATGACCGGGTCTAGTCTCCCAGGAAATACATGGGGAGAGAGACACTACATGTACAATATACAAAACCCTAACCTATACACGTACAAATATATTCAACACCCCCCCCCCCCGCAGTCGAAGCGTCGCGGGTGACGCACAAACTGGACCGAAAACCTTCGAAGGTCGAAGTAGGAAGGCCCTTCGTCATCACATCGGCGAACTGCTGATCGGTGGGTACGTGTAGAACTCGAACACGACCAAGGGCAACGTGCTCCCGAACGAAGTGAATGTCGAGCTTGATATGCTTCGTCCGGCGATGATGAAAAGGGTTAGCCGAAAGGTATACCGCGGATACATTATCACAGTAGACAATCGTGGCCTTGGGAACCTCGAATAGTAACTCATGTAGTATCTGTCGGAGCCAGGAGCACTCAGCCACGGCATTAGCCACAGCCCTGTACTCCGCCTCGGCGCTCGAACGTGAAACCGTGGGCCGTCGCTTAGACGACCACGAGATCAAGGAGGGGCCGAGGTAGACGCAGTATCCAGAGGTGGAGCGTCTGGTGTCGGGACACCCAGCCCAGTCGAAGTAGGCGGCGAGGCTGGTGTCAGGAGAGGCCGTTAGGGTGAGCCCCATGGACATGCTTCCACGAGTACAGTGGGTGTCACGCGGAGCGTGCATATGAAGACACACCTGCTGGATAGCATATTGTAGGTCCGACCGCGTCAGCGTGAGGTACTGTAGGGCCCCGATGATGGAGCGATAGAAGGCAGCATCGGACGCCGGAGAGCCCTCAACGGCGGATACCTTGGCCTTCGTGTCGACAGGCGTAGTGGCAGGGGAGCAATTAAGCATGCCTGCGCTCTCCAGAACCTCATGCGCGTACTTCTGCTGATGCAGGAAGAAGCCAGTGTCGCGGAGGACGACCTCGATGCCAAGGAAGTAGTGAAGGGCCCCCAAGTCCTTGAGGGCGAACTCAGCGCTGAGCCGAGCCGTAATCTGCTGCAGGAGAGCCGTCGAGGAAGCAGTCATGATGATGTCGTCGACGTACAGGAGGAGGTACGCGGTGGCAGCACCCTGGTGGTACACAAACAGGGAGGCATCAGACCGAGTGGACCGGAACCCCTGCTACTGAAGGAAGCCTGCCATCCGCTAGTACCAAGCGCGAGGCGCCTGCTTTAACCCATAGAGCAAACGGGAGAGCAGGCACACATGGTCGGGGAAGGCGTTGTCGACGAAGCCGGTGGGCTGCTAGCAGAACACCTGCTCGACGAGATGTCCATGAAAAAAAGCATTGGAGACATCGAGCTGGTGAACCGGCCAGGCGCGAGAGGCGGCGATATGGAGAACGGTGCGAATCGTGCCCGGTTTGACAACCGGGGCGAAGGTGTCGGTGAAGTCCACGCCTGCTCGCTGACGAAAGCCGCGTACCACCCAACGTGCCTTATGGCGCTCGAGAGAACCGTTCGGGCGAGTATTATGCCGAAAGACCCACTTGCCAATGATAACATTGCCGTTGGGGGGGTCGCGGCACGAGCTGCCATGTACGGTTGCGCTGGAGGGCGTCGAACTCCTCTCGCATAGCGGCAAGCCAGTTCGGACCCCGAAGGGCGGCGCGAGCGGAGGAGGGTAGTGGAGACGGAGTCGAGGTAGCCGCAGCGTAGGTGTACGTGGGGTCGGTGTAGCGCGGGTTGGGACGCCGAGTCCCGGTCCGAGCGTGTGTGACTGCACCTGTAACATCCCAAAAATATTAAACTAGAATCATCAAACTCTAATCACCAAAATTAGGATTAACAAAAACTTTTCTAAATAAAAATATAAAAGCATGCATATGTCTATGCATCCCATTTTGAATTATTTTAAAGTGCCTTGTTTATGTGTTTCTTTTCTTGTAAAAGGATTCTTAGGTGAAATAAACATCATCTAAACAATCCCCACACTTTTCCCAAAGACAAATAAATCAAAACAAACAAAATAAGGGAATGGTCATTTTGGCCAATTTAACTCCCATGCCTACTTTGGTTGGCTCTAACTTTCAGAACTTAACAGAAACTTGTTTGGATCTTTGCACCCCTTGATAGTACTTCTAATAAAATATCAAGGCCCACTTTGTGATCATCCAAAAACATTTGAATGCATAGGTTAAAGGACAGTTCAAAATTGAATCTTTATCATATGGGAAGATCCCACTTTTTCAAAAAGCACTCAAACAAGCTCAACTTTCAAAACCCAAGCATCCACAGACTCACCAGCACATGCCTAGCACACCCACCAAAAATATTTTCAAAATTCAAAACTTGAGTTCTTGCGGCCATTTCATCACACTTGGAGGCAACAAATCAATCTGGCCAAACTTCACTGTTTTGAGCAGTAATTTGGCTAAGCAATGTTCACCATTTATCACCCTTGTCTCCCTCAGTGCCAACCAGTGCTTGGACAAACCCTAGCCCCTACCCTTTGCCCCATTCCATGCCAACCCGAGCACCCCCCTTGCCATCCGACCATGGCTAGCTAGCCAGAGCAAGCACCAAGCCTAAACATCATGTCTAGGACAACCCACTGTCCAGCGCTCGAACCCTGCCAGCCACTGGACCACACGCCCAAGCCATGCCAAGCTTCTCTGAGTGCATGACTAGAGCACGCCAGAGCGCCACCCTGGACACATGCCCACAGACCGCGTGCCGCCCTCGCCGCGTGCATACGCGATCACCACCGTCCCAGGAGACCGCCAGACATCCCCGTTCGTCGCCCCATGCCTCACAGCCACCGCTCGCCGTCGAAGATGCCGCCTTTGCCACGCAGAGCATCGCATGTTCCAGACCGTTTGACACCACCCCTACACACGCATTAAAGCCATAGAGCATCACCAGGAGACCACCGAGCGATTGCCACCCTCGGCCATGTCTCTAGCAGCCCTTAGCCATGTCGCCACCGTCGCCTGCCCATCCCATTCGGTCTCGTCGTCGAGACTATAAATAGAGGCCTCCCCCTCTCAAACTCTTCACACCATCTCACTCTCCTCTCCCCAAGGATCGGTCCACCCCGTTCCCGGAGAAAGGCGAGCAGCGCATCGCTGGAATTGCGCTGGAGCAGGCCACCTCTGGAGAAGAAGGGTGTCGTCGATTTCGTCCACCCCAGGAGAAGCTGCCGGTACCAGGAGGTTCGCTGTCGTCGACTTCGTTGTTCGCCCGCGCCGAACCTCGCCTGAGCCTCGGTGAGCCTCCCACGACCCCCACTGCGCCGCTAGGGTTCGAGCTCGCCGGTGACTAGTTCATCGTCGACGACAACCCTCGGCCATTGATCTTACTTCTAATCCAATGCACCATGTTGCCCCGTACCGCTTCGCACCCCCTGTCTCACTGACGCGTGGGGACAGCAACTTAACCAGCCATCGTAAGCGTTGTGCTTAGCAGGCCGGCCCAGTATCGTTTCCCGCGTAGCCCAGTCATTTGAATTTAACTTTTTCCATTTTAATGCAAACACAGTTATGTACCTAGTTTCAAAAATCAACCCAGCTCGATTCAGTGAACCAAATTTAATGAAACCAATTTTGTTAGAAAGATATTGAAATGCTTAATCCAAGCCCAATGGATTCAAATCATTGGAATCTATAGATCAACCTTGGTAAAAATAACAAGGCAGAACCTTTTCTGCATTCAAACATTATTCAAATTTAAACCATAATAGCTTTCGAGTTGATTCCAACTCTCAAAAATCACATTTGATCATACCTTTCAGAATATATAAAAACATTTGGGTTTACTTACAGAAATAATGTTCAAGTAATAAAAGAATGCCACATAGGCCTTTCTAGTAACTTATTTTATTTAAAATAAAAGGTTAA
This sequence comes from Avena atlantica, assembly GCA_910589765.1. Lineage (NCBI taxonomy): Eukaryota > Viridiplantae > Streptophyta > Magnoliopsida > Poales > Poaceae > Avena > Avena atlantica. The sequence goes on from OU342734.1 coordinate 67,460,091, forward strand.
ACCTTATTAAATTGTGACACCACTTTAAATCACATTCCCATGTACTGAAATGTGTGGTGATGACATGTGTCAACATGATCCCATGTTTGGTTTGGAGAATATTAAATCTTAAGTAGTTTTTCAATGAGTAGAAATTACTTTTCTAAAAATAAAAGAAATTAAACCAAGCTTTAATCTTGTAATGCTAGTGATGATGCTAGATCATCTATAGGACCCATTTGTGTGATGATTGAAAGTAGTTAAGTATTGTTTGGTGATTGTGTACCTCGTATTTATTTATAGACGCTAGTACCGACCAAGGATACGAGGAGGAAGGAGGATACTACGAAGAAGAAGCCGAAGAGAACTTCAACCACTGCTCTGCACAAGGCAAGCCAATACTTGCAATCTATTAACTTAGCAAGCTTATACTGATATTGAGCAAGCTAACACTTGCAAGATACTCTACTTTAGAAATCCTAATACTACTAGTTGATTGAGCAAGCTAACACTTGCAATTATGAGAGTTAAATAACCTATGCAATGCACTAAGCATGCTTGGTTAGATACATTTGATGATACCCAATCCTAGTTTTATTTGCAAGATTCTACTTTATTTCTTTATCAAAGCTCTTACTTAGAGTTTACTTAAGTGAATTGTAGATTCTAGGAAGATAACTGAAGGTTGCATAAAGAGCATAAAACTTGGCCTAAGCTATATAATCTTTATGTCCTCCTAAGGCATGAGATTGAACTTAGTTAAACTCCACTAGTTTACCACCCCTCATTAGTACTTACTCCCACTTGTAGATGCTAGTGCTAAGCATAAAACTTGATCAACTTTAGATGGGAATACTTGCTGAAAATGGTTATGAAAACCTTGGAATGATGGATCATTCTATTGAGATGGTTTGGACATGTGTTTCCAAACACCAGATGATTTTGGTGATGAAAATGTTGAGGCGTGAGCCTTAGCCCTTTATAAAACTGATGGTTGTCTCGATGCGATACCATTCCAATTTTACCGTACAACCACAATACCCGAAAATTGGGTAGGGCTTGACTGGAAACTTATATACCTTAGTATTGGTTCCCTCACGGCCAAGGTCTGAGTTGAGGCTACCTTGTGAAGATTGTCCACCTGTGCAGTACCCAAGATGACTGTTGGTCATGGTTGGGAGGCCAAACTCACAGGAGAGGTGCCTGTACTAGGGCGTGTAATTGAAAGGTTAGGATTGATTATCCGCATACTGAGTATGGTGAATTCAGGATTTGTTCCTGACGGATGTGTCGAATGTTGTGGTGAAAGTGTAAAATCTCTGTAGAGTGTCAAACTATTCGAATAGCCGCGTCCCTGGTTATGGACAGTTGGAGTGGCCATACTATTCCCCCGTTAGATGTTTTCAAAATGACTTGTGAAATGACTTGAGACTTTGACTTGACCACAACAGAGTTGTGGCATGAGATACAATTTCCCACTTAGGTGTTATAAAATTTGACCATCTTTTCTTGCTTCTGAACTTAGTAGAGGTAAATCTGGCTTTTGCAAAACAACCCTAGATCCTAGTGTCCTATTACAAAAAAAACCCTTCACTTGTTAGTATTAGTTTGCAAGTACTTAAAGAGTACTCATGGCTTTGTCCCTGGCTACTCATGTGGCCAGACTATGAAGAGGAGTACCTAGAGGATGGACCCCAGGAAGGTTACGACAAATAGGATCATCTCCCATCGTCAGCATTGCCTGTGACCCCGAAGATGGAGCTTCGCCTACGCTACCGTTATTATTACGTATTTCCGCTGCTTGAGTTGTATTAAGAACTGGATCATGAGATCCTTATTTGTGTAAGACCTTATGTATGATTTGTAATGGATGATGTACTGTGGTATCCAATTCTATTATGTCTTGCAAAAATGGTAATCCTGGGATTGTGATGTATGGCATAACAGGCATCCGGGATTAAAAATCCGGGTGTTGACAAGTTGGTATGAGAGCCATCCTGACCGTAGGAGACCCTAGCTAGACTGGACGTTTGAATCAAAAACTTAGTTTCAAAACCAAAGGAAGCAAATATTTACAAAAACTTCTTCTCATTCTTACCTCTTGGACTCTTCCATAAAAATTCACGCTAGCAAATATTTACAAAAACTTATTCTCATTCTTACCTCTTGGACTCTTTCATAAAAATTCACGCTACTCCAAAATTATTTCAAAGCTTACATCAAATTTTGCACCCTAGATCACTTTTAGTAAAACTCACAACTACGCTAGTGCACAAACGTAGTGAGTAGTATTCGGTCCCACTGTATCATAGTTTCCGGAATGGTTCTTAAAACCATATTTTTTTCTTGTTTTGTGGTGTGTGTTTGTATCGTGTGCTATGAATGAATGAATGAAAAGCAAGTTGATAGAAAAATCTGAGTCAAACTTTAAAAACTTTTCAAAGTCCCAAAACCTTAGAAATTTCCCTCTTTTCTCATGATCTATCTCAATCTTCAGATGCCACGCGGAGGAAGTGGTTCATCCCTGGACCCGATGTTGCAGATCCTGCAAATGTTGGTTTCTGACCGCGAAGCTGAAAGAGCGGAACGTCAAGCCAACCTATCCACCCTTCGATAGATAGCTCAGCTAGCCCACAACAATCAAGGCCAAGGAAATCAGGACAACCATGGATCTAAGCTTAAGAATTTCCAGAACACCAACCCACCTATTTTCACTAAGTCGGAAGAGCCCCTAGATGCCGACTATTGGCTGCAAACCATGGAAAATAACCTAGAAGTCGCCGGAGTGGAAGCCAACGAGAAAGTTCTGTTCGCCACCCATTATCTAGCCGAAGATTCCAGAGCATGGTGGAACAGTGTTCGTGTAATGACCGGAGGACAGATGATGACCTGGGAGGAATTCAAGGTCAAGTTCAGCAGAACCCATGTGCCACCAGGTTTGATCAAGAGGATGAGAGATGAGTTCAGAGAACTGAAGCAAGGACGGATGAACGTAGTGGAATACCGTGACAAATACTTGACATTAGCTAGGTATGCCCCGGATGAGATCGGCACTGAAGCCAAGAAGAAAGAAAGATTCCTTCTGATGCAGCCAGTGTTAGTCAATATCCCTTCTGATGATATTGAAGCCCTTGTAGACTCTACCATCCAGATGGAAGGAAAGATCAACCAAGCCAATGAGAACCACAAGCGTCGCATGATGCATCAGCCAGAAACCCATCAGGCCCCAAAGTATCGCCTTAACCCATCTCCAGGATTTGCCCCGAGAACCAACAGACCCCCGATGAACCGTCCGACATATCCCAACCGTGGAAACCCTAGGCCCGGAAGAAATCACAACAACCCCGGCAACTCTAGCAATTTCAACCGTGCCCCACCCAAGTTCAACAACAACAATGCTACCGCCAACACCAACACTGCCCCGAGGACTGGAAGCAATGTTGTGCCTGTTGCAGCAAAGGACAAGTCGCAAGTGACTTGTTATGACTGTGGAAATAAGGGTCACTACTCCAACGAGTTCCCCAACAAGAAGAATGCCGTAGCCCCCAATACCAATGCACCAGCGCAACAGTAGCGTCGTGTTCAGCCCGAAAGAAGATTTTCCCCAGGGAATTCGCTCAACCGCAACGGCCGTCTTTTTCTCATGCATCCTGAAGAAGTTCAGGAAGCGCCAGACGTCGTGCTGGGTATGTTTTCTGTTAATTCAGTACTTGCACGAGTGTTGTTTGATTCTGGTGCATCGCACTCATTTGTCACCGAATAATTTGCATGCACTAGTAAAATTCAACCAACCAAACTGAAGCATGTTATGATCGTTCAAATTCCCGGTTTAACCACCAATGCTAGGCAAATTTGCAAAGCCGTCCCTATTCGAATCCATGGCATATATTTTTATGCTAATCTGATAGTACTCGGAAATAAAGGTTTGGAAGTAGTACTAGGAATTGATTGGATGTCCAAACATAAAGGATTGATTGACTGTGCCAAGAAAGCCATAACCATGACCAGTACAGTCGGAATATCAGTTGAGCATATATCTGAAACCTTACCTCATCAATTCAAGTGCAACAAGAGTATAGCCCAACCTACCATTGACCAAGTCCGGATAGTCTGCGAATACCCCGATGTATTTCTAGTTGTTTTGCCCGGTATGCCCCCAGATCGGGATATCGAGTTTATCATCAACTAATCCCCGGAACAGGACCCATAGCCCAGAGACCACATAGTTTGAACCCGTCTGAACTAGAAGAACTGAAGAAGCAACTGGATTCCATGTTGGAAATTGGATTAATTCAACCAAGTGTGTCACCATGTAGATCACCTGTCTTATCCGTGGACAATAAGGATGGAGGTAACCGTTTGTGTACGGATTATCGGAAGTTGAATGATGTCACCATCAAGAACAAGTACCCATTGCCCAAGATAGAAGATTTGTTTGATCAGTTGACTGGTGCCAAAGTGTTTTCTAAGATTGATCTTAGGACTGGCTATCATCAACTCAAAATTCGTGCAAAAGATATTCCAAAGACTGCCTTTACCACCAGATATGGATTATACGAGTATACTGTCATGTCTTTTGGATTAACCAATGCCCCCGCTTATTTCATGAATCTCATGACTAATATTTTTATGGACTTTCTGGATAAGTTTGTCGTTGTTTTCATTGATGACATTCTGATTTGTTCCAAATCGGAAGAAGAACATGAGCTACACCTAAGGACCATTCTTGGAACCCTTAGAGAGCATCAGTTGTATGCCAAGTTTAGCAAATGTGAATTCTGGTTACAGGAGGTAGGATTCCTCGGTCACATTGTATCAGCCGGAGGAATTGCCGTTGACCCTGCAAAAGTGAAAGATGTCGAAGATTGGCAAGCCCCAACCACTCAAACCCAAGTTCGTGCATTTCTCGGATTGGCGGGATATTACCGCAAGTTCGTAGAAGGATTCTCGAGTATCTCCAGACCCATGACCCAATTGCTGAAGAAGGACAAGAAGTTTGAATGAACCGACAAATGTGAAGCGAGTTTTCAAGAACTCAAGAGGAGATTGATTTCAGCCCCAATCCTAATCATGTCGGATATCACGAAGCCCTTCGACGTGTATTGTGATGCATCCAAGATCGGTCTAGGATGTTTGCTAATGCAGGAAGGCAAAGTTATATCTTATCTATCTCGACAACTAAAACAACATGAGCAAAATTACCCAACCCATGACCTCGAACTCGCAGCCGTAGTTCTAGCCCTGAAGACATGGAGGCATTACCTCATGGGAAACCGTTGTGAGATTTATTCGGATCACAAGAGCCTGAAGTATATATTCACTCAGAAAGAGCTGAATATGAGGCAGAGAAGATGGATTGAGCTAATCAAGGATTACGATTTGGACATTCACTATCACCCTGGTAAAGCCAATGTAGTAGCCGATGCCCTTAGCATATTGCCGTTCCGCTTGAACTCCATGATCTTGAAGGAGCAACCAAAGCTTGCACAAAGAGATGGAAGATTTTCGAATAGAATTAGTAAGTGAAGGATTTTTTGCTAGCATAGAACTTCAACCCAATTTCATCAGCCAGATCAAAGAGGCGCCGAAAGGAAATGCTAGTATTGACAGAATCAAGCGTCGTATCGGTACAGGCAAGGTACCCGGATTCACCGAAGACGAAGAGGGAGTTCGGTGGTATAAAGGACGCCTTTGTCTACCAGCAGATTCTGAGTTGAAAGAAGTTATTCTGAAGGAAGGTCATGATACTCTTTATTCTATCCACCCCGGAGGAACTAAGATGTATCAAGATTTGAAAGAGCAATTTTGGTGGCATAAGATGAAGAGAGAAATCGGAAGCTATATCGCCAAGTGTGATATATGTCAGCGAGTCAAGGCAGAACATCAAAGACCCGCTGGATTATTGCAACCCTTGTAGATTCCGGAATGGAAATGGGATTCCGTTGGAATGGACTTTATCACCGGATTGCCTACTTCTAGTAGGGGAAATGACTCTATCTGGGTCATAGTTGACAGATTGTCCAAAGTCGCCCATTTTTACCCGTCAAAACCACATATCAGAGTTCGAAGCTAGCGGAGTTATACATCGCTAGAATCGTTAGTTTGCATGGAGTCCCCAAGAACATCGTATCTGATTGAGGAACTCAGTTTACCTCGAGATTCTGGAAGAAAGTCCAAGAAGGTTACCCGACTAGATTTCAGCACCGCGTATCACCCTGAGAACGATGGACAAACGGAGCGAGTAAATCAAATACTCGAAGATATGCTGAGAGCATGTGTGTTAGAATATGGATCTAAGTGGGAAGACTGACTGTCGTTTGCAGAATTTTCATACAACAACAGTTATCAAGCTAGTTTGCAAATGGCCCCATTTGAATTCATGTACGGAAGGAAGTGTCGCACCCCTTTGAACTGGTCGGAAGTAGGAGAGAGTCAGATTTTCGGACCCGATATCCTACGAGAATCAGAAGAGAAGGTTCACAAGATTCGTGAGCACCTCAAGACAGCCCAGTCAAGACAGAAGATTTACGCCGACAAGAGATGTCGAGACCTCGCCTTCAACATAGGAGATTTTGTGTATCTAAAAGTGTTGCCATTAAAGGGAATGCAGCGTTTCCAACTCAAAGGAAAGTTAGCCCCTAGATATATCGGACCCTTCAAGATTCTGAACTGTCAAGGAGAAGTGTCGTATCAATTGGAACTACCCGAAGAGATGTCAGCCGTGCACAATGTGTTCCATATCTCATTACTTCGCAAGTGCCTCGAAGTTCCGGAGAAGACGAAAGTGTTCAAGAATATTGATCACCGGACTTTAGAGATCAACGATGAACTGACCTATCCCGAAGTACCCATCCAAATTTTGGAAGAAGCCTTCAGAACTACCCGAACCCGAAGCATCAAGTTTCTCAAGATTCAGTGGAGCAATCACACAGAAGAGGAAGCTACCTGGGAGCGCGAAGATCACATCAGGACGGAGTTTCCTGATCTCTTCAAATCCTAGGTAATCTTTTCATCCTTTTTAAAATCTCGGGATGAGATTTTGTTTAAGGGGGGAAGGTTTGTAACATCCCAAAAATACTAAACTTGGATCATCAAACTCTAATCTTCAAAATTAGGGTTAACAAAAACTTTTCTAAATAAAAATATGAAAGCATGCATGTGTGTATGCATTCCAATTTGGATTATTTTGAATTGCCTTGTTTATGTGTTTCTTTGCTTGTAAAAGGATTATTAGGTGAAATAAACATCATCTAAACAATCCCCACACTTTTCCCAAAGACAAATAAATCAAAACAAACAAAGTAAGGGAATGGTCATTTTGGCCAATTTAACTCCCATGCCTACGTTGGTTGTCTCTAACTTTCAGAACTTAACAGAAACTTGTTTGGATCTTTGCACCCCTTGATAGTACTCATAACAAAGTATCTAGGCCGACCTTGTGATCATCCAGAAACATTCAAATGCATAGTTTAAATGATAGTTTAAAATTGAATCTTTATCATATGGGAAGATCCCACTTTTTCAAAAACCACTCAAACAAGCTCAACTTTCAAAACCCAATCATCTATAGACTCACCAGCACCTACCTAGCACACCCACCAAAAATCTTTTCAAAATTCAAAACTTGAATTCATGCGGCCATTTCATCAAACACCTTGCAGATGCAAATCAAATAAAATCCAAACACTATTTGGAGGAGTGATTTGAGCCTAACTTGTTCCCTCTCTGGTTGCAACTAGGCTTTAGTAGATCATCTAGCTCATTTGTAAACATCTAGCACCACTATAAGCTTGGCAATGTCATCAATGGTGAACAGCTGAAGCCACCCATGCCACCCTAGTGTAGACAGCAAGCTAGGAGAGGAACTAGCCGTGCCAACCTTGTCTGGGAGATCACCCATGCCTCACCGCCTCCTCTCGACCAGCCCTGCCTCGAAGACATCGACCAGAGCACCCAGGAATGTCGCGCACCTGCCTCTGGGAACCATGCCGAGCGTGCACCAGAGCGCCACCCTCGACACACGCCCACAGACCGCGCGCCGCCCTCGCCACGTACATACGCAATCACCACCGTCCCAGGAGACCATCAGACATCCCCGTTCGCCGCCCCATGCCTCACAGCCACCTCTCGCCGTCGAAGACGCCGCCTCTGCCGCGCAGAGCATCACATGTTCCAGACCGTTTTCCACCGCCCCTACACGCGCATTAAAGCCATAGAGCATCACCAGGAGACCACCGATCGATCGCCACCGCCGACCATGCCTCTAGCAGCCCGTAGCCATGTCGCCACCGTCGCCTGCCCATTCCGTTTGGTCTCGTCGTCGAGACTATAAATAGAGGCCTCCCCCGCTCAAACTCTTCACACCATCACACTCCCCTCTCCTCACTGATTGTTCCACCCCGTTCCCGGAGCAAGGCAAGCAACGCGTCGCCGGAATTTGGCCGGAGCAGGCCGCCTCTAGAGAAGAAGGGCGCCGTCGATTTCGTCCACCCCAGGAGAAGCTGCCAGTACCAGGAGGTTCGCCGTCGTCGACTTCATCATTCGCCCGCCTCGCCGACCCTCGCCTGAACCCCGGTGAGCCCCGCACGACCCCCACCTGCCGCGTTAGGTTTCTGTCACGCCGGCGCCGCCCGACGTGGACGATCAGTAGCAGCCGTTCGATTAGACTTAGATCGTGCAGATGAGATTGCCCCGTACCGCTTCGCGTTTAAAGAGCCACTGACTGGTGGAACCCCCCTGTCAGTTGAGCCCCGCGCCGCGGAGTGACACCGGGCCAGCCCATTATCGTTTCCCGCGCAACCCAGTCGTTTGAATTTAACTTTTTCCATTTTAATTCAAACACAGTTCTATACCTAGTTTCAAAAATCAACCCAGCTCGATTCAGTGCACCAAATTGAATGAAACCAATTTTCTTAGAAAGATATGGAAATGCTTAATCCAAGCCCGATGGATTCAAATCATTGGAATCTATAGATCAACCTTGGTAAAAATAACAAGGCAGAACCTTTTCTGCATTCAAACATTATTCAAATTTAAACCATAATAGCTTTCGAGTTGATTCCAACTCTCAAAAATCACATTTGATCATACCTTTCAGAATATATAAAAACATTTGGGTTTACTTACAGAAATAATGTTCAAGTAATAAAAGAATGCCACATAGGCATTTCTAGCCACTTTATTTAAGCAAAATAAAAGGTTAAACCTTATTAAATCGTGACACCACTTTAAATCACATTCCCATGGACTAAAATATGTGGTGATGACATGTGTCAACATGATCCCATGTTTGGTTTGGAGAATATTAAATCTTAAGTAGTTTTTCAATGAGTAGAAATTACTTTTCTAAAAATAAAAGAAATTAAACCAATCTTTAATCGTGTAATGTTAGTGATGATGCTAGATCATCTATAGGTCCCTTTTTGTGTGATGATTGAAATTAGTTAAGTATTGTTTGGTGATTGTGTACCTTGTATTTATTTATAGACGCTAGTACCGACCAAGGATACGGGGAAGAAGGAGGATACTACGAAGAGGAAGCCGAGGAGAACTTCAACCACTGCTCTGCACAAGGCAAGCCTAATACTACTAGTTGATTGAGAAAGCTTTACTAATCAAGTTGACCTATGCAAGCCAATACTTGCAAGCTATTAACTTAGCAATCTTATACTGATACTTATGCAAGCTAACACTTGCAAGATACTATACCTATGCCAGCAAATACTTGCTTGTACCATGCCAACTATATGCCTTAAGCATATATGATCATAACCACTTGATAAACCAATCCTAGTTTTACTTACAAGCTTTATACTTTATTTCTTTATCAAAGCTTTTACCTAGAGCTTACTTAAGTAAATTGTAGATACTAGAAAGATAATTGAAGGATGCATAAAGAGGATAAAATTTGGCCTAAGCTAGATAATATTTATGTCCTCCTAAGGCATGAGATTGAACTTAGTTAAACTCCACTAGTTTACCACCCCTCATTAGTACTTACCCCCACTTGTAGATGCTAGTGCTAAGCATAAAACTTGATCAACTTAGATGGGAATACTTGGTGGAAAAATGGTTATGAAAACCTTGGAATGATGGATCATTCTATTGAAATGTTTTATACATGTGTTTCCGAACACCAGATGATTTATGGTGATGAAAATGTTGAGGCATGAGCCTTATCCCTTTATAAAACTGATGGTTGTCTAGATGCGATACCATTCCAATTTTACCGTACAACCACAATACTCGAGAATTGGGTAGGGCTTGACTGGAAGCTTATATACCTTAGTATTAGTTCCCTCACGGCCAAGGTCTGAGCTGAGGCTACCTTGTGAAGATTGTCCACCTATGCAGTACCCAAGATGACAGTTGGTCATGGTTGGGAGGCCAAACTCACAGGAGAGGTGCTTATACTAGGGCGTGTAATTGAAAGGTTAGGATTGATTATCCGCATACTGAGTATGGTGAATTCAGGATTTGTTCCTGATGGATGTATTGAATGTTGTGGTGAAAGTGTACAATCTCTACAGAGTGTCAAACTATTCGAATAGCCGCGTCCGCGGTTATGGACAGTTGGAGTGGCCATATTGTTCCCCCGTCAGATGTTTTCAAAATGACTTATGAAATGAATTGAGACTTTGACTTGACCACAACAGAGTTGTGATATGAAATTTAAGTTCCCACTTAGGTGTTATAAAATTTCAACTAGCTTTCCTTACTTCTGAACTTAGTAGATGTAAATCTGGATTTTTGCAAAACAACCCTAGAGCTTAGTGTCCTACTACAAAAACCCCCTTCACTTGTTAGTATTAGTTTGCGAGTACTTAAAGAGTACTCATGGCTTTGTCGCTGGCTATTCCCATGGCCAGACTATGAAGAGGAGTACCTGGAGGATGGACCCCAGGAAGGTTATGACAACTAGGATCATCTCCCATCGTCAGCATTGCCTGTGACCCCGAAGATGGAGCTTCGCCTATGCTACCGTTATTATTACATATTTCCGCTACTTGAGTTGTATTAAGAACTGGATCATGAGATCCTTATTTGTGTAAGACCTTATGTATGGTTTGTAATGGATGATGTACTGTGGTATCCAATTCTATTATGTCTCGCAAAAATGGTAATCCTGGGATTGCGATGTATGGCATAACAGGCATCTGGATTAAAAATCCGGGTGTTGACAGAAAAATACCAAACTTGGTATATTGACTATGTCTCGAAAAAACCTTCACAAAATGACCTATCAATGTCGAGGTTTCATGGCTTTCGGTCCAAATGACCGATGTTATATGTTGAATTGTGGCATAGTTTGTGATACTATGACCATATTATGCATGAATGTGGACCTTGGGATGGAGAACAATGTTGCAGGAGGAATTTTTCCTTTTCGTTGCACGGAAAATACATTTTCCATTTTCCGAGCACAAAAAAGGGTCCTTTTGTGAAGCAACAACCAAATTGCTGTTTCCGAATGCGACCATCCCATTTTTCTAAAATACTAGACCACCTTACATGGACGATCTCCCAACCAGGAGATCTCAAACCTGTCCGTCCTTCCCGGGTGAAAAAGACAAATGTCCGCCGAATCGGTAGGAAGTGGGTCCGGTTTGAACTACAGCTACATGATCTAACGCCCGTGATTTTTTGAAAAAAAATCATTTTTAGACTCATAGTATGTTGTTTCTTTAGAGATCCAATGCAAGTTGTAATGAGGCTCGTCCCCTATCTTCATGCACGCCATTTTGACCTTAGTTCGAAACGGGAAAATTCAAAACGGGCATAACAAATTCAAAAATGGTCCGAACAATGTAAATCCTTCACGTGGTGTCATATTTTCTAACATAGTTGCAAGGAAAAATACCAAACTTGGTATATCGACTATGTCTCATTAAAACCTTCACAAAATGACCTATCATGTTCGAGTTTCATGGCTTTCGGTCCAAATGACCGATGTTATGTGCTGAATCACGGCATAGTTTGTGATATGTGCCCATATTATGCATGCATGTGGACCTTGGGATGGAGAACAATGTTGCAGGAGGAAGTTTTCCTTTTTGTCGCACGGAAAATCTATTTTCCATTTTCCGAGCGCAAAAAACGGGTTGTTTTGTGAAGCAACCACCAAAGTGTTGTTTCCGAATGCTACTATCCCATTTTTATAAAATACTTGTCGGGGGGTTAACCTCGGGTAGGTCAGAGACGGGGAAAGACAGAGGTACTGTCCCCGTATGGTTTCCGAGCTACAGCCTAGGTCGGCCGAATCATGGATATGTCGGCTGATGAACGGAGGCGAGAAGCCCATGTATAGGTATCAAGTGGTTACCCGGCCGAGTTAATGAGAGAATCGACCGGGTTACCCAAATGATCTTCATGCAGGTGAGGAACGAGCCGAGTAACACAAGGTAAGGCCGAGTGATACGAAGCTTGCTAGAGAAGGAGAAGCCCAGGGTCAAACTATAGCTGCAGGCTAGGAGGAATCAGAATAGGGCCAAGCACAAGAGACAAGGGTGCACAGCGTCAGAGGGGCAGAAGGAGGTCACGGAGGTGACAGTCCTGGAGCCCGAGGCACGCAGGAGGGGGCCACTGGAGCCTTGCCGTCATTAGAAGGGCGACAGGGAAAGGAGGCCGCCGAATTACTATTTTGGGACAAGCATATTCCACGAATATGCTTGCCTCGTCAGCCCTAAGGGCACCCAAGGCACCCCTTTATAAGGGGAGGTTTGGACCCTGAAGGGAGGATCGATTCTTTGAGCACCGTTAGGCTGGGGAGATTCACATTGTCACCCTGTACACAGCTCAAGGAGCACTTGTAACCCATCAAGAGAGAAATAAAGTTCATCACTTTGGCAGCTTGAGTGTAAAGACAGTTGCATCTTCCCTCCCCAGATCCCACTAGCATCCATTGGCCCTGTACTTTAGCCTACCCATGGCATCTGCCGTGCCACCACCACGACAGTTGGCGCCCACCGTGGGGCCAGCAGCGGTGCTAACTGGAGTTGTGATCCGGACGGGAAACTTCATCAACACCGGCGAGCGTGTTGTTTCTGGCTTGGTCCAGAGATTTGGTCTCTGCGACTATGTCAGAGACAATGCAGGGAGCTTCAGGGGGAAAACCCCCCGCGCAACGGGATCTTCATCGGCCTGGGCGAGCACAGGGTCTACGTCGGCGTCGACATCACCGACATTTATCCTCACCAGGTTGTTGTTGCAGGGGAACCACCTCGAAGCGCGGCGAGCTGTCCATCAGGAGAGCATCTGGCAGGCAGCGTCGAGGTGATGGTCGCAGCAGGGACTCAAGCGGGAGCAGCATTAGCCGGGTCAAGCAGAGAACCCGCCGCAGGCGCACAGGGTCCGCCCAAGCAGATCACACTGCAAACCGCCGAGGTAATTCCGCCAGTGACAAACCCGGCCGAGCTGCATGACACCACCCCAAAGGCACCAAGAGTGAGAGGACCACCTCTGGAGAGACCAGAGAACATTCTTCAGGCAACTATAGAGAACTTAACCACACCTGTAGCGCCGATACTTGATCCGGCAAATGCTCAGGCAGAGTTAGAGGAAACCAGACAAAAGGTGCTGGTAGAGGCCAAAAAAGTATCAGCCCTACGGGAATCCTTGAACAGGACCCTAAGAGAATATGCAAAAGCTAATAAGCTTGATATCGCACCCGAGCGGGTGGACGAACTAAGATTAAGAGGTAAGAACCTCATGAATGATATTAACAAAGAGCATGAAGCTCACAGAGCCGAATCAGGTGATTTGGGTTTGCCGAGGTACAGTACCCCGGCGAAAAACCTGAGAGCGGCAAATGCCGCAGCATTGGAATTAGAGGGGTTAATAGGGGAAGCTCGGCAGAAACAACAAGAAAGAGTGAATGAGCTGGTGCACATCGCGAACCAGCAAAATGAGGAAATGCTCAGAGCTAACCCGGCAAGACCAGGGGCTTCACGGATGGTTCATTCGGCAGGGGCAGCACCTGCCTTATCTGCGGCAGCGGCATCTTCACCCGGAAACAATGCTAGAAAAGAAAAAGCAGTAACCTCAGGGAAGAGGAACAAACAAATTGTTCCATATGACCCGGCAATAGCTGGAAAGGCAAATGAGAACAGAGGCAATGAAAGCCGAGGTAATAGTGGGGAGAGAAACCACGGCCGTATGGAAAAGGACGGCGGCGGCCGAGGTAATGGGGAGCACGGCAGGAAAGAACCTGCAAGAGACAATCACGAAAACCAAACCCCGGCCGAGGTAAGGAGAGAAGTGCCGCTCAACCCGCAACCAAGACATGAGCCTCGGCAGGAAAGAGAAGTGAGGCCAGCTCGCTACAATCAGATGAATGAAAGGTATAATGATGGATATTCCGAGGTAGAATACGCAAACCAGGGTGGAAACAATCACTATGGGATGCAGGATAGAATCCTATACAGAGATTTGCCATCAAATGATGCAAGAGTAAAGTTGGATCGGCTATACCGGTCCGAGCTATTGGAAGAGCAAGGTCCACCAGGTCCGACATGTTTTGGACTACGGATCATGGGCGAACCACCAGTGCCGAATTTTCAGTTGGCGAGAGGCACAAAAACGTACAATGGAAGTACCAAGCCACAAGACTGGTTGATTGATTATGCCACCGCTGTGAAGATAGCGGGTGGCAACCTAAGATGGGCTGTGCGGTATGTCCCACAGATGTTGGAAGGACCAGCCAGGGTATGGTTGAATAATCAACCAGCTGGCAGTATCAACTGCTGGTTAGATTTCGAAGAAATGTTCGTTAGCAACTTTACCAGCACATACAAGAGACCAAATAGACCACAGCAACTAGCCATGTGCAAGCAGAGGCCGAATGAAACAGATAGAGAGTTTTTAACTCGATGGTGTAACCTGAGAAACTCATGTGAGGGAGTTATCGAATCGCAAGCAATCGCTTGGTTCGCGCAAGGCTGCCGTTATGCCAGCGTGTTGTGGCAACGCCTGCAGAGAGATATGCCAACCACACTGGCAGAAACTATCAGAATAGCGGACTCCTATGCATTGGGTGACCCAACCCAACCGGAGTTAATGTCGGCAGATCATCGTGAGCAACAGGACCAGTACACGAGAGAATTGGCCGGGTCATCCAGGCGTGATTTCAGAGGAAGAAGAAGAGAAGAGAGGCCGGATTATAGATATAATCCAGCCCAGGTGGCGGCTGTAGCACAAGATCAGCCGAGTCACGGAGCAACTCAACGACAGAAAAATGGACCTCAACAGTGGACATCAAGAAATGAGGGAAAGAGGCAATGGACCCCGGAGCAAAAGAAGCAATGGCAAGAGAGGCCGAAGTATACGTTCGAATCCATGTTAGATCAGCCGTGTAAATTTCACACATCAAACCCATCTAGACCGGCCAATCATACAACCCGGCAATGCGCCTGGATGAAAAATGCGATGGGGAACCCGGCAGGAGTTCAGGCTCCCCATCAGGTGCAACAGCAGCATCAGCCGCAATTAACTGGAGCAAATACACAGCAACTGATGCTACCGCCCCCTCCCCCGAGGTACGATAACTCGGATCGGAGGGATGCAGTGCATCAAGTAATGAACCAGGGGCAGGACGGAAGGATAAATCCGGCAAATGCTGGACGTAATGATTACAGGGAACATCACCAGTCTTATTGTGTGTTCACGACAGAACAGCAGGACAAGCAGTGTGTGCAGCACCGACATATGGAAGTGAATGCAGTTGTACCGGCAGTGCCAAGATACCAGCCATGGTCTGATCAGGAGGTGACCTGGAGCATGAAAGACCACCCCAGAATAATGCCGAGTCCAGGATCATATGCACTTGTGTTGGATCCGACGTTTGTGGGACCAAGCATCAATGTGAAATTCTCAAAAGTACTCATCGACAATGGAAGCAGTATCAACATCATGTACAAAGATACCATGCATAAGCTCGGAATATCACAGAATATGCTGCAGTCCACGAGGACAACTTTCCATGGGATAGTGCCAGGGCTTTCATGTGAGCCCATCGGTAAAGTCCGAGTGGACGTGTTATTCGGTACAAGAGATAACTGCAGAGCAGAAAATTTAGAATTTGAGGTGGTCAATCTGGAAAGTTGTTATCATGCTCTACTCAGACGGCCCGCCCTGGCCAAATTCATGAGCAGCTGTCATATAGGTTATCTAAAGATGAAGTTACCCGGACCACAAGGGGTGATAACAGTTGCAGGGGATTACAAGAAGTCAATGGAGTGTGCTTCGGCCGGGTCAAATTTGGCCGAGTCATTGGTTATAGCAAGAGAAAAGAAAAGGATTCAGGAGGTAGCAGCCCTCGCTCAGTCAGCACAGTTAAGCATGCCGGCACTGGCCAACCCTCATGGCAGTGTTTCTTTTCAGCCGACCAAAGAGACGAAGAAATTTCAGATTGATGAGCAATTCCCAGAGCACACTGTTACTATTGGTGCAGGCCTTGACGCTAAATAGGAAGGCGAGCTCACCAACTTCCTCCGTGAGAATCGGGACATATTTGCATGGTCAACTCAAGATCTGCAAGGTGTGCCGAGGGAGTTGGCTGAGCACTCTTTAAACGTCAGGCCAGGAGCAAGGCCGGTGAAGCAACCTCTCCGCCGCTTCGCCGAAGACAGGAGAAAAGTAATAGGGGATGAAATAGCTCGGCTTCTCGCAGCCGGGTTCATCATGGAGGTGCTATATCCGGATTGGTTATCAAATCCGGTGCTAGTAGAAAAGTAAAAAGATGACCCCAATGTAGCCATTGTGTGGCGAATGTGTATCGACTACACTAACCTGAACAAGGCGTGTCCGAAAGATCCTTTTCCATTGCCTAGAATAGACCAAGTCATTGACTCGACCGCTGGCTGTGAGCTGTTATCATTTGTAGACGCGTATTCTGGTTTCCACCAGATACCGTTAAATCCGGCCGATCAAATAAAGACTGCATTTATTACCCCGTACGGGGCTTATTGTTATCGCACAATGCCATTCGGCCTGCGAAATGCAGGAGCAACGTATCAAAGGTGCATGCAAAAATGCCTACATGATCAGATAGGAAAAAATGTACAAGTATATGTGGATGACGTAGTCATCAAAACTAAGGAGAGCAAAACCTTGCTAGAAGATATACGGCAAACTTTCACGAACCTGAGAAGGTTCCGAATGAAACTTAATCCAGAGAAATGCACATTTGGCGTGCCGACAGGAAAACTACTCGGTTTCCTTGTGTCCAGCCGAGGTATCGAGGCTAATCCAACGAAGATAAGAGCAATAGAAAGAATGGAATTACCGAGATGTTTGAACGATGTACAAAAATTCACGGGCTGCCTGGCCTCGCTTAGTCGATTTGTATGTCGGCTAGGAGAAAAGGCACTGCCGCTTTATCAGCTGATGAGAAAGTCGGACAAATTCAGCTCGACTCCCCAGGCGGACCTTGCATTTCATGAGTTGAAAAAGATGATAGTTACGGCACCCATTTTAGCTTCTCCATTATCGAAAGAACCTATGCTACTCTATGTAGCGGCTACCAATCGAGTAGTTAGTACTGTGGTTGTAGTGGAACGACTTGAAGAGGGTAAGTCAGTTCAGAGGCCAGTATATTATCTAAGTGAAGTATTATCCACTTCAAAGCAGAATTATCCGCACTATCAGAAGATGGCTTATGGAGTATATATGTCGGCAAAAAAGCTTAAGCATTACTTTGAAGAGCACCCCATCAAAGTGATCTGTGAGGAACCCATAGCCGACATATTGAACAACAAAGATGCAAGTGGCCGAATAGCAAAATGGGCGATCGAGTTATCACCGTATGCTCCACAATTTGATAGAAGAGATGCAATCAAATCTCAGGCTGTCGCCGATTTTCTCGTAGACTGGGCCGAGGTGCAATATGATCCACCATTGCCAGATCCAAATTACTGGACAATGCATTTTGATGGTTCCAAACTAAGGAACGGTTTGGGAGCAGGAATAGTGCTAACCTCGCCTAAAAAAGATCAATTGAAATATGTACTGCAAATACATTTTGCCGCGTCCAACAATGTAGCTGAATATGAAGCACTAGTCCATGGATTAAAAGTGGCAAAAGAAATTGGTATACGCCGAATCCTATGCTACGGTGACTCGGATCTAGTAGTACAGCAAGTATCGGGAAGTTGGGACGCATTAGATGCTAATATGGCTTTATACAGATTCCATGTGCAAAAGATCAGTGGATATTTTGAGGGATGTGAATTCCACCACATACCACGAGCAGAAAATGACGCTGCTGACACATTGTCAAAATTAGGATCAACCCGGCAGTCAATTCTGCCAGGTATTGCCCTGGAGCACCTCAGGAAACCATCAATAAACCCATCAACAGAATCCGAGTCAATCTTCATCCCAGCAAGTTCTGCAGAAAATCACACGCCAATGGAGGTAGATCCGCAGAAAGATTCGGAACCCCTAAAAAGGGGGACAGCCGAGGTAATAACAATCATGGAGAGAGCCGAGGTATGTACGTCGGCAAAAAACATGGAGATAGACAGTGAGATCACTGCAGAAAGAGTAACACCGGTATGGGCGCAACCCATATTTTCTTACCTAAAAGACGCGATATTGCCGAGTAATGAGGTATTAGCTAGACAAACCATAAGAAGAGCAAAAGCCTATACAATCATAAACAATGAGTTATATAAGAGAAGCGTAACAAACATATTGCAGAAGTGCGTGAGTTCCACAGAAGGTCAGGAAATCCTTCTAGACATACACCAAGGAGAATGTGGGCACCATGCCTCATCTCGCGCTTTAGTAGCCAAGGCATTTAGGCATGGATTTTACTGGCCAACGGCGTTAAAAGAGGCAGAAGAATTAGTTAAGAAGTGCAATGGGTGTCAGAGATACGCAACCAGAATACATATGCCGTCAGCCGAGTTAAAAACAATACCCATCACTTGGCCATTTTCTGTATGGGGTTTAGACATGGTGGGACCATTCAAGCCGGCGAGAGGAGGAATGACCCACATGTTGGTTATGGTAGACAAGTTCACCAAGTGGATTGAAGTAAAACCAATCAAAAAGTGTGATGGTCACACAGCAGTGAAATTTCTCAAGGATATCATCTTGAGATACGGGTACCCACATAGCATTATTACGGATAATGGCACAAACTTTGCAGAAGGAGCCTTCGCTAGATTTTGCCAAGAGAAGCACATAAGACTAGATATTGCCTCGGTAGCTCACCCAGCATCCAATGGACAAGTGGAAAGGTCTAATGGACTGGTGCTATCAGGAATAAAACCACGACTTGTTGAACCTTTGCAAAGGTCGGCAGGATGTTGGATCGAAGAAATCCCAGCCGTGTTATGGAGCCTTCGGACTACTCCGAATAGATCAACAGGTTATACTCCATTCTTTCTGGTGTACAGGGCAGAGGCTATACTCCCAGCCGACATAATATATGACTCGCCAAGAGTTGCTCAGTACACAACCTCAGAGACAAACGAAATAGCTCGGCAAGATGCCGTAGACCTGTTGGAAGAAGCCAGAGAGTTGACATTGTCACGATCGGCTATTTATCAACAGAACTTACGGCGGTATCACAGCAAGAAAGTGAATCCAAGAGTATTCAAAGAAGGAGATTTGGTCCTCCGACTAGTGCAACGCACGGCCGGCATGCACAAATTGTCACCCCCATGGGAAGGACCATTTATTGTAAGCAAAGCATTGCACAACGATGCATATTATCTGATCGATGCTCAGTCCCCTGAAGAGAACAAGGCAGACAAAGCTGGTGAAGAAATGAAGCGCCCTTGGAATGTGGCTTTACTTCGGCCATTTTACTCGTAGCATTACATCTCAAGGTCGAAATCCAATGATGTATTTGATTCTCGGCACCCAGAGCAGTGACTCGGGGACTGCCGTAGGATATATATTTATTTCATATCATGTATTCAAACCTCGGCACCCAGAGCAGTTACTCGGGGACTACCATATGTTATGTTAATTCATGTTAGATGTTGGAACCTCGGCACCCAGAGCAGTTACTCGGGGACTGCCATATGTAATGATTATTTCGTATTATATGTTTGAACCTCGGCACCCAGAGCAATGACTCGGGGACTGCCATATGGTATATTTATTTCTTTCGCGTTACATACTTGAACATTGGCGAGCAGAGCAGTGACTCGGGGACTGCCGTATGTTGTATTTCTTTCATGTTATGAATATGACCCTCGGTGCCAAGAGCAATAACTCGGGGACTATCATATGATATGTCAATTTCGTATTGACACCTAAACTTCGGCGTATAAAGCAGCGACTCGGGGACTACCGTCTGATACCTCAAACTTATGCTGAATGCAATCATATCATTTTTATACTACCTCCGAAACTTGATTTATATAAGGGAATTTCGGACAATAGACAACGATCCAGCGATTGTTGTTTGCTTCCACAACGGAATAATTAACTTATGTTCAAAACAGGGCAATAACGTGGATATTCAGCGCTGATGCCTGGATAAGATCATCAAAATAACGGCAAAGTTAAGCCCTAAAAGATCAAGAAGTTACAGGCCAGCAAGGCAAGAATTCGGATGAGCATCCACTTAACCAAGAGTCTCAACAATACATAGCAAAAGAAATTCAAATCATACAACGAGCTGACAAATTTTTCGTCTACATTATACGCCCGGCATACCAGGGATCGCAAATAACTTAGGCGTTGTTCGTTGGAGGGGCAGCTACTTGCTCAGGTGCGGGGCACTCCGAAGTAGGAGGAACTTCGACTGAGGTCACCTCGCCCTCCGCCGACCCAGGTGCAACTTCGGCGGTATCCCGGGGTTGTTCAGGAGCGTCAGTACATGCGGTAGAATGCCCGGTGCCTTTGGAGGAGGACCGCGCATCACCGTTGCTATCCGAGCTTGAGCTGGAGCTATCGGATGTGGACGAATCATCTTCACCTTCCCCATGCTCAGCTGAATCATCACCCGAAGCACCCTCAGCCGCGACCTCTTGATCCGGATCTGGGAGAAAACTCGGCCCTTCATTCCAAGTGTGCACGTCGGCGTACTCGACGAGCTGGAAAGCCCGAGCTTGCCGAAGAGCAACAAAGGTGGGATCTTCAACCCAGCGGGAGCCAGTGCGCAAATTCCTCAGAATGTCAAGAGAGATGTCTTCATACCATGACATGATTACAGTAAGGGCCATGTCGGCACCAGCACGCCCGGCAGATTCTCTCCAAAGACTCAGCTGCCTCTCAGATGCCATCAGCCTTGTCACCAATAACTTAATTTCGTTGATATCAGGAGTCCCTGAGGTATTCGGCCAGAGTACATGGTAAGCTCGGATAGCGGCCTGCACCAAGTCCCGGCCCATAATTTTCATCGGACCAACTGCAGCACCAACAGCAACCAAGAAATCCTCCATCAAATATTCGAAGTCAACAGCAACCGGTTCACCTCGGCGTGCGTGAGCTGCAAGAACAGCTTTAGAACTCACGGGTTTGGCCTCGGGGAAGTGATCTGCGCAAAACATGGACATGTCAAAGGGTAGCAGGAACGGCAAAGAAAAATAATAGTTCGGCCATGCCAAATAACTTACGATGAATGTAGCTCATCATTATCTGAAGGTCTTTGGCCCAAGCAGCTTTACTCTTCTCGAAACGAGCAATTTCCTCGCTCAAACCGCGGGTTTTAAGTTCGGCAGCTTCGAGGAGTTCTTTGTTCTTCTGCAGATCCAGAGTCAGCCGATTCTTTTCCTCGGAAAATTCTTGGTCGACCTTTTCTAGCTCGGACTTCTGAGAGAGCTTGATGGTATTCACCTCGGATCGCAGGCGAGCTATCTCATCATCTTTTTCTTGTAATTGCGCCGAATGAACTGCGTTTTGTTCTAAAAAATGCAGCATCACGTCAGGCATGGGCACGCAATCTTGTTGCGACACTGCAAAGTCTTGCAACTCGGCTTTACCACAGCCAAACGCAATAAGGAAACTTAGCATAGATATTAAAAGGAGAAGGAGTAACATAGAAAGGAAACTAACCTTCCAGGTCCTTGATTTTCTTTTGAAGGCGAATATTGAGGTTATTAATATTACCTGTTCAACAAGAAGTAAGCCGGCAGTCCATGGACGAATACATGAGAAAGTTCGGAATAAGGAAAAGGAACTATCAACATACCAGTCTTCTTCGCCACAGGCAGAACTTTCTCGTACTTCTCTTCCAGTTTGCGATGCGAAAAAAGCAACCTCTGGAACTCGGCAGTTCGCCGGTCATGTGCAACCTGAGTAATGAGGCACAATGATAAATCAACGAGTAAAAGTTAAACCAGATCTGAGTTAAGCAGAACTTAACTCAGATCTAGGTGGCTGGATATTCAAAACTAAACCAGATCCGAGTTAAGCAGAACTTAACTCAGATCTAGGGGGCTGGATATTCAAAACTAAACCAGATCCGAGTTAAGCAGAACTTAACTCAGATCTGGGTGGCTGGATATTCAAAGCTAAATTAGATCCAAATCAAGCAAAGTTTAATTCGTCTCTAGGTGGCTGGGTATTCAAAGCTAAACCAGATCCGAGTCAAGCAGGACTTGGCTCAGATCTAGGTGGCTGGGTATTCAAAGCTAAATCAGAACCAAATCAAGAAAAGCTTAATTCGGCTCTAGGTGGCTGGATATTCAAAGCTAAACCAGATCCGAGTCAAGCAGGACTTAGCTCAGACCTAGGTGGCTGGATATTCAAAGCTAAATCAGATCCAAATCAAGCAAAGCTTAATTCGGCTACAGGTGGCTGGATATTCAAGGCTAAACCAGATCCGAGTCAAGTAGAACTAAACTCGGATCTAGATAGCTGGATATTCAAGGCTAGGCTAGGTCCGAATAAAACACAATTAAACTTGGATCTAAACGGCCGGATTAACAAACCTTAGAAATAAAATTAAATCAAACTTCCAAGTATACAACAAGTTATTTCCTTGCAAGTTTCGGGGACTAGAGCATATGGTAACATCTGAAGAATAATTCAAGACTCAGAGAAAAAAAATAATTACCTCATTCATTTTGTTGGTATCAATGATGAACTGGGCAGCGTGGTCAAAACGGCCGCTGATATCAGAAAGCTGAAAGGACTGGTTGGCCGGGTTACCCTCAAACTGATCAGCAGCATTCCAGTTGTTGGCATATTCAACCAGCGCTCCAAGGCTGTTCCCACTAGCTGTCCGAGTTAAAACTTTACCCCGGGTAGGCTGTCCGATCACGGCGGTCGCAGGGCTCTTATGAAGAGCAAGCTGGCTGCCGGAGGCCGAGGTAACGAGGACTTTAGGTGCAGCTCCCTTACGCAGCACGTCAGTGATACTCGGTTGAGAAGAGCCGGCAAGACCTTTCTGAGAAGAAGAGGTCTTGACGGCAACAGCTTTCTCTTCCTTAGAAGGGGCATCAGCAGGAAGTGGCGCCTCGGAAGTAGGGACGAAGTCCGTGGGAACGGCCGAGGATAAGGTCGCAGAGGGCGCCGGGATAACAACCTGTTCGGCCGAGGTCGGGATGGCCGTGGAAACTGCCGAAGTAGATGGAGGCTCAGTAGCAGCGCTGGGGCCCATAGAAGGGGTGGCGGGCTCGACGAAAACCTCGGAGGGCCGAGTCGAATCCAAGGCAATGGAAGGGGTCTCAGGGACTTCGTGACGGACAGGCGAAGTATTCGGAGCTAGAGGAGAAGCAGGACGAATAGGACTAGGAACTCTGGTATCATCAGCGGTAGGAGGAGATGGCGGCCGAGTCGGACGGTCAGTCATACTAGGACCGCCGGGTTTAACAGAAAGAGGAGCATTGCAAAAGTAAGAGAGGATTCATCAGTATGAGAAACAGAAAGAGAAAAACAAGAAATATAAGCAAAAGAACTTACCCGGCGACCCCAGGCATAGTTTTGCGCCTAGGAGGGTTCGGAGCAGGTCTCTTTATTCGCTTCTTAGGAACCGCCTCCGAGGCACCAGCAGGAGCCCCGCGTTTCCCTGAGGTAACGGGAGGCCGGGAAGCAATAGGCTCGGCGTCGTGGACCTGACCGGCCGGATTAGCTGGGAAAGTAGAAGCCGGAAATGCATAAGAAATAGGCGTGGCGGCAACTACCTCAAGAATTTGGACCTCGTCCGAATCACCTTCCTCGTCATGCGCAGAAGTTCTGCCGCGAGCTCGAGTCGGAGCAGGATCTGATTTAGGGACGAACTCCTCAGAGTCCGGCTCGCCAGTATCCGGGGTACTCCTGTCCGCAGGCCAAGGGAGCTGCAGAACTTCGGCGTCCTCGTTTTTCTGCTCTGCGAACCTCTGCAAGACGAGGAAAAAGAGAATTAGATAAACCAGTTTCTAAAGACAGGAGGGTAACAGAGCAATACGGATTAAGCTTACCTCAGGAGGCGGATGATCGCGAGTGAATGGTTTTAATCCCCAAGACCAGTCCTCAGGCATCTCAGTCTTGAAGATA
The DNA here is from genome assembly GCA_910589765.1 of Avena atlantica. Classification (NCBI taxonomy): domain Eukaryota; kingdom Viridiplantae; phylum Streptophyta; class Magnoliopsida; order Poales; family Poaceae; genus Avena; species Avena atlantica. The sequence continues at coordinate 67,484,508 of OU342734.1, forward strand.
GCTCGGACGCGCTTATGAATAAGGTAGTTATCCAGCTCCACGGTCGAGACTCGGTTAGGGTCAAGGGGACCACTCATGTAGCACAGCTTGTGGGTCCGCTGCTGGAAGGGGCAGATCCGGCTACTAATGAAAGTTGCCATCAGGTCTTCGCCGCATAACCCGGCCCGGATCAACTCTTTAAGCCGAATCTCAAAGGCCTCGGCCAAGGCGTGAGTTTTCCTCGGATTATAGAGCCAGTTCACTTTAGAAGGTGGGCCAATTGAGAATGGAGGGAGCCGAATCCTGTCTTCCGCCCCTCTGTTCTTGACGTAGAAAAATGACTTGTGCCATTTCTTGCACGACTCCAACCCAGTGACACGAGGGAACACGGATTTCCTCCGAGGTGTTATGGACGCCGCCCCACATTGGGTGAGTAACTTCTCGGAAGGGTGCAGAGATTTGTCAGGGACAACATTAGAGCGGATCTGGAAGAACTTCGACCAGACATGTACTGACGGCCACAGGCCGAAGTAACCCTCCGAAGCGGAAATGAAAGCAGAAAGAGAAGCTATGGCGTTCGCGGGAAGATGATGCGGCTGAAGGCCGAAGTAATCCAGGAATTCTCTAGTGAAATCGCTAAGAGGAAGACCGAAGCCGCGGGCGAAGTGAGACATAAAAACCACATACTCGCCCTCTCTGATAACTGGAGAGGATTCGCTGCCGGGTAAACGACAGGAAACCTCGGCAGGAATCCGCCGAGTTCGGATGAGCCATTCAATCTCACGGCGCGTGACTGAAGAGCCCTGCCACGAGCCACGCTCAGGCCCGGAGCCAGCGTCATAGTCCTCAACAAGAGCGCCGCTAAACGAACTAGACATGGGCGCGCTGGAGAGATCGTCGGAGGAAAAACTGACGGTGGAAGGGAGCTTAGAGCTACAAGGCCCCGTCGGAACTTAGCGCGAAAACAATGGCGAAGAGCGGAGGAACCGTCGCCTGAGCACGAAAACGGAGCAGATCGATCTAGGGCAAGATCAGGGCAAGATGGTCAGAGAGGACTCACCGGCGGCGGAGCCACAGCCGCAGAGCGCGGGCGAGAAAGGCCGAACGACGCGGCGGAATCCTCGCCGACGGAGGCTTTGGCTGACGAGCGGCGGCGGAGCGGCAAGAGCACGCAGGCGAAAGGAAGAAGGAGAGCGGAGGCGAGCGATAAGGGGAAAGATGAACCCTGCGGGCGCGTTTCCCCTCTTTATAGTCAAGCCATGAGCGGGGGAGTGGGATCGTGGGTGTGGCAGTTACCCGTGTAGATCGTGGGAACAGCACGAATGCACGACGGTGAGTGGAGCCACACCAACGGCCACAGACGAAGAAAAGTTGTTACAATCCCAAGGGGAGCGGCACACGAGGCGTCGCGGCGGCGGCGCAGCAGGTACAGGGTTCACTGTAGCTTGTCAGTAAGCACTGTAGAATGACCTAAAAACTAGAAGAGCAATGATGGGGTGACACGTAGGACGTGGCGTACGAGGGAAGGAACGAGGAAACCTCGGACGAGGCCATAGCTCGGAAACAAGACTGAAGAAAGTGATGAAGCTGATATAACCCGGCCAAAGCTATTGACAGGGCCACACCAGCTTCGGGGACTAATGTCGGGGGGTTAACCTCGGGTAGGTCAGAGACGGGGAAAGACAGAGGTACTGTCCCCGTCTGGTTTCCGAGCTACAGCCTAGGTCGGCCGAATCATGGATATGTCGGCCGATGAACGGAGGCGAGAAGCCCATGTATAGGTATCAAGTGGTTACCCGGCCGAGTTAATGAGAGAATCGGCCGGGTTACCCAAATGATCTTCATGCAGGTGAGGAACGAGCCGAGTAACACAAGGTAAGGCCGAGTGATACGAAGCTTGCTGTGGAAGGAGAAGCCCAGGGTCAAACTATAGCTGCAGGCTAGGAGGAATCAGAACAGGGCCAAGCACAAGAGACAAGGGTGCACAGCGTCAGAGGGGCAGAAGGAGGTCACGGAGGTGACAGTCCTGGAGCCCGAGGCACGCAGGAGGGGGCCACTGGAGCCTTGCCATCATTAGAAGGGCGACAGGGAAAGGAGGCCGCCGAATTACTATTTTGGGACAAGCATATTCCACGAATATGCTTGCCTCGTCAGCCCTAAGGGCACCCAAGGCACCCCTTTATAAGGGGAGTTTTGGACCCTGAAGGGAGGATCGATTCTTTGAGCACCGTTAGGCTGGGGAGATTCACATTGTCACCCTGTACACAGCTCAAGGAGCACTTGTAACCCATCAAGAGAGAAATAAAGTTCATCACTTTGGCAGCTTGAGTGTAAAGACAGTTGCATCTTCCCTCCCCAGATCCCACTAGCATCCATTGGCCCTGTACTTTAGCCTACCCATGGCATCTGCCGTGCCACCACCACGACAATACTATACCACCTTACATGCACGACATCCCAACCATGAGATCTCAAACCTTTCCGTCCTTCCCGGATGAAAAAGACAAATGTCAACCGAATCGGTAGGAAGTGGGTCTGATTTGAACTACAGGTACATGATCTAGACTCACAATATGTTGTTTCTTCAGGGATCCAAAACACTTTTTATGTTTAAAGTTTTTTAATATTCCAAATTAATATGCAAAACATATTAGTTCAGTCATTTTTAATATAAAATGGTTAATAGTTTAAATAGTTACATCAATTATTTTTAAAAACAAAAAATGGTTTTGAATTAGTTATTAAAATTCAAACACTTTTTATGTTTAAAGTTTTTTAATATTACAAATTAATATGAAAAAAATATTAGTTAAGTCATTTTTAATTTAAAATGGTTCATAGTTTAAATAGTTACATCAATTATTTTTAAAAACAGAATATGGTTTTGAATTAGTTATACAAATTCACACAATTTTTATGTTTAAAGTTTTTTAATATTCCAAATTAATATGCAAAAAATATTAGTTAAGTCATTTTAAATTTAAAATGGTTAATAGTTTAAATAATTACATCAATTATTTTTAAAAACAGAAAATGGTTTTGAATTAGTTATTCAAATTCAAACACTTTGTATGTTTAAAGTTTTTTAATATTCCAAATTACTATGCAAAAAATATTAGTTAAGTCATTTTTAATTTAAAATGGTTAATAGTTTAAATAGTTCCATCAATTATTTTTAAAAACAGAAAATGCTTTTGAATTAGTTATTCAAATTCAAACACTTTTTATGTTTAAAGTTTTTAATATTCAAAAATATTAGTTAAGTCATTTTTAATTTATGATGGTTAATAGTTTAAATAGTTCCATCAATTATTTTTAAAACCAGAAATGTTTTGAATTAGTAATTCAAATTCAAACACTTTTTATGTTTAAACTTTTTAAGATTCCAAATTATTTATGCAAAAAATATTAGTTAAGTCATATTTAATTTAAAATGGTTAATAGTTTAAATAGTTCCATCAATTATTTTTAAAAACAGAAAATGGTTTTGAATTAGTTATTCAAATTCATACACTTTTTATGTTTAATGTTTTTTAATATTCCAAATTAATATGCAAAAAATATTAGTTAAGTCATTTTTAATTTAAAATGGTTAATAGTTTAAATAGTTCCATCAATTATTTTTAAAAACAGAAATGGTTTTGCATTATTTATTCAAATTCAAACACTTTGTATGTTTAAAGTTTTTTCATATTCCAAATTAATATGCAAAAAAAATTAGTTCAGTCATTTTTAATTTAAAATGGTTAATAGTTTAATTAGTTACATCAATTATTTTTAAAAACAAAAAATGGTTTTGAATTAGTTATTCAAATTCAAACACTTTTTAAGTTTAAAGTTTTTTAATATTCCAAATTAACCTGCAAAAAGTATTAGTAAGTCATTTTTAATTTAAAATGGTTAATAGTTTAAATAGTTCCATCAATTATTTTTGAAAACCGAAAATGGTTTTGAATTAGTTATACAAATTCAAACACTTTTTATGTTTAAAGTTTTTAATATTCCAAATTAATATGCAAAAAATATTAGTTAACTCAATTTTAATTAAAATGGTTAATAGTTTAAATAGTTACATTAATTATTTTTAAAAATATAAAATAGTTTTGAATTATCTATTCAAATTCAAACACTTTTTATGTTTAAATTTTTTAAGATTTCAAATTATTTATCTTTTAAAAACCATTACTAATTTAAAACCCTAAATAAAAAATAAGGCGGGAACCAAGAGAAAATCTGAAAATTTTGAAAACGGATAATCCGGCCTGGGACTACCATCTTGTCCAGGAGACTGATGATCTTCAGCAGGTTGCAGTGTTGGTGCAGAGTTTTCTTCAACAGTAGGAGCTTGTTGATCTTGTGAAGATGAGGGCTCCACTTGAGTGGAGCATTGTCCTTCCCGATCCGCCACAAGGGGTTCCTCAATGGGGCGGAAAAATCCCACGCCCATTCTTCTTATGGCATCTTGGGGTATTTCAACATCTGCATCACAAACATCAACTTGCCCTACAAAGGAGCCGTTATTTTCATCGAACTCCACACTACAAGATTCTACAACAATCCCAGTGAGCTTGTTGTAGACTCTATAAGTGTGGGATTCGGCACCGTAACCAACAAAAATGCCTTCTAAAGCCTTGGATTCAAATTTTGACAAACGGACACCTTTAATAAGAAAGAAACACTTACACCCGAATACCCTAAAGTATGAGATGTTGGGTTTGTTGCCGGTAAGTATTTCATATGGGGTCTTGTCCAAGATCTTCCGAAGGTAAAGCCGGTTTGATGAGTGACAAGCAGTGGATATGGCTTCAGCCCAAAAGTTATAAGGAGACTTAAATTCAGCTAGCATAGATCTTGCCATATCCATCAAAGTCCGGTTCTTCCTCTCGGCTACACCATTTTGTTGAGGGGTGTACGCAGCGGAATATTGGTGTCTAATCCCCTCTTCGCTAAGAAACTCGTTTAAAGTGTAGTTCTTGAATTCTGTGCCATTGTCACTTCTAATTGCCAATATGGGAACATTGTGTTGTCGTTGAACTTCATTGGCAAAGTCGATGACAGTTTGTTGAGTCTCACTTTTCAGCTTGAAGAAATATACCCATGTATATCTTGAGTAATCATCGACGATGACCAAGCAATATTTCTTCCCACCAAGACTTGCATGAGAAGGAGGTCCAAATAAATCCACATGGAGTAATTCCAAGATCCTCTTCGATGACACAATAGTCTTCCTCTTGTGGGGAGAATCATGCATTTTTCCTTCAACACAGGCCCTGCAAACACGATCTTTGGCAAAAGAGACATTGTCTTTTAGTCCAAGAATGTGGCCACCCTTTTGGAGACTTTGCAAAGTTCTCATGTTGACATGGGCTAAACGGCGATGCCATAGCCAGCCCACGTCGGCCTTTCCGAATAGACACATCGGACCCGAAGTGGTTTTTCCCCGAGAAGTCCACCACATACAGGTCATTTTCGACGTATCCAACGAAAGCGACCTTTAGAGACTTGCTCCATAAGAGTACCACCAAATCATCATCGATAAAAACAGCAAAACCCATCTTGCCAAGGGCACGAACAGAAAGAAGATTATAGCCAAGGGTCTCAACAAGCATGACGTCCACGAGAGAGATATCGTGGGCAACCACAACCTTGCCAAGACCCAATACCTGAGATTTAGACTTATCACCATAGGAGACTATGATATTATCAAGATTTGGACGCATCTCCGTGATGATCTCCTTGCTTCCGGTCATATGACTAGTGCAGCCACTATCCAGCACCCATTTCGACCCACCGGAAGCATAGCCCTGCAAGAAAATTACTTCTTGGTTTTAGGTACCCATTTTTCAATGGGTCCTTTCATGTTAGTAACAAGGGTCTTTGGGACCCAAATAGACCAAGCAATAAATTCATCAAAAGGACCAACATAATAAGCAAAAACATCGCCATAATCATCACAAAAGAGTTCATAATTCGGATTGTGAGACCCTGCAAAACCAATATTATTAGTCTTGTCTTTTGTGACAACCTTCTCAGCCGTGCTTGTCTTTAATTGCACATTCTTGGTCTTGTTCTTCTTGGTTTTCTTCTTCTTGGACTTGGTGACATACCCAAGTCCCTCTCTACCATGATTTGACCTTTGCTTGTCAAGGACTTCATCAAGCACACCTTTGTCCTTTGTAGTGGTGTCCTTGATAACTCCTTTCTCCACATTAGCATTTTTCTTGTTACTATATGTTGAGTTGGACGAGCTAGGAGTATCATATATGGCCAATCGACTTTGAAGCTGATCATGTGACTCATTGAGGATAGAGAACTCGTTTTTCAACGCCTTGTGAGCATAGTCAAGTTTCTCCAATTCCTCGGAGAGTCTATCATGAGCAGCCCCAAAGTCAATCCTTTCCTTCTTTAACTTCTTTGCCTTGGTGACCGCATTGTCACGTTCCTTAACGAGTTTAGTCACAATTTCTTCATGTGACTCTTCCATAGACTCAAGCCTCTCTTCAAGAGAGACCCGAGCTTCTTCTTCTTCTTCAAGTGCATTTTTTAGGGATGCAATTTCCATTGCATCCTCCCTTTCAATTCTGCCATTTTCTTCGAGGAGTGCTTCGTTTTGGGCCAACTGATCCATAAGAGCCTCAAAACGAACTTTGTGCTCACCTTGCAAGTTAGTATAGAAATAATCCAAGGCAATAATCTCTTCTTTAACCTTAAGACTAGCAGGATCATCCATGTCTATCATAGCCTTGGGAAAAGAAGAGTTAGAAGAAGTTACCTCGGAGCTTCTTGCCATGAGACAAGTAGGATTCTTGTTGATGATGTTTTCGTTTGGAGAGTCGAAGAGTGATGTTGATGTAGATGTGGTGGCTATAGCAGCCACCTCTTGAGAGCTATCGTCCTCGTCCTCATCTTCACTCCCCGATGAATATTCTTCTTGAGCTACTAGAACAATCTTTGGTTGCTTCTTGAAAGGAGCATTTTTCTTTACAAACTGTTTCTTACGTGGAGCTTTTGATTTGTCCTTGAAAATGAGTCTTCCTCCATTATCCTCTCTACTTTGATATGGACACTCAGCTACGAAGTGCAACCGGTCACCACAATTAAAGCAAGTTCTCAGCTTGGGACCATTTTCTTTTCTTCCATAGGCTCCACTTTTGCGATCTAGTTCAGCTTTAGCCTTGGCTGGATCTTTCCAAAAGTTTCTTGCATAAAGAGCCAAGTATTGTCCGTGAATCCTTTTTATATCTTCGGGACAGTCCAGGCCTTCTACCGCATATTCATCATGATCAACCACACTAGTCTTCAAAGCCATGTTTACCCCCTTTTGCATCCCCATAGCTCGAGCACGAGCATCTTCGGCATTCTTGGCAGCCACTTTGAATGCGGCCATTTCTTGCATTACCTCGTTGGATGACATGAGGTGATAATTATGCCTACCTTGGAGACTTTTCAAATCTGTGGGCTCAAATGGCATAAGAGCACTGACATACTTGCGCTTGATCCAAGCATCATCAACATAAGCCGCGCCGTGGTTTCTGAAGGTAGTAGCTATTGCCTTTAGCCTCCTATACATGTCCTCGTGGTCTTCTCCATCCAGCATATAAAATCCTTCAGCTTCATTGCTCAAGGCATCATATCTATTCCTTCTCATACTTTCATTTCCGATGAAGAGCTCGGTGAGAGCATCCCACGCTTCTTTAGCTGTGCTAAGATGCTGAATGTGTGGCATGTCTTTATCTCCCACACCAAGCTGTATCATGTGTAGGGCCGTAGCATTGAGTTGGCTATCGACCACTTCTCTCCTTGTGAGATTGTTAGGATTTCCAACGTGAAGACCATTTTCGATGATCTTCCACAACTCTATGGAGGAACTGCACACATGAGATTTCATCAAAAATTGCCATTGAGAGAAAGTAGAAGCTGACAATTTGGGTGGATCACCCCTATTATGTATATGAGGGTGAGGAATAGGCGGATCAGGGGAATACACATGAGAAACCTCATTGTATCCATCCTTACCGCTATCCTTTTTCGAGGAGGAGCTCTTACTTGTATCATCACCTACCACTTCGTTCTCTTTGGAAACAGTTTTACCCGTTTCCTTGGATTGCGGAGTGGTATCCTCAGAGTTAGATGGAGGTGATGCTGCGGATGTGGAGAGACGCATTATCAATTGACGCATCTCTTCCATCTTAGCCTCCATAGAACTCACCAAGGTTGTTTCCAACGTCTTGAGATCGTTCATGGTGACTACCTCCGGAGCATCACTCCCATCTCCCTTGGAACCCATACTTCTCTTAGGCTGTTAAGCCCGAAATAAGAGCCGAGGCTCTGATACCAATTGAAATGGATCGTATGGGCACCTAGAGGGGGGGTGAATAGGTGCTAACCAATTTTAATACTTTTTCCAATTTTAGGCTTTACACAAAGTAAATTCTCTAGATATGCAACTACGAGAATTTCCCTATATGCAACCCTAACTACTAAGCACGTAAAGGAGGAGCGAGGAAACCGTAGTGGAGCACGCGGAGACACAGGGATTTGTTTTACCGCAGTTCCTTCCTTGTTAAGGGAAGTACATCTGCGTTGGAGGGGTGGGCGGTTCTAAGACCACCACGCCACAATAGGCCTCACCCTATTCTCCGATGGATCTCGCCACGAGAGGCCTGATCCACCTTCTCCACTATTGGATCCCTTCGAGGCGGGAACCGGTGCCTTTTACAATACTATCGGGGCACACACCCACAACCGAATTGGGGGCTCCCGGGATGACAACAAGCTGTCACAAAAACAAGGTTTATCAATATAAACGAAAACAAGGATCTAGATCTTTGCAAGAAATACTAGATCGAAGGTTCTCCAAATGAATGGAGAGGAGATGAAGCGCTTGATTGCTGATGATGAAGGTCGAGTTCTCCTCCTTCGATTCCCAAAGGGATGGGGCCTTTGGATGGATCTAGGTGGAGCACTCTTGTATGAACTTTTGAGATCTGATCTGTTCTTTTTCGAGATGAATCAAGAGTTCTGGCAGGAGGGGGAAGGCTGGCTTAAATACCCCCTCCCCAGATCTGGCCGTTGCTCAAATTTGGGGGCGGATTATCCGCCCCCCACTTGGGGCGGATTATCCGCCCCCTGGGAAAATTCCGCCCCAAGGGCGGACTCTCTGGGGGAAACTCCGCCCCCTCTCTGGGGCTTGCGCCTTGGTGAAGCTTGGAGAAAATCTTGGGGGGGGGGGGGGGCGGATTATCCGGCGGGGCCGGAAAGTCCGGCCGAAACTCCGCCCCCCCTCTCTGGGGCTTGCGCCTTGGCGATGAGCAGGAGGGGCGGATTATCCGCCCCCCTGAGGGGCGGATTATCCGGCCAGGCCGGAAAGTCCGGCCAATATTCCGCCCCCCATTCTGGGGCTTGCGCTTGCTTGGGCAGAGGGAGGGGCGGATTATCCGCCCCTGGTGGGGCCGGATTATCCGCCCCCAAAGGCAGAGTTCTGAGCTGCAACACTTCAACACACATTAAAAGATCCTTGGTATTGTTATCTAACACTCAAAACACTAGGGATTAAGAAATGTTCTTTCAGGGCCCTTTAGTCCCGCACAGGGGCCTTTAGTCCCGGTTGGAGCCTCCAACCGGGACGTATGACCCATTAGTTAACTGCGCGTGCCCCTTCTTCTTCTTCTTCCACATTCCTCTTTCACTCAACCAAAACAGAGACGCCATCGGCACGAGGACAAGCTCGATCGGACACCGTCAGGCTTCCCAACAGTCGCCTTGCCACCGTCCTCCACGCGCTGCCTCGCTATGCTGATCCTCCTCACCGAAGGAATCAAATCCACACGACCGGAATCGATCGCGTGTTCCCCGTCACCGACGAGCTCCGTCGTCGCCATCACCGTTGCTGCTAATCTCCTCCGTCCCCATGAAGGCTACACACGCATTGAGGGCGAGCTTGTAATTTTCCTAGACCCCTTCTTTACTCCCCTCTCGCCCTTTCCTTCTCTCGTGTTGCGTGCCGTCGTCCGCCGCCGATGCATGTCGTCGTGCGCCTAGTTCCGGTGACCAAATCCTGGTGGTGCCACCATAGTTAGGTTCGCATCGACGCCCTATTTCGAACAAGCCCGCGCAGGCCCCCTCCCAAGACCTCTAGCGACGTCGCCGGCGAGCCGAGGTGGCCATGGCCCCATTCGTCAACCGAACTACTTCAACCTTGCCTTGGCCCACAGGTCAGCCCCAGTGGGTAGACTTGGCCCTGGTGAAACATAATCCCCACCCCGAGCTGATGTCATGCTCAGGCAATAACCCATTAATGACCCACAAGTATAGGGGATCGCAACAGTCTTCGCTGGTAGTATTACCCAATTTATTGATTCGACACAAGGGGAGCCAAAGAATACTTGCAAGCCTTAACAACTAAGTTGTCAATTCAGCTGCACCTGGAAATAGTTCTTGCTCAAAGAAGTTTATCAGTAGCAACAGCTTGTAGTAGCAACAACAAAGCAACAACAACAATAGAACAAGAGCAATAGTAACAGTAACGGTAACAGTAGGATTCGAGTGCGGTAGGCATAGGGATGGATGGACGGGCGTTGCATGGACAAGTGTAAACATGTAACCTCAAGATCTAGGGCATTGCAGATAAATAAGAATAAGCATCCAAGTACTAAACAATCCTAGGCATGTGCTCAATATATAGTCATACGTTCTCATAATAAGAACTTGCACAACATCTTCTGTCCAGCCAGCCCGTGGTAGCGGGGCCTCTAGGGAACTACTGGCAATTAAGGTGCTCCTTTTAATAGAGCACCGGAGCAAAGCATTAACACTCCGTGAACACAAGTGATCCTCACACCACAGCCATCCCCTCCGATTGTCCCGATTTTTGTCACTTCGGGGCCTTTGGATCCGGACAATGATATGTGTACACAACTTGCAGATAAGATAACAAACAATACTATCATAATGATTCAATAATAAGTTCAGATCTAAGATCATGGCACTCGGGCCCTAGTGACAAGAATTAAGCACAACAAGTTGCAACAAAGTCAAATAGCACTAATAGAGATACTAGGCATTATGCCCTAACAATCTTATTCGATTACATGATAGAACTCATCCAATCCCTACCATCCCCATAGCCTACAGCGGGGGATTACTCATTCATGGATGAGGGAAACATTGACGGTTGATGGAGAGGCGTTGGTGATGACGATGGCGATGATCCTCCACAAATCCTCGTCCAGACAGGGTGCCAGAACGGAGTTTCTGGTTCCGAATCTTGGTCTCTAGTGGTGGCGGCGCAGCGGAACTCTTTCTGGAAAAACATCAAACCCCCCTCTGTTTTTAGGTCAAGAGGCAACTTATAGGCACAAAGGGAGGTCGAGGGGTTCCTGGGGTGGCTGCACCCCCTAGGAGCGGCCAGGCCTGGCCCGCGCCTGGCAGGGTGTGGGCCTCCTAGGACTCCACTCCGTCTCGTACTCTAGCTCCGTGGATCTTCTGGTGAAATAGGATTTTTTGGCATATTTTCGAGGATTTTTCCTGATAGTTGATTTTATGCACAAAAACTAGACACCAAGGTAAATCTGTTGAAAACAGCGTCAGTCCGTGTTAGTTGTATCCAAATCACATAAGTTTAGAGGAGAAATAATAGCAAAAGTGTTCGGGAAAGTAGATACGTTTTGGACGTATCAACTCCCCCCAAGCTTAGCTTATTGCTTGTCCTCAAGCAATTCAGTAGAAAACTGAGTGTGATAAAAGAACTTTCACGAACACATTTGCTTCATATGATGTATATATTCTCAGCACAGTAGTAGATGCTTAAACTATTCATAATAATAAGTATGCAACTAAGTCTACTCAATAGTCATTGCAAGCTATGAAGAGAAACCAACTCAATAATAATAAGTAGCATGAACCATAAACATAAGCAACATTGAAATGCTCATAAGAAGGTATGATAAAGTGGTATCTCGCTTGCCTTTGTTTGTAGAGCACAATATAAATGCCAATGCACCTCTGAAGTTCAAGTGAAGACTAGAAGTAAAGATATCAGAGATACAAGCATTAAAGCCATGACATAATTAGCTAAGTTTTGAGACAAACACAAGAATGACAACTATGCTCTCAAGAATGTGCTCATAGAATAAGTGGTGACTCAACAACAAAGTGAAAAGGTTTTTAAAAGTTTGAAATGCTTCCAAATACTGAAAGAAAGGTACTCATTAGCTTTGAGCTCTCATTGCACCTATCATAGGCATATTTATGTGGTTAAGGTGAAAGTGAGGTCCAATCTGAGTTATATGATTGATAGACTATAAACTGGAAACCCCATGTCCCTTGAGTACAAGGGCCGCTCCGTGTGCTACTCAACTTTGGTTACCTGTAAGTTCTTGTCATTGTAAATACATGCATATCATAGAGAGCCTCCAACAGGGTACCCCTTGCACATGATACAGGAGCTATCCCGTGATCAAAATGACAAGGCAAGCAGACAATGAGCATCTCAGCGATCTTTTTATTTACTATGTGCATATCTTTCTATTGAGGATGCTTCACAGAATGCTCATTATGGTAATGCTGCAAGTTTCCACCATGATTAGGCATGGCTTAGGCTAGCGGCCCAGGCGTTTCTCTAACACAATGTATAGACTCCATGAACTCACAAGCTCCCCTTTTATTTCACACCGATGACATCTGCAAACAAAATAGCAAGGTATCAACTAGATATGTATCCATAAGTGTTGAAAGCGTTCCCCGTGTCAGCACGGTTCTGCTGACTCCCAGCACATACTTTGCAAGCATATAACTTTCATGGACAAGTCACAATGGTTCAAGATTATTAAGTGCAAGGAATAAAGTGTGCCATCAAGTTTGTGAGAGCTTTACTAACTAACTTTCTCAAAACAGTCAAACATTTTATTTGGAAGAAAACAAGGCATAATGAATATGCACTGAAGTAGCAAATGATGCTAATAGGTAGGTATGGTGGACACAGTTGGCAAAATTGGTTTGGGGAGTTGGAAGCACGGGTAGATCTCATACTCAGTGCAACTGAAGGCTAGCAATAGAGAGGGAGCGACAAACGAGAGAGCAATAACTGTCATAATCATGCTTGCAACAAAATAGGACTAATTATGGCATAAAAGTGATACAAGAACTCTGAGGAAAAATAAATCATCGAGGCTTACTGACTATTGTTTAGTCATATGCATGCGTGAGCATGTGCTAAGTCGATTCACATGAAACTTCCAGGGGAGGATACCACAATATCATACCAACATATGAATAAAACAATAAAAGAAAACATTCATATGTCATGCTACAAACTATTAGCAAGCTGGAGCTAATCACAAGAAAGCAAGAACTACTAAGCATCCATAATAACATACTCCTTACATGAACATACTAAGCATGCTCACAATGATGAGTATATGTACAAAAATGAAAACAAATAGAGTTTGTTACCAGCCTCTTACCACACCTCAAGTTGTCTTAATCTTCATTATTGCCATTCACTTGCGTGACTTGAATAATAACATGAAACCAAACTCCACTGAGGACGGCTGAACCCTGCAAAGAAGTCACAAAACCAAAGAAGAAGAACAAATATTTTTGGTGTTCTCTATTTTTTAAAAGAAAGACAAACAAAGCAAAAAACAAACCAAGCAAACAAAGAAAAATATTTTTGGATTTTTCTTTTAAGGCAAACCAAAGCTAAAAAAGCAAAGAAACAAACCAAGAGAAACAACGAAAATATTTTTGGTATTTTTGTGTTTGTCAGAAAGCAGCTGCAAGAACCAAAAAGAAGGCGAAACAATGGATATACAAAGATACGACTGAACATGATATATAGATGAGTGTGATAATGGTATACCTCCCCCAAGCTTAGGCTTTTGGCCTAAGTGGGGTTCAATAGCGCGGGTAGTAACCCCAAGCTGGTGGGTCATCATAGGAATGATCATAGTCAGGAGCTTGCGATGAAGAAGAAGACGTTCCCCAATCATAAGAAGGCTGCTGGTATGAAGACTCTCCCAAGTTGGAGGGCTGAACCGAATCATCTTCGGCATCCACTCCATCATTCTCCTCATGCTGGGCGACCTCCGCCATGTATGTGTCAAACTCCTCCTCCGTGAGCGACCATCCTTGCATGTTATCAAAATTAAACAAAATAGGTGCATGCAAATAAACTACTTTATCAGTCCTACCCCCTCTCCAACCACGGTTGGCGAAAGCTAATTCATACGGTAAACTTCTCACAGTAGCCCATAAAAAAACAAAATTATGCTGAACCATGGAATCAAGATCAAGTCCCTCAATGGGGAACTGATAATCTGAATGGTGAGGCTCTAAACCATGGAAAGCTAGCAACCTAGAGGCAATGAGACCTCCACAAACTCCACCCTTCTCGCGGTTAGTAGTAATATGGTAAGCTATCAAGGCACCCAGGTTATAAGATCTATCCCTATTCAAAGCAGTTGCGATAAAAGCTAAATCAAAGGAAGATAACTTTCTAGCAATCTTTCTAGCAAGAACACACTTGGTAATGAAATAAGCAAAATATCTTATAGATGGGAACTGAATGTTCCAAATTTTGCCACTTTCCTTCGAGAAGTCGAAACCTTGGCAAATCTCAGCATATAAATCCATAAGTAACTTGGGCCTCTCCTTGATCTTCTCACAAGATCCCCACCGAGGCACTCTAATTGATGCATAGAAATCAGCAAAAGGCAGGTCGACAGCTATATTGTATATTTTGTAATGGAACATGGGACAAGTAAACCAGAAGTCCTGCACCACCGCCATGGTTAGCTTAACATATTTAAGTTTTTCACCTTCAACAAAGTGTTCCAACCCTGCATTGGTAATCATAGTTTGGATATCCTGGAGGATTCCCGCGGTTCTCATAAATTCCTAGCATGGATATATGGAAGGGAATACTCCTTCCTCACGATGAACTTTCATTAGCTCAGGTACCATCAAGTCATTTTGATTCAGTGGATAAGCACTCATCTTCCTTTCTGAAATTTTTAGACAAACATCAAACCAAGTGATTTTCGAGTTGATAAATGATGAGCAACTACTATAGGAACTTGCTAGAGGGCTACACATGCATCAAAATGAAATTTCTAAGCATATAACAAGCATGCAAGCTCACACAACCTGACACCTATAGCAGCAAAATACTCAAGATACAATCTACCAATCACAAATCTAATTGGACAAACGGAGGAGGCACATACCAAGGAGCAATCCCTCCAAAAATCAATAGCAAAGATGGGCTGAGCAAGGACATCGAAAATAACGAGCAAGAATAGCAAGAACTCGAGCTTGAGAAAGTTTTCCGGTGTTTTTCAGGAGCGAGAAAGAAGATGGCTGTGAGGAGGCACCTTGGAGGGGCCCAGGTGGGCCACACCCCACCCAGGCACCACTTGTAGGGAGGCCGCGCCCACCAGGGGTGTGGGTGCCTGCAGTGGACCTCTGGGTCACTCCAGTCATTCCTCTATTCCTTTTTTCGAGGAAAAATTTATTTTGAATTTTCTGGAATTTTTTGGGAAACTTTATTGTTGGCCAACTTTCAGGGTATGAAAATTGATTTTCTCGCAAAAGACTTTTTTCAGAAGAAGCAAAAGCAAACAAAAACCAAACTACAGAAGTTCTAAGACACTCAAAAAGGCAAGCAACTAGCAAAACCAAGGCTAACAAGACAAAAGGCAAAGACTAGGAAGGAGAAAAATGAAAGAAAGCAAGTATAACCACGGTGGAAACATTATTTTGTTCATTAAAATCCTTTTGTTAACAAGGTTGATCAATTCTTGTTACCAAAACAATATTATATGAAACAAAACTTTGCATTCCACAGGGTGATTATGTTACCTCATACTTGATAGCAATGGTCCCCATCATAATAGTTTCAAAATTTTCTTCTGGAATGGGCAATATATTTCTCAACCTTGATGCTCTCAATATTTTCAATGGAATTCAGGCAATAGCTCTTAGCAACCTTCTTGGGGAAATAGACAGTATGCTCTTTGTCATTAAAATTGAATGTTAATTTTCCTTGATTACAATTAATGACAACACCTGCAGTATTAAGAAAAGGTCTCCCAAGAATAATAGACATATTATCATATTCAGGAATCTCAAGCACAACAAAATCGGTTAAAACCAAGCAATTATGAGCCACTTGAACAGGAGCATCCTCACATATACCAACAAGAATAGTAGTTGACTTATCAGCCATTTGCAGAGATATATCAGTTGGTATGAACTTTTCTAGCTGGAATCTCTTGTAGAGAGAAAAAGGCATAACACTAACTCCAGCTCCCAAATCACATAAAGCAGTTCTAACATAATTGTTCTTAATAGAGCAAGGAATAGTTGGTATACCTGGATCACCAAGTTTCTTCGGAACCTTACCATTGAAGGAATAATTAGCAAGCAGAGTAGAAATCTCCTCATTAGGAATCTTCCTTTTATTAGAGACAATATCCTTCATATACTTTGCATAAGGAGGCAACTTAATAGCATCAGTCAAAGGAATTTGCAAGAATAAAGGTTTCATCCACTCACAAAACTTGTTGTAGTGTTCTTCCTCCTTTGACTTGTGTTTCTTACCTGGAAAAGGCATAGGTTTCTGCACCCAAGGTTCTTTCTCTTTACCATGTTTATTAGCAATAAAATCTTCCTTAGTGTACCTAGTGTTCTTAGTGTGCTTCTCAGGTTCTTCCTGTTGGAATTATGCCCTAGAGGCAATAATAAATATGTTATTGTTATAATTCTTGTTCATCATAAAGTTTATATTCCATGCTAGAATTGTATTAAGCGGAAACTTTGATACTTGTGTGGTTTATGAACAACACCGTGTCCCTAGTACTGCTCTATGGACTAGCTCATTGATTAATGGTGGTTAAGGTTTCCTAACCATAGACATGAGTTATCGATTAATAATGAGATCATGTCATTGGGAGAATGATATGATGGACAAACCCAAATCAAGCAGAGCAATTAGATCGTGTCATCGTGTTCATCTTTGCGGATCTTTTTCCTATGTCAAATATTGTATTCCTTAGACCATGAGATAATGCAACTCCCTGGTATCGGAAGAAAGCTTTGAGGTCATCAAACGTCATCCTATGTGAGGGTGATCATAAAGGTGTCTCTCAGGTGATCGGAAAGTACTTGTTGGGTTGTATGTATCGAGATGGGATTTGTCCCTCCCAAGTCGGAGAGATATACTTCAGGCCCACTCGGTAATAGAGATCAACACCGCTTGCAAGCACGTGGTTAAGGAGTTAATCACAAAGTGATATCGGATTACGGAACGAGTAAAGTACTTGCTATGAACGAGATTGAACTAGGTATGCCGATACCAACGATCGAATCTCGGGCAAGTAAAATATCGCGTGACGAAGGGAATATATATATGGGATTAATTGAATCCTGGCATCGTGGTTCATCCTATATGATCATCTATGAATATGTGGGAGTCAATATGGGTTTCCAGATCCCGTTGTTGATTATTGATAGAAGATCATGTCTGCATATTCTCGAACCCGTAGGGTCACACACTTAACGTGTCTCGACGCTAGGATAGAATGGATAATTGGTTTATGAGTTTTTGTTCGGAGTCTCGGATGAGATCCAGGATTCACGAGAGGTTCCGGAATGGTCCAAAGAATAAGATTCATATAATGGAAAGCAGTTTTTGGATTTCGGAATCGTTTTGGAATGTTCGGTATTGTACCGGAAAGTTCTAGAAGCTTCCGGAGTGGGACCAACGTGGCCCCACTTGTCGGAGTGGTGCGTGGGCCTATGAGGGAGTGCACTGGACGCATTGGGCCAGGGGCACAAGGCCCCATAGGCCCAGCCAGCCAAAACCTAGGGGAAACCCTAGGAACCCTTCTAGAAGGGAAGGGGAGACTTGCCCCCCACTCCAACCCTTGGGGCCGCCGCCTTAGGGCTTGTAGGAGGGTCCAAGGGGGCCGGCCAGCCCTATATATAAAGAGGTCAGGGGCGCACCCTCCTCCCCCCCCCACTCCTTCAACCCTAGCCGCCATACTGCTTCCCTCCCTCTCTCTCTCCCGACTACGCATAGGCGAAGCCCTGCCGCAGAAACTCTCCACCATAGCACCACGACGTCGTGTTGTAGATCCAATCTATCTCTCCACCTCACTTGATGGACCGAGGAAGGAGGAGACGTCGCGGCACCGTACGTGTGCATCTCTCGGAGGCGCCGCCACTTGCGGCGTTGGATCGGATCGGATCGTGAGGAGGAGAAGGCTAGTTCGACTACATCACCCACGTTCTATTGAACGTTTCCGCTGTGCGATTCTTCAAGGGTATGAAGATCTCATCTATCCCTCTCGTTTATTGCATCTCCTAGATTAGATCTTGGCTTTCCCGTTCGCATCCGTAGAATTTTTTTGATTTACTATGCTGCGAAACCCTTCAGTGGTATCAGAGCTAGATCTATGCGTAGATGTGTTTCACGAGTAGAACACAATATGCTTGTTGCAGGCATTGATGTTTTATGTTGCAAGCCTCTTGTTGTGTACTTCTTATGACACGGGATAGTGAGATCGAAGCGGTCCAGGCCAACTTTACGCGACCTCGTTCGTGAGACCGGCTCCGCACTTGACGTGTGGCTTGTTCCATACATGCGGCTGGTGGATGTTAGTTTCTCTCACTATAGTTGTCATGGGATTTACACCGGATGTTGGCAACCATAATATCACCGTTGTGGCTTTCCGTAGGTAAGAATCGGTCTTAGCTTGTTACTCCCATAAGCCACGTAAAACATGCAACAACAAAGTAGAGGTGTCTAACTTGTTTTTGCAGGGAGTGTTTTGTGATATGGTATGGCCCAAGATATGATGTGTATGTTGTATGCAATGATCATGTTTTGTAATATTTCACGACTTGCATGTCGATGAGTACACAACCAGCAGGAGCCATATGGTTGTATTTATAATTGTGTATGACATGTGTGTCAACTTCTTATACGCCATGTAATAGCTTTACTTTATCGCTAAGTAGTTAGCAATAGTTGTATTTGTTGTTCGTGGTGGAGGCAATCATGGTGGAATGATGGAGATCATGCTGGCACGCACAAGATGGAGATCATTGCGCGGAGATTGGCTATACCATGTCACATAAAATTATATGCATGCGATGTTTATCCTTTTATGTATCTTATTATGCTTAGATCGCGACGGTAGCATTATAAGATGATTCCTCACTTAAAGATCAAGATAAAATTGTGTTCTCCCCATGTATGCACCGTTGCGAAAGTTCGTCGTGTTCAAGCACCTCGTGATGATCGGGTGCTATAAACTCTACATTCACATACAACGGGTGCAAGCCAGTTTTGCACACGCGGAAATACTTGGGTTTGACTTGACGATCCTAGCATGTACAAACATGGCCTCGGAACACACGAACCAAAAGCTTAAGCATGAGTCATATGAATGATATGATCGACACTTTGTTGTCCACCATTGAAACCACATATCTTCACGTGAAGATCGGATTAGGTGCGGTGAATTTGGATCGTGTTCACTAAACAACTTGAGGGATGTTGAATTTAGTGGGAGTTCATCTAGTAATTTGATTAAGTTGAACTAGTTATCATGAACATAGTCTAAATTGTACTTGCAAATTTTTGTAGATCAAATGGCTAAGTCCAACTTCAACTTCAACGTTTTTGCTAAGAAAGAAAAGCTTAAGAACAATGGGTCTAACTTCACCAACTGGTTCCGCAATCTGAGAATCATTCTCGCTGGCGGACAAAAGGACTATGTCCTTGAGAAAGCGCTAGGTGACGCCCCTGCTATAGATGCGCTGGCTGATGAAAAAGTTGTTTATCATTCGCGCAAAGATGATTATGGAGTGATTAAGAGTACCATGTTGTTTGCTATGGAATCAGACCTTCAAAATCGTTTTGAGGAGTTCGCCGGGCCCTTTGAGATACTTGAGGAACTGAAAACCACGTTTTAGACTCAGGCCCGTTCTGAGAGATATGAGATCTCTGAGAAGTTCTTTAACTGCAAGATGGAGGAAGGGAGTTCCGTTAGTGAGCATGCCATTAAGATGTCGGGCTACACTCAATGTCTTGAGCAACTGGACTACAGGATTCCAGAAGAGCTCAAGATTGACAGAGTTCTGCAATCACTACCTCCTAGCTACAAAGGTCTTGTAGTTAGTCACAATCAGATTGGTTCCACTGATACGATCACTGAGCTCTTCGCTAAGCTGAAAGCTGCGGAGGTGGATATCAAGAAAGATAATCATGTGTTGATGGTCAACAAGACCCCTAGCTTCAAGAAAGGTAAGGGTACAAAGAAGTCCTTCAAGAAAGGCAGCGGCAAGCGCGTTGCCCCTGCTGAGAAGAAGCTCAAGTCTGGACCTAAGCCGGACACTGAGTGCTTCTATTGCAAGGACAAGGGTCACTGGAAGCGCAACTGTCCGAAGTACTTAGCGGACAAGAAGGCTGGCACCATTAAAGGTATATTTGATATACATGTTATTGATGTTTACCTTACTAGCGCTCGTTGTAGTGCCTGGGTATTTGATAATAGTTCAGTTGCTAATATTTGTAACTCGAAACAGGAGCTACAGAATAGACGGCGGCTAGCAAGGGATGAGGTGACGATGCGCGTTGGCAACGGATCAAGAGTTGATGTGATGGCCGTCGGCACGCTCTCCTTAGTTTTACCTTCGGGATTAGTTTTAAACCTTAATAAGTGTTATTATGTGCCTGCGTTGAGCATGAACATTATATCTAGATCATGTTTATTGCAAGACGGTTATTCATTTAAATCGGATAATAATGGTTGTTCTATTTATATGAGTAACATCTTTTATGGTCATGCACCTGCTATGAATGGTTTATTTCTTCTGAATCTTGAAAGCAATGAAACACACATCCATAACATTGAGGCTAAGAGATGCAAAGTAGATAGTGATAATTCGACTTATTTGTGGCACTACCGTCTAGGTCATATTGATGTAAAACGCATGAAGAAACACCATTCTGATGGACTTTTGGAGTCTCTTGATTTTGAATCTTTTGACACGTGCGATCCATGCCTCATGGGCAAGATGATCAAAACCCCGTTCTCCGGTATGATGGAGCAAGCAACGGACTTGTTGGAAATCATACATACCGATGTATGCGAACCAATGAGTGTTTCGACGCGCGGTGGATATCGTTATTTTCTCACTTTTACTGATGACTTAAGTAGATATGGGTATATCTATTTTATGAAACATAAATCTGAAACGTTTGAAAAGTTCAAATAATTTTAGAACAAAGTGGAAAACCATCATAACAAGAAAATTAAATTTCTACGATCCGATCGTGGAGGTGAATATTTGAGTTATGATTTTCTCACGCATCTTAAATCAAGCGGAATCGTTTCGCAACTCACGCCACCCGGAACACCACAGCGCAATGGTGTGTCTGAACGCCGGAATCGAACTCTATTAGATATGGTGCGATCGATGATGTCTCTTACATATTTGCCGTTATCATTTTGGGGTTATGCATTAGAAACCGCTGCATTCACTTTAAATAGGGCACCATCTAAATCTGTTGAGACGACACTGTATGAACTATGGTTTGGTGCTAAACCTAAGTTGTCGTTTCTTAAAGTTTGGGGGATGCGAAGCTTACGTCAAGAAGTTGATGCCGGACAAGCTCGAACCCAAAGCGGAGAAATGCGTCTTCATAGGATACCCTAAGGAAACGATTGGGTATACCTTCTACCAAAGATCCGAAGGCAAAGTGTTTGTTGCAAAGAACGGATCCTTTCTTGAGAAGGAGTTTCTCTCGAAAGAAGTGAGTGGGAGGAAAGTAGAGCTAGACGAGGTTATTGAACCTTCTCTCGAGTTGGAGAGTAGCGCAGCACCTGAAATTGTTCCAGCACCGTCTGCACCAACAAGAGAGGAAGCTAATGATGAGGATCATGAAACTTCGAACGATGCTACCGCTGAACGTCGCAGGTCGACAAGGTCGCGTGCCCCTCCTGAGTGGTACGGCAACCCTGTCTTAACTGTATTGTTAGTAGACAACAGTGAACCTGCGAACTATGAGGAAGCAATGATGAGCCCATACTCTGAGAAATGGCTAGAGGCCATGAAATCCGAATTAGGATCCATGAGCAAAAACCAAGTATGGACTTTGGTGGACCCTCCTAGCGACCGTAAGGCCGTTGAGTGCAAATGGATTTTCAAGAAGAAAACGGACACGGATGGTAATGTTACTGTCTATAAAGCTCGGCTTGTCGCAAAAGTTTTTTGACAAGTTCAACGTGTTGACTACGATGAGACTTTCTCTCCCGTAGCGATGTTTAAGTCCATTCGGATTTTATTAACAATTGCTGCATTTCATGATTATGAAATATGGCAGATGGATGTTAAGACTGCGTTCCTCAATGGCAACATTGATGAAGAGTTGTATATGATGCAGCATCCCGAAGGTTTTGTCGATCATAAGGATGCTGATAAGGTGTGCAAACTTCAGCGTTCCATTTATGGACTGAAGCAAGCATCTCGGAGTTGGAACCTTTGTTTTGATCAAGTGATCAAGAGCTTTGGATTTGTTCCAAATTTCTACGAAGCTTGTATCTACAAGAAAGTGAGTGGGAGCTCAGCGACATTTCTAGTACTATATGTGGATGACATATTGATTATTGGAAATGACATTGGTATGCTTAACGATGTGAAGAGTTATTTGAATAAATGTTTTTCAATGAAAGACCTAGGAGAAGCTGCTTATATATTAGGCATCAAAATCTATAGAGATAGACAAAGATTCCTAATAGCTTTAAGCCAAAGTACATATCTAGACAAAGTTCTGAAAAGGTTCAGAATGGATAAGGCAAAGAAAGGTTCAGTGCCCATGTTTTCAGGTAAGATATTGAGCAAGGCTCAGTGTCTAGCTACAGTAAACGATAGAGAAACCATGAGCAAAGTGCCATATGCCTCGGCCATAGGTTCTATCATGTATGCCATGCTGTGTACTAGACCGGATGTGTCCAATGCTCTTAGTTTGACGAGCAGATACCAAAGTGATCCAGGAGTGGAACACTGGACATCCGTAAAGAACATCCTAAAGTATTTAAATAGGACTAAAGAAATGTTCTTAGTCTATGGTGGTGATGAACAGCTCGTCGTAAAAGGTTACGTCGACGCTAGTTTCGACATCGACAAAGATGATTCTAAATCTCAGACAGGATACGTTTATATTTTGAATGGAGGAGCTATGAGCTGCAGAAGCTGTAAGCAAAGCGTGATCGCGGGATCTACAGTAGAATCGGAATACATGGCTGTTGCAGAAGCGTCAAGTGAAGGAGTTTGGATCAGGAACATCATCACTGAGCTTGGTGTGGTTCCAAGTGCCTTGGACCCACTATAGATATTGTGCGACAACACTGGCGCCATAGCACTGGCTAAGGAACCAAGATATCATCCAAAGACCAAGCACATCAACCGCCGATTTCATATAATTCGAGATTATATAACAGATGGAGATCTGAATATTAGCAAAGTACATACGGATCTGAATGTCGCAGATCCGTTGACTAAACCTCTTCCACGAGCAAAACATGATCAGCACCTTAATGCCATGGGTGTTAGATTGTTGCCAGATGTAAACTAGATTATAGACTCTAGTGCAAGTGGGAGACTGTTGGAATTATTCCCTAGAGGCAATAATAAAGATGTTATTGTTATAATTCTTGTTCATGATAAAGTTTATATTCCATGCTAGAATTGTATTAAGCGGAAACTTTGATACTTTTGTAGTTGATGAACAACACCGTGTCCCTAGTACGCCTCTATGGACTAGCTCATTGATTAATGATGGTTATGGTTTCCTAACCATAGACATGAGTTGTCGATTAATAATGAGATCATGTCATTGGGAGAATGATATGATGGACAAACCCAAATCAAGCAGAGCAATTAGATCGTGTCATCGTGTTTGTCTTTGCGAAGCTTTTTCCTATGTCAAATATTGTATTCCTTAGACCATGAGATAATGCAACTCCCTGGTATCGGAAGAAAGCTTTGAGGTCATCAAACGTTATCCTATGTGAGGGTGATCATAAAGGTGTCTCTTAGGTGATCGGAAAGTACTTGTTGGGTTGTATGTATCGAGATGGGATTTGTCCCTCCCAAGTCGGAGAGATATACTTCGGGCCCACTCGATAATCGATATCCACACCTCTTGCAAGCACGTGGTTAAGGAGTTAATCACAAAGTGATATCGGATTACGGAACGAGTAAAGTACTTGCTATGAACGAGATTGAACAAGGTATGCCGATACCAACGATCGAATCTCGGGCAAGTAAAATATCGCGTGACGAAGGGAATATATATGGGATTAATTGAATCCTGGCATCGTGGTTCATCCGATATGATCATCGATGAATATGTTGGAGTCAATATGGTTTTCCAGATCCCACTGTTGATTATTGATAGAAGATCATGTCTGCATATTCTCAAACCCGTAGGGTCACACACTTAACGTGTCTCGATGCTAGGATAGAATGGATAATTGGTTTATGAGTTTTTGTTCGGAGTCTCGGATGAGATCCAAGACATCACGAGAGGTTCCGGAATGGTCCAGAGAATAAGATTCATATAAAGGAAAGCAGTTTTTGGATTTCGGAATCGTTTCGGAATGTTCGGTATTGTACCGGAAGGTTCTAGAAGCTTCCGGAGTGGGACCAACGTGGCACCACTTGTCGGAGGGGTGCGTGGGCCTACGAGGGAGTGCCCTGGCCACATTGGGCCAGGGGCACAAGGCCCCATAGGCCCAGCCGTCCAAAACCCTAGGGGAAACCTAGGAACCCTTCTAGAAGGGAAGGGGAGACTTGCCCCCACTCCAACCCTTGGGGCCGCCGCCCTAGGGCTTGGAGGAGGGTCCAACGGGGGCGGCTAGACCTCTATATAAAGAGGGAAGGGGCGCACCCTCCTCCCCCCACTCCTTCAACCCTAGCCGCCATACTGCTGCCCTCCCTCTCTCTCTCTCCCGACTGCGCGTAGGCGAAGCCCTGCCGCAGAAACTCTCCACCATAGCACCACGCCGTCGTGTTCTAGATCCAATCTATCTCTCCACTCCACTTGCTGGACCGAGGAAGGAGGAGACGTCGTGGCACCGTATGGGTGCATCTGTCGGAGGCGCCGCCACTTGCGGCATTGGATCAGATCGGATCGCGAGGAGGAGAAGGCTAGTTCGACTACATCACCCACGTTCTGTTGAACGTTTCCGCTGTGCGATTCTTCAAGGGTATGAAGATCTCATCTATCCCTCTCATTGATTGCATATCCTAGATTAGATCTTGGCTTTCCCGTTCACATCCATAGAATTTTTTTGATTTACTATGCTGCGAAACCCTTCACTTCCTTAACTTCCTCCTTATCAGGAGCATCATTTTTATCAATACCACTCTCAGTTTCAGCATCAGAGACAGATATACTATTAGGATCTACAACAGGTTCAAGTGGTTCCTCAACTATCTTATGTTTATTTTTCTTTCTCTTACGAGGACTACCACTACTTTCACCTTGTTGAGAATCCTGCTCAATTCTTTTAGGGTGTCCTTAAGGATATAAAGGATCTTGAGTAGCCATACCACTCCTAGTTCTAATTCCATAAGCATGTTTATCTCCTGAGGCATTAACTATCATATCCTTTTGTACCTTAGCAAGTTGATCAAGTTGGGTTTGAACCATTTGAAAGTTTTTACAAAGCATTTGAATATCATTGGAAGATCTTTCCACAATATCTTTCAACTCTTTAATAGCTCTAGAGTTTTCCAATAAATGATTCTGAACTTGTTTATTAAAATTACCTTGTTTAACAATAAAAATGTCAAGTTCCTCTAAACATTGATCAGGAGGCTTACCATAAGGAATATCACATTTATCAAAGTGTTGGAGAGAGTGTACCTCAATAGTAGATGAGTGGGGAATTGTCTTACATAATTCTTCTATAGGAGGTAGATTCTTCACATCTTTAGCTCTAATACCTTTCTCCTTTAGACACTTCTTAGCTTCTTTCATCACTTCATCATTTAATGCAATAACTATCCTCTTCTTTGGTGTTGGTGTTGGAACTGGTTCAGGCACAATTGGTTCAGGAGTAATTCGCTCAGGTGTATTTAGCTCAGTTGAAGTACAATCATCATAATTCTTGCTTATTTTAGTCATTAATTCTTCAGCATCTGTAGGAGTTCTTTTCCTGAAAACACAATCAGCAAAGCTATCTAGGTATGTCCTAGAATCATCAGTTAGTCCATTATAATAAATATCAAGAAGATCATTTTTAGGCAATGGAGATCCAGGATGTGCATGAATCAAGGCACGGAACCTTGTCCGTTACTTAGGCAATTTCTCTTCTTCTCCCTGCGTAAAATAAAAAATTCTCTGCAAAGTAGCATGTCTAGCACTGGGAGGAAAATATTTCTAGAAGAAAGAAGAAATCAAGCAATCAGGGCTATCAATGGAACCAGGAGGCAATCTATTAAACCAAGCCCTAGCTTCTCCTTTTAGTGAAAAAGGGAAGATCTTAGTAACAAAGTACTTGCGCATCTTAAAATCAACAGAGAATAAAGCACTCATAGTGGAAAACTCATGCATATGATCCACAACACTCTCATTTTCAGTCCCACAAAAAGGTTCTTCCTCAACAATATCTAAATAGGATAAATCAAGAGAGAAATCATAATCTTTATCTTTAATATCTATGGGAGAGGTTGCAAACTTAGGATCAGAGGACAGCTTAGGAATAATGGTACGTCTAGCAAGGAGACTGATAATAGCACTAGTACCATGTGTGTTTCGGCACTCTTCAACAAAATCATCAGTAAACTCAATGTAGCCATCATTAATATCATAACTCTCTCTAGACTCAGGTGAGCTAACAGGTGTAACAGTGTCTTCACTAGGGTTTCAGTATTTTCTAGACTAGCCATAGTAGCATCTAGGAAAGGACCTAATGAACCACTCGCATCAAGCACAGTAGAAGTAACATCATGAGTATCAAAAGAAGTTTCAGACTCAGCAGTAGTAGCAATGTGTGTAGCATGTGTATGTGGTAGTGTTCTAACAAGCTTACTTATAACAGACGATGAATCTAGAGCAGCAGAGGTGTTTAGGACTGTACCACTTCTTGTAGTGGATGGTAAAATAGGAAAATTTCCATCACGAGACTTGCCCATGATGAAAGGAGTACCAGTGAACAATAATAGATCCAAGTGAACTTACAAATAAAGTTTTGCTCCCCAGCAACAGCGCCAGAAAATAGTCTTGATGACCCACAAGTATAGGGGATCACAACAGTCTTTGCGGTTAGTATTACCCAATTTATTGATTCGACACAAGGGGGCCAAACAATACTTGCAGGACTTAATAACTAAGTTATCAATTCAGCTGCACCTAGAAATAGTTCTTGCTCACAGAAGTTTATCAGTATCAACAGCTTGTAGTAGCAACAGCAAAGAAACAACAATAGTAGAACAAGAGCAATAGTAACAGTAACGATAATGGTAGGATTCAAGTGCGGTAGGCATAGGGATGGACAGACGGGCGTTGCATGGACAAGTCTAAACATGTAACTTAAAGATCTAGGGCACTGCAGATAAATAAGAATAAGCATCCAAGTACTAAACAATCCTAGGCATGTGCTCCATATATAGTCATACATCCTCGTAATGAGAACTTGCACAACATCTTCTGTCCAGCCAGCCCGTGGCAGTGGGGCGTTTAGGGAACTACTGGCAATTAAGGTGCTCCTTTTAATAGAGCATTGGATCAAAGAATTAACACTCCATGAACACATGTGATCCTCACACCATAGCCATCCTCTCCAGTTGTCCCAATTTCTGTCACTTCGGGGCCTTTGGATCCGGACAATGATATGTGTACACAAGTTGCAGATAAGATCACAAACAATACTATCATAATGATTCAATAATAAGTTCAGATCTGAGATCATGGCACTCGGGCCCTAGTGACAAGCATTAAGCACAACAAGGTGCAATAAAGTCAAATAGCACTAATAGAGATACTAGGCACTATGCCCTAACAATCTTATTTGATTACATCATAGAACTCATCCAATCCGTACCATCCCCATAGCCTACAGCGGGGGATTACTCACTCATGGATGAGGGAAACATTGATGGTTGATGGAGAGGCGTTGGTGATGATGATGGCGATGATCCTCCCTAAATTCCCCATCCCGGGAGGACGCCAGAATGGAGTTTCTGGTTCCGAATCTTGGTCTCTAGTGGTGGCGGCGCAACGGAACTCTTTCTGGAAAAGCGTCGAACCCCCTCGGTTTTTAGATCAAGAGGCAACTTATAGGTGTAGAGGAGGCCGAGGGGGTTCCTAGGGTGGCCGCACCCTCTAGGCGTGGCCAGGCGCGGCCAGGCCTGGCCCTCGCCTGGCACGGGTGTGGGCCCCCGTAGGCCTCCACTCTGTCTCGTAATCTGGCTCCGCAGATCTTCTGGTGAAATAGGATTTGTGGCATATTTTCCGGAATTTTTCCTGATAGTTGATTTTCTGCACAAAAACTAGACACCAAGGTAAATCTGCTGAAAACAGCGTCAGTCCGTGTTAGTTGTATCCAAATCACACAAGTTTAGAGGATAAACAATAGAAAAAGTGTTCGGGAAAGTCGATACGTTTTGGACGTATCACCCATTTCTAAATTTGTTTAATAATTTCAGAAATGGCTTAATTCTTGTAAAATTCATAAGTAAATCATTATAAGTCAGAAAAATATGTATAATATATCAAAATGTTCATAAAAATGTGATCTATCTTTTAAGATAAAATCATGCATTGTTAAACAACTTAGATGAGAAGTTTAATTAGATAACAAAGTGACCCCTCTCATATGCATCCGAGGTTTCTCTGAACTAGGGTTTACACCCCTCGGAACTCCGGAATATTAATTTTAGTGGATTTAGTTGATTATTATTATTGTAAATATTGTAAATTCATTTTTATTATTGTGTATGTATACCTTAGGGTTTCTCCGAATTAGGGTTTATATCTCACGGCACCCGGTCCTAGCCCCTCAAATCTCGCCTACCTAACCTCCTCCCTTAGCTGCTTTGACTTATCATGTTTTCCACTGATGACCCACAAGGATAGGGGATCGCAACAGTCTTCGAGGGAAATTAAACCCAGTTTATTGATTCGACACAAGGGGAGCCAAAGAATACTTATAAGCCTTAACAACTAAGTTGTCAATTTAGCTACACCTGAAAATAGTCTTGCTTGCAGTAGTTTATCAGTAGCAACATTTTTGTAGTAACAATAGCAAAGTAATAGCAGTAGTAAAATAAGGACAGTAGTAACAATTATAGTAAACAGCGGTATTTAAAGTGCAGTACGCATAGGGATGGATGGACGGGCGTTGCATGGAAAAGACAACTCATGTAATATCAATTCAAGGGCATTTGCAGATAAATAAGGTAAAGCATCCAAGTACTAAGTAATCATAGGCATGTGTTCCATATATAGTCATTCATGCTCGCAATGAGAACTTGCACAACATCTTTTTTCCTGCCAGCCCGTTGCAGCGGGGCCTTAAGGGAATCTACTGGCAATTAAGGTACTCCTTTTAATAGAGCACCGGAGCAAAGTATTAACACTCCATGAACACACTTGATCCTCAAATCACAACCATCCCCTTAGGTTATACCGATTTCTATCACTTAGGGGCCTCGGGTTCTGGACAATAATATGTGTAAACAACTTGCAGGTAAGATCACAAACAATAATATCTTCATGAATCAATAACATGTTCAAATCTGAGATCATGGAACTCGGGCCCTAGTGGCAATCATTAAGCATAAAAGTTGCAACAATGTCAAAAAGCACTAACAATAGATACTAGGCACCATGCCCTAACAATCTTATGCAACTACATGATAGATCTCATCCAATCCCTACCATCCCCATAGCCTACAGCGGGGGATTACTCACTCATGGATGGTGGAATCATGGATGATTGATGGAGAGGCGTTAGTGAAGATGATGGCGATGATCTCCTCCAATTCCCCGTCCCGGCAGGGTGCCTGAACGGATTTTCTGGTTCTGAATCGCGGTTTCTGGTGGTGGTGGTGCAACAGAACTCTCTCCAGAAAAACTTTAAACCCCCCGTTGGTTTTAGGTTAGAGGCTATTTGTAGGCGGAGGAGAGGTCGAGGGGGAGGCCGAGATGGCCACACCACCCCCTGGCGCGGCCTGTCCATGCCCGTGCCACCAGGTGGTGTGGGCCCCTCGTGGCCCCACTCCGTCTCGTCTTCTGGATCCGTGAGTTTTCTGGTATAATATGTGTTTTGCGATATTTTCCGGGATTTTTCCTGGAAGTTGATTTCCTACACAGAAAAAAGACACCAAAGAAATTCTGCTGAAAACAGCGTCAGTCCGTGTTAGTTGTATCCAAATCATACAAATCAGAGGATAAACAATAGAAACAGTGTTCGGGAAAGTAGATACATTTTGGACGTATCAACTCCCCCCAAGCTTAGGTTATTGCTTTACCTCAAGCAATTTAGTTGAAAACCGAGTGCGATAAAAGAAACTTTCACGAACACATTTGCTTCATAAGATGTATATATTCTTAGCATATGAGTAAATACTTAGGCAATTCATAATAAAGAGTATGCAAATAAGTCTACTTAATAGTAATGAAAGCTATGAAAAGGTTCCAACACAATAATAATAAGCAACATGAAACATAAGAATATGCAAGATTGTAATGCTCATAAGAAGGTATGATAAAGTGGTATCTCGTTTGCCTTTCTTTTGGAGGAAAACATAAATGCCAAGGCACCTCTGAAGATCAATTGAAGACTAGAAGTAAAGATATCAAAGATACAAGCATCAAAGTTATGTCAAAATTAACTGTGTTCTGGGACAAGCACATTACACTAAGAATGACATCTATGCTCTATGGAAGGTGCTCATAGAATAAATGGTGACTCAACATAAAAGTGAAAGAAAAGATTAAAAAGTTTGAAAGGCTTCCAAATGCTGAAAGTATGGTACTCATTAGATTTGAGCTCTCATTGCCCCTATCATAAGCATCTTTAAGTGGTAAAGGTTAAAGTGAGGTCAACTACGAGTAGTATGCTTGACTGATCATAAACTGGAAATCTCATGTCCCTTGAGTATACAAGAAAGTTCTTGTCATTGTAAGTATATGCGTATCATAGAGAACCGCCAACAGGGTACCCCTTGCCCCATGACACAGGAGTTATCCCATATCAAAATTACAAGGCAACAGACAATGAGCATCTCAGTGATATTTTTATTTACCATGAGTGTGGTGCCTCTCTCTTTTTTTCTCTTTTTTCTCTTATATTTTTTTTCTGAAGATGCTTCATAGATTGCTCACTATGTTTATTCTACAAGTTTCCACCATGATTAGGCATGGCTTAAGCCGCCTAGGCATTTCTCTAACACATATATAATAATCCATGAACTTACAAGCTCCCCTTTTATTTCACACCGTCGACATCCATAAACAAAAGATCATGATATCAACTGGATAAATATTTACAGGTTCTGAAAGCGTTCCCCATGACAGCATGGTTCTGCAACTCCCAGCTTATAATTTGAAAGCTATAACTACATAGATCATCACAATGGTTAAAGTTTATTAAGTGCAAGAAAATAAAGTGTGTCATCAAGTTCGTGAGAGCTTTACTAACTAATTTTCTCATAACAAGCAAACATTTTATTTGGAAGAAAACAAGGCATAATAAATATGCACAGAATAGCAATGATGCTAATAGGTAGATATGGTGGACACTTTTTGACAATTTTGGTTTGGGGAGTTGGATGCACGAGTAGATCTCATACTCAGTGCAATTGAAGGCTAGCAATAGAAAGGGAGCGACAATCGAGAGAACAGTAACTGTCATAATCATGCTTACGACAAAACAAAATTAATAGTGGCATAAAAGTGACACAAGAACTCTGAGGCAAAATAAATCATCAAGTCTTAACTGACTTTTTGTTTAGTCATATGCATGTGTAAGCATGTGCCAAGTCGATTCAAATAAAACATTCAGAGGAGGATACCACAATGTCATACAAAGTTATGAATAGAACAATGCAAGCAAACATTTATATGACATGCTACAAACTATTAGCGGGGTGAAACTAATCATAAGAGAGCAAGAACTATTAGGCATCCATTAAATAACACACACCCTACACGAACATACTAAGAATGTCCACAATGATGAGTATATGTACAAAAATGAAAACAAATAGAGTTCATACCAGCCACTTACCACACCTCGAGTTGTCATAAATCATCATTGCCTTTCACTTGTGTGACTTGAATAATAATATGAAACCAAACTCCAAAGGAGTCACTGAGGACCGCTGAACCCTGCAACAAACTTTACAAAACCAGAGAAGAACAACAAATATTTTTGGGTTTTCGATTTTTTAAAGCAAGCGCTGAAGGAAAAAAGCAAACAAAACAAAATCTTTTTGGATTTTTTGAATAAGAAACCAAAGCTAAAAAGGGTGAAGCAAACCAAAGGTAAAAGATAAAGAAGTGAACAAAGATAAATAACGAAAATATTTTTGGTCTTTTTGTGTTTTGGAAAGCAGAAACAAAACAAGAACAAAAATGAAAAAGAAAGCGAAACATGGATATGCAAAGTACCGACAGAACATGATATGTTGATGAGTGTGGTGTCGGTGTACCTCCCCCCAAGTTTAGGCTTTTGGCCTAAGTGGATATAAATCCCAACACAGGTAGGGGTTCCAAGCCGGTGGGTCATCATAAGAATGATCATAATCAGGCTCTCGTGAAGAAGTAGAAGAAGTGCCCCAATCATAAGTGGGATGCTAGTATGAAGGCTTCCCCGTGTTGGAGGGCTAGACTGAATTATCCTCGGCCTCCCTTCAAACATTCGGCTCTTGCTGGGAGAGATCCTCCATGTATGTGTCTAGCTCTTCCTCCGTGAGTGACCATCCTTGCCTGGTATCAAAGTTAAACAAAGCAGGTGCAGGAAAAAGGACTGTTCTCTCAGACTTACCTCCTCTCCATCCTCTCTTGATAAAGGTTACTTCATAAGATAAATTGCTCAAATTAGGCCACAAGGAAACAAATTTATGTTGTATCATGGAATTAAGATCAAGACTCTCTATGGGAAACTGTAAGTCTGAATGATGAGGCGCTAAAGCATGCAAAGCTAATAAACGAGAGGCAATGAGGCCTCCACAAATTCTACCTTTCTCGCGGTTAACAGCAAGACGAAAAGCTATCAAAGCACCTAAGTTATAAGTCCTATCCTGATTCAAAGCAGCTAAGATGAAAGTTAGATCATATGAAGATAATTTACTAGCAGTCTTCCTAGCAAGAACACACTTTCCAATGAAATAGGCAAAATATCGAATAGATGGGAGATGAATATTCAGAATTTTACCACTCTCCTTTTAGAAGCTTCTTCCTTGGCAATCTCAGCATATAAGTTCACGAGTGGCGGAGGCCGCTCCCTCATCTTCTCGCGCAAACCCCACTGTGGCACTTTAATAGCTACATAAAATCATGAAAAGGGAGATCGACAGCTACATTGTAAATTTTATAGTGAACCATGGGGTTAGGCAAGGACCAACTAAATCAAAAATCCTGCACCACAGACATAGTCAGTTTCACATATTGGTAAGGTTCATCTCCAACAAAATGCTCCAACCCTGCATTGGAAATTAGAGTCTGGAAATCTTGAAAAATCCCTGCATCTCTCATGAATTCGGGGGATGGATATATAGAAGGGAAAACTTCCTCCTTGCGGTGGGCTTTCATAATATCAGGTACCCTTAATTCATGTTGATTCAGCTGGTGTTCACTCATCTTCTTTTCTGAAATTTTTAGACAAACATCAAAGAAAGTAATTTCAAAGCTAATAAGTGATGGGGAACTACTATAAGGACTTGCAAGAACGTGCATCAAAATGATTTCTCTAAGCATAGAACAAGCATGCAAACTCACATAACCTGTCACCTATAGTAGCAAAATACTCAAGATATAGTCCACCAATCAAAAATCTAATTGGACAAGCAGAGGAGTCACATACCAAAGAGCAAACCCCCTAAAAATCAGCAGCTAAGGTGGGCTGAGCGAGGAGATCGAAAATCGCGAGCAAGAACAACAAGAACACGAGATTTGAGAAATTTTCTGGTGTTTTCTCGGGAGAGAGAGTGGAGTGGCAGGTGGGAGAGTAAGTGGAGGGCCAGGGGTGGCCTACGCCATGGCCAAGCGCGCCCCTGGTCTGGTCGCGCCACCAGGTGGTGTGCCTGCCTGGTGGGCCCCCCTGGGTCACTCCAGATACCTCTTGTCCCTTTTTTGGTGTAAAAATTTAATATGAATTTTCTGGAATTTTTCGAGAAACTTTATTTTTGATAAATTTTCAGGTATTGATAAATGATTTTCTCGCAGAAAAAAGATTTTGGAAATATGCAAAAAAACAAACCAAAACTAAAACCACAGAAGTTCTAAGACACTCTAATATGCAAGCTAGTAGCAATACTAAGATGAACAACGTGAAGAGCAAATATTGGAATAGAGAAAGTAAAAGTGAGCAAGGATAATCATGGTGAAAACATTGTTTTGTTCATTAAAATCCCTTTGTTAACAAGGTTGATCAGGTCTTGTTACCAAAAAAATTCATATGAAACAAAACTTTGCATTTCACTAAATGATTATGTTACCTCAATCTTGATAGCAATAGTCCCAATCATAATAGTTTCATAATTTTCTTGAGGTATGGGACAATATAATTATCCAACTTTGATGCCCTCAACATTTTCAATTGAATTTAGGCCATAAGTCTTATCAATTTTCTTGGGGAAATAAATAGTATGCTCCTTTTCATTAACATTAAAAGTTACTTTTACTTGATTACAATTAATGACAGCACCTGCAGTATTAAGAAAAGGTCTCCCAAGAATAATAGACATATTATCATCTTCGGGCATTTCAAGCACAACAAAGTCAGTTAATATCAAACAATTATGAGCCACTTGAACAGGAAAATTCTCACATATACCAACAGGAATAGTAGTATACTTATCAGCCATTTGCAAAGATATATCAGTTGATATCAATTTTTCCATATGAAGTCTCTTGTAGAGAGAAAAAGGCAGAATACTAACTCCTGCTCCCAAATCACACAAAGCAGTTCTAACATAATCATTTTTAATAGAGCAAAGAATAGTTGGAATCCCTGGATCCACAAGTTTCTTTGGAACCTTACCATTGAAGGAATAATTAGCAAGCAAAGTGAAAATTTCCTCATTAGGAATCTTCTTTTTATTTGAGATAATATCCTTCATATACTTTGAATAAGGAGGCAATTTAATAGCATCAGTCAAAGGTTTGCAAAAACAAAGGTTTCATCCACTCACAAAACTTATTATAGTGTTCTTCTTCCTTTGACTTGTGTTTCTTATCAGGAAAAGGCATTGGTCTTTGAACCCAAGGCTCTCTTTCACTACCATGTTTGTTAGCAACCAAATCTTTCTTAGTGTATTTAGTATTCTTAGTGTGCCTTTCAGGTTCTTCTTCTATTTCTTCTTTTTCAGAAGCATCATTTTTATCATTACCACTTTCAGTTTTAGCATTAGAGAAAGATATACTATTAGGATCTATAGCAGGTTTAGAAGATTCTACAACTATTTTATGTTTCTTTTTCTTTCTCTTAGAAGAAGTACCAATATTTTCAGCTTGTTGAGAATACTGCTTAATTCTTTTAGGATGTCCCTCAGGATATAAAGGATCCTGAGTGGAAGCACCACTCCTTGTTCTAATTTCATAAGCATGTTCTCTCTCCAGAAGCATTAACTAGCAAATCTTTTTGTTACTTTAGTAAGCTGATCAATTTGAGTTTGAACCATTTGGAAATGTTTAGCAAGCATTTTAACATCATTGGAGGTTCTTTACACAATATCTTTCAACTCATTAATAGCTCTAGATTTTTCCATTAAATGATTCTGCACTCTCTTATTAAAATTATCTTGCTTAACAATAAAAATATCAAATTCTTCTAAGCATTGATCAGGAGGTTTAGAATAAGGAATACCATCTTCATAAAAATGTTGGAGAGAGTGTACCTCAATAGTTGATGAGTGGGAGATTGGCTTACATAATTCTTCTATAGGAGGTAAATTCTTCACATCTTCAGATTTAATACCTTTCTCCTTAAGACATTTCTTAGATTCTTTCATCACTTCATCATTTAATTCAAGCACTCCCCTCTTCTTTGGTGTTGGTGTTGGGGTTGGCTCAGGCACAGTTGGTTCAGGTGTAGTTGTCTCAGGTGTAGTCCAGTCATCATAATTATTGCTTATTTTAGCCATTAATTACTCAGCTTCTGCGGGAGTTCTTTTCCTAAAAACACAATCAGCAGAACTATCCAGGTATGTCCTAGATTCATCAGTTAGTCCATTATAGTATATATCAAGCAGCTCATTTTTAGGTATTGGACATACAGGTTGTGCGTGAACTAAAGCACAAAACCTTATCAATGATTCAGGCAATTTATCCTCTTCTCCCTATTTAAAATTGTTGGGGAGGTGACCCCGAATAGGGTCAAGACAGGGGAAGATAAAAGGAGTTTCTCCTGTCATCTGCCGAGTTACTGTTTATATCGGCCGAGTCCTGTAAAAGTCAGCCGAGATAAGCACGGCCATGATACCTACGAAGGGAGCGATAACTAGTCTGGCCGACATACGAGTTAAGTCGGCCGAATATGTATGTACAACTTGAATGCAGGTAAAGGTCGAGCCGAGTAATCCAAGACAAGGCTGAGTAACACGAAGATTGCGGGAGAAGGAGATGCCTAAGGTCAAACCCTAGCTGCTATAGGAGGAATCTAGACAGAGCCAAGCGCTAAGGACAAAGAGCAGAGATGCAGAGGGGCAGACAGGCGTCACGGAGGTGACAGTGAGGAAGACCGAGGCGTACATGTGAGGCCCTCTGGAACCTTGCCGCCGATAGAAGGGAGACACGGAAAGGAGCTCGCCGAGTTACCACTTTGGGACAAGCATATTCCAAGAATATGCTTACCATGTCAGCCCTAGAACGAGCCAAGGAACCCCTTTATAAGGAGAGGCATGGACTCCTGAGAGGGGGATCGATTCATTCAACGCTGTAAGGCTCGTGTAGTTCTTCTTTTCTTCCTGCAAACAGCTCGAGGAGCACTTGTAGTCCAAGAGAGGAGAAATAAAGATATGTATGTTAGTCATTTGTGTGCAGAAATAACTACATCATCCCTCCCCGGATCCCATTAGCATCCATAGGCCCCATACTTTGGCCTACCCATGGCATCTGCCGTGCCACCACCACGACAGTTGGCGCCCACCGTGGGGCCAGCAGCGGTGCTAGCTGGAGTCAAGATCCGGACGGGAAACTTCATCCACACCGGCGAGCGTGTTGTCTCTGGCTTAGTCCAGATATTTAATCTCTTTGACTATGTCAGCGATAACGCAGGCAGCTTCAGGAGAAAAGCTCCTCCGCGCAACGGCATCTTCATCAATTTGGGCATGCACCAGATCTACGTCGGCGTCGACATCTCCTGCGTTTATCCTCACCGAGTTATTGTTGCAGGAGAGCCCCCCCTCAGCGCCGCAAACGGTCCGCGTGGAGAGCGCCCCGCAGGCAGCGTCGAGGTGATGGTCGCGGCCGGGGTACAGTCAGCAGCAGGAGGCGCTCGATCAAGCAAGGACCTGACGACGGGAGGATAGGTGACCACAAAGCAAGCAGCTCCAC
This sequence comes from Avena atlantica, assembly GCA_910589765.1. Classification (NCBI taxonomy): domain Eukaryota; kingdom Viridiplantae; phylum Streptophyta; class Magnoliopsida; order Poales; family Poaceae; genus Avena; species Avena atlantica. The sequence continues at coordinate 67,522,291 of OU342734.1, forward strand.
AGCCCAGCGAGGTAGATCCTTCAGCGACCAAGCCAGCTGAGGTGCAGGAGACAACCCCGAAGGCACCAAGGGTAAGATGGCCACCTCTGGAAAGACCAGAAAATATTCTCCAGGCAACTATAGATAATCTGACCACGCTTGTAGCACCGATACTTGATCCGGCTAATGCTCAGGCAGAGTTAGAAGAGACCAGGCAAAAAGTACTGGTAGAGGCAAAAAAGGTGTCGGCCTTGCGGGAGTCCCTGAACAAGACCCTGCGAGAATATGCCAAGGCAAATAAGCTAGATATTGCCCCAGAGCGAGTAGATGAGTTAAGATTGAGAGGAAAAATCTCATGAATGATATCAACAAAGAACATGAGACTCACAAGGAAGACTCAGTTGACCTAGGCTTGCCGAGGTATAGCACCCCGGCAAAGAACCTAAGGGCGGCTAATGCCGCTGCATTAGAATTGGAAGGACTAACTGGCGAAGCCCGGCAAAAGCAACAAGAAAGAGTGAATGAGCTGGTACACATTGTGAACCAACAAAATGAAGAAATTCTTAGGGCTGACCTGGCGAGATTGGGAGCCTCGCGCATGGTTCATTCGGTTGGAGCAGCACCTGCCCTATCAATGGCAGCAGCATCCTCACCCGGAAACAATGGGAGAAGAGCTAAAGCAGTAACTTCTAGAAAAAATAAATAAGCAAATCGTACCATATGATCCAGCAGTAGCTGAAAAGGTCAATGAGAACAGACGCAATGGAAGTCGAGGTAACGGTGGCAAAAGAAACCCCGGCCATGCCAATAAAGGCAACGGAAGATGAGGTAATGGAGACCTCGGAAGAAGAAATCATGAGAATGAAATCCCGACGGAAGGAAGAAGGGACCCGCCACCCAATCCTCAGCCGAGGTATGAACCTCGGCAAGAACGAGAAGTGAGACCAGCTCACCATAATCACGCAAATGAGAGGTACAACGATGGTTACTCAGATATGGAGTATGCATGGCATGGTGGAAATAACCATTATGGAATGCAGGAGAGAATCATGTACAGATACTTACCATCAAATGATGCAAGATTAAATCTGGACAGATTGTATCGGTCCGAGTTGTTAGAAGAGCAGGGTCCGCCTAGTCCGGCGTGTTTTGGACCTCGGATCATGGGCGAACCACCAGTGCCGAACTTTCAGATGGAAAGGGGCACGAAAACATACAATGGGAGCACCAAACCACAGGATTGGTTGATTGACTATGCTACTGCAGTAAAGATAGCTGGTGGGAATTTGCGATGGGCAGTAAGATATGTCCCGCAAATGCTGGAAGGACCAGCCAGAGTATGGTTGAACAATCTGCCAGCAGGAAGTATCAACTGCTGGCTAGATTTTGAAGAGATGTTTGTCAGCAACTTCACCAGTACTTACAAGAGACCAAACAGGCCTCAGCAGCTTGCAATGTGCAAGCAGAGACCGAATGAGACAGACAGAGAATTCTTAACTCGGTGGTGTAACCTTAGGAACTCATGCGAGGGAGTTATAGAATCTCAAGCGATATCTTGGTTCGCTCAAGGATGCCGATATGCCAGTGTCTTGTGACAGAGACTGCAAAGAGATATGCCAACCACTTTGGCAGAAACCATTAGGATAGCGGATTCATATGCATTGGGTGATCCTACGCAACCAGAACTGATTTCGGCGGAGCATCGGGAGCATCAAGATCAGTATGCAAGAGATGCGGCCAGATCATCGAGGCACATCGAGTTCAGAGGTAGAAGAAGAGAGGAAAGACCGGATTACAGATATGCCTCCAATCATGTGGCAGCGGTAGTGCAAGATCAACCGAGCCACGGAAACAGTCAGCGGTAGAAGAATGGTCCTCAGCAATGGACACCAAGGAATGAAGGGAAGAGACAGTGGACACCAGAGCAGAAGAAGCAGTGGCAGGAAAGGCCGAAGTACACGTTTGAATCCATGTTGGATCAACCGTGTAAGTTTCACACTCCAAACCCAGCCAAGCCGGCTAATCATACAACTCGGCAATGCGCCTGGATGAAAAATGCAATGGGGAGCCCAGCGGGCGTGCAAGCACCTTCTCATCAGGCACATCAGCAGCAGCATCCGCAATTGACTGGGGAAAATGCACAGCAGTTAATGTTACCCCTCCTCCCCCGAGGTATGATAACTCGGACCGGAGAGATGCAGTGCATCAAGTGATAAATCAGGGTCAGGATGGAAGGACAAACCCTGGAAATAATGGACGCAATGATTACAGGGAACATCATCAATCATATTGCGTGTTCACTACATAACAGCAAGATAGGCAAAGTGTACAGCGCCGGCATATGGAAGTAAATGCAGTTATGACGGCAGTACAGAGATACGTACCTTGGTCAGATCAAGAAGTAACTTGGAGCATAAAATATCACCCCAAAATAATGCCGAATCCAGGGTCGTACGCACTCGTACTAGATCCGACTTTTGTCGGGCCCAGCATTAATGTGAAATTTTCAAAAGTACTCATTGACAATGGGAGCAGTATCAATATCATGTACAAAGATACAATGCATAAACTCGGAATATCGCAGAATATGCTGCAATCCACGAGAACCACGTTCCATGGAATAGTGCCGGGACTTTCATGCGAACCCATTGGAAAGGTTCGAGTAGATGTATTATTCGGCACAAGGGATAACTGCAGAGCGGAAAATTTGGAGTTTGAGGTGGTGGATCTAGAAAGTTGCTATCATGCTTTACTCGGGCGGCCGACATTGGTCAAATTCATGAGCAGCTGCCACATCACTTACTTGAAAATGAAGTTACCCGGACCACAAGGGGTGATAACAGTAGCAGGAGATTACTGGAAGTCGATGGAATGTTCCTCGGCCGGATCAAACCTGGCCGAGTCATTGGTGATAGCAAGAGAAAAAAGAATAATTCAGGAGGTAGTGGCTCTCGCTCATTCAGCACAGCTGAATATGCCTGCGTTAGCCAACCCACATGGAAGTGTTTCTTTCCAGCCGACTAAGGAGACAAAAAAGGTCCAGATAGATGAGCAGTTCCTAGAGCGCACCATCACGATTGGCGCCGTCCTGGATGCCAAATAGTAAGGCGAGCTCACCAACTTCCTCCGTGAGAATCGGGATATCTTTGCTTGGTCAACTCAAGACCTGCAAGGTGTGCCGAGGGAGTTGGCTGAGCACTCTCTGCATGTAAGGCCAGGAGCAAGGCTGGTGAAGCAACCTCTCCGTCGCTTCGCCGAAGACAGGAGAAAAATAATAGGGAATGAGATAGCTTGGCTCCTGGCGGCCGGGTTCATCATGGAAGTACTTCATCCGGATTGGCTATCAAATCCGGTGTTGGTAGAAAAGAAAAAGGATGACCCAAATGTATCCGTCGTATGGCGAATGTGTATTGATTACACGAACCTAAACAAGGCGTGTCCCAAAGATACTTTTCCTTTACCTAGAGATACGTACCTTGGTCAGATGAAGAAGTAACTTGGAGCATAAAAGATCACCCCAAAATAATGCCGAATCCAGGGTCGTACGCACTCGTACTAGATACGAATTTTGTCGGGCCCAACATTAATGTGAAATTTTCAAAAGTACTCATTGACAATGGGAGCAGTATCAATATCATGTACAACGATACAATGCATAAACTCGGAATATCGCAGAATATGCTGCAATCCACGAGAACCACGTTCCATGGAATACTGTTGGGACTTTCATGCGAACCCATTGGGAAGGTTCGAGTAGATGTATTATTTGGCACAAGGGATAACTGCAGAGCGGAAAATTTGGAGTTTGAGGTGGTGGATCTAGAAATTTGCTATCATGCTTTACTCGGGCGGCCGACATTGGCCAAATTCATGAGCAGCTGCCACATCACTTACTTGAAAATGAAGTTACCTGGACCACAAGGGGTGATAACAGTAGCAGGAGATTACTGGAAGTCGATGGAATGTTCCTCGGCCGGATCAAACCTGGCCGAGTCATTGGTGATTGCAAGAGAAAAAAGAATAATTCAGGAGGTAGTGGCTCTCGCTCATTCAGCACAGCTGAATATGCCAGCGTTAGCCAACCCACATGGAAGTGTTTCTTTCCAGCCGACTAAGGAGACAAAAAAGGTCCAGATAGATGAGCAGTTCCTAGAGCGCACCATCACGATTGGCGCCGGCCTGGATGCCAAATAGTAAGGCGATCTCACCAACTTCCTCCGTGAGAATCGGGATATCTTTGCTTGGTCAACTCAAGACCTGCAAGGTGTGCCGAGGGAGTTGTCTAAGCACTCTCTGCATGTAAGGCCAGGAGCAAGGCCGGTGAAGCAACCTCTCCGTCGCTTCGCCGAAGACAGGAGAAAAATAATAGGGGATGAGATAGCTTGGCTCCTGGCGGCCGGGTTCATCATGGAAGTACTTCATCCGGATTGGCTATCAAATCCGGTGTTGGTAGAAAAGAAAAAGGATGACCCAAATGTATCCGTCGTATGGCGAATGTGTATTGATTACACGAACCTAAACAAGGTGTGTCCCAAAGATACTTTTCCTTTACCTAGGATAGGCCAAGTCATTGATTCGACCGCTGGTTGTGAGCTGTTGTCATTTGTAGACGCGTACTCTGGTTTCCACCAGATACCGTTAAATCTGGCCGATCAAATAAAGACTGCGTTTATTACCCTGTATAGGGATTATTGCTATCGTACCATGCCATTCGGCCTGCGCAACGCAGGGGCAACATACCAGAGATGCATGCAAAAGTGTCTACATGACCAGATAGGGAAAAATGTGCAAGTATATGTGGATGATGTGGTTATAAAAACCAAAGAAAGTAAAACACTCATGGATGATATTTGGCAGACATTCACAAACCTGAGAAGATTCCGAATGAAGCTTAACCCGGAAAAATGTACCTTCGGTGTCCCGGCTGGGAAATTACTCGGTTTTCTCGTATCCAGCCGAGGTATAGAGGCAAATCCAACCAAAATACGAGCAGTTCAAAAAATGGAATTGCCGAGGTGTCTAAATGATGTACAAAAATTCACGGGTTGCCTGGCCTCGCTTAGTCGGTTTGTATGTCGGCTGGGGGAAATGGCATTACCTCTATATCAACTGATGAAAAAGTCTAATAAGTTAATTTGGACACCGCAAGCAAATAACGCATTTCATGAATTAAAAAAGATGTTGGTCACGGCACCAATTCTGGCCTTTCCATTATCAAAGGAGCCCATGTTACTTTATATAGATGCCACTAACAGAGTGGTAAGCGCGGTGGTGCTCGTGGAACGTAATGAAGATGAAAAGTCAGTACAAAGGCCGGTATATTACCTAAGCGAGGTATTATCAGCCTCAAAACAGAACCACCCGCACTACCAAAAGATGGCTTATGGAGTATACATGTCGGCGAAAAAACTTAACCATTACTTCGAGGAACATCCGATAAAAGTGATTTGGGAAGCACCCATAGCTGAGATATTGAGCAATAAAGATGCCAGTGGCCGAATAGCAAAATGGGAAATCGATTTATCACCTTATGCCCCGCAATTTAATAGGAGAGATGCAATCAAATCTCAGGCGGTGGCAGATTTCTTTGTGGATTGGGACGAGGTACAATATGAGCCGCCATTACTAGATCCAAATTATTGGACAATGCACTTTGACGGTTCCAAGCTGAGGAATGGCTTGGGGGCAGGGATAGTGTTAACCTCGCCAGAAAGAGATCAGCTAAAATATGTACTGCAAATACATTTCGCCGCGTCAAATAATGTACCCGAGTACGAAGCACTCGTCCATGGGTTAAAGGTGGCAAAAGAGATTGGAATACTCGGATCCTATGTTACGGGGATTCGGATTTAGTAGTACAGCAAGTATCAAGCAATTGGGATGCGCTAGATGCGAATATGGCCCTATATAGATTCCATGTGCAGAAAATCAGTGGTTACTTCGATGGGTGTGAGTTCCATCATATACCTCGGGCAGAAAATGATGCTGCAGACATGCTGTCAAAACTCGGATCAACTAGGCAATCAATTCCCCCGGTATCGCCCTAGAGCACCTAAGAAAACCATCAATAGCACCATCACCAGTGTCCGAGTCCATTTATATCTCGGCAGAATCAAGAGAAGATAGTATGCCAATGGAAGTTGACAAAGAATGTAACCCAGAATTTCCGAAAGTAAACCCGGCCATCGCACGAATGGATATGGAAACATCCGAGGCTATTATGTTGGCGGAAAATATGGAAATAGATAGTGAAATTATCCTGGAGAAAATCATGCCGACATGGGAGCAACCCATATTTTCCTTCCTTAAGGATGCAATTTTGCCGAGTAATGAGGTACTGGATAGACAGACAGTAAGAAGAGCAAAGGCTTATACAATCATAAACAATGAGTTGTATAAAAGAAGCGTCACAAACGTGCTGCAAAGATGTTTTGACTCGGAGAAGGCCAGGAAATCCTCCTAGATATACATCAGGGAGAATGCGGGCATCATGCCTCGTCCAGAGCTTTAGTGGCCAAAGCATTCAGGCATGGATTTTATTGGCCGATGGCATTGAAAGAGGCCAAAGAATTGGTAGAAAAATGTAATGGTTGCAAAAGATACGCCAGCAAGATACATATGCCATCGTCCGAGTTAAAGACGATACCAATTACATGGCCATTTTCTGTATGGTGCTTGGATATGGTGGGACCATTCAAGCCAGCCCGGGGCGGAATGACTCACATTTTAGTCATGGTGGATAAGTTCACAAAGTGGATTAAAGTAAAACCAATAAGAAAGTGTGATGGAATAACAGCAGTGAAATTCCTCAAAGATATTATCTTGAGATATGGTTATCCACATAGTGTTATTACAGACAATGGCACAAACTTTGCAGAGGGGGCTTTTGCTAGATTCTGCCAACAAAAACACATAAGACTAGATGTCGCCTCGGTGGCTCACCCAGCATCAAATGGGCAAGTAGAAAGATCTAATGGACTAGTATTGTCCGGAATAAAACCCCGACTCGTCGAACCTCTGCAAAGGTCGGCAGGATGCTGGATCGAGGAACTACCAGCAGTACTATGGAGCCTCAGAACTACCCCAAACAGGTCAACAGGGTATACCCCATTTTTTCTGGTATATGGGGCAGAAGCCGTGCTTCCAGCTGACATAGTACATGATTCGCCAAGAGTAACCCAATATACAACCGCTGAGGTAAATGAGGTAGCTCGGCAAGATGATGTCGATTTGCTAGAAGAGGCCAGAGAGTTGGCACTATCAAGGTCAGCTATTTATCAGCAAGACCTACGATGATATCATAGCAAGAAAGTCAATCCAAGAGTGTTTAAAGAATGAGATTTGGTTCTTCGGCTAGTGCAACGCACAGCCGGCATGCACAAACTATCACCCCCATGGGAGGGGCCATTCATCGTGAGTAAAGCATTGCACAATGATGCATATTACCTAATCGATGCTCAGTCACCAGGAAAGAACAAGGCAGATAAAGCCGGCGAAGAATCGAAAATACCATGGAACATAGCTTTACTTCGTCCATTTTACTCGTAGGAGCCATCTGTGATACGTTGTAATATGACGCTTCAAGTCAAAGTATCAACTATGTATTAAAATTCGGCACCTCGAGCAGTGACTCGGGGACTGCCCTTTGTTATTTATTATCAACTATGTATTAAACCTCGGCACCTCGAGCAGTGACTCGGGGACTGCCCTATGTTATTTTTTTATCTGAATTATGTATTAAACCTCGGCACCTTTGAGCAGTGCCTCGGGGACTGCCCTATGTTATTTCTTATCTAAGTTATGTATTAAACCTCGGCACCTCGAGCAGTGACTAGGGGACTGCCCTATGTTATTTCTTATTTCGATTCATGCATTAAACCCCGGCGCCTTGAGCAAGGACTCAGGGGTTACCCCGTAAGGTTCTCTGCATTAACCCATGAAATATATTTCAGCAACTAGGTTTGCAACTCGGAGACGACCACATGGTCCAAGGTAACTCTTTGAGCACACGCAAGAACTCGATAGCCCAAGTGATAACTCGGGGACTAGTGGGTTTAATCGATTATTTGTTGCCAGACACATAAAAGTTCCATAGCTCACCAAACAAAGATCTCTAAGAATGATGCAAAAAGAGTAACACTCCTAGCAAAACGAAGTATGATAAGGGGTGCAACTTATTATTTCACTGTGCCAGATATGGGCTTCGGGCTTTATCTCTTTGATAGAGGTCAAGAACACAATGGCAAAGCCGTCGAATTCATAAAGGCCAGGCAATATAAGCGCCAAACTAGGGTTAACCACATGCAAATATACGATCCGAGCCTATGAGATTGAAAGGTCGCCAAAGCAAAGATATAAAGCAACACGATCTGTTTAGACAAACTAGTGATGATCACCGTCACCCATGACTCAGCGGCAATAGGCAAAAAAGGGTTCGTAACACACAAAAACTCAGACAATTGTTTCACACACATCATACGCCCGTCATACAGGGGACTGGAAATAATTTAAGAAGTTTTTTGAACCTAAGGGGCAGCGGCATGATCAGGCACTGGGCTCTCCAAGGTAGACGGCGCCTCGGCCGAAGTTACTTCGCCTTCCACAGAAGCAATAATAACTTCGGTAGAAGTCCTGGGCTGCTAAGACACGTTAGTTTGAGCTTGAGAGTGCCCAGTCCCTTCGGAAGATGATCGCGCTCACCGTCCCCATCCGAGCTTGCGCTGGAATCACCAGAGTTGTCCGAGTCGCCCTCACCCTCATCCTGGTCGACCGAATCATTATCAGAGGCATCTTTGATTTCGATGTCGTCCGCTGGATTGGGAAGAAAACTCGGCCCTTCAATCCAGTTATGCACATCAGCATACTCAACAAGCTGGAAGGCACGAGCTTGGCGGCGAGCGACGAATTCTGGATCCTCAACCCAACGGGAGCCAGTACGCAAGTTTATCAAGGTGTCAAGCGAATGTCCTCGTACCAAGACATAATGACTATGAGTGCCATATCAGCACCAGCCCGTCTTGCGGATTCCCTCCAGAGATTTAACTGGCTCTGGGATACCATTAATCTTTCCACCAGTATCTTGATCTCGTCAATATTAGGAGTTCCAGAAGTATTCGGCCAGAGAACATGGTAGGCCCGAATGGCTGCTTGTACCAAATCCCCGCCCATAATCTTCATCGGACCAATGGCAGCGCCAACGGCAACCAAGAAGTCTTCCATTGAATATTCTAGGCTCGAATCTGCGGGGACACCTCGGCGCTGGCGAGCAGTAATGACCGCTCTAGAGCTCACGGGCCTAGCTTCCGGAAAATGATCTACGCAAAATAAAAGTATATCAGTTAAAAGTAAGAAAGAGAATAAGATAACTCGGCCACGGTCAGAGACTTACGATGAATATAGCTCAACATTTTTTGGAGATCCTGAGTCCAGTCAACCTTAGTCTTCTCAAAGCGAGTGATTTCCTTGCTCATCGTCCGATTCTTAAGTTTGGCAGCCTCGAGGAGTTCTTTATCTTTCTGCATTTGCAGACTTAGCCGATTCTTTTCTTCGGAGAACTCCTGATCAACTTTCTCTAACTCGGATTTTTGAGAAAGCTTGGGGGACTCCACCTCGGCACGCAATCGGGTTATCGCGTCATCTTTCTCTTTCAATTGCGCCGAATGAGTGGCGGCTTGCTCTAAAAAATTCAACATCATATCAGGTATGGGTATGCATTCTTGATGCGACGCTGCAAGAGTTTGTAACTCGGCTATACCAAAGCCAGAAGGCTATGAGAAACCCAGGATCAGTCTCAAACGAAAATCAATAGAGGAAAATAATAACTAACCTTCCAGAGCTTTGACTTTCTTCTCAAGACGGATATTAAGATTATTGATATTACCTGTTTACCAGCAAAATGGGTTAGCACCTCAAGTCGAAAATATTAAGAACTTAAAGGACAATACAAAGATTTGTTAAGTTACCAGCTTTATTCACCACGGGAAGAACTTTCTAATACTTCTCTTGCAATTTCTTGTGCGCGAAAAGCAGCCTTTGGAATTCGGCTGTCCGCCGATCATGGGAAACTTAAGCGACAAAATAAATTACACAGTCAGATATTCAAAGCTAAAACAAATCCGAATCAAGCAAATCTTAACTCGGATCTAGGTGGATGGATATTCGAAGCTAAGACAGATCTGAATCAAGCAAAGCTTAACTCGGATCTAGGTGGCTGGATATTCGAAGCTAAGACAGATCCGAATCAAGCAAGGCTTAACTCGGATCTAGGTGGCTGGATATTCGAAGCTAAGACAGATCTGAATCAAGCAAAGCTTAACTCGGATCTAGGTGGCTAGATATTCGAAGCTAAGACAAATCTGAATCAAGCAAAGCTTAACTCGGACCTAGGTGGCTAGATATTCAAAGCTAAACAGACCCGAATCGAGCTAAACCTATCTCGGACCTAAATGACTGGATCATCAAAGGCGAAATAGATCCAGATTCAGCAAACGTTTAATATGGAATACAAATGAACCACGATGAGTCAAAGTCATACAGGAAATTTACTCGGCGAATAATGCACTTTAAGCTTAATAAAGCTTCCAAACGAACAAGTTATTCGGTTACAAGCTTCGGGGACTAGGGTATATATACTACCATGTGAATAACTAACCAGATATCAATGAAGCAATTACCTCGTTCATCTTATCGCTGTCAAGAACGATCTTGGCAGCCATATGCAAACGACTGCTGATGTCGGAAAGCTGAAATGGCTGATTGCTCGGATTGCCCTCAAGCTGATCAGCAGCGTTCCAATTATTGGCGTACTCCACCAAAGAGCCGAGGCTGTTCCCGCTCTCAGTACGGGTTAGCACCTTACCTCGGACCCGTTGGGTAACCACCACCGCCGTGGGGCTCTTGTGAAGAGTGAGCTGAGTATCAGCGGCCGGGGTGACAACAGGTTTAGCAGAAGAAATCCCCTTGCGGAACGCATCAGCAATGTTGGGTTGAGAAAAGCTAGCCGGCCCCTTCTGAGATGATGAAGGTCTGGTGACAACAACCTTCTTAGCCTTAGAAGAGATGTCGGAAGGGGCGCAACCTCGGCACTCGGAGTGGCATCTTTGGGAGCCGGAGGAATTATGCTTTCCAAGGGCGCCGAGAGGGTAATATCCTCGGCCGGAGTTGGAGTTGCGGTTGGAATTGTGGGGGTCAAAGAAATCTTGGGGGAAACTTTGGGGTTCGCAACGGAGGCAATAGGTTCGGTAGGAGGATCTACTGGCGGGGTTATATCGGCATCAGCAATGGAGACCACGGGTACATCTCGCCGAGGCGATGTCTGAGTCTGCACAGGAGGAGAGTCAATGCGAGCAGGACGAGGAGCTCTAGTATCTTCAGGAGGCGGAGGAGAAGGCAGCCGAGTTGTGTGACTCGTCATACTCGGACCACTCGGCTTAACAGAAAGAGGAGCGCTGCAAAAGCACAGAAAGTTAAATCAAGAGACAGAAAGAGAGAAACAAGAAATACAAATGAGAATGAACTCACCCAGTAACTCCGGGCATGGTTTTACGCTTCGGAAGGTGCTGGGTTGACTTCTTTGTTCGCTTCTTGGGAGCGGTTTCGGAGGCACCTGCTGGAGCAGTACGCTTCCTCGAAGTAGCAGGAGGTTGGGAGGCGAGAGGCTCGGCGTCGTGCACCTGACCGGCCTAATTAGCTGGGGAAGTAGAAGCCGGAAATGCATAAGAGATAGGCATTGTGGCGACTACCTCAAGAATTTGGACATCATCCGAATCACCTTCCTCCCCGTGGGCCGAGGTCTTGCCACGGGCGCGAGCCGGAGCGACGTCTGACTTGGGAACAAACTCCTCCGAGTCAGGCTCCCCGCTGTCCGGGGTGTTCCGATCTGCGGTCCACGGGAGAGCCAAAACCTCGGCATCCTCGATCTTTTGCTCCACAAATCTCTGCAAGAAAAAAGACAGAGGAATCAGCAAAAGGAGTCATAAATGCGATTAGGAAACAAAGCACGAATACGCTAACTTACCTCGGGAGGGGGATTCCCGCGGGTGAACGGCTTCAGCCCCCAGGTCCAGTCCTCCAGCATTTCAGTCTTGAAGATAGCTCGGACACGCTTGAAAATAAGATAATCCTCGAGCTCAACCGTTGAGACCCGGTTGGGATCGAGAGGACCGCTCATGTAACAGAGTTTGTGCGTGCGACGCGGGAAAGGGCAGATTCGGCTGCTGAAGAAGGTGGTCATCAGATCCTCGCCGCGTAGCCCGGCGCGGATCAACTCCTTCAGCCGAATCTCGAAGGCCTCGGCCAAAGCATGGCTCTTCCTGGGGTTATAGGTCAAGTTCTTCTTGGAAGGGGGGCTTATGGAGAAGGCAGGGAGCCGGATCTTGTCTTCCTTTCCAGTGTTCTTGACATAGAAAAACGATCTATGCCACTTCTTGCAAGACTCGAGACCAGCAACATGAGGGAACTCAGATTTTCTCCAAGGTGTGATGGACGCGGCCCCACACTGAGTAAGAAACTTCTCAGAAGGCTGAAGGGATTTGTCAGGAACGGCGTTAGATCGGATCTGGAAGAATTTGGACCATACATGCACAGACGGCCAGAGGCCAAAGTATCCTTCCGAGGCTGAGATAAAAGCGGATAGGGAGGCGATGACATTAGCCGGAAGGTGATTCGGCTGGAGGCCGAAGAATTCGAGGAAATCCTTAGCGAAATCGCTAAGGGGAAGACCGAACCCACGAGCAAAGTGGGACATAAAGACGACATACTGGTCGTCGTTGAGTACAGGAGAGGATTCTTTGTCGGATAAGCGATAGCCTACCTCGGCAGGAATCCAATGAGTCCTAATTAGCCACTCGATCTCGCGACGAGTGACGGAGGAACCCTGCCAGGATCCCCGCTCTGGACCAGACGCTACATCGTCGTCTTCGACGAGCGCGCCACTAACTGAACTCGACATAGGGTCGCCGGAGGAATCAACGGAAGAAGAACTAACGGCGGAGCTATGCCTAGAGGCGCAGGGCCCCGTCGTGGTTCTAAGCAAAGACGGCGGCGGAGCGGAAAAGAACCGCATGGGAAATCTGGAGAACGGCGGATGCGCCTAGGGAGGGAACCTAGCAGTGGGACCGTAGAAAAACTCACCGGCAACGGCGCCGGAGCAGGCGTACGGCGATGGGGACGATGGAGCAGAGGAACTGTGGCCTCTCCGTCGAAGATGTCGACGAGGGCGCAACCGCAGGAGCACGAGCAGGCGCACACGCGCAAGGAGGAAGAAGAGCAACGGTAAGCGAAGGGGGAAAGTGAACCCTCTAGCCCCGTGCCCCTCATTATAACCGTGCGGCCCTGGCAGTAGTGGGATCATGCGAGCGAGCGTTAACCGTGTAGATCATGTATGCGGTGGAACCGCTCGCGGCTGAGTGGATCCACACCGAAGACCACACGACGCAGGAGAGGATCAGGACTCCTAACCGATGCGGTGCGCGAGGCGTCGCAGCACCGACGCGACAGGCGCAGTAATCACTGTAGCTTGTCAGTGTGCACTGTAGAGGAACAAAAAACTAGAAAAATAATGATGAGTGTTACACGTAGGACGAGGCGTGCATGAGAAGCAGCGCGGATACCTCGAACAGAAAAAAGTAACTTGGAGGTTACGGGTGGGACCACACCAGCTTCAGGGACTAATGTTGGGGAGGTGACCCCGGATAGGGTCAAGACAGGGGAAGATAAAAGGAGTTTCCCCTGTCATCTGCCGAGTTACTGTTTATATCGGCCAAGTCCTGTAAAAGTCAGCCGAGATAAGCACGGCCACGATACCTACGAAGGGAGTGATAACTGATCCGACCAACATACGAGTTAAGTCGGCCGAATATGTATGTACAACTTGAATGTAGGTAAAGGTCGAGCCGATTAATCCAAGACAAGGCCGAGTAATATGAAGCTTGCGGGAGAAGGAGGTGCCTAAGGTCAAACCCTAGCTGCTATAGGAGGAATCTAAACAGAGCCAAGCGCTAAGGACAAAGAGCAGAGATGCAGAGGGGCAGACAGGCGTCACGGAGGTGACAGTGAGGAAGCCCGAGGCGTACATGTGAGGCCCTCTGGAACCTTGCCGCCGATAGAAGGGAGACATGGAAAGGAGCTCGCCAAGTTACCACTTTGGGACAAGCATTCCAAGAATATGCTTGCCACGTCAGCCCTAGAAGGAGCCAAGGAACCCCTTTATAAGGAGAGGCATGGACTCCTGAGAGGGGGATCGATTCATTCAACGCCGTAAGGCTCGTGTAGTTCTTCTTTTCTTCCTGCAAACAGCTCGAGGAGCACTTGTAGTCCAAGAGAGGAGAAATAAAGATCCGTATGTTAGTCATTTGTGTGTAGAAATAACTACATCATCCCTCCCCGGATCCCATTATCATCCATAGGCCCCATACTTTAGCCTACCCATGGCATCTGCCGTGCCAACACCACGACAAAAATCAAAAAGTTCCTGCAAAATTGCACGTCGAGCACTAGGAGGGAAATATTTCAGAAAGAAAGTATCAATCAAGTAATCAGGGCTATCAATAGAACCAGGAGGTAAATTATTAAACCAAGCTTTAGCTTCTCCTTTTAATGAAAAAGGGAAAATTTTAGCAACAAAGTAGGTGCATATCTTAATATCATCCAAAAATAAGCCACTCATAGTAGATAGCTCAGTCATATGTGCTACTACACTTTCATTTTCAGCCCCACAAAAAGGTTCTTTCTCAACAATGGTTATGTAAGATAAATGAAGAGAGAAATCATAATACTTATCTTTAATATTTATGGGAGATGTGGCAAACTTAGCATTAGGAAATAGTTTAGGTAAATACTATATATCAGAGTCCAATCAGAAGCGAATCATCGATACTCTGGCACACCATTGATTTGGTTTCCAATCCAACGAGAACCTATGGACCTCCGCACCACTAAATTATTAATTCCTCCCTTAAGTACTCTCCTCACCATAACGCCTCCTCTAACCATGCTCCCCTCCCCTCCTCTGAATTAGTCTCTTATGTGCTTCCTCTGCCGCATCTCCCTGCAACACTCCCCTCCCGTCCATCGCCTCCCTGAGCCGCTCACTGCACTAATCCCCTCCCATGTCATGCCTCCCCTCATCGTGCTTCCTCCATTGCACCGAGTCAACTGCTCTCCCATGTCCAGCATGTCGGTTGCGCCGGCAGTCATGGCACTCTGCAGCGGAAAGACGTCGATGGGGGCAGAACCTCCCGTCAACCAAGCTGTCAAGGCTTTGCTCTGACCGAAGCAGTGTGGTCGTTGGCTACTTCCACTGATCTTGATACCTCTAACGACAACACGATTGGGGAAGAAGGTAATAACAACTGAACTAGGTCCAAATGGGAGAATTTTTCTGCATTTCTCGGTCTGTAGATCTCAATGTATTGTTTTTGCATAGGCAACCATGAAATCAATTTTACGAGATGATCCATATGTGTTCATATCTTGTATCTGGTATGGTTTTTTATTTTTGTATAGTAACACTAGTAATTTCCAATGTTTTGGCTGGCTATTTTTCTGCTTCCATGTACTTCTTATAAACAATGTTGATATTGCTGTATATTATGCCTCACCTCATTGTGCTTATTGCGTATATAGTTCTGCTTCATCAAGTTTTCAGTTTGCTTCGTTATAGAGGTATTTGTGTTTCTTGAGTACATATACATTTTCCTCTATATTATAGTTTTTTTGCTTCCACATCACGCTCATCTTGCTTTCCATGTTATGCTTATTATTATTTGTAGGCATCATGAAGGAGACAGATTCTGAGAATTCATTGAAGAAACTATTTGCAGCAGGACAATTGAACGATGTCTGGCACGAGCGGTCAATGCATCCCCTTATCAATGCAAGACTCGCGTTCATAAATTAGTGTTACAATAAGAGAACAATACACGTTTATAAAGTAGTGTAACAACGAGAGAACAATAGAAAAATGGTGGTGTGGTGTGTTGGCGACCGAGCAAATTGTTCCTGGCCAGCAATGGAAGATGCTTTCGTTGTTCTCTTGCAACCTTGTAATGCGTTAAAGTAGGAGCATATTTTTGTTCAGCAGTCTAAGATAGGAAGCAAGTAGAAGAAATCATGGAAACATAGAAAATTATGAAACTGAAATTCAGCTATTGTTAACATGAAGCATTTTCCTAATTGATAGGAATCTTGTATTAATCTTGTTAGAAGTATAGTTGATTGGTGGTTGCATAATAAATACAATGAAATTCTTGTTCGGAGCATAGTTGATTGGTGGTTGCATATATACAATGAATCGAAAGTTATAATCTACCATGTATGAAGAAATTACCCGGAGTGAATGGAATACGGAGTAGTTATCCCTTATCAGATGAAAAAAAATCATGGAAGAAACCTCTCCATTGGATAGACCTAATTTGTGTAGAAACAATCCCCAATTCGCTTGAAGAATTTGCAAATAAAAATCTATTTTCTCATCGCAAAAACAAATCCCTACTCGATGGTAGCTAATATGGAAATAATATTGTGATGTTTTTTCTGTTTGAAATAAAATATCTAGTTTCATAGGTCAAATATTTCTATTAAATAGAAACAAAGTTTATTTAGCATGGAAACAAATTATCCAGGAGACGGAAACATAATTTTGGCGTGTTTCAATAAACCAGTACTCCCATACCATTTTTTAAACATGGAAGCAATAAGTGATGTTAGAAGTAAATGTACAAAATATACAAAATTAAGATATATCAGAAGCAAATGTACAAAAGATACAAAATTAAGATATGTCATAAGCAAATGCTTAAAAGAGGTGTTTGAAGAAAATTCAGTTAATATCGGAGGTAAGATTAGAAAAAAATAGTTTCCTATAAATTTGCTTACTTAATATTCGTATTTCTTTTCCTAATCAATGGAGGCTACCAGAAGCACTTTTTTGAACAACGAAGCACCTAACCGGATCCGAAGGAACACCAGAATATTGGACCGAATAAAGACAAGAGCCACATCAACGGACGTGCATTACAGGGAAGCATGTTAGAGCTAACCGGTCTGTTGATGTGGCTCTTGTCTTTATTCGGTAGGACTCTCTCTAGACTCAGGTGAGCTAACAGGTATAGTAATATCTTCATTAAGAGTTTCAGTGTTTCCCATTATAGTTCTAGCAATTGTAGCATCTAGGAAAGGACCTAATGGACCACTCTCATCAAGCATAGTAGAAGTAACATCATGAGTATCAGAAGAAATTTCAGATTTAGCAGAAGTAGCAGTATGTGTAACATGTTGTGGCATCCCGCAAAACCACTACTAGAAAATCGCGTTGAATTTGTGCATTGCATCGTCATCATCATGCATTGTTTGCCTAAAACTAATTTCGAAAACCTATTTTTGTTTTCCAAACGCCCCAACCTATTTCAAACGCCAAAACCCGGGGCTCCGGAGTATTCTGTTTTGCCGCTATCGGTTTGCAAACGGAGTTATTAAAACCAATAAAAATTATAATTATTTTGGTGGGGCAGTCGAACGGTCCGAACCGACCGAACGACCACCCCAGAAAACTAAATCGGTCCAAACCTGCCTGCCCCATCTAAATCCTAATCCCACCTAAAACCCTACCCACACCAACCCCTCCACCTCACCCTGCCCAATAACATCCTGCCACCTCACCTAACCTAACCTACCTCCCCCACCCAATCAAACCCGGCCACGTGGCCAGCCAAACCCCCCCTCTCTCTCTCTCTCTCCCCCACACCCACTCACCCAGCTGGCCAACCCGAACACAGCCAGCACACACGCACTACGCAGCCCACACACGCACGCCTGCACGCCTCTCCCCACCCCAGGTCCCGCGCGGGACCCACCCGCGCCCACCTACCGCGTCCCTGCCCGCGCCCCGCACACGCACGACCCGAGCAGCGCCTCTCCCTCTCGCGCTCTTCTTCCTCCTCCCTCCTCTCCTCTCTGGCTCCTCCTTCCGCCGGCGGCTGCACCTCCGCGCCGGCGACCCGCGAGCCGCTCAACCGCCGCCGGCCACCGCAACCCGCGCCCCCGCTCCCCTCTCGCGCCTCGCCGGAGCCGAGCTCCCTCCACCGCCCCAGGCCCTCGCGTCGTGTCCCCGTCCAAGCCCGCGAGCACGCCTCCGTCTGCGACCCCGAGCTCGCCAGCGAGCGCCTCCTGGCCCCGTTCCCCTCCTCGCTCGCCGCATCTCTGCCCTCCGCCCGTCACCGACCCGCGCCGCCGTGCTCCTCTCCGCGCCGCCCGCGCCGCCGGCGAGTTCCTCGCCTCTCGCCCAAGCCCCGAGCCACCGCGCGTGCCGCCCCTGAACCATCGCCTTCCTCTCCATCTCCGGCTCGTCGCCCCCGGTCCTCCTCTCGGCCGCTCCCGCCGCGACGTGGTCCAGGCGACGCCGACGCCCGGGGCCCGTTCCCCTCCTTCTCCGTCGAGGCCGCCGCCGTCGGGCTCTTCCCTGCCCCGCGACAACCCCTCCCCTCGTCGATAAGACGCCCAACACAAGTACCCGTGCGCCTCAGGCCACCCCCAGCACCTCCGCCGTGCTGCGTCCACCTTGGCTGCCCCGCTACCGAAGACCGAGGTCAAGTACCTTGCTGAGATGGTCAAGTGAACAAGGTCCCCGATGCAAAACCCGACTAGATCGACAAGTGGCGAGGTAATCTGCAGTATGCCCGGCAAGAACGGCCCGGTGTCAAGATCTTCATCATGGAACGCGAAGGCCTACTTCACGGAACGTCAAGACCCTGATCCCGAAACTTCATGTTCTTCCTACCGGATTCCGGAACCCCGAGTACTTCGCCGCGGAACTAGGGGCGATGACGCCAAGACGACAAGATCCACCTCCCCAGGGCGACGACCCCTGGACACCAAGAGCTATCGGCAACATGACCAAGACCCGGACCCCGATGACTACAATCCCCACTGCAGAACAACAAGGCCTTCGAGGTGGGACCGACAAGATCTTCTCCTCGGGACACCGGAAGCTTCCCTGGGACGCCATGACCAACCACATGACCCGGAAACCGCGAATGCGACAAGAACGTCAGCGATCAGGACGAGTCCGATGCGCCCCAACGCCGACCCAAGTTCTGCTCCCCGGACATCGAGACCCTAACCCCCGGAGTCCGAGAACGATCTCGCCGAGCCCGAACCGTCGAACCCTGGACCCTGTCGAACCCCGAACCCCGGAACCCAAGATCGTCGAGCCCCCTCTGATGTGTGACCCCTTTTCCTCGAACCCTATTTTATAACATATCAATTTGTTGCACATTAAATTGTCATTCCCGCATGCATAGCATTGGTTTGGGGCCCTTATGCCGATTCACCTAATAATTAAATATGGGGCCCATATGCGGGCAAATCTAGCCGTATATTGGCCTCATGTAAACATGTGTAGCGAACCGGTTCCATCTGTTGTCTTGCTAAACAACATTTAATATGCGGGGGGTTTAAATAACTTGAAACACCTAACTAATTGTCGGGACCCCGGTTCCGCTTAATATTGACCTAATCGCACCGCACCTTTGCCATGCCATGCATCATACATGCATCATGCCGATCTTCTGCCGTTGTCTTAAATATTGCATCCGGTGTTTCTTCTAGTGATTGGTTCTTCGCGGATAAGGCCGTTGAGTTGATGTGAGCTTCGCCCCGATCTTCGGGGAAAACCTTCGACAATGTTTTCAGGCGAGCATCTCCCCCTTTCTACCTATCTTACTTTTATAGTATTTACTTCCCTCCTGTTGATCTATTGCTATCTGTGTTGCGATGCTCTAGTTTTCCGTACCCGTGATATTCCCTGCAGCCTCATATTGCCTTGGACACATCCTATTACCTGTTGTTTGGTAGATAGTTGGACTTGCGCGTCGTAGTCGCTTGCTCAAGTAATGTTGCGTGTTGTCAAATGCCACAGTTGTTGATGTATTGCCGCATGTTGTTGTTGGAGATGATTCTAGCTTTACTTATCGTCACTTTAATTTCTGTTTAACAACTAAAATTGAATAAGCAGAGGCATCGGTGGGTGATAGATAATTTTTGGTTTTCCGAACGCCCACTTGTGTCCCGTAAGACCCCGAGTACTTGATTCCTGTTCCTTGATTTATCGCGCTATCCACATCCGGGAGGTATATGGGACCCCCTCAGCCAGAGCTTGATTCCGTCTTATTTCTTGGGGCCACAAACTAGTTTGGAGCTTTATTACTATCCTGTACTTATGCCATGTTTACTGCTTTATTTACGATTGTGCGAGGTACTGCACACTGTACTGTTTAGGAAGCGGAGTGATTACGCGGTGTCGACAAGCCCCGTTTGGGGTTCCCAGTCGCTCACAGCCATTGACGCAGACCTTGAGGCCGTCTCGGAGCTTGCCTACTCCGTTGCGGGTTCTACTCAAAGGGGTGGCCCCCTGAAATATTTCTGAATCTTGTGATTGCTTTGTCGTGAAGGCCTCGTTGGGTTTTGATTTGGTTTTTCCGAGGTTGATCGAGTGTGTGTTGCTATTGGTGCACCCCGGCCGGGTAAAACTTTCTGAAAGCCGTGTCCGCGGATATGGACGACTTGGAGCACAGTTTCTCGATCATAGACAAGCATAACTAAAGTTTACTGTTATAAATTGACTTGTATCTGATATGACTAGTAATCAGCTTCAACTACAACGGAATGGCTAACTAAAACTGCCAACAATTGCTTGCTTGTGTGGTCGCTTGCGACCATTGTACCTGACTAGTAAGTATTGCAACTACAACGAATTGGCTGAATAAAAGTACCAACAACTGCTGGGTTTTGGGTTTATCTCATGCTATCTGTATCTGATTAGTAAATGTCGCAAATATAACGGAATGGTTAAATAAAAGTGCCCACTGTTTATTTTATCAGGATGATTATCTATACCTGACTAGTAATTATTGCCACGATAACTGAATAAATAAAACTGCCAACTGTGTGAGTTCCTCGGTTGACTTCCTCGTTTGGTTTCGAGGGGGAAACACCAGGATGGGTTTGTTTGGTGTTAGCTTCAGGTTGGATCCGGTTAGATCATTCTTACCCCTCTCTAATAATCGCCAGTGGTATCGAGTCTCTATAGTTTGTTTAGCGCATGCTGCCGCTGCCGCTTCAGTCCACCATACCTATGTAGGCGAGGACCGCCGAATTCTAGCCTCGCCGTGTACTGGCCTCAGTACTGACGCTCCTCTTTTTCCTTTGGCCTTTGTCGGCACCCCTTTTGTTTAAGCAGGTTTTTGAGATCGACGCCGTTAGCAGGGTTACCCTTCCGGCTTGGCCTGGGCAGGGTTATGGACGCCATTGGTTATTCTTCAGGGCTCTTAGCCCCATTTGCTTCTTGTCCGTAGTCGGACGCTCTACCGTTTTCGAGGTGATTTGGATCTTGTATATTATATCTGTATTCTTGACTCTTTGAGTCGCTGTTATATATATATCTGTTCTGTGGGTCCCATCGAGGGCTGTTGTGTAATGTTATTACTTCGTTTTCCACCCGCACGAAAGTGCCTGGTGGGCACCTTTGAATCGTTTCTATGCGGGTTTGGCGAATTTTGCTCAAACTTGCATAGGTCCGATTCTGAGGGTGTTACAGAGTGGTATCAGAGATCAGCAGTTGCGATACCCCACAAGTCCAGCCTGTAGGATAACCTAGCTAACGGCCGCAGTAGAGTGTCAAAACTATTTTCTAAAATCGGTTGGATAGTTCTGATTAGGTCTGGTTTTTCTCCTTACCCCTCTGCTGTTCTCCTCTTACCTCTACGCATTTTGAATCCGCTCTCATCTCTTTCTTCGAGTCCAGGATTTCTCGTGGTTGGGTTTCCGTCGTACCTTCAGGGTTTCGCTTCTTCCTTTGGTAACGGAGGTGCTACGATCATCAATCGGCAACTTGTCGGTTGTACCCTTCCTCCAATCTTTTGTTCTTATCCCCATGTGTTCCTTGCTGGATATCAGTGTCGTTGAAAAACATATGAGAAGGACGAGCTTTGGTGAAGTTGGGGTTAACCTTGAGCATGTGTTGTTCATGCCAATGTAACCACCGCGAAACCTCATCATTGTGTCTTTCATACGATTTCTGCTGGCAACACTCCCTTGTTTCCGAACCTCGCTTGTCGAGATCTTCAGTCTAATTCCGAGAGTTGGATGCTTAATCCGCTTATTCGTGTGCAGAGTAATGTTATGAGTGTGGATGGAGTAGCTACCCTACCACTGCTCTTATCATTCGCTCTTGTACGTCGAATCGGTGGGTCCCGCGATTTTACTCCATTCACGGAAGTTAGGGGTGGCTTTATTTGTTGATGCCTCTACCTTCGATCTCTTGTTCCGGAGAGTCCTCTCGACGATCACGAACAACGACCCCTTGTTAGTGGTGTCGCGAGGATCTACACGAAGTGAGAAGACGCAGAACGCCGACCCTCTTTCCGGTACCATGAGGCGGATCTCGAGGGCGAGATCCCTTGTTAGTGGTGTCGAATTGTGGCATCCCGCAAAACCACTACTAGAAAATCGCGTTGAATTTGTGCATTGCATCGTCATCATCATGCATTGTTTGCCTAAAACTAATTTCGAAAACCTATTTTTGTTTTCCAAACGCCCCAACCTATTTCAAACGCCAAAACCCGGGGCTCCGGAGTATTCTGTTTTGCCGCTATCAGTTTGCAAACGGAGTTATTAAAACCAATAAAAATTATAATTATTTTGGTGGGGCAGTCGAACGGTCCGAACCGACCGAACGACCGCCCCAGAAAACTAAATCGGTCCAAACCTGCCCGCCCCATCTAAATCCTAATCCCACCTAAAACCCTACCCACACCAACCCCTCCACCTCACCCTGCCCAATAACATCCTGCCACCTCACCTAACCTACCTCCCCCACCCAATCAAACCCGGCCACGTGGCCCAGCCAACCCCCCCCCTCTCTCTCTCTCTCCCCCACACCCACTCACCCAGCTGGCCAACCCGAACACAGCCAGCACACACGCACTACGCAGCCCACACACGCACGCCTGCACGCCTCTCCCCACCCCAGGTCCCGCGCGGGACCCACCCGCGCCCACCTACCGCGTCCCTGCCCGCGCCCCGCACACGCACGACCCGAGCAGCGCCTCTCCCTCTCGCGCTCTTCTTCCTCCTCCCTCCTCTCCTCTCTGGCTCCTCCTTCCGCCGGCGGCTGCACCTCCGCGCCGGCGACCCGCGAGCCGCTCAACCGCCGCCGGCCACCGCAACCCGCGCCCCCGCTCCCCTCTCGCGCCTCGCCGGAGCCGAGCTCCCTCCACCGCCCCAGGCCCTCGCGTCGTGTCCCCGTCCAAGCCCGCGAGCACGCCTCCGTCTGCGACCCCCGAGCTCGCCAGCGAGCGCCGCCTGGCCCCGTTCCCCTCCTCGCTCGCCGCATCTGCCCCCTCCGCCCGTCACCGACCCGCGCCGCCGTGCTCCTCTCCGCGCCGCCCGCGCCGCCGGCGAGTTCCTCGCCTCTCGCCCAAGCCCCGAGCCACCGCGCGTGCCGCCCCTGAACCATCGCCTTCCTCTCCATCTCCGGCTCGTCGCCCCCGGTCCTCCTCTCGGCCGCTCCCGCCGCGACGTGGTCCAGGCGACGCCGACGCCCGGGGCCCGTTCCCCTCCTTCTCCGTCGAGGCCGCCGCCGTCGGGCTCTTCCCTGCCCCGCGACAACCCCTCCCCTCGTCGATAAGACGCCCAACACAAGTACCCGTGCGCCTCAGGCCACCCCCAGCACCTCCGCCGTGCTGCGTCCACCTTGGCTGCCCCGCTACCGAAGACCGAGGTCAAGTACCTTGCTGAGATGGTCAAGTGAACAAGGTCCCCGATGCAAAACCCGACTAGATCGACAAGTGGCAAGGTAATCTGCAGTATGCCCGGCAAGAACGGCCCGGTGTCAAGATCTTCATCATGGAACGCGAAGGCCTACTTCACGGAACGTCAAGACCCTGATCCCGAAACTTCATGTTCTTCCTACCGGATTCCGGAACCCCGAGTACTTCGCCGCGGAACTAGGGGCGATGACGCCAAGACGACAAGATCCACCTCCCCAGGGCGACGACCCCTGGACACCAAGAGCTACCGGCAACATGACCAAGACCCGGACCCCGATGACTACAATCCCCACTGCAGAACAACAAGGCCTTCGAGGTAGGACCGACAAGATCTTCTCCTCGGGACACCGGAAGCTTCCCTGGGACGCCATGACCAACCACATGACCCGGAAACCGCGAATGCGACAAGAACGTCAGCGATCAGGACGAGTCCGATGCGCCCCAACGCCGACCCAAGTTCTGCTCCCCGGACATCGAGACCCTAACCCCCGGAGTCCGAGAACGATCTCGCCGAGCCCGAACCGTCGAACCCTGGACCCTGTCGAACCCCGAACCCCGGAACCCAAGATCGTCGAGCCCCCTCTGATGTGTGACCCCTTTTCCTCGAACCCTATTTTATAACATATCAATTTGTTGCACATTAAATTGTCATTCCCGCATGCATAGCATTGGTTTGGGGCCCTTATGCCGATTCACCTAATAATTAAATATGGGGCCCATATGCGGGCAAATCTAGCCGTATATTGGCCTCATGTAAACATGTGTAGCGAACCGGTTCCATCTGTTGTCTTGCTAAACAACATTTAATATGCGGGGGTTTAAATAACTTGAAACACCTAACTAATTGTCGGGACCCCGGTTCCGCTTAATATTGACCTAATCGCACCGCACCTTTGCCATGCCATGCATCATACATGCATCATGCCGATCTTCTGCCGTTGTCTTAAATATTGCATCCGGTGTTTCTTCTAGTGATTGGTTCTTCGCGGATAAGGCCGTTGAGTTGATGTGAGCTTCGCCCCGATCTTCGGGGAAAACCTTCGACAATGTTTTCAGGCGAGCATCTCCCCCTTTCTACCTATCTTACTTTTATAGTATTTACTTCCCTCCTGTTGATCTATTGCTATCTGTGTTGCGATGCTCTAGTTTTCCGTACCCGTGATATTCCCTGCAGCCTCATATTGCCTTGGACACATCCTATTACCTGTTGTTTGGTAGATAGTTGGACTTGCGCGTCGTAGTCGCTTGCTCAAGTAATGTTGCGTGTTGTCAAATGCCACAGTTGTTGATGTATTGCCGCATGTTGTTGTTGGAGATGATTCTAGCTTTACTTATCGTCACTTTAATTTCTGTTTAACAACTAAAATTGAATAAGCAGAGGCATCGGTGGGTGATAGATAATTTTTGGTTTTCCGAACGCCCACTTGTGTCCCGTAAGACCCCGAGTACTTGATTCCTGTTCCTTGATTTATCGCGCTATCCACATCCGGGAGGTATATGGGACCCCCCTCAGCCAGAGCTTGATTCCGTCTTATTTCTTGGGGCCACAAACTAGTTTGGAGCTTTATTACTATCCTGTACTTATGCCATGTTTACTGCTTTATTTACGATTGTGCGAGGTACTGCACACTGTACTGTTTAGGAAGCGGAGTGATTACGCGGTGTCGACAAGCCCCGTTTGGGGTTCCCAGTCGCTCACAGCCATTGACGCAGACCTTGAGGCCGTCTCGGAGCTTGCCTACTCCGTTGCGGGTTCTACTCAAAGGGGTGGCCCCCTGAAATATTTCTGAATCTTGTGATTGCTTTGTCGTGAAGGCCTCGTTGGGTTTTGATTTGGTTTTTCCGAGGCTGATCGAGTGTGTGTTGCTATTGGTGCACCCCGGCCGGGTAAAACTTTCTGAAAGCCGTGTCCGCGGATATGGACGACTTGGAGCACAGTTTCTCGATCATAGACAAGCATAACTAAAGTTTACTGTTATAAATTGACTTGTATCTGATATGACTAGTAATCAGCTTCAACTACAACGGAATGGCTAACTAAAACTGCCAACAATTGCTTGCTTGTGTGGTCGCTTGCGACCATTGTACCTGACTAGTAAGTATTGCAACTACAACGAATTGGCTGAATAAAAGTACCAACAACTGCTGGGTTTTGGGTTTATCTCATGCTATCTGTATCTGATTAGTAAATGTCGCAACTATAACGGAATGGTTAAATAAAAGTGCCCACTGTTTATTTTATCAGGATGATTATCTATACCTGACTAGTAATTATTGCCACGATAACTGAATAAATAAAACTGCCAACTGTGTGAGTTCCTCGGTTGACTTCCTCGTTTGGTTTCGAGGGGGAAACACCAGGATGGGTTTGTTTGGTGTTAGCTTCAGGTTGGATCCGGTTAGATCATTCTTACCCCTCTCTAATAATCGCCAGTGGTATCGAGTCTCTATAGTTTGTTTAGCGCATGCTGCCGCTGCCGCTTCAGTCCACCATACCTATGTAGGCGAGGACCGCCGAATTCTAGCCTCGCCGTGTACTGGCCTCAGTACTGACGCTCTTCTTTTTCCTTTGGCCTTTGTCGGCACCCCTTTTGTTTAAGCAGGTTTTTGAGATCGACGCCGTTAGCAGGGTTACCCTTCCGGCTTGGCCTGGGCAGGGTTATGGACGCCATTGGTTATTCTTCAGGGCTCTTAGCCCCATTTTCTTCTTGTCCGTAGTCGGACGCTCTACCGTTTTCGAGGTGATTTGGATCTTGTATATTATATCTGTATTCTTGACTCTTTGAGTCGCTGTTATATATATCTGTTCTGTGGGTCCCATCGAGGGCTGTTGTGTAATGTTATTACTTCGTTTTCCACCCGCACGAAAGTGCCTGGTGGGCACCTTTGAATCGTTTCTATGCGGGTTTGGCGAATTTTGCTCAAACTTGCATAGGTCCGATTCTGAGGGTGTTACACATGTGTATGTGGTGGTGATGTAAGGAGCTTACTCATAACATATGGTGAATCAAGAGCAATATAGGTGTGCAGAACTATTCCTCTTCTTGTAGTATATGGTAATATAGGAACTTTTCCATCACGAGTTTTACCCATGATGAATGGATAGCAGTGAACAATAATAATTCCAAGTGAACTTTATAAATATAGCTATGCTTCCCGACAACGGCGCCAGAAAATAGCCTTGATGACCCACAAGTATAGGGGATCGCAACAATCTTCGAGGGAATTTAAACCCAATTTATTGATTTGACACAAGGGGAGCCAAAGAATATTTATAAGCCTTAGCGCATACCAAAAAAATTCTACCGTGTAAACAAGGATTATTGTTGTCATAGATCACGTGATTACCACTAGACGTGCAGTTGCGGAACTTGATGAAGCGCGTCGAGACAGTGTAGACGATCTACGTCTCCTCCTTGTTCTTGTCCCATGAGCAGCTACCCTTGCGCGGCTTGTCCAAGTGCCACAAATGCAGAACCTCCGAGGTATCCACACGTGCGGGCTGGAAGCATCAGACCCCGGACTTCTAGGTCCGCGCGTGCGACATAGGCGTGAGGGGTGGCGGCTGGGTGGAATGGTCTAACCCTGGTCAGCTCGACCCACCCTCTCTTATATAGGCGTTCCTAGTGGGATTCTACATTAGTAGCCCATTAGTAGACTAAGCCTGGTCTAATTCGGATCCAATCCTCATTAGGCTTCCAGCTCCTTAAATGTGTGACCCTATAGGTTCATATACGTATAGACATGACACGAATACACCTATTCTATCAATAGTTGGTAGCGGCCTCTAGAAATATGTGCCAACTCCTAAACGCATACAAAGATCATGTCGAACGAACCATCACAAGGTTTAGTACATGCCTTTCCCTTTGCCTCACGATATTTGTTCTAGCTCCAAGTTGACCTCCCTTTCTCGATACTGTGATTCGGAATCCCTTTAATAGGTTAACTCTTAACCATATGTAGCACAGCCATGAATTTTTGGATCCGATCACTCGAGGGCCGAGAGATATCTCTCTCAAGTAGAGAGGGTAAAATCCCATCTTGATTGACCATGCCTTGCAGCATGCTTCAGGACAAACCCGAAAGCTACCTTTATAACTACCCAGTTACGGAGTAGCGTCTGATAGCCCCAAAGTATGTCGATTCACATCTCAAGTACATGCGACAATCTCAGGTCTAAGGACAAAATATACACGATGTGTAGAGAGAGAGCAGCAACTAATTTCCAGTCTCAAGTTGGGTCAGTCCAAACCCATGTTCATAACATGTGTCCACATCATTGGTTTGACATCTCCATGTCTATGACTTGCGAAACATAGTCATCAACCAATCGATGTGCTAGTCTAATATTCACATGTGTCCTCACATGAACTCCGACTAGGGACGACTATTAAATAACCATACAAGTAAAGAGTTTCACAGACAATTCACATAATTACCAATCAATACAAGTTTCCTGATATGGATATTCAAGGAACAATACAATAACTCATGGATACATAAGAAATATAATCATCTCTATGATTTCCTGTAGGGCATAGTTCCTTTAGTCTCCCACTTGCACTAGAGTCAATCTAGATTGTATCTAATACCTATTGCTCTTGCGTGCGCCTCATGCGCAGGCTGCGGGAGTGGCTTGCTAAAAGGATCAGCAACATTTGAGTGCATATGTATTTTGCATATCATGACACTACCATCCTCAACAAACTCTCGAATATGATGGTAACGCATGCGAATATGTTTGTTCTTCTCGTGCTGTCTAGGTTCTTTGGCTTGTGCAATAGCACCATTGTTGCCAAAATAAACTTCCATGGTATTGGACGCGCCCTGAACCACACCAAGAGCGATCAGGAAATTCCTAATCCAAACAGCTTCCTTTGCAGCCTCTGAGGCAGCAATATATTCATCTTTTGTTGAAGAGGAGGCCACTGTATCTTGCTTGGAACTTTTCCAACTCACAGGACCACCATTCATGACAAACACATAACCAGATTGCAATCTGGAATCATCTGAGTCGTTAAGGTAACTAGCATCTGTGTAACCCCTTACACGGAGTTCATCCTCACCTCCATAAACTAGGAACACATCCTAAGTCCTTCTCAAGTACTTAAGGACATTCTTTACCGCTATCCAGTGACCTTTACCTGGATCAGCCTGATATCTCCTCGTAACACTTAGAGCATAGGAAACATCTAGGCGTATACATATCATTGCATACATGATGGATCCAATAGCCGAAGAATATGGAATACTGCTCATGCGCTCTCGCTCATCAGTAGTCGAAGGACACTGAGTCTTGCTGAGTTTTATGTCGTGAGACATGGGCAAGAACCCCTTCTTAGCCTCTTCCATGCTGAACCGTTTCAACACTTTGTCAATGTATGTACTCTGGCTTAATCCAATTAGCCTCCTTGATCTATCTCTATAGATCTTGATGCCCAGAATATATGCCGCTTCTCCTAAGTCCTTCATCAAAAAACTATTTTTCAACGAGGTCTTAACAGACTCGAGCATAGGAATGTCATTTCCAATCAGTAATATGTCATCTACATATAAGATTAGAAATACCAGCGTTCTCCCACTTTCCTTCTTGTAAACACAAGGTTCTTGTTCATTTTTTATGAAGCCAAACTCCTTTACAACTTCATCAAATCGAATGTTCCAACTCCGAGATGCTTGCTTCAGCCCATAAATAGACTCTAGAAGTTTGCATACCTTTCCAACATTGTTTGGATTGACAAAACCTTCGGGTTGCATCATATACACGTCCTTAGTTAGGATTCCATTTAGGAAAGCCGTCTTAACAGCCATCTGCCATATTTCATAGTCGAAATGTGCAGCAATGGCTAGAATGATCCGTATAGATTTAAGCATCTCTACGGGCGAGAAAGTCTCATCGTAGTCAACTCCTTGAACTTGTCGAAAACCTTTTGCAACAAGTCGAGCTTTATGGATGTGAACATTTCCATCCATATCAATCTTCTTCTTATAGATCCATTTGCACTCGATGGCTTTAAAACCATCAGGCAGGTCAACCAAGTTCCAAACTTGATTGTCTCCCATGGACTCTATCTCGGATCTCATGGCGATCGGCCATTACTTATAGTCTGGGTCTACCATCGCTTCTACATAGGTCGCAGGCTCATCATTGTCTAACAATAATAATTCCCACATTTCGTGGAGCCTCGCCGACCTTCGTGGTTGCGGTGCTTCTATTGCCACGGGTTCCTCAACTTGTTCTGCTACAATAGCATTACTCATAGAAGCATCCCCTACTGGCTCATCTTGAACTTCTTCAAGTCGCACCGACCTTCCATTCGTTCACTTTGTGAGAAACTTTTTCTCTAGGAAAACACCGCTACCAGCGACAAACACTTTGCCCTCTTCTCGGTTGTAGAAGTAATACCCCAAGGTTTCCCTCGGATATCCCACAAAAATGCACTTATCCAATTTGGGTGTTAGCTTGTCCGACTGAAGTCGCTTGACAAATGCATCACAACCCCAAATATTTAGAAAAGACAAACTGGGATTCTTTCCAGTCCACATCTCATATGGTGTCTTAACTACGGATTTAGATGGTACCCTATTAAGTGTGAAAGCTGCCGTTTCTAGAGCGTAACCCCAAAATGATAATGGTAAATCTGACTGGCTCATCATTGATCGAACCATGTCCAACAACGTTCGATTGCGCCATTCGGAGATCCCATTTCTTTGAGGCATTCCGGGCGGCGTGAGATGTGGAAAAATTCCGCAACTCTTAAGATGATTGCTAAATTTGTGACTCAAATATTTACCTCCACGATCAGATCGCAAGGACTTTATTTTCTTTCCACGTTGATTCTCTACCTCATTTCTAAACTCCTTAAACTTTTCAAAAGTTTCAGACTTATGCTTCATCAAATAGACATAACCATATCTACTGAAATCATCAGTAAAAGTAATGAAGTAGTGATATCCTCCTCTGGCTGTCGTGCTCATTGATCCACACACATCAGTATGTATGAGTTCCAACAGGTCTGTCGCTCTCTCGGGTAAACCCGAAAAAGGTGATTTGGTCATCTTTCCAAGTAAACAAGCCTGACATGTCTCGTATGATTCAAAATCAAACAAAGTTAGAAGACGATCACCATGGAGCTTCTTCATGCGCTTTTCACTTATATGCCCCAAACGACAATGCCATAAATAGGTAGGACTCAAATCATTAGGCCGAAGCCTTTTAGCACTAACATTGTAAATAGATGCATCATCAAGATTTAAAATAAATAACCCATTCACAATGGGAGCATCAGCCATAAACATATCATTCTTAGAGATTACACAACCATTGTTTGCACTCGCGAATGAATAACCATCCCTCATCAAACATGAAGGTGATAAAATGTTTCGACCCATAATAGGAATGTAATAACAATTATTCAACTCCATAATAAATCCTGACGGAAGGTGAAGTTGCATGACGCCGACGAACAATGCAGCAACCCTTGCTTTATTTCCGGCGCGAAAATCCACTTCGCCTTTCTGCACTTCTCTAGTCCTTATTAGCCCCTGCATCGAATTGCAAATATGAGCAACTGATCTGGTATCAAATACCCAAGAGTTATGTAACACCCTCGCCTAATAAGGCTGAGTTCATGTGTATAGTGCCAATCCCTGGATCGGTTCACTGGCACAAACAGTACAGATGAATACCAAAGAATTTAACAGTGCATCATAAATACCGAAGATCCAGAGTATCATTATTACAAATAAAAGCTTAGCACACAGGCTAGCTCAATATCAAGTAGCATACGGAAACATAAACAATTGATAGGCTCCATCTTCAATTGTGCCACAGGAGAACAACTGTTGAGTGGAGTATCGCGACCTATTCGATCACTCAGAATTGGAATAATAACCTGCAACATAAAACGTAGCAGGCCCGGAGGGTCAATACATGGAATGTATGGCAAGTAGAGCTATTAAAGGAGACAATAGTGCTAACATCTACATGCATATCTGGCAAGTGGAGCTGTGGCTATCTTGCATTTGCAAATACCTATGTCCTACTTTCATAAACAATTTTTGATTTTCTATGAAAAGATCTCAGTTAAATTAACCCATCAACATTAAAGCAATTAGGAAATTGGAATGAGTGAGAAACATGTCATGAAATCAATATCAAGCAACTCAGACGTCCATAACCGGGGACACGGCTAATCGATTAGTTTATACACCCTGCAGGGGTTAATACACTTTACCCATGTGACTTGGCCAGCCCAGCTCGTACCACCACCCTCATATTGGGTGATGATAGGGAGAAGTCCAAGAAGGGACCGTTCGGGAAGTAGCTCCCCAAACCCGACACGCACCGGTCCAACCTGCCAAAATTCTACATCTCTGGATACGTGGGTTCGAGTTACCACAACCTACTGAGTCCAACCAACCGCCCATTCCATTATTGGCACATGGTTGTACACGTAATCTACAAAATAAAGAAGCCAATCATTTTCTCTTGATACATGGGTGCCTTTCCACAATGATATCACCAAAAATTATCAATCCCATCACACCCAGGAAGTTTATTGATTAAGTTGTTTTCAGTTTTTGCAAACCAATAATTTAGAAACAACTATCAAGTGATGTAACCCAGCTCTCGTTCATCATAGCATGGCTAATCACATCTACCAACGGAGGCTCATCTACAGGAAATCCCTACCACATAATAGGACATAACATAGCGATAGTATTATCCTACACATGCATCTACAAAATACACAACAATGCAATGAAAGTAATAGGAACATATCATGAACAAAGTAGCATCTACTTTCCTTGGTAGTTGTTGAAGTCGTTCAAACACTCGTTGCAATCACACACGTTGCACTCCTCGCAATCTATCGAGCAAACAGTTGCATACAACATAAACAATAGCACATAGAGATCAAACAAATGCAACAAATGCATGCATGGCAATTTAATAAGTCACAATGGTTGTTACTTTAGTTTTCTAAACAATACTGAACTATATGATGCATGCAAGAGGCCAATTAATGCAATGGAGTATTTGTTATTAATAATTACTTGCCAATATAGGATTTTTAATAGTTCTGTTCTAACGCCTGTTCTAACTATCGAATTAAATTTGTTTCTTTGGTTTACTGGATAGAGGACGTTAATACGAACCAGTAGGCGTTTGATTCACCATAATCGGAGTTATAGATATTTTTAAATAATTAAAATACTACATAATGTATTATAATGCTCCTAACATTATACGTACTGTATACCTATAATTTTAACTAAGAAACTGGTTCTACTCTTTCTTGTGATTCTAGAGACATATTATTTGCAATTTTCTGAATAGTATTTATTTTCTGATGAATTTATTACTCTAAATAAGCCATTAAATCATATATTTAATTACTGCGAAACCTTATAGTATTTGCCTGAACCATTTGCATATTGATGATATACATGGAACCAGCTTTCCATCGATATATTATTTATATTTTTGTGATATGCAAATAATTTACTAAGAATTTAATGATTTCTAAAGTCATTAAAACTAATTAAATCAGGTACGGGGTAAATAATCCGCAAAAGCTAGATCCAACCAGATATTATTAATCTACATTATAGTAGCTTCAAGTTGATATATTGTTCATATTTTTCGGAGTTACAGATAATTTCTTATGAATTTATTAACCTAAAAGACTGTTAAAACTAATTAAATCATTACCGTAAGTACGTATAGTAAAGGTTGGATCTATTCTGATAACATGATTTTACGTAAAATTATCTTCAATTTGATATATTATACGCAATTTTTGGACGTGGTATGAATTTCTAATGAATTTTACAAGTTAGATCTATAATATGTGATTTTAAATTCGAACGGAATATTCCAGAGAATATTCCGCTGACTGGACATGTTGACTTTGCATGCTGACTGGAACTAGATGCTGACCTGACGTTGACACGTGGAGAGATTCGGTTGGCTCGTACCCCTTCGCGGAAACGATCTAATCCTGGCCGTTGGGATGAGATCTAGTGGTTAGGAGAGGAGATTGACGCAATTTTGGCTCAGAATAGACAAGAAATAGATCTGTGTTAGAGAGACAAATCTATAGGTCAAATCGAAAAACTTAGAACATGAAAATTATGGGGAATCATTAGTCCTACCTTCTCACCAAAGGAATTTGGATTTGAAGAAACGAGCGCGAGTACATCTTGGATTTACACCGTCATATCTGAAATATTGCGGTGAGAAATTCTCTGGCTGTGGTGGATGAAAAGAGGTGAGGTTTATCGGAATTGAAAGATTTGAATGAGTTCTCCAACTTTCGTTTTTTGGCCGAAGGCAAACAACGAAGTCTAGATGCTTAAAAAGCGAAATAAGATTCGTGCCTGTGTAGATTCGGGATTTCGAGAAGGGAAACTCGTACAGCTGTGGCTCCACGATTTTATATAGAGATTTAGGATGGTGTAGAGATAGGTACTATCTTGGAGTAGGGAACAAGTAGAAATAAATGGAAGTCAATTCGGAGTTATAGATAAAAAGTTATAGCAGTTTGAATAGAGATAGGTTTGACAAAACTGTTTCACACGCTTTTTAAAGCACCTGGGACACCGATCGCACCTACGCGTCCTGGCTGGCTGGTTCGGTCCGGTTCGGTCCGGATGGGCCGGCCCGTTAGACTTTTTTTTCTTTTTCTTTTTCTATTTACTTGTTTCCTTCATATCTTTTGCATACGAACTCCAAATGATATGATTCTTGTTTTTAAAATTTTCTAAAATTGAATAGATCATTGTAGGATCATATTTGTAATCTTTTTACTAGTTTGCAAGTAGTGGGTTTATAAATCCTTGTATATTTCATTTTATTTATATTTTTATTTGTTTGTATTTATTCCATAACTTTTTCATAATAGCTCCAAATGAGCTCAATTTTGTTTCTAAAATTTTGTAATATTTATTGGATCATTTTAGGCTATAATTTAGCAATAATCTATGCCTTAGCAACAATGGGTTTTTATAAAGCCAATTTAATTCCCTTTAGGAACAAAGTGGCACATACTATTTGGGGTTTTAGTCCTTTATTTTTATTTAGGAATTTTTCTTGATGCAAATATGCAATGAAATGCTCATGAATGTCATACAAATGCAAAAAAAATCTAGTACCAATTTTCAAAATCTTGGGATGTGACAAGTTAATATAGGAATCAGCGAGAAGAATGTCCACAACATTTACAACAAGCATACCTGAGTGGGAAGTACTCTTACTTCCACTCTTCTTCAAAGAATCCTGGTACTTGCTGCAGTTTCTCTTCCAGTGCCATGTTCATGACAAAAGAAGCACTCAGTGTCTTCTACAGGTCTAGCCTTTTGCTTGGGTGCAGGCTTAGGGATCATATCCTTATCCTTGCCCTTCTTCTTCTTCCAAGAAGTACCCTTTTTCTTGAAGCTAGGATTTTTCTGCACGGCCATCAAATGGCTATGCCATGCACACTTCTTCATGTCACCTAAGTAACTGTGAAAAATGAGAGATCAAATCTACACAATTTTCTTTCACGATTTTGATCGGCAAATCAAATTTACCATAAACCGTCTGTTGTTCCGATCTGATCAAACTCCTTTGATCACGGTACATCGATTTTAGATCTAATTTCCGATTCGATCAATCATATTGTTCTTCGTGTGATTCAACAGGATTTATGTGTCACTGTCTACCCCGATGGCAGAAACCCACCGGTAGGGGTAAGTCGTTTGACTACCTCAGACTCACGATCACGGAAAGCAAGATCATAGATCAATCCTGAACCACCGCAATATAAACGATCACATCATTCATATCAATCTGCATATCACCATATGCAAACATCCTGAATCTATAACTGAACAACATCGGCTCTGATACCACTGAAGGGATACGGGTAGGCTACACTAGCGCAAATCAAAAAAATTCTACCGTGTAATCCAGGATTACTGTTGTCATATATCATGTGATTACCACTAGATACGCAGTTGCGGAACTTGATGAAGCGCGTCGAGGCAGTGCAGACGATCTATGTCTCCTCCTCGTTCTCGCCCCATGAGCAGCTCCCCTTGTGCGGCTCGTCAAGTGCCACAAATGCAGAACCTCCGAGGTATCCACACGTGCGGGGTGGAAACTTCAGACGCCGGACTGCTAGGTCTGTGCGCGACACAGGCGTGAGGGGTGGCGGATAGGTGGAATGGTCTAACCCTGGTCAGCTCGACCCACCCTCTCTTATATAGGCGTACCTAGTGGGATTCTACATTAGCAGTCCATTAGTAGCCTAAGCCTGGTCTAATTCGGATCCAATCCTCATTAGGCTTCCAGCCCCTTAAGTATGTGACCCTATAGGTTCATATACGTATAGACATGACACGAATACACTTATTCTGTAAATAGTTAGTAGCGGCCTCTAGCAAGACGTGCCAACTCCTAAACACATACAAAGATCATATCGGACGAACCATCACAAGGTTTAGTACATGGCTTTCCCTTTGCCTCACGATATTTGGTCTAGCTCCAAGCTGACCTCCCTTTCTCAATACTGTGATTCGGAATCCCTTTACTAGGTTAACTCTTAACCATATGTAGAACTGCCATGCATTTCTGGATCCGATCACTCGAGGGTCCCAGAGAAATCTCTCTCAAGTAGAGAGGGGCAAATCCCATCTTGATTTACCATGCCTTGCAGCATGCTTCAGGACAAACCCGAAAGCTACCTTTATAACTACCCAGTTATGAAGTAGCGTCTGATAGCCCCAAAGTATGTCGATCCACATCTCAAGTACATGCGACAATCTCAGGTCTAAGGATAAAATTTACACGATGTGTAGAGAGAGAGCTGCAACTAATTGCCAGTCTCAAGTTGGGTTAGTCCAACCCCATGTTCATAACATGTGTCCACATCAATGGTTTGACATCTCCATGTCTATGACTTGCGAAACATAGTCATCAATCAATCGATGTGCTAGTCTAATATTCACATGTGTCCTCACATGAACTCCGACTAGGGACAACAATTAAATAACCATACAAGTAAAGAGTTTCACAAACAATTCACATAATTGCCAATCAATACAAGTTGCCTGATATGGATATTCAAGGAACAATACAATAACTCATGGATACATAAGAAATATAATCATCTCTATGATTGCCTCTAGGGCATATTTCCTTCAGTTGTCAATTCAGATGCACCTGGAAATAGTCTTGTTTACAGTAGTTTATCAGTAGCAACAGTTTTGTAGTAATAATAGAAAAGTAACAGCAGTTGTAAAATAAGGAAAGTAGTAACAATTGTAGTAAATAGTAGTATTTAAAGTGCGGTACGTATAGGGATGGATGGACAAGCGTTGCATGGACAATACAAATCATGTAATATCAAGACAAGGGCATTTGCAGATAAATAAGGTAAAGCATCCAAGTATTAAGTAATCATAGGCATGTGTTCCATATATAGTCATACGTGCTCGCAATGAGAACTTGCACAACATCTTTTGTCCTGCCAGCCCATTGCAGCGGGGCCTCAAGGGAATCTACTGGCAATTAAGGTACTCTTTTTAATAAAGCACCAGAGCATAGCATTAACACTCCGTGAACATACGTGATCCTCACATCACAGCCATCCCCTCCGGTTATCCCAATTTCTGTCACTTCGGGTCCTCGGGTTCCGGACAATAATATGTGTAAACAACTTCCAGGTAAGATCACAAACAATAATATCACCATGAATCAATAACATGTTTAGATCTGAGATCATGGCACTCGGGCCTAGTGGCAAGCATTAAGCATAAAAAGTTGCAACAATGTCAAAAAGCACTAACAATAGATACTAGGCACCATGCCCTACCATCCCCATAGCCTACAGCGGGGGATTACTCACTCATGGATGGTTGACGGAGAGGCGTTAGTGATGATGATGGCGATGATCTCCTCTAGTTCCCCATCCCGGCAGGGTGCCAGAATGGAGTTTCTGGTTCCGAATCACGGTTTATGGTGGTGGCGGCGCAATAGAACTCTCTCTGGAAAAACTTTGAACCCCCGTTGGTTTTAGGTTAGAGGCTATTTTTAGGATGAAGGAGAGGTCGAGGGGGAGTCCGAGGCGGCCACACCACCCCCCGGCGCGGCCTTTCCTGGCCCGTGCCACCAGGTGGTGTGGGCCCCTCATGGCCCCACTCCGTCTCGTCTTCTGGATTCATGAGTCTTCTGGTAAAATAGGTGTTTTATGATATTTTCTGAGATTTTTCCTAAAAGTTGATTTCCTGCACAAAAACGAGACACTAAAGCAATTCTCTTGAAAACAACGTCAGTCCATTTTAGTTGTATCCAGATAACACAAATTAGAGGAGAACCAATAGCAAAAGTGTTCGGGAAAGTAGATACATTTTGGACGTATCATCCACCTATGCAGAAAATATGGAACCACATGGCAGAGACGAAGAAAAGGAAGAGTTGATCCATGGTGTGATCCGCGGGGAAGAAAATATGGATGTATTGATATTTCTGAACAACTCCGGTGAGGGTGATCCTCTTTTTGCCGGAAGAGACGGCTTCATCGAGGGAGAAGGCGTCGGCTTTGTTGAGGGAGAAGGCAATGCCTTCCGTGAGGGAGAAGAAGACCGCTCCAATGGAACATTGAATATTACAAACTCCGGTGAGGTGCATGTAATATTAATTAATTAATCCTCTATTGTCTATATACATATATTAACGATCTTTTTTTAGCCCTCTGGATCAAGAAAATCTACTATAAAGAGCAAACGAGGCCCGTCCAAAAACTTGGAAGACCATGAACGGTACATGGTCGAAGAAGTCACTAACGACGGCAAACCGACAACTCCCTGTCATGTCGCAAACAAATTTGTCGCACAATGCGGAGTAATTGTTAGGGACTTCATCCCGACCACTGTCCAAAATTGGAATAGTCCTGCTAAGGAGGAAGAAGTTACGCCTTTATATGTACCGAAGAAAGCTAAATATTTACTTTGGAGGAGGCCCATGCTTAATTTCACCCTACCGACGGTAGAGGTGGATCCAAATACAGAGAATCCAGATGAGGAGGCCAAGCAATATGCCACTGTCATGCAGCAGAAGGTCAAGGAGTGGGCTCTTAAGAAGATGGCCCAGCAATTCACCAACTGGAAGAAAAGATTGCACCTTGACTTTGTCGTGAAAAGGAAGACTCCGGATTTCAAGGGTCAGTATGAGAACATAAAACCATTCTACGATGAGTTTGTGGACTACAAGAGATCGGTGGTAGCTCAGAAAAGGTCTAAAATGAATAAGATAATTGCTGCTAACAAGAAGTATCACCATACTATGGGGCAAGGTGGCTACAAGGCTTCCATTCCTACGTGGAAGAAACTTGAGGATGATTTGCGTGCTAAAGGGGTCATTCCAAAGACAACCGATTGGATCGAACACGCAAAGAATTGGTTTTGCGGGCATGGGGGCACGTTGGACTCAGAAGGAAAGTGTATATATAACATAAGACATAAAGAAAACCCCTTGCCCATCGAGGACATAAGAAATGCAGTAAAGTTTGTTGAAGAGGGGAAGTTCATTACCGATAGAGAGAATGACAAGCTCACACTCGCCCTTGGGAATCCGGAGCACGAAGGACAAACACAAGGCATAATAGACTCCAAACCATGGAGCATTGGGTTTCCCGCAGATAGGAAGAAATATCATGATAGAAGCCATAAGAGAAGAAAGGACAAGGAGGAAATTGAAGCAAATAATCAGGTAGTCCGGATGCGCTACATTGAAGAACAATTAAAGCGGAAAAAAGATCAAATTGACGCACTTAGCCATCAAGGTACTACCAGCCCATATCAGCGGCACACTGTAGAACCTGCATTCGATGCTGCCGTTCTATCGAATAATCGGAAAAGCAGTGTGGCTTCCACAGACGTCTCGGGTGATGATGATGATGATGGTGCATCAACGATGGCTCATGTTGGATACCTAGTGGATGATATCATGGAGACAACACATTGCGAGCTACATGTCAAAGTTGTGAATATCACAATGAAGGTGGTGGTCAACTATGCCTTACCAATTGGACTTGAACCAACTTACCATTGTCGTCCGGTTGCACAGGGCTATGCTGTTGTTGGGGTGGATGAAGTTATGCACGGATTTCACCAGTTGAAGCTTTACTACCCTGCAGGTGAAGCGGATGTGACTGAATTGGGAGAAGCAACAAACATCACCATTTTATGGCCAAAGGAATATATCATGCTTACAAATCAGACGCCAAGGCCATCTTCGCCACCTCCTCACCCGTCTCCGCCAGCACAACAGTCGTCTCCGTCGCCTCACCCGTCTCCAGCGCAACAGTCGTCTCCAGCGCAACAGTCGTCTCCAGCGCAGCCGTCCATCGCGCCAGCCATCGCCGCCGGATCAGGAAAAAAAGCGTAAGCGTACCACCGCTACTCTGTGGAGTGGTAAGCGATTGCCGATACGTAAACAGGAGCCTCTATCAAAAGTACGAAAGGTTCCTCCCAGGAGAGCTTACGACTATACTCTAGAGGAGACTGTGGCGATCGTCGAGACGAAAACAACCGAGTTTTTTGCTAAACTCAAGCGGCCAAAGTTCCACAGCACCGAAGAAGATAAAGCCCGAGTGCTCAAAATATTAAAGGCCCTTCACTAACCCAAGCCAAAGCTATCATCAGACTATGAGCGCTCTATTCTCAAGTCACATGCGGCACAGAATCTGTCAAAGAGCACAAGTACAAGCGGGAAATCAGTTCCCTAGCTTGGAGAACAGAAAAACAATCGTGCCCCCGCTCAAGGTGATTTCCCATACCAATGTGGGGTCGAGCGATTATATGGTCGAAGAGCAGTATGATCCAGAGGTAGTTACACTCTACGGAGAAGCGGCCGTTGCTCAAGGTATGAGTATTGCTAACTAGTTATCCCAGTTAAAATACTTCCCCGCAACTGAAGTAGCATACATATACCAGTACGAGAATCCTCTCATCAAATCTGGGGAGGTCAAGAATCTACCAACAAAGATGCGAAGATTGCATAACTGGTACATGAATGCATAACTGGTACATGAATGCCACAAAGGTCGGGGCAAACTGAATAATGTTGGGGGTTAAAAAATAGCATTACGGGAAAGAAGATGACGTGGTAATGATTGAATTTGTTGAACTATTTCAATTATTTAATCAAGACGTCTTGGACAAATCGATCGTCAGTGCCTATTGTCTGTAAGTACTAATTCTATAATTAAGTCTCTAGCTATCTCACCTCGTTTATTGCATATATAATCATACTATATTATGCAGAATGAAGATTCTTGAATATAGAAGAGGACAAATCTATGACATTGGATTCATTGACCCATATTTTGTTCATGAAGCTAATCTAAAAAAAGACCCCAGGATATAGAGGATAATATTGTACACGCGTTAAGGTTTAAAAAACTAGAAGGGAAATACTATTTCTTTACAACTTCAAGTAAGTGTTATTGTCTTGTATACACTTTCTATTTCGTTTACTCGATGATAAGTGTATAATTGATGAGTTATGCATACGCTGCTTTCACTATATTCTGCTAATCATTCAACCTGATAAAGGGCGGGTACTAGTCATGGACTCGAAACATAAACTCCTTGAGACATGGGCGGACATGCAGATGATGCTCCAGCGGTAATTCTAATCATTACGGCACTATATCGGCAATGTTCGTGAATTTCCTGATAGCAAGTAATTAATAACTCTTTTTATTGTTTTCTTGGACGAGCAGCGCTTGGAAACGGTTCAGCAAGAAGGCTAGGGGTGTTTGGAAAGAGGAGCTTACGTTTCAACCACTAGATGTAAGTACCACTAGCTAGATCCGCGCATCTCTTTGATTCTAGTTTCGATACCATTACCATGCTTGATTATTATTTTGATTGAACTATGTTCTTATAAAGTGCCTGACACAGGGATCTGAGAATAATTTATGTAGATATTATGTTTGCGAGTTCATCTGTCAAACGTGCTGTGAGAAGGGAAGAAATTTAGAGCAACTTCACGTACGTAAACAATTTTCATAGTTTTTATTACCATCAAATTGTGTTTAGTTTCATTCATACATGTTGACTCCTTTTTTAAATCAAATCGAACGGCCGCGGGACGGTCTTCTGCCAAAGGATTGCGTACAAGCAATTCAGAAGGAATTTGCGGGATTCTTCGATGCAGAGGTTGTCATAGACCCAAAAGGAGAATATCATGTGGAGTTGGATGTATAAGGCAATAGGGACCGTACAAAGAGCTTATTTTATATGTACATGCATGAAACCCGTGTATCGAATGTAATATCTTCGACACTTCGATCTCTATATTCATAATGATGTTGTGTACTATAATGATTCCTTCATTGATGAGTGCAAAACACAAAATAAAAAAGTAAAACAATATAAATGAATTCTTTGAAAGTGGCCAAAATGCTACTGTGGCAAAAAAAAAGTAAACATAATAAATTCTCTGCCGCAGCACAGAAATATGCCAAATTGCTACCGCGGCAGAGACATATCTGTTCCGGTTCGTGTTACGAACCGGGACGGATGCTCCTCTCCCTGGCGTCATGCAGCAGCCACGTGGAGCCCTTTTTGTGCCGATTCATAGCCCAACCAGGACTAAAGGGTGATGGCTTGAGGAGGGGAGGGGGATAAGGACCACTAGTGGAGAACGGGGCTCTTGTTCCGGTTCGTAAGGGGCTTTAGTCCTGATTGCCCCTTACGACTTATCCCCCTCCCCCATCCGCCCCAACCCACCCCCCCCCCCCCCCCCCCCCCCCCCCCCCCCCCGCGTCGTGGAAGCAAGACATGAAGTTGCGTTTCATCCTGTCCCTTAAATTCAAATAACGGTCGAGATCATCCTGGAATCAGTACCATCCAAATGGTGTGTACTAGTGTTGCACCCTAAAAAGGACCGACCTTTTGTAGAACAAGGTTAATTGGAGGCAATTTCTACTAAAGTATATAGAAATAACTTACACTAAAACTGGATAAGAAGAAAAAACAATTATCGAGAAGCAACCAGTATGCTTTCATCGAAACTTTTTGCACATGGGTTTGTAGCACCGACCTCTTACGTGTAGACTAGCTTAGGTGTGCCGGGACCTTTGCTGGCTTGTGCATCCTACGTGGATCATACGAAGCTCTCTTCTTTTGGCAACAAGTGTCCCAGGCCAATCCGAAAGCCAAGCAAGTTGAGATAACCTTGAGATAAGCAATAATTGGAGGTATCCTGGGCTTGCCACGTGCTAGCTCTAAGTGGATGAAAAAACACTTGTTGCTTTTCTCCGATGGTTAGCCATGCATGTTTCTTCTTGGGTGATTTCTTTCTTTTATACGGGATTTGGTTTTACTCATAATGTTTAGTTTTCTAGCACTGTCACGAGGTATATATCAACAACTAGAATTTACTTCAAGAAATTACATTGCATTTCTATTTTGGAGCAAGTGATTTGACACTGATATTATCAGAACTTTTTTTTTAAAGTACGTCAAATACGTAACATATTTTTATAGAAAGCAGAAGTTAGGTATAAGAAACTACCACTCGCTGCGAGCAACAAGCGCGTA
This sequence comes from Avena atlantica, assembly GCA_910589765.1. Taxonomy (NCBI): domain Eukaryota; kingdom Viridiplantae; phylum Streptophyta; class Magnoliopsida; order Poales; family Poaceae; genus Avena; species Avena atlantica. The sequence goes on from OU342734.1 coordinate 67,565,697, forward strand.
GACTGCACACCGGCTGGTCCAATGACAACCACCACAGACCAAAACAATACCAACAAGAAAGTGCCTATCCGAATGTCCTGACCTAAGTAACAAAGCCACATATCTACCCATGTTCGACACCTTTGAAGAACAACAGCTCCAATAGGACTCTCTATGTCTACGCACTATCTAAAGGAGATAGATGGTGGAACTTGATCTGTCCTGAGAAGGCATCGTCTTGGACTCTCCAGTCATGGCGTGCATATCGCCCCTAGAGATCAACCTTGAACATCGTCAAGCACCGGATGAGCGCAACATAGGATCTTAGAGCCATGTCTTTGAAAGCGATGCTCCCAACAGAGGGACAACGTCAAAGACATCGCCATGGCTCTGATCCCACTCCATACCTAGGCTTTCATCCGAAGACATCTATTAAACCGGAATACAACCAAGTGAAGAGCCGACACACCTCGGCAATGCATCCAAAGAGGAAAACGACACCCATGGACGCCATCGTCGTCGGCACCGACCGGAGACGGGCAATACTTTCGTCCGCAATGTTGCATCTCGCACATCTCAACACTCCAAGTGTCGGAGAAGTACCGTCCATGTAGCCTTGCACCGCCGCTACCGCAGCACCGTACTATCGTAGCCGCAAGGCCGTGGTCCTCCGACTCCCCTGCATGCCTGAGAGAACTTGAATTTGAATTGTTTCAACATGCAGCTAATAGTTTGAGGTTCCGTAGCAAGACACAGGCTCATTACTAGTTTATACTTATGTTTTTTCTGTGGACAGTAAAATTCGACCAAGAAATGTAGGTTTAAATATTATCCAACAATTTTTTTTGTTACGGGTAACACTTTACATGAAACGACGTCTCTCTCTGATGCATGACATCCGTGAAGTCTTTTTTTTCGAAATGTAGGGTGTACCTCCGGCCTCTGCATCAAAAAGATGCACACCATCTGTTTTTATTAATTGTTCATAGAAGCTTTACAAGATATTACAATGATCAATCTGAAGCCATCCTTTCAGAAAATAGAATCGCTACACTCGTGAAGGGGTGGCCAGAATCAGGGTCGTATGCCCTAACCTTCCACCAATGCACATCATCAAAACCAGCACAGCGGTCCAGCAGACCCCGAGCGAGCATCGTATGCACTTGCTACAGAGGTCGCCGCCGCCATCTTCCACGAACCCATCTTCAGGATAGGGATCAACGCAATGACCCTGTGAGGCCTTCCGTCGAGACCACCATGATGCCTGACAGTTCCACCGCCTGTGCGCGTGTCCATCAAACGCATATGCCGCCAAGTCCCTACTGCACCATGCCGCCAAAACTCTACAACGTCAAAGCGGAAGAAGCCATGCCACTCCACAACGTCAAAACGTCAACGTGTAATGTCGCCATCATCCGATCCAAGAAACCTAGATCTAGGGTTTCGCCCGGAGTTTCTCGGTGAAGACACGAGAGCTACATTAACGATGTCTTCAACAAAAACGCGATGCAGAGACACAGCCATCGCCCAACGTGACCGGAGTCGGCTCGGCTTTCACCGGCAGTCTCACATCCCACCATCTGATTAGCCGCCGAGAGACCCGACGTACGTGCACAACGAACGAGGGCTATGGCCCAAACAGGCCCTAGCAATCCCCGCCGCCACGCATACTGTGAACGTCATAGGCACCGTCAAAGCCTGTGTCGCCCGCTGCCCGTGCCATCCGGAGATCGGCGCGCTGGCCTCCATGGTGCAGACCACCAGATCGCCGTCTGCCATGCCGCCAGAGACCATGCCATGCCGCCAGAGACCATGCCATGGCGCCCGACATCCACGGCATGCCCCTGCCTGAGGTCTTCCTCCCGCGCCGACGCCCACCACACGAGGGGACGAGAGGACCCCGCCGCCACCGGCAACGACCAGGCTTTGCCTGGTTGTGCCCTCTTGCGGCGGCAGAGGAGGGTGGTGGAGGGACGCTGTCGGCTGGGAGATGGGATCCTCTCGCTGCCGCACGGGGGCGGCATGGAGAGGTTATTGGGATTTATTTTTTCTGAAACCATCCATGAAGTCTTTTAATACGGTAATTATATAGGAAACAGTTTAACCGCAGGAAAGATCAAATTAAAATCCCGATCCTCACAAATGTAACAAAGGAAAGCTTAACTAAACCCCTTTCTGCAAGATGTTTGCGTGTCGACTCGACCTTCGAGACATTCAACGAGAGCAATATGGTTATGGTTCATGCATCCTTGTGTAGGAGTGCTTATCATCATGTGGACATCGATAGAAAGACAGGTAAAGCCAGTACTGGGTTTTGCTTCCTTCACAGACAGGTAAGAAAGAAAGTTCATAGTGGATGATGGTGCCATGTAGTCCAGGGAAGCTGGAGGTGATACAACTACTAACACAAGTACACAAATTGATAATGCAAGGTCCACGTATGCGCCTCCAGGCTCCATCGCCCCCAGCGGCCAGCGGCCAGCGGGTAGCCAATAATGCAAGGTCCAAGCCACCATCCCTTGCTTCCCTCCGCTTCTTCTCCTTTTGTACCCTGACCGAGAGTCCGAGACCGACAAGCAAGGAACGACACAGAACCGTCGCCTCTAAATACCTGCCTCCCCTACCCTTCCCTATCCACCAATTGCGAGAGTAACCTAGTGAGTGGCAAGATCAGTAGCACCTCATCGTTCACCACGAAGCGAAACAACTCCACTTTGCAAAATGGCCGGCAAGAACATCGCCTCGAAGGCTACCGCTCAGCCCAAGATCGTGGGGCGGCGGCTGTGGCGCCTGACGCGCGCCGTGCTCTACATGCTGCGCCGCGGGGTGCTGCCTTCGGGCCGCAAGGTCGCCACGGACCTCTGCCTCCTCCTCCACCGCGGAAAGATCGCCGGCAAGCCGAGCGAGGTCGAGTTCAGTTTCTCTGCCAGGTCCGCCAAGCGCCGGGGAGGGAACCGCCGCCAGTGTGAAGACGAGGCCGCCAACGGTTACAGTTACAACGCGGCCGACATCGCCAAGGTCTTTGAGATGCTCAACGACGGCGGGAACCTCTTCGGCGATGATGACGCGCTCGCGCTGGCGACCCCGTCTCCAGCGCCGTGGAGCTCGCCCGCCGCGTTCGGGCGCAGCCCCGCGGCGGGGGAGCAGCAGGTGGACAGGAAAGCCGACGAGTTCATCAGGAGGTTCTACGAGCAGCTGCGCGCGCAGAGGAGCGTCAGCACCACGCCGGACTTCTACGGCTACACCGGCGGCACGTACGGCGTCGAGCACGCCACAAGGCCCGTAGCCGCCGGCATCGCTTGATCTCGAGGCGTTGTGCTCGTAGGCTCGTGGCGGCCACCGGTCGCCCAGCAGAGCTTTAGTTGGTTGGTGTGTGTAGGTAGAGGTGGTGGTACGTACTGTATATACCATGCCGCCACGCTGTGTGTGACGTGTCTTCCCGTCGATGCAAACCACAATGTGGCCGGCGCTGTTGCCACATTGTGAGTCTGTCTTTTGTGCCTTGAGCGTCTAGATCTCAATAAAATTTCGTGGTCGTACATATTACTACTGTGTATAAAATTTGTATCCATATTGGTATCACATATACAAGCATACGGAGGCAAATATGATAGAGCACTCGCATGACACTCTGCGGCAACACAATTTCTTGTCTCCTTTGTGTCCGGTATTCTCTGTATCTAGCCAAATCGATATAACACCAGAAATTTTTGGGTTAACAAAAAGGAAGAACTGGTCCGGTTCGGAAGGAGCTTGAGAATAATTTTGGGGTCAACTAAGTTAACATCCAACATGGCTTAGAAATTGAGCACATCCAACATCAACCATTGGGGACGTGTTTTGAGGTCCACCTCTCTCATGAAGTCCTTGGTACCATCAGTTGGAAATTCACGAGTGATGGCAACTACTCTGCTGTCATCCACTGATCCACATGCAAAACACGCAATTAGAGGGCCTCAGTCTCCTTGAATGCACGGTTAATTAGAAGGACATGGGATCCTCCTAATTAAATTTATGTACCTTCCCTAGTCTCTCGAATCAGGCTTTTGTCCCGCTTTATAAATAAATTAAAATCCTTCTGATTGGACATACAACTAACTTGGCCAACACCAAAGGGGAAAAGAAAAGGTACCAAGCAACCGCTGGGGCAACGGCACAATAGAGCCCAAAAGCAAAGCAAAAAAGAGGAAGCTAACAAGTGAGGCAGCTACATCCCTCCAGGCGGCGTGAGCAACGAAGAGGTCCGAGCCGAGAAGGGAAGCGCCGTCGTCCTCAAGGCCCGCAGAGTGTCATAAAAAACTGCCCGGTCACGCTACCGCACCAAGGGGGACCACTGCTGTAAGAAAGCAAGCAAAGCAAAAAATAGAGTCAGATGCCCCGGTAGGGAAGATCCGCTCTATCATCATCTTGTTCCGGACATTCCACAACGTCCAGGAGATGGCCGCAAACACGAGCCAGAAGAGGCGGCGCCCCCGCCCCACACTATTAGCCTGAGACTCAGGAACTCCCCAAGTTCCTACGCCTGCCAGGCCGGACCCAGAGCCTCCCGAACGAAGCTCCACAAAAACTACGCCGCAGAGCATGAGAACATAATATGGGCGCAGGTCTCCGTTGTCCCACATAGGAGGCAGCGGCCATTGTCGGGGCCATTGCGCTTGGCCACCTCAACGCCCGACGGCAACCGGTCGCGGAGCAGCTGCCAGACAAAAATACGAATACTGAGGGGGAGGGGGCTCTTCTAGAGAGGTGACGTCCAACGTAGCTCCGGGCCTTGGAAGAGGGCCTGGTAGGCCAAGCCCACCGAGAACTCCCCTAATGGGAGCAGCCGCGAGGAGGCCGAGTCTGGGTCCTCAGACAACGCCACAGGGAGGGACGCCATCAGCTGCTGGAACTCCGCCATCTCAACCATATTAAAGGTACGGCGAAACAGGATGTTCCAGTGACCCTCGCCGAAGACCTCGGCAGTCAGGGCCGACGGGGCAGCGGAAATGGCGAAGATGGCGGGGAACTGGCCCCCTAAGCGGACCGGGGAGAGCCACGGGTCCAGCCGGAACCGCACCCCCTGGCTGTTTCCAGCGACGAAGGCAATGCCCAACCCCATGAGGAGCTTAATCTCCTGGATGGCTCTCCAGAATTGAGAGCCCTCCCGGCGTTCGCATGCTAAAAGTGGCCAGCCCCGGAGGTATTTTGCCTTGATGAGCGACGTGAGTCCAGGATACCTATGCCCCCAAGGCACTTGGGGGCGCAAACTGATACGTCCAATTTGCATCACCATTTCATATCATATTTTGTCTCTATTCATTGATATATGTCTTATTATGAGGTGTTACTTATGTCTTTTCCGCTGTTTTTGCATGTTGGATGATTTTTGGAGGATGAACTGCCGGAGCCAGAATTCTGATGGAAAAAGAGGTGTTTTGATGCAATTTCACAAATATCAAAAAAATACCAGAAAAATATTGGAAAATTATATTTTCCCAAAAGACGAAGGAAGCCATAAGGAGAGGCCTAGGCGCGGGTGCGGTGACCCAGCATACCACTGCATGTGTAGTACACTATAGTCGTTGACATGACATCCACAGAACACCGTTCCGTAAATATCACATCCCTCAGAGTGGTACAACAGAAACTTTGCGGGTCCATATTACAAACATACACACGTTATTATTATTACAATACCGGAAGTTCAAGACTTCCAAAAGATTCAACTTACAACCAAAATATAAGTGTTTCAACGGAATTTTCAAATTTAAAACTTAAACTCCAAATTGAGCTCAACAACTTATTGTTATATATTGTTCATGTTGCTCGGCTCAAGTAGCTACTAGAACTATAGTAATTATTCAGACTCTTGGAACTCTCCTCCGTAGACGATGTCGTAGTCCTCCCCTTCTACGGCTCCATACAGGTTGAGCTCTTCATAGAAGACCTCCTCTTGACTCTCAGATGCATACATTGGAGTATCTTCGCGATTCTCAGAGTCTAAGCAAGGATTCAAAGGAAAGGATGAGTAACAACGTTATCCAGAAAATTCATTATATGCATGGTAGGAAGTTTGATGCTCTATCTACCACCTCAGACTATCAGTCTTTGGCACTATGCAATTTTCGTAAATCTTTCTTCAAAGGTTGATTTTATTATGAAAATATATGACCATTAGCCTTCACAGGTTGACCAGAACTTTCATGGAGTTCCTTTCCTTCCGCGTTCGTAGCTCCTTCCCGGAACATGGAGTAACAAGTTACAATTTTTACACTCAGCAGAGGTGCGTTACTTTTCCCATGAGAGATCAACTCCTTGTTGCACAGCCGGATGTACTTTCCCGTCCACAATTCCATGATGTGGGGCCCATTAGTTGGTCCAAGTCAATCACTGCCCTCTCCGCGACCTCATATGTCAGCACGATCCTTCGAACTGGCTCACCTCCGTTAAGCCCCCTTTCGGGCAGGTTAAAACCCTGATGATTTTCCGAAGACTCTATGACCTAGTGATGCCCGGAATAGTACCATTTTCATGGACTATAGCCCTAAACACCATTCATAGATAATCTAGACACCAAATGTGTGGGGCGTAAGGGTGCCCACCCATATGTTGGATCCGCACAAGGAATCACAACGTCACGTTAAGGTCGTCTTGCCTCCATATAAGAGGAAAAGATACAGCTAACTTCTCCGTCCCATTCCAAATCTCATGGTTAACGCGTAATATACGACGCTAGAATCACTAATGTCATTGGTTATTAATCCCTAATTGTTCATCATTGTTGCAATTAGAACCCTAAGTTCTATTGCTCTATCATATCATCGCTTAGGATGGTATCTAAGATTTAGTATCTTGAGAAAATATTGTTTTCTTTTTCTATAATATAGATGATAACACATAATTCACAAATACTTTGATAAAGACTCTTCAAAGGACATGAGCAAATGATGAACTTGCCTTGTGATTGCAAGGTAGTGAAGTCGGATGCTTGCACTGGACCTTGAGCTTCTATGTCTAAAAAACATCATTATTGCCTGGTAAGGACAATATTTAAAGAAGCAAAATGATTATGCAAAGTAATGTAATGCATAATTTAGCTTTATATGTATTCTCCCCCATTTATTTAAATTATAAAAATTCTTTTAATAATAAAGAATTTATAAATATTAATTTTTAATATTTATTGAATATTGTATTCTTTTATTTTATTTCAATTTATTTGCATTTTATTTAATTAATAATTCCTTTAAGAATTATCATTGAATACCAAAAATTGATATTAAATATTTGTTTAGTATTTTTTTAAATACTACAATATTAATATATAATGAAAGTGATTTTTTTATTATCTTTCAATAATTTTGTAAAATTCCATAAGAAATATATATATTACAAAATTCTTAATAAAATTTATATGTCTAAACTTTTATTTCTAGTGGTTTAAGAGCTCATCACTGACATTACTTAGGTGCTGATAGTGAGCTCTAAGTGATGGGGTCACTGTACATTTAGTTATTGGTTTATAGATTCATATAAAGTTTGAGATCAAATGATCTATTACAGTGATGATATATATGAATATTCCTGGTTATGATTCCTGTAATTAAGAACAGAAAAATGATTTATAGTTGGTTGGTTGTATCTCTGAAGATTGGATGCTTAACCTGCTTAGTTTAGAACTGTTCTTGTGACACCATTCTAATATGGCACACAAGACTAGATTCTATTACTTAGCTTGGTTTGTTCAAGCTTAAGATGAGTTTGGCATTAAAGATAAGTAGGAACTTCTTTCCTTAAATCCATAAGACCTATGATGTTGGTCTGAGGTTTAGGGATTAGACCCTTCTCTTATTATTTCTCATGGATTGGTTCTGGTAGTGATACCAGCTATTGATTCCTGAGTTAAAGTTTGGGGAAAAATGATTTGTAGGCTTGATGAATTATATGAATTCATAAGATGAATTTCTAAGGTGCTACTCCTATTTAAGAGGTGTGCCTAGAAGTTTAGTTTTTTGGCTATATTCATTCTTGAAATTAAAGTTGTAGCCTGATAACTAGGATCAATGATGTTGGCCTGAGATCCTAGGTAGATCTATATAGTTTTCTGGTTGCTTTAATATTTAATACTTCAATGATGGATTCACCCCATTGGGTGTTTTTCTAAGAAGTGGAGTATGAGACAACTCATAAATATTTGTCTAACTTAGACAGATAGATTATGTGATGGTCTGTTACTACTCACCACACTTGTTTGTTGTTGTTGATCTTGTGGCTAGCTTGATATGGTGCTCCCCTGGGTACTTCCAGTTTATGGCTTGTCCTTGATCTAGCCCTTCACCTCTTGGTCCTGATGGCTTGATCTTGGTCTTGCTATCCACCTGATCTACCCCCTCCTTATGTCACCATTTTGGTGATGTGATCCAGGGTTTTGATTTGGTGTGATCTTGCTTGGCTTTGGCTTGGTTTAGCTGGGCTGCTGTTCTTGGTGTGTATGAACAAGAAAATGGTGTGGGGATGCTTCCCATGGCAGTGTTCATAGTTTTGTATGTGTGTAGCTGTTGTTGTGGTGCTGACAGCACACACCATGCAGTTTGGTGTGTGTGCTGCCTGTGTTCCTGCTGCACACCTTGTGGATATGCTCTGGTTATGAGGTTACCTTTATCTAGTTACATTTTACTTGGCTGGTGAAACTTTCCCCTCCTTGCTGTTTATTGGCTTATGGCTTGAAATTTTGAAAGATATATTCTTTCATATTGGTGAAACTTGCCCCTTTAAAAGATTACTCAATGATGATCTTTGAATAGTGCACTTCACTATCAAATCTGAGAGTAAAATAATTCTAATCCTTAACTTTTTTTTAGTTTCTGTTTATTTTGCAGGTACCAGACTTGGAGATCAAGACTTTAGTTTAGGTTTTTCTTTTTCTTTATAGAATAATCACTTGTAATATTTTTCTGATTCAATTGTAATCTTTAATTTCTTCTTTTGTACTTTTTATTTTATTCTTTTGTAATAAATATTGTACTATTATTCAATATATAAAGATTCTTCTTTTGTTTTATTTACTATTGTAAATATTCCTAATAAGTTACATTTTGTAACTCATTTATTGAATAAAGTTTTGGAATAAATATTCATTCTATTGGTTCATTTATTTCATTCAAAGTTTGAGTCATTAATTGTTAACTCTTGACTAAATCAAATCACTCAAACCTAATTCTTAAACCTTTTAAATTATAATTCAAACACTCAAGTTTAAAATTCAAATTTCATTTCTCAAAACACTATAATCCACAAAGATCATATCAAAGTCTATAACAATCACCCTTCAATACTATACCTAATCTCAAAGCATGAAAGAAACTTTGATCACTTTAGGTTTTTATTTGGCAAAAAATTTACCCACATTTTCACAGATGAATGCATGCAATATCATAAATTCCTAAATCTACCCTTAGTTGGTTCCTGAATGCTAGGATGTTCCAAACTCCCCCCCCCCCTTAAATTAAACTTCGTCCCGAAGTTTGTTGAGATGTACCTGAATAGTTGTGGATAGGCTTTTCTTAAATCCTCTTCTTTTTATCATGTGGCTTCTCTTTCGGGGTGATGTTCCCATTGTACCTTGCAGTACTTGCTTGCCCTATTCCTTAACCTTGTCCAGTTTTCTTCCAAAATTTTACAGGGCTTTTCAAAATAAGTCAAGTATGCTTGTAGTTCTATCTTCTAATGTGTGATCGCATCATCCAGAACTTTCACACATTTACGAAGTTGTGACACATGGAAAGCATTATGCACTTGAGCCAATCTTGATGGTAACTCTAAAGCATAAGCTATAGTCCTGTTCTGACTCAGTATCTTGAATGGTCCGATGTATCTTGGACTCAATTTTCATTTAACTCTGAACCTTTTCACCCCTTTCATTGGACTTACTATCAAATATACCATGTCTCCCACTTCTGGATGCCAAGATCTCCGACTTTGATCATCATAACTTTTCTGCCTACTCTGAGCTATTTTCAGTCTATCCTTGATCTTATCAATGATATCTTGTTTTTCCTTGATATAGTCTGCCGCAAATTCCTTGCTGCTTCTAGGTTCATACCAACATATTGGTGATCTACACTTCTTTCCATACAGAACCTGATATGGAGCTGCCTTCAAACTACTCTGATAACTATTATTGTAGGAAAATTCTATCAATGATAGATGATCTTCCCATGTACCTCCAAAATCTAATGCACAAGCTCTTAACATGTCTTCTACTATCTGATTTGTTCTTTCTGTTTGACCTCCTGTCTTTGGATGATAGGCGGTGCTAAAATCTAACTTTGAACCAAGTGCTTCATGCAATTGCTTCCAAAATGCTGAAGTAAACACGGATCCCCTATCAGTTACGATCTTTTTGGGCACTCCATGATTACTTACTGTCTCTTTGATGTAAAGTTCTACTAACTTCTCGGCATTATCGTTCTGATTTACCGGAATAAAATGTGCACTTTTAGTGAGTCTGTCCACAATTACCATATCATATCCTTCCGTTTAGGTGTCATGGGCAATCCTATGATGAAGTCCATACCTATTTCCTCCCACTTCCATTCGGGAATTTCCAAAGGTTGTAATGGTCCTGCTAGACTTTGATGTTCAGCCTTCACCATTTGGCAAGTATGGCATTCTGACACATATTTACCAATGTCCCTTTTCATGTTATTCCACCAGAATAGTTCTTTCAAGTCCATATACATCTTAGTACTTCCTAGATGTATAGAATATGGTGTTTCATGTGCTTCCCTGAGTATGACATCATGAATCTCAGTCACATCAGGAACACAAAGACGGTCTTGAAACCATAAAGACTCATAATCTCCAAGGCGAAAAACTGATTTTTGCCCTTGAGATATCCTCCGAATTTCCTTAGCAATGAAAGGATCTTCTGCTTGATGTCTAAAAATTTCGTGCTTAAGATCATTGTCCTTCTCTGCAACTACCTGCATAGTAGCTAATCCTCCAAGAACCTATGTTCTAATGAATTGAAGCTCTAATATTTCCAATTTCGTTTGTAACTCTTTTGGTAGCTCCCGATTGCTAGGCTGAATGCCTACACTCTTTCTGCTTAAAGCATCAGCTACAACATTTGCCTTCCCTGGAGTATAGTTGATTGTTAAATCATAATCTTTGATTAGTTCCAACCAACGCTTCTGTCTCATATTTAATTCTTTTTGAGTAAAGAAATATTTGAGACTTTTATGGTCAGTGTATAACTCACATCTGGCTCCATAAAGAAAATGCCTCCAATCTTTCAGAGCAAAGACTACTGCTGCTAACTCCAAATCATGAGTTGGATAGTTGACTTCATGTGGTTTCAGTTGTCTTGAACCATAAGAAATCACCTTCCGATCTTGCATTAACACACAACCCAAACCTTCTTTAGATGCATCACAATATACTGTAAAGTCTTTCCCTGTTTCAGGAACTGCTAAGATTGGAGCTGCGATTAACCTAGTCTTCAACTCCTGAAAACTTTCTTCACACTTCTCATCCCAATTGAATGGTGTAGTTTTTCTTAACAATTTGGTCATTGGTCCAGCTATTTTGGAGAAACCTTCAATTAATCTCCGATAATAACCAGCCATTCCTAAGAAACCTCGAATTTGCTTCACATTGGTTGGTGCAGTCCACTCTAGTACTGACTGAAATTTAGATGGATTTACAGCAATTCCATCTTTACTGATCACATGGCCGAGCAATTCTACCTCATCTAGCCAAAATTCACATTTACTGAACTTAGCATAAAGTTTATGTTCACTTAAAGTCTGCAATGCTATTCTCAAATGCTCAGCATGCTCTTCCTTATCCTTGGAATATATCATTAATAAAGACTGTGATGAACTTATCCAAATATGGCATGAAGATTTTGTTCACCAAATTCATGAATATTGTTGGTGCATTGGTCAAACCAAATGGTACTACCAGGTACTCATGGTGTCCATATCTTGAGACAAATGTTGTCTTGGGAACATTCAGGCTTGATTTTTATTTGATGGTATCCAGATCTTAAGTCGATCTTTGAAAATACTCCGACTCCTTTCACTTGATCAAACAAATCTTGAATCCTTGGTAAAGGATACTTATTCTTGATAGTGGCGTTGTTCAGATTTCTATAATCTCCACACATCCTTATTCCACCATCCCTCTTATCCACAAAGATTACTGGTGTTCCCCATGGAGACACACTTTCCTGAATAAATCCTTTTCTGGCTAACTCATCAATTTGCTCTTTGAGTTCTTTTAATTCGTTTGGTCCCATCTTATATGGTGCTTGAGCTATTGGTGCTGTACCGGGAATTAGATCAATAGTGAATTCTATCTCCCGATCTGGTGGCATTCCTGGTAGCTCTGCTGGAAAAACATCTTGAAATTCATTTACTATAGGAATATCTTTCAATTTGACCTCTTTCATCGAGTTCAACTGCAGATCCACCATGATATGACTGTGTTTATCTGCTTGGTAAACTATCCTTGCTCCACTTGGAGTTTTGATTGAGACAGTTTTCTCCTCACAATTTATCTGAGCCCCATGTTCCATCATCCAGTCCATTCCCAGCACTACTGCAATTCCCTTCAAAGGAAGCACATAAAGGTCTGCAAAGTATGTACACCCACAGATCGAGATAACCTGATATTGTTTAATGTGGCATACAATCACATTTCCCCCTGCCGTAACTACGGTCATAGGGTTTTCTAACGTTGCCCTTCTTATCCCGAACTTATCACAGAATTCTTCAGAAATGAATGAAGTAGTTGCACCAGTATCAAATAGAACTTTTCCGGGATTGGTAAGGATATTGAGCGTACCTATCACTGCATGCTCCGAATTATCCACCTTCTCGAGGGTTGCACAGTTCAGCTTCCCGGTAGGTCTGTTCCTCTTTGCCATTGTTGTTCTTGCCATTATTTCCTCCTTTATTGGGCTGTCCATTTCGTCCACTGGCTTGCCTTACATCTCGAACCGGCCAACCTCCTTGTGGTTTGCTTGGACAATTGGTCTTAATGTGACCTCTCTGACCACAAGCATGGCATACATGTTGGAGATATGCCCAAGAGGCAATAATAAAGTGGTTATTATCATATCTTCATACTTATGATAAATGTTTACATACCATGCTATAATTGTATTAACCGGAAACATTAATACTTGTGTGATTTGTAAACATAAAAGAGTCCCTAGTAAAGCCTCTTGTTAAACTAGCTTGTTGGTTAATATATGATCATGGTTTCCTCATCATGAACATAGAGATGTTATTAACAACAGGTCATATCATTAGGAGAATGATATGATGGACATACTCCTATAGTTAAGCGTAGCGTAAAGATCAAGTCATTTAATATAGTTCATTTGCTATAAGCTTTCTGATACATAGTAACCTAATTCCTTCGACCATGAGATCATGTTAAATCACCATCACCGGAAGGATGCTTTGTTGACATCAAACACCACACCGTAACTGGGTGGCTATAAAGGTGGCATTGAGTGTTCGGAAAGTATGGGTTGAGGCACATGGATAAAGAGTGGGATTTGTCCATCCATATGACGGATAGATATACTCTAGGACCTCTCGGTGGAATGTCATCCAATTAGCTTGCAAGCATGTGACTGGCTCACAAGGGATCACATATCACGGGAATGAGAAAAGAGTACTTATCGGTAACGAGGTTGAACTAGGTATGCAGAGATACCAATGATCAAAACCTCGGATAAGTAAACTATCGTGAGACAAAGGGAAATTGGTATCATATGTAAGTGGTTCATTCGATCACAAAGTAATCGTAGAAATATGTGGGAGCCATATGAATTTCCAGATTCCTCTATTGGTTATTGATCGGAGAAGTGTCTCGATCATGTCCGCATAATTCACGAATCGTAGGGAGACACACTTAAGGATTCGATGTTGTTGAGTAGTTATGGAATGATGAGTAAGAGACCGAATGTTGTTCGGAGTCTCGGATGGGATCCGGGATATCACGAGGAGATCCGGAATGGTCCAGAGAATAAGATTCATATAAGGAAAGTCCTGTTTCGGAGTTGGGGAATGATTCCGGTGTTTTCACCAGGAATGTTCTAGAAGGGTTCGGAAGGTCCGGCACTCCGGAGGGGAAGGATACATGAATGTGTCATGACAATATGGAATGGTTGCATCATGTACTAGGTCACTTGGTTGGGAAAAATAAAGGGAGAAATAAAATCCTAGTGTGAAAGTCAAACGCCAATTTGAAAAAGTCAAAAGGCAAGTTTGCTTGGTGGAGCGAGAGTAGGAAACCTACTTGGGGAGGAAGTCCCACTCCCTCCACCCGCCGGCCAAGGAGGGAGAGTTGGAGGAGGACTCCCTCCTCCCAACCGGCCACCCTCCACCTATATAAAGAGGGGTAGGGAGCCCCCTACCTCACACACCAAAACCCTAATCTCCTAGCCGTCGGCATCCTCCAAGTCGCCGCCACCTAGGGCCTCCTCTAGCTCGGCGAGTTAGTGTTTTCCCAAAACCTAGCCGTTGGCCAAGCCCTCCCCTTGGTGCCCACTAAACCCTAGATCACCAAGGCCTATCTCATACTCAACCATACTCGCACCGGCTTAAGGCGAAGCCCTGCGGGATCTCCCCTCTACTTCCGACACCACGTCGTCGTGCTGCCGGAATCACGAGGAGAGTGATACAACCTTCGCTGCCTGCTGGAACAAGCGAGAGGAAGGTCTTCATAGAGTACCGAACATGTGACCGACTGCGGAAGCGCTGCCAGAACGCAGCACCAGAAGGATCGTCTACGCGATCTTGAGATCGGCAAGTGTACGACTACATCACCCACGAGAATCTTCTCTCGTTAACCGCTTTGGATCTTCGAGGGTTAGTATTCTATCAACTCGTTGCTACAATCTAGTAGATAGATCTTGCCTTGATCATAGATTAGATCTTGATTGTGTGTTCATGCGGTAGAAATTTTTGTTTTCCATGCTACGAACCCCTACAGTGGTATCATAGCCGTATTTATATGTAGATCTGTTGCACGAGTAGAACACAATGGTCATTGTGGGCGGTGGTGCTTTTATTATCAATTGCTTCTTGTGTACTTTGCATCTTGCGGTATGGTGGGATGAAGCGGCCGGGCTAACCTTACATGACATCGTTCATGAGACTTGCTCCACGCTCGACATGCAACTTGTATTGCATAAGTGGCTTTGCGGGTGTCTGTCTCTCCCATCATAGTAAACATTCAATTTACAACGGGCACTTGATAGTTCAAACATAAACGTTGTGATTCTTGTTCGTAAGTTAGAACGACACTTATTGAAAGCCCCAAACCACGTAAAACATGCAAAGAAAATTAGAGGCATCTAACTTGGTTTTGCAGGGGTGTGCTGTGATGTGATATGGCCATGATTGTGAATATATATGATGTATGCAATGTTCCTTATTGTAAGTTGGCAACCGGCAGGAGCCATATGGTTGTCTTTTAAATTCCGTTAAGTCCTGCATGTCTATTCAAAGAAGTTGTAATAGTTGATGCTAGTGGACGACAACCATGAAGCGGCGCCATTGACCTTGAGGCCACACCGGTGATGATGGAGATCATGTTCGTGCTTGAAGATGGAGATCGGAAGCACAAGGAGAAAGACCATATCATATCACATATTATGAATTGCATGTGATGTTAATCCTTTTATGCATCTTGTATTGCTTAGTTCACGACGGTAGCATTATAAGGTGATCCCTCAAGCACAAAATTTCAAGTTTTAAAGTGTTCATCCTTAGTAAGCACCGTTGCTAAAGCTCGTTGTTTTGAAGCACCACGTGATGATCGGGTGTGTTAGATTCTGCGAGTGTATACAACTTGAGCAAGCCAGATTTGCTCATGAGGAAGCTAAGGTTTCATCTTGACGAGCCTAGCATGTACAGACATGGTCTCGGAACACGGATCACCGAATGGTAAAGCATGAGTCATATAGTAGATATGATGAACATGTTGATTGTTTGCCATTGAAGCTACATCAATTCTCGTGATGATCGGTTTTGATGTGGTGGATTTGGTTCGTGTGATCACTAAAACAATGTGAGGGATATTGTTTTGAGTGGGAGTTCAACAACAATATGATTAAAAGTTGAACACTATTTATCATAAATTAAATCAAAGTGAATTTTCATAGTTGTTGTAGTCATTGGCATCCATTTACCACCTTGCGCTTAGTTTTAATTGAGATGATAGAAGTATAGAATTCTGGTTAGTTACTTTACGAACTGGTATCATATTGTTTTTGAAGTGTTAATCTAAAGTTTAAAAGTCCCATTGCAAACTTCCAGTAAGTTTCGATTACTCCGTGAAGTTTAATAGTTGGTATTAAATCAAGAGTAACAATTCCAGTGTTAGTATATAAGTATCATGTTTATCTCCATGATTCTTGATATTCGAAAGATAGTTTCAATATCAAGGTAATCTAGGAGTTTAAAGAGTTGTTTCAGAAACCATCATGTATGGAAGATATTGCGATGTCTGAAATGATGTTTTGGTTACAACATGATAGAGTATAATATGATAGAGTTAATGTTCTCATATTTGATGAGAATTTACAAAAGGTTGGAGACACTAGTTGTCCTAATCCTCCAAAAGGTTTTGGAGAGGGACATTATACTCGCGATTCACCGTTATAAGCTAAAAGTAGCTTGATCATGGATAATTCCATGATAAGGGTGAATATCTGATGTAGGTAAAATGTTTACTACACCAAGAGATTACTAAAGAAAGGAATTTGAAAGAACACCAAACATTTGATGATGGTGATCTACTTCAAAGTGCAAGTCCAAAGACATTGGTATTTAACTATACATGCTTCGGACTATGTGTCATGTATATGGCTCCACTATTGATGTTGATAGATTCTTTCAAACAGAAAAATAAATACTGAAAGAGAATCTCATAAATATATGACAGAAAAGAAAAGACTAGAATTGTTCAGCTTAGGTATATAGAGGATATACGCGTTATGGCTATATTCTTTGCTTGTTAAATAATGTGGTTCTTATGTATTGGATACTGAATTTGTTGGTATGAATCGTCATACGGAATTCATGAACTACAATGGCCTAAGTAACTAGCAAAAGAATATGTGATGATGTTCATCGAGAGCAAATAAAGGGTTATTGTGTTGCTCGTTAAACATCAAAGCTTGCCTTTAAGATTTGTTTTATCAGGTATTATGAGAACAAAAGGGTTGTTCAAATAATTGCCGTAATCCATAAAAGATGGATGATTTACAAATCTCGTTGGAGAAATCACATCCATAAAACTAGTGCTAAAAATGTCGAAAGACAAATTGATTGAAAGATCACTTAGGAAGTGACATCGCCGTTTAAATTATATTGGAAAGAAAACATGAAGAAACTCCATGTGGATGGAATTTTGGAATCTTTTGATTTTTGATCAAATGACGCTTGTGAAACTTTCCTAGAGATAATTAAAACTTCGTTCATAGGCCAAAAGGGAACGAATGTCTAGCTTATTGGAACTTGTACATATTGTTGTATGAAGTCCATTATGTGTAGTCAAGAGCGATGGATTTCAACTTCATATGCTTTCTCCGAAAATTTGAGTGAATATATGAATATTTACTTAATAAAGATGAAGTATGAAACATTTGAAAAGTTCAAAGACTTTCAAGATGAAGTGCAAAATCATTGTAACAATAATATAAATAGTTTATGATAATATCATAAAGGAAGATATTTGAGTTACAAGTTTAGCATAATACCCAAGATTTAAAGAATCGTTCCATGGATTTGCATTTCTCGAAACACCATAAGAGTATGGAGCGTTCGAGATATGTAATTAAACCTTGTTTGACATGGTAAGATCAAAGGTGTAATTCATAAAACTGCCACTATATTTTAAAGATTAAAAGCTTTAGAGACTACCGTTTTTCCACTGAAAAGAGATCCATCATAATCCGTTGAATTGACACCATATAAAGTTATGGTTTGGTATAAAACCCAAGTTGTCCTTTCTTAAAAATTGGTATGTTATGCATAAGAAAGATGTTTGCAACCAAAATCGGATGAACATATCTTTGTATGAATCGTTGAGTATTCCTCCATAACACCAAAGACAAAAGTGTTTGTCGCTTAGAACGTCAAGTTTCTTTGAGAAGGAATTTTCCGTGAAAAGTTAAGTGGGAGGACAATAAAACTTTCATAAGGTTAAGGGAACCTTATCTATATGTGCAAAGTTGCGCAGCACCGAAAAGTGTTCCGGAGGTAGCAACAATGCTCATGGCTCACGTGCCTCAAAGGTTGTGGTCACGGAGATCTAAGTTTCTATTGAAACAAGTAGGTCGGGTAAACCATCAAATACCAAGATTTTAGAGTTAAATCATTATTTGACAATAATGATCCGACTACATGCAAAGAAGCGATGATGGGCCCTGACTCCATAAAATGGCTTGAAGCCATAAAATCTGTGATAGTTCCATACATGAGAAATCAAGCTTTGAACTTGAAGGACCCTCGATAAAGGTGTAAGACCTTACAGTCATGTTTGGATCTATAAAGAAATAGACATGGATGTTTCACATCTATGAAATTATCGACATGTCGGGAAAGAGTTCACGACAATGATCAAAGAGTTGACTATGACAAGATATGATCTTTCATTAAGCGATATTTAGTCTAGACGGATTAATGTAGCAACCACTACATATAATTTTGTTATGTGGTAGTTGAATAAACAAAACAAAGTTCTTCTAATATAATTGTTACCTAGGACGTGTGCATAACACGGTCCAAAGGGTTTTGTTATTTCAAAGGATGCTAAAAGCATATGCAAACTTCAATGGTTGAAGTGAGCATCGCAGAGTTGGAATCTTCACTATGATGAAACTGTTAAAAGAGTTTAATTTCATCAGAGACGATGAAGATGCTTGCATTTGCAAGAAATTAAGTGGGAGCGCTAAGACATGTTTCTAATACATTATGTAGAAGACATATTGTTGATTGGAAATGATGTATCTTTTATTGACACAAGATAAGAATTTCATCTCGATGAAAGGCTTAGGCAAAACACAAATATTTGGCATTAATAGACGCTAATATGGTTGTGCCAAAAGTACATAGATGATATATTGAATGAGTTCAATATAGAAACTACAAGAAATGTTCTTGTCACACAGAAAGGATTGAATGAGTTCAATATTGATGATATATTCAAGTGTATTGACACTTGGTAAGTGAAACAAAGATTCAAGTATAGATTGATACTTGATGTATGAAATCACAAAGAGTATTTATATCAATCATACTGTGATATGTACAAATCCAGATATGTCCTATGCTCCAAATAATGTGAGCATATACCAGAATGATTCATAAGATGATCATTGGACGATAGTAAGGATATTCTTATGATCTTTTGGAAGAACTAAGAATATATTGTTTTGTAGAAGTGACAAATAGATGGTTAGTTCATTGTAAAAGTACTACATTGATACTAGTTTTGTCACAAAGTACAAATTAAGTTTATCTCAATATAAACTAAGGGTGGCACAATATAATGGAAAGTAAGTTCCATAATGGATTTGGATGAGTTCTAAAGTTAAGACATTTTGACAGATACTACAACAAAAGGCTAAGTATATGACTGATATTATAGCATCTAAAGAGGGCATTTGTGTTAAGAAGTTTGTTATCAAACTAGGTGTAGTTCACAGCGTGATAATACTATGGAGATATATTGTACGACAATATTATCAACATGTTTTAACCCCAAGGAACTAAAGGTCACACCAAAGGACAAAATTTGTACAAAGCCATCTCATTAGAAAATGAGTGATGCGTGGAGACGCAAAGACATGCAATTACACACGTACCTGGAAGTGTCAGATCCGGAGATCATTTGACCACTAGCAATCGTGTAAATACAACACTGGAAAGCCATAGGTGTTGAATACACAAAGGTTTGAAACTAGATTATTGACTCTAGTGCAAGTGGGAGACTGTTGGAGATATGCCCAAGAGGCAATAATAAAGTGGTTATTATCATATCTTCATACTTATGATAAATGTTTACATACCATGCTATAATTGTATTAACCGGAAACATT
Source organism: Avena atlantica (assembly GCA_910589765.1). NCBI lineage: Eukaryota > Viridiplantae > Streptophyta > Magnoliopsida > Poales > Poaceae > Avena > Avena atlantica. Next base: position 67,585,789 of record OU342734.1, read on the forward strand.
AATACTTGTGTGATTTATAAACATAAAAGAGTCCCTAGTAAAGCCTCTTGTTAAACTAGCTTGTTGGTTAATATATGATCACGGTTTCCTGATCATGAACATAGAGATGTTATTAATAACAGGGTCATATCATTAGAAGAATGATGTGACGGATATACTCCTATAGTTAAGCGTAGCATAAAGATCAAGTCATTAATATAGTTCATTTGCTATAAGCTTTCTGATACATAGTAACCTAATTCCTTCGACCATGAGATCATGTTAAATCACCATCACCGGAAGGATGCTTTGATGACATCAAACACCACACCATAACTGGGTGGCTATAAAGGTGGCATTGAGTGTTCGGAAAGTATGGGTTGAGGCACATGGATCAAGAGTGGGATTTGTCCATCCATATGACGGATAGATATACTCTAGGCCCTCTCGGTGGAATGTCATCAAATTATCTTGCAAGCATGTGACTGGCTCACAAGGGATCACATATCACGGGAACGAGAAAACAGTACTTATCGGTAATGAGGTTGAACTAGGTATGTAGAGATACCGACGATCAAAGCCTCGGATAAGTAATATATCGTGAGACAAAGGGAAATTGGTATCATATGTAAGTGGTTCATTCGATCACAAAGTAATCGTAGAAATATGTGGGAGCCATATGAATTTCCAGATTCCTCTATTGGTTATTGATCGGAGAAGTGTTTCGATCATGTCCACATAATTCACGAACCGTAGGGAGACACACTTAAGGATTCGATGTTGTTGAGTAGTTATGGAATGATGAGTAAGAGAAGGAATGTTGTTCGGAGTCTCGGATGGGATCCGGGATATCACGAGGAGATCCGGAAGGTATGGAGAATAAGATTCATATAAGGAAAGTCATGTTTCAGAGTTGGGGAATGATTCCGGTGTTTTCATCGGGAATGTTCTAGAAGGGTCCGGAAGGTCCGGCACTCCGGAGGGGAAGGATACATGAATGTGTCATGACATGGAAAGGTTTCATCATGTACTAGGTCACTTGGTTGGGAAAAATAAAGGGAGAAATCAAATCCTAGTTTGAAAGTCAAACGCCAATTTGAAAAAGTCAAACGGCAAGTTTGCTTGGTGGAGGGAGAGTAGGAAACCTACTTGGGGAGGAAGTCCCACTCCCTCCACCCGCCGGCCAAGGAGGGCGAGTTGGAGGAGGACTCCCTCCTCCCAACCGGCCACCCTGCACCTATATAAAGATGGGTAGGGCGCCCCCTACCTCACACACCAAAACTCTAATATCCTAGCCGCCGGCCTCCTCCAAGTCGCCGCCACCTAGGGCCTCGTCTAGCTCGGCGAGTTAGTGTTTTCCCAAACCCTAGCCATCGGCCAAGCCCTCCCCTTGGTTCCCTCTAAACCCTAGATCACCAAGGCCTCTCTCATACTCCACCATACTCGCACCGGCATAAGGCGAAGCCCTGCGGGATCTCCCCTCTACTTCTGACACCACGCCGTCGTGCTGCCGGAATCACGAGGAGAGTGCTACAACCTCCGCTGCCTGCTGGAACAAGGGAGAGGAAGGTCTTCATCGAGTACCGAACGTGTGATCGACTGCGGAAGCGCTGCCGGAACACAGCGCCGGAAGGATCATCTACGCGATCTTGAGATCGGCAAGTGTACGACTACATCACCCACGAGAATCTGCTCTCGTTAACCTCTTTGGATCTTCGAGGGGTAGTATTCTATCAACTCGTTGCTACAATCTAGTAGATAGATCTTGGCTTGATCATAGATTAGATCTTGATTGTGTGTTCATGCGGTAGATTTTTTTGTTTTCCATGCTACGAACCCCTACAATACAATTACTGGTTTCGGGCAATCCCTGCTCATATGCCCTGGGAGTTTGCAATTGTGGCATATAATATTCTTTACGTTTGGATTTGCACTCCGATTGGAATTGTTGTTGTTATAGGGCCTATTCCTTGGTTTGAATTCCAGATTGGGCTTGGGCTTGCTTGCTTGAATCCTCTTGGTTTCCTTCTTAGCTCTCTTCATCCTATCCTCTTGGAATTCTTGTAGTCATCTTCGAAGGTAATAGCTTCATCTAGCAACTGCTGATAAGTTAGCTTATTAGACAACCTCAACTGCATCCTCACAAATGGATTTAATCCACGCAGGAAACGCTTCTTCCTCTTTTCCTCCGTATTAACTTCTTCCTCAGCATAACGAGATAGTTGACTAAATTCCTGGATATACTTCATAACACTAGTATATCCATGTTGCATCTCCTCAAATTATCTCCGCTTCAACTCCATAACACTCTCCGGAACATGATATTCACGGAATCTCTATTTAAACTCTTCCCAGGTGTACTCCCTTCCTGGTTATTGCATGGACAACTGATTCTCCCACCATGATGTTGCAGGTCCAGTCAGAAGATGAGTTGCATACTTCAATTTCTCCTCCTCATTGCAACCTACAGTCTTCAGCTTTCTTTCTGTATCTGTTAGCCAATCTTCTGCATCCATTGGATCTGGAGCTGATGCAAAAGGTAATGGCCTTGCATTCTAGAAGTCAGATAGACTCACTCCTCCACCTTCAGGTGCCCTCTGATTTGCTCGTCCCAGCAACTCCTCCATGAACTTGTTCTGGGTCTCTTGCATCATTTGCATACACTGCATAAAGTTCTGCTCCATTAATGGCCTCATTGGTGGTGGTGGTGGTAATGCTCCCTGATTTGCTACATCCGCATCGGCCTTCTCTTTGGCTTCATGTTCCATCTGTTGTTGTTCAGCTTTGGTTTCTACACCCGTATCCATGACCCTCTAGTCCTGCAACATAAATCGAATACTCATAAATATATCATGCACATGTGTTTTGAGCTCGACTTTACGCACAGAACTAGTCACGCAATGAAGATCCAAAGAAAATCTAAATATGCATTTCACATATTATACATAATATCGTAATAATACAAAGTCATTACTGTAGGGGTTCGTACCATGGAAAACAAAAAAATTCTACTGCATGCAAACAAACAAGCCAAGATCTATCTACTAGATTGTAGCAACGAGTCGATAGAGGAACTCACGCTCGAAGATTCCAAAGCGGTTAACGAGAGCAGATTCTCGTGGGTGATGTAGTCGTACTCTTGCCGATCTCAAGATCGCGTAGACGATCCTTCCGGCGCTCCGCGGCAGCGCTTCCGCAGTCGGTCACACATTCGGTACTCGATGAAGACCTTCCTCTCCCTTGTTCCAGCAGGCAGCGGAGGTTGTAGCACTCTCCTCGTGATTTCGGCGGCACGACGGCGTGGTACCAAAAGTAGAGGGGAGATCTCGTCGGGCTTCGCCTTAAGCCGGAGCGAGTATGGTGGAGTATGAGAGAGGCCTTGGTGATCTAGGGTTTAGAGGGCACCAAGGGGAGAGTGTAGCCGGCGGCTAGGGTTTGGGGATCACCCCAACTCGCCGAGTTGGAGGTTCCCTAGGCGGCGGCAGCAACAGGTGGTGGTGGCCCCGACGACTTGGAGGAGAGGGCTAGGGTTTTAGGTGTGAGGGAGAGGGGCAGCCCTAACCCTCCTTATATAGGTGGGAGGGTGTGAGTTGGGAGGAGGGAGACCTCCCCCAAGTCGGCCTCCTTGGCCGGCGGGTGGAGGAGAGGAACTCCTCCCCAAGTAGGTTTCCTACTCTCCCTCCACCAAGAAAACTTGCCGTTTGACTTTCAAACTAGGATTTGATTTCTCCCTTTATTTTTCCCAGCCAGGTGACCTAGTACATGATGAAACCATTCCATATTGTCATGACACATTCATGTACCCTTCCCCTCCGGAGTGCCGGACCTTCCGGACCCTTCTAGAACATTCCCGGTGAAAACACCGGAATCATTCCCCAACTCCGAAATAGGACTTTCCTTATATGAATCTTATTCTCCGGACCATTCCGGATCTCCTCGTGATATCCCGGATCCCATCCAGACTCCGAACAACATTCGGTCTCTTACTCATCAGTCCATAACTACTCAACAACATCGAATCCTTAAGTGTGTCTCCCTACGGTTCGTGAATTATGCGGACATGATCGAGACACTTCTACGATCAATAACCAATAGAGGAATCTGGAAATTCATATGGCTCCCACATATTTCTACGATTACTTTGCGATCGAATGAACCACTTACATAAGATACCAATTTCCCTTTGTCTCATGAAAGTTTACTTATCCGAGGTTTTGATCGTCGGTATCTCTGCACACCTAGTTCAACCTCGTTACCAGTAAGTACTCTTTTCTCGTTCCCGTGGTATGTGATCCCTTGTGAGCCAGTCACATGCTTGCAAGCTAATTGGATGACATTCCACCGAGAGGGCCCAGAGTATATCTATCCGTCATATGAATGGACAAATCCCACTCTTGATCCATGTGTCTCAACCCATACTTTCCGAACACTCAATGCCACCTTTATAGCCACCCAGTTACGGTGTGGTGTTTGATGTCATCAAAGCATCCTTCCGGTGATGGTGATAAGCATGATCTCATGGTCGAAGGAATTAGGTTACTATGTATCAGAAAGCTTATAGCAATTGAACTATTAAAATGACTTGATCTTTATGCTACGCTTATCTAGAGGAGTATGTCCATCATACCATTCTCCTAATGATATGATCTTGTTGTTAATAACATCTCAATGTTCATGATAGGGAAACCACAATCATCTATTAACCAACAAGCTAGTATTATGAAGAGGCTTTACTAGGGACTCTAATTTAGTTTACAAATCACACAAGTAGTAATGTTTCCTGGTTAATACTGTTATAGCATGAATGTAAACATTTATTATAAACACAAAGATATAATAATAACTACATTTTTTATTGCCTCTAGGGCATATCTTCAACAGTCTCCCACTTGCACTAGAGTCAACTAATATAGATTACATGGTAATGAACACCCATGGCAGTTTGGTGTTGGTCATGTTTTGCCCTTGGGAGAGGTTTAGTCAACGGATCTGTGTGTACTTTGCAAATCTTTATGTCACCATCTTGGACATGTTCTCGAATAGCGTGAAAACGTAGCTTGATGTGCTTCAGCTTCTTGTGTGACCTTGGTTCTTGCGCATTGGCTATGGCGCCCATGTTATCACAGTAGATAGACATTGGGTCCAGCGCACTTGGAACCACACCGAGCTCTGTAATGAACTCCTTCATCCATATCGCTTCTTGTGAAGCCTCCGTAGCAGCTATGTATTCCAATTCAGTTGAAGATCTCGCCACAACGCGTTGCTTTGCACTCCTCCAGCTAACTGCTGCACCATTCAAAGTAAATACGTATCCAGATTGAGATTTAGAATCGTCTGGATTGGTGTTCCAACTAGCATCGGTGTAACCATTAACAACGAGATGTTCATCACCTCCATAAGAAAGAACCATATCCTTAGTTCTTCTTAAGTACTTAAGGATGTTTTTGACTGCTGTCCAATGATCCACTCCTATATCACTTTGATAGCTGCTAGTTAAACTAACAGCATATGCAATGTCGGGTCTAGTACATAGCATGGCATACATTTGAGATCCTATGGCTGAGGCATAGGGAGTCTTACTCATCCTTTCTCTATCTTCTGCCGTTGCTGGACTTTGAGTTTTACTCAAGGTCGTATTGGGCAACATGGGCAAGAACCCTTTCTTGCTATCTTCCATTCCAAACTTCTTTAGAACTTTGTCCAAATATGTACTTTGTGACAATGATATTAGGCATCTCGATCTATCTCTATAAATCTTTATGCCTAATATGTAAGCTGCTTCGCCAAGATCTTTCATTGAAAAACTATTATTCAAATAATCCTTGACACTATTAAGAAGGTCTACATCATTCCCAATCAACAATATGTCATCTACATATAGTATTAAGAATGCTAAAGAGCTCCCACTCACTTTCTTGTAAATACAAGCTTCTCCATAAGTTTGTATAAAACCAAAGCTTACCTTATCAAAACGTTGATTCCAACTTCGGGATGCTTGCTTCAATCCATATATGGACAGTTGAAGTTTGCATACCTTGTTAGCATCTTTAGGATCGACAAAACCTTTGGGTTGCATCATATACAACTCTTCATCAATGTCTCCATTGAGGAACGCCATTTTGACATCCATTTGTTATATCTCATAATCATAATATGCAGCGATTGCTAACATAATCCTCACAAACTTTAGCTTCGCTACTGGTGAGAAAGTCTCATCGTAGTCAACTCCTTGAATCTGTCGAAACCCTTTTGCGACAAGTCGAGCTTTATAGACAGTAACATTACCATCAGCATCTGTTTTCTTCTTGAAAATCCATTTGTTCTCAACAGCCTTTCGGCCATCTGGTAAGTCCACCAAAGTCCATACTTGGTTTTCGTACATGTATCCAATCTCGGATTTCATGGCTTCTTGCCATTTATTGGAATCCGGGCTCATCATCGCTTCCTCATATGTCGCAGGGTCATCGGTGTTGTCCACCAACATGACACTCATAATGGGATCATACCAATCATGAGTGGTACGAGTTCTCGTTGACCTGCAAGGCTCTGTAGCAACTTCAACCGAAGTTTCATGATCATCATAATTAGCTTCCTCTCTTATTGGTGTAGGCGCCACAGGAACTACTTCCGGTGTTGTGCTACTCGCAAGTTCGAGAGAAGGTTCAACAACCTCGTCGAGTTCTACTTTCCTTCCAGTCACTTCTTTTGAGAGAAATTCCTTCTCTAGAAAGGATCCATTCTTAGCAACGAAGATTTTGCCCTCGGATCTATGATAAAAGGTATACCCAATAGTTTTGTAACATCCCAAAAATATGAAACTTGGATCATCAAACTCTAATCATCAAAATTTAGGATTTACAAAAACTTTTCTAAATAAAAATATGAAAGCATGCATGTGTGTACGCATCCCAAATTGGATTCTTCTAAATTACCTTGCTTGTGTGTTTCTTTGCTTGGAAAAGGATTCTTAGGTGAAATAAACATCATCTAAACAATCCCCACACTTTTCCCAAAGACAAATAAATCAAAACAAACAAAATAAGGGAATGGTCCCTTTGGCCAATTTAACTCCCATGCCTACTTTGGTTGTCTCTAACTTTCAAAACTTAACATAAACTTGTTTGGATCTTTACACCCCTTTATGGTACTCATAACAAAGCACCAAGGCCCACCTTGTGATCTTCCAAAAACATTTGAATGCATGGTTTAAATGACAGTTCAAAATTGAATCTATATCACATGGGAAGATCCCACTTTTTCAAAAACCACTCAAACAAGCTCAACTTTCAAAACCCAAGCATCCACAGACTCCCCAACACATGCCTAGCACACCCACCAAAAATCTTTTCAAAATTCAAAACTTGAATTCATGCGGCCATTTCATCAAACACCTTGCAGATTCAAATCAAACAAAATCAAAACACTATAGTGTGCAGTGTTTTGGGCCTAACTTGTTCCCTCTCTGGACACCACTAGCCTTAGTAGATCATCTAACGACCCTAACTAATCCCTAGCACCACTGTAAGCTTGAAAATGTCATCAATGGTGAACAGCCGAGAGCACCCATGTCACCCCAGTGTGGACAGCAGGCTAGAGGAAGAACTAGCCATGCCAACATTGTCTGGGAGGTAGCCCATGCCTCACTGCCCCCTCTTGACTAGCCCTGCCTCGCGGACACTAGCCAGAACCGCCAGGAACGCCCCGCCCGTGCCGCTGTCGACCGTGCCGACCCGCGCCGCAGAGCACGCACCGTTCCCATTCAACCAGACCACCTCGAGCCCTCACCGCCCGCCAACATGTTCCCCACCATCCCAGGATACCACCAGAGATGCCTATTTCACCGCCCGTACCCCGTAGTCACCGCTCGCTGTCGAAGATGCTGCCTCTGCCGCGCAGAACGTCGAGCGTTCTAGACCGTTTGCCACCACCCCTACAAGCGCATTAAAGCCATAGAGCATCGCCAGGAGACCACCGCTCGATCGCCACCCTCGGCCATGCCTCTAGAGCCTGTAGCCATGTCGCCACCGTCGCCTGCCCATCCCGTTCGGTCTCGTCGTCGAGACATAAATAGAGGCCTCCCCCGCTCAAACTCTTCACACCATCTCACTCCCCTCTCCTCACTGATCGTTCTACCCCGTTCCCGGAGCAAGGCAAGCAGCGCATCACCAGAATTGCGCCGAAGCAGGCCGCCTCTGGAGAAGAAGGGCGCCATCAATTTCGTCCACCCCAGGAGAAGCTGCCGGTACCAGGAGGTTCGCCGTCGTCGACTTTGTCGTTTGCCCGCCTTGCCGACCCTTGCCTGAGCCCCGGTGAGCCTCCCACAACCCCCACCTGCCGCGTTAGGGTTCTGTCTCGCCGGCGCTGCCCGACGCGGACGATGAACCAGAGCCGTTGGATTAGAACTAGATCCAACATACCATGTTGCCCCGTACCGCTTCGCACCCCCGTCTCACTGACGCGTGGGGACAACAACTTAACCAGCCTGCGTAAGCGTTGTGCGTAGCAGGCCGGCCCATTTTCTCTTCCCGCGCAGCCCACTCGTTTGAATTTGGATTTTTCCATTTTCATTCAAACACAGTTCTGTACCTAGTTTCAAAAATCAACCCAGCTCGATTCAGTAAACCAAATTGAATGAAACCAATTTTGTTAGAAAGGTCTGGAAATGCTGAATCCAAGCTCATTGGATTCAAATCATTTGGATCTGTAGACCACCCTTGGTAAAATTAACAAGGCAGATGCTTTTCTGCATTCAAACATTTTTCAAATTTAAACCATAATAGCTTTTGAGTTGATTCCAACTCTCAAAAATCACATTTGATCATACCTTTCAGAATATATAAAAATATATGGGTTTACTTACAGAAATAATGTTGAAGTAATAAAAGAATGCCACATAGGAATTTCTAATCACTTTTTATTTAAAATAAAAGGTTGAACCTTATTAAATTGTGACACCACTTTAAATCACATTCCCATGGACTGAAATATGTGGTGATGACATGTGTCAACATGATCCCATGTTTGGTTTGGAGAATATTAAATCTTAAGTAGTTTTTTCAATGAGTAGAAATTACTTTTCTAAAAATAAAATCATTAAGGCAGGTGCTTGTAAGGTTAGTGATGATGTTAGATCATCTATAGAATCCCTTTGTGTGATGATTGAAAGTAGTTAAGTATTGTTTGGTGATTGTGTACCTCGTATTTATTTATAGACGCTAGTACCGACCAAGGATACGAGGAGGAAGAAGGATACTAGGAAGAAGAAGCCGAGGAGAACACTACTAGGAAAATGGCTATAGGTAATCAGCACATCCGTGGCTCACATGGTTGAAGTTCCCCACGGCTAAAACAGGCGTGGCTCACCTATGGGCAGTGCCCTACTAGTAACTAGAACAACCGTGGCGCACATGACCATAGTGCGCCATAGATATGTGTGGGCCAGGGCCCTGTTGGCCGCACGCCAAACATCCGTAGCGAACATAGGGTAGGTGCGCTACGATTGTTAGTGTCAACCGTGGTGCACATGGAGGGGTTGCGCTACGCCTAAGCGCATGCCCCTCTCTGCTGTGAAACGGCCAGACACATCCGTGGCGCATTATGGCATGTGCGCCACGGATGTTACTACTCCCTGTGGCGCACTAGGGCAGAGTGCACCACAAATGTGTCTATTTTTTTTTACAGCACTTTATGTGCACATGTGTGACCATCCACCACCCCACACTTCACTTTCCCCTTCTTCTTCCTCCTTAGATCTAGTCAGGATCTTCTCCTTCCCACCTCAATTTCTCCACCCATTCACCATTTTTAGCATGTAGAACTTGCCTTGGATGTTACATAAGTAATAGAGGAAAGTCTCCGGTCTCTCATCTCCTTCTCCGGTCTAACGCGCACCTCTCCTTTCCATCTTTCTCGCGATTGGTCTCTCATCTCGGTAAGTTGTCCATGTAAGGATGTGTTCATGTGTATATGGATGATATGCTCATATGTATGTAGATGATCGATGCTCATGATGTGTGTATGAGAGGATCGATGGTCATATGTGTGTGTATATGGAGAGTATCGATGATGCTCATGCATGTGTGTATGGAGAGGATAATGATATGTTCATGTGTGTATGGATCGGTCTCTATCTCTCTCTTGTGTTTGTATGTGAACAAGTTTCCATTTGTTTTGCCAAAATGTTGATTCATTTCCATTTTGGCAAGACTTTGGCATTTCTCAAAGGTCCTAATTTTAGGATAGGTCATGCCGAAATTTTCTATCGACCATTGCATGCATGCATTCATTATGTGGTTCTAATAGACTTCTAATTGTACCGTGTACACTGTGCAGGCAAAAATGGTCCGCATAATGAGCGAAGGCATTATGGCTAGATTTTTGAAATGTGCGACGGACGACATGATACGAAATAACAAGACGGATATAAGATGTCCGTGCAGAAGATGCAAACTCAACTGGGTGATCGACCCAGATTCCGGGAATCTGCAGGCGCACCTGCTCCGCCATGGTTTCATGGATGGATACACTCGTTGGATAAGCGATGGCGAAGACAATGGAGACGGTGAAGGTGGCCAACATGATGATCATCATCATCACGACGAGAACGGGGAAGATGATGAAGAGTCTCCTGGAGATGGTGAAGGTGCGGAAGCAGACCAGGATGATGATGATCTAGATGCCGGAGGAGCAGACGATGATGGAACAACGTCAGGCTGGGTGCGGGACCCTTATGTGCAAGAGCTGCTTCTCAAGCAGACGAGTAACACCAGGGCTGCCTCTAGATAGAAAGCCAAGCTTGCGCAACTTGAGAAAGACGCGGTTACTCCATTGTATGAAGGATGCAGGCCCGATGATACCCGGTTGAATGTAACGCTCAAGGCTATGGAGATGAAGGCAAAACACAAATTGAGCGATGCAAGCTTCGACGATATGATGGCATTCTAGCACGATCGTCTCCCGGAGGGGAACACATGTCCAACTAGTATCGAGGACGCCAAGAAAATTGTCTTTCCTCTCGATCTACCACACGTTAGATATCACGTATGCATCAACGATTGCATCATTTATCGGGGCGAGGACACGGAGAAAACCACATGTACGGTGTGCAGCGTGAGTCGATACAAGAAAGGGAAGAAAGCACCTCGAAAAGTGGTATGGTACTTTTCTATCACTCCTCGTCTGCAGCGTTATTTCGCGGACCCTAAGGAAGCGAAGCTCATGCGATGGCATGCGGAAAGGAAGAAGCCAGGAGATGATGATGATGATGACCCCAAAAAGGATGAGCTGCTGACGCACCCTTCAGATGCTAGCCAGTGGAAAGCATTGGACCTCGAATTCCCAGAATTCGGTGGAGATTTGAGGAACATCAGGCTTGGTGCGAGCACCGATGGACTCAATCCGTTCGGTTGCCAGAGCAGCACGCACAGCACTTGGCCCGTGTTTGTATGGATGTACAACCTCCCTCCATGGTTGTTCATGAAGAAGAAGTACATACAAATGAGTATGCTAATTCAAGGGCCGAAACAACCTGGTACTGACATCAATCTGTATCTCGGGCTATTGAAAGAGGAGCTAGCCACGTTATGGGAATCTGGAGCCAATACTTACGACGCCGTCGCACAAGATTATTTCACTATGAGAGCCGCGTTGGTCACTACGATGCAAGACTATCCAGGTTGCGGGTATATCTCGGGGCAGGTTATCCAAGGATTCTGCGCATGCGTTAGGTGCATGGATAACACAAGCTATCTCCAACTAGAGAAAGATCCAGGGTCATCGAAAACCGTGTTCATGGCGCACCGGAGGTGGCTCGGCAAGAATGATCCATGGAGAAAACGTGGAGACCTGTTCGATGGCAAATCCGAGACCCGAGGAATCCCAGAGCGTAGGAGCAGTGAAGAAGTGGAAGAGTTGCTCAAAAACTAGAAAGATTGTCCTAAGCCTGGAAAGAAGCGAAAGATGCAGCAACAAGACAAGCCGCTGATGAAGGTATGGAAAACAAGGTCTGTTTTCTGGGAGTTGCCATACTGGAAGTTTCTCCGCACGCCTCATAGCCTCGACATCATGCATATCACGAAAAACGTGTGCGAGAGTCTGGTCGCCACCATAATCAACATGCCAGATAGGACGAAATATGGTCCGAAAGCAAGGCACGACCTGATATGCTTGGGTATCCGGAAGGAGCTTCACGGAGGACGCACTACTCCTGATGATCAGGAAGATGATGATGATCATGAGTCGGAGACGACACAAGGTCGTCGGAAGGGTAAAAATTTCAAGAAGAACGAGTATTACTGCCCTCCTTCTTGCTTCACTCTAAGCCAGGATGAGATCAAACAGTTTTTCAAGTGCCTTCTAGGAGTCAAATTTCCTTACGGCTACGCGGGCAAGATAAGCAGATACCTAGACGAGGCGAAGCAGATATCCGTAGCGCACTAGCTCATAGTGTGCTACAAATATCCGTAGCGCACTATGCCCCAGTGCGCTATGCCTAAGTGGCTTTATCCACACTACGTGCGCTCGACCCCCCTCTCTCATCCCATCTATCCATCTCTCAGCCCGATCGAGCACGATCCGCCGCCGCCGCCGCTCTCGATCCGCCGCCTCACCAGCAGCCGCCACGTCCAAGGAGGAGGAGGCCTGCCCGCGTCCGAGGAGGAGGAGGCCCGCGCGCATCTCAGGAGGTGGAGGCCGCCGTCGTTCGCCCGTCGTTGTCCGCCCGTCGTCCGCCCGTCATCCGCCCATCAGAGGTGAGCGTCGCCCCTCCCCTCTCTCCCTCTCTCTCTCTCCCTCTCTCCCTCTCTCTCCCTCTCTCTCCCTCTCTCTCCCTCTCTCCCTCTCTCTCCCTCTCTCCTCTCTCTCTGCAGGCCGTTAGGGTTCATTTTTTGCCTTAGGTTTATCCTCTGCGCCTTTCTAGATGTGTGCCTTTCTAGATTACTTCAGGAGTCAAGAGATAATGTTTAACGAATTAGACCACCTGTGCCTTGTAGATGGCATACTGTAAATTGTAATGTAGTAGATGCATGAGCTGCATATAAAAACAGATCTCAAGAGATAATGTTTGCTCAATGATTTACAACATGGAAGTCTAGTACAAAAAGGAGAACAATTGATTAATTAAAATAGAATATTTATATCATTTGCTTCTGTAATTTCCTTATCAAACAAGTCAGTTGATGTTGTCTTGTTTTTGTGAGCTTCATCTATTGCATGGAGTATCCTATATTGTTCGAAAGCATGTCGTTTTGTTCTTGATTGTTGTCTTCAAATCTATTTAGTTCTGAACTGAACCCTTACAACCCTTATGGAGCGCCATTGCAATGTGTTTCTGTTTCATTTTGGTACTCGTAGTCAGGCTGGAGTTGCTCTTTATACCACATCGCTGCATTTTTTCTGCTAGTACCCTCGAGGCTCATATTTACTGCATATTAGTTTTGAAAAACCCTACTTGCTTGGTAAATGGCAACTCGGACTGGAGCATCCTCTTGCTCACACTCCATTGTGTCTTGCTGGGATGGTTGAACATATGCTTCATTATGCCCAGAAATTATATTGCCTTCTGCTTAGTTTTCTCAAGCAATTGTTATATTTAGATGCTCCAAGGGAAAACATGTGTGCTGTACTCACATCATTTGTTTTCTGGACAATAGATACCATGACATTCAGTTACATTTTCAATTTGCTGCTCCCCGTGTTAAAGGCATTTTCGTGGATGCTACCCTGTACACTTCACCATGCTGTGAATTTTGATTTGTTATCATATATTAGTTAATTTGGATCAGTTTTGACTTCCATGGTTTATCCTGTATCATCTTATGTTTCTACTCTGTAGTCAAATCAAGAGCTACATCTGTAATCTAGGGTCTGACCAAACCCTTTAGCATCACCTACATGCTAAGGTAGTGTTGCATTGCTATTAAGAATTATAGTCTGATCTAATTAAACAAGAAAGAATAGCATGGGTGCTGATTTGGTCCGTATGGAAAACCAGAAATCTGCTTGCTGTCACTTGCTAGTAATCTGATAGTAATCTGCTTACTGTCACTTGCTTCTGTGGTTTGGTCCTTATGGAAAACAAGAAAGAATAGCATGGGTCCTGATAGTAATCTGCTTGCTGTCACTTGCTTCTGTGGTTTGGTCCTGATAGTAATCTGCTTGGTGTCACTTGCTGTAATGATCTTCTAGTATAGAAATCCTTGGTCCTTGTATGAACAAAAAGAACAAGTGATTGTTGTCACTTGGTCATTTGTATTCTCATTTGCTTAGTCTGAAGTAGTAAAAGAAAACCTGGCTTAGTCTAAAGTAGTAAAAATGACAACAAGGATTGTTGTATTCTCATTTGCTTGCTATCACTTGGTCATTTGTATGAAGCACCTTGAAATTGTGCTTGTGCTTGTATGAAGCACTTTATTATGTGTGTATGCAGGTTCTTGTATGAAATGAGTCACGATTTTTTCCGGAATGTTGATTAACTTCTGTTTCGGCAGAAATCGGGCACTCCTAGTTTAAGAAAATTAGCAAAGGTCATGCCGGATTTTTCCGTGCATTTAACCAATTATTTGTTTTTTATTAGTGCAAAGATGTGTGACAACGACGAGGCTGGATGTTCTAAGCGCATCAACACTGAAGGAGAACTCAGACCTCCGAATAAACAATTGACATTCTAGGAGGCGGCCCAGCGGCTAGAAGACGATGAAGAATACCATCCTTTGGAGAGCGAGGATGATGAGATGGAAGACGCGGAGGAAGAAGCCGAAGGAACGGCGGGTGATGAAAAAACTGATGGCGGCGAGGGCACAGGGAGTGGTAGCAATCCTCCTAAGAAGAAGAAGCAGCCGAAGGACCCGCGCCCAAACACGGTCGGCACCGTCAGGGAGGAAATTACCGAAGTGAGCCCATCAGGGGTTCCTTTGGAGCCTGCCCTTATCGTCAAAGGGTACGGTGGACAAGTGGCGGCGATCACCTGGACAACCATCTCGATCAACACCGAGATTCTCCGGCATAAAGATAATGGCCACTTGTGCACACTCCTCTTCGAGAAGCTGCACGCAAGATACAAGTTCCCCGCTAAGTATCAGAACACAAATTATCATGGGAACAAAGTAAACAAATCCGCCCTCACAAAGATGAGCACCGCCCTGGCCAGCTGGAGAACCCGGATAAAGAAGAAGATCTATAAAGAAGGAAAAAGTCTCGAGGAGATCCAGAAGATTGACCCGCAGATCCCCAAAGATCAGTTGCGGGAGTTCAAGGAGAGGTGTGAATCCGAAAGAGCCCTGGCCAATAGTAATCGGGGAAAGGTGCTGCAGGCGATGAATATAGGTCATCACCATCTCGGATCTGGTGGATACAGAACCGCGGAGGCCAAATGGAATAAGGAGGACGAAGAGTATAGATCCAAGGGGATAGAAAACCCCTTTGTGAAATTCGAACCCGGGCAGGTTCAAAACTTTATCAGGGCCCGTTACCATGTGGACCCAAAAACCAAAGAACTCACCGCGGATCCTACGGTGAAGGAATTCGAGGAAATTGTGGTAAGTATAATCTAATTACCGCGGATCAACTCGATTGCAATCTAATCGATGATCTAAACGATTCACTGTTACTTCTTCTACAGGAGGAGGAAATTGTTGCTAGTCATGGATCCCAGGGTTCCTCATCCCAGGGGTCGACGGCGGCCACCCGGTGGGATAACCCTTTTAACAGGGCGATGAACCGGGCCAAGAAAATAGAGCCGGTTACGAAGAAGCCGTCGTCGGCTGGCCGTCTGGCCGGCCTCGGAGGTAAGAATTGGGTGGATCATTTTGGTCCACCGCCGAGGACGCATGTGGCGCCGTCGGGAAGGAGCGAGGAGGAAAACCGCAAGGTTCAAGAACTTAAGGAACAAGTGGCGCGGATCCCGCAGATCGTCCAAGACAACTTGGCAATCACCCTCACGTCCTTCCTGCCTACCTTGGTGGAGTCAATAGTGAACTGGAGTGCGGGTGGTCGAGTAGGGCCGTGCCTGATTCCAAGCATGGTCAGCAGCCACTCGAACAACGCGGCGCCGGCGAATCAGGCAAACTACGTGTTCGTGACTCCGCCCGCTAGCACCGCGGCGCTGCAAGTGTTGGTGACTCCCCCTGCCATCACCGCGGCGCCGGAGTACATGTTGGTGCCCCCCTGCCATCGTCGCGGCGGCACCGGAGCTCCAAGCACCCGTCGGTAGGGAGAATACACCGGCGGGGGCCAAAGAGCATGATCCGTTTGGGGATGGAGGGGGCCATCACGCCATAGACAACAACACCGCCTGTCGTGCCAGCGACAAGCGGTGGCAAGGCCCCCTTACCACCCTCGCCGTCACCTCCACGCGGTGGGTCGGATGATCATGTTGATGATATGCACATGGCGCAGGATCCTGCCGAGGACGACGAAGACTGGAATTATCACTTCTTCAACACTCAGTTTAGCAACGAAGAACTAGCTGGTGGCCCCACAGAGAAAGCCACTATCACCAAGCGTTCTGTTTGGTTCTTAGGAGACGCCTCCAGCTTGCGCCTTTACAGAGCCAGCTGATACAACCAACCGGCCCTTTATTCTAAGCCCTGACACACTACATAGGTCGGCCGGTGCTCAAATTGCGGTGCCTGCCCGCTCTCCAAAAGGAAAAAAGGGCAGGAAAAGAAAATCTAGCAGCTCGAGCCAGCCGGTGGCGTCAACAACTGCGAATCCGATCAGGTTTCGAGACGGGCCACCAAGACCCGAGGGTATTATGTGGAGAATTCATGTGGCGGGTGAGCCCATGCTACCTAAGAATTTGCGGAAGCTCGCCAGTTCGGAACTGCAGAGTGTGCATGACGGTGTGCTGACGATAGAGAGACGCCTTCTATCGAAGAAAGATCCCTCGCACCCGGTATTCGTGGTTAAGGTGCCACCAGGCTTGGGATTCGTCGACAATGTCCCTGCGGATCTGTTCTTCCTGCGGTTCGACAACATCTTCAATATGTTCCACCTATACCCGCTGCACTATACCATGGTCTGTCTCTTTTCTCTCAGCCTGGCCATGCAGATCATTAGAGAGAACACACCGGGCATCGCTATAGTGGACCCCTACTACATGCGTGACGTCTGCTTGGGTTCCCCCGTCGAACGACGTATCGTGGCCTCATACCTAAAAAGAATCCTCGTGGCGAACAAGACAAAGGAATACATTCTCGTGCCTTACTTTCCCGAGTAAGTCGTTATTCACTCACCACCGTCGGTTGGCTATATTAGATCATCATAATTCTTTTTCCAACACATTCCATTTGAATTTTTTGCGCAGAGATGAACACTGCACGCTCATCTCCTTATCGCCGAAGCATTCCCACGCCACGTATTTCGACTCGGGGAGTCTAGAAAAGAAGAAAAACTACGACAAGATCAAGGAAGTTCTGGATGATGCTCTCACTGGCTTTGCCTCGAAGGAAGGCACCACCTTCGTGCGTACGAAGGTCAAGTTCGGCAGGCATGTCTTCAACCACGTAACGGAGTTCCCCTGCATGAAGCAGCCAGAAAACAGTAAGAAGGAAGCCTACTATGCACTCCATCACATGAGGGCGTTCCTACTTGACCAGCAGAATTCTACGCTGCCAGATCATCTCAAACAGTGGGCTGAAGCAAAGTCCAAGATCAATGATTCAGATATTAGACAAGAGATGTATCGCATCCATCAGCAGTTTGGGGCAATCATCTTTCGTGATGTCATGACTTCGGGGGGGGGGGGGGGGATCTTCTACGGAGGAAATATCCCGAATAACCGTGACATAGAAGATCGCCTAGAGATGCAGGGTGACTATAGGAAGTTCATGACGAGACAAGGCATCCTCTCGTTCCCTAAGTCGAGCCAGAAGGCTTGATGTTGGCCTAGTTGTAGTTACAAACTATAGATGACCTTTGTGTGTGTGTGGACAAGTGTACATGCTACTATACTTATCTTATTAGGTTTATGAATCATCGCTTACTTCTTTTTCTTATTATTATTATATATCAATCAATGCTTGGTTTTTTTTCTTACTCTTTGGTCCTTTGCTCACTTTGGTCCTTCTCTTTTTCCTTACTCTTTTTTCGAGAATAATGCCGATGATTGAAATGTCGTGGGACACTATATATGTGAATGTGCTACGATGGGATTGTGAGCTTTGTGATATGCACAAGTCCAGGTCTTGTGCATCCTACTTGGCTCACTGTTCCATCGTAGCATATTCCTGTGTCCAACGACCTATGTATATATATGAGGCATTCTTTTCGAGTTATTTTTGCCTTTTTCGAGAATAATACCGATGATTGAAATGTCGTGGCACAATATATATGTGAATGTGCTACGACGGGATCGTTAGCCTTGTGATATGCACAAGTCCAGGAATTGTGCATCCTACTTGGCTAACCGTTCCGTCGTAGCATATTCATGTGTCCAACGACCTAGCTAGTTATATATATGGCATTCTTTTCGAGTTATTTTTGTCTTTTTCGATAATAATGCCGATGATTGAAATGTCGTGGCATAATATATATGTGAATGTGCTATGACGGGATAGTTAGCCTTGTGATATGCACAAGTCCAGGAATTGTGCATCCTACTTGGCTAACCGTTCCGTCGTAGCATATTCCTGTGTCCAACGACCTAGCTAGTTATATATGAGGCATTCTTTTCGAGTTATTTTTGTCTTTTTCGAGAATAATGCCGATGATTGAAATGTCGTGGCACAATATATATGTGAATGTGCTACGACGGGATAGTTAGCCTTGTGATATGCACAAGTCCAGGAATTGTGCATCCTACTTGGCTAACCGTTCCGTCGTAGCATATTCCTGTGTCCAACGACCTAGCTAGTTATATATGAGGCATTCTTTTCGAGTTATTTTTGTCTTTTTTGAGAATAATGCCGATGATTGAAATGTCGTGGCACAATATATATGTGAATGTGCTACGACGGGATAGTTAGCCTTGTGATATGCATAAGTCCAGGAATTGTGCATCCTACTTGGCTAACTGTTCCGTCGTAGCATATTCGTGTGTCCAACGACCTATCTAGTTATATATGAGGCATTCTTTTCGAGCTACTTTGGTCTTTTTCGAGAATAATGCCGATGATTGAAATGTCGTGGCACGATATATATGTGAATGTGCTACGATGGGACTGTAAGCCTTGTGTTATGCACAAGTCTAGATGTTGTGCATCCTACTTGGCTTACGGTTCCATCGTAGCATATTCCTATGTCCAACGACCTAGCTAGTTATATACGAGGCATGCTTTTTGAGTTACTTTGGTCTTTTTGGAGAATAATGCCGATGATTGAAATGTCGTGGCACGCTATATATGTGAATGTGCTACGATGGGATTGTCCGCCTTGTGCTATGCAGAGGTCCAGGTGTTGTGCATCCTACTTGGCGGACAGTTCCATCGTAGCATATTCCTGTGTCGAACAACCTAGTTATATATGAGGCATGCCTTTCGAGTTTGGTCTTTTTAATTGAGGAGTACTTTCTATAAGTGTATCTTCATATGCGACTTTAATTATATATGTTTTTTTTAATCACCGGTTAATTATTATTGTCAACTTATAGATGATGTGGTACGTCGTGTACAAGGGACGGGTTCCCGGAGTCTACGATGATTGGGAAGACTGACGGAGACAGGTGCACCGTTTTAGCGGCAATAGCTACAAAGGGTACAACACTATGGCGGAGGCGGAAGCTAGATACACGCACTATCTAGCGGGAGTTAGGACAAGGAACCGGATGAAGACCTACACCTTCGTCGCGACGGTGATCATGCTTATCTTCTTTGGTTGTTTATCCCGCGTTTGTGTCTAGCTAGTTTAGATGTCTAGGCGAGCTTCCGAGCTCTAACTTGTTCGATCGACACATGTATTCGCATGTCACCAACTACTTTGTAACTTGATCGAAACAATGTAACTTATACTATGTATTCATGTATGAGACTTATCTATATGTATTTGTTTCAATCTTGTTTTTCAAATTGTGTATTTATATATATAATTGTATATCTTGTATCTGTGTGTGTATATCTACTGTAATATTGTATATAATCTGTATTGTATATAATCTGGCTCAGAAATTAAAAAAAACACCTGTGGCACACATGACCTACCTTTTGTGGTGCACTACACCTAAAGCGCACTTTAGAAGCTTAGTGGCGCACTGGGAAGTGCGCCACAGAAGATCCTACGCGTAGCGCACCTGCCCACATAGCCGTGGCGCACTAGCAGGTGCGCTACGGCTATCTCGACACAACCGTGGATCACTAGGCAGTGCGCCACGGCTAGGAGATAGCCGTAGCGCAAGGCCCGTGGCGCAGTGCTAGTGCGCCACAGATGCTCTTTTCAGGTGCGCCACGAATGGCCATTTCCCTAGTAGTGGAACTTCAACCACTGCTCTGCACAAGGAAAGCTAACACTTGCAAGATACTCTACTTTAGCAAGCCCATACTTGCAAGCCTAATACTACTAGTTGAATGTGCAAGCTAATACTTGCTCGTTACCATGCCAACCATATGCCTTAAGCATATGTGATTATACCCACTTGATAACCCCATCCTAATTTTTATTTGCAAGCTTTTTACTTTAGATCTTTAGCTTAGAGTTGACTTAAGTAACTTGTAGATACTAGAAATATAACTGAAGGTTGCATACAGATCATAAAATTTGGACTAAGCTAGATAATCTTGATGTCATCCTAAGGCATGAGATTAACTGAGTTAAACTCCACTAGTTTACCACCCCTTATTAGTAATCACCCCACTTGTAGATGCTAGTGCTAAGTATAAAACTTGATCAACTTTAGATAGGAATACTTGGTGGAAAATGGTTATGAAAACCTTAGAATGATGGATCATTCTACTGAGATGTTTTGACATGTGTTTCCGAACACCAGATGATTTTGGTGATGAAAATGTTGAGGCATGAGCCTTAGCCCCCTTTATAAAACTGATGGTTGTCTGGATGCGATACCATTCCAATTTTACCGTACAACCACAATACCCGAAAATTGGGTAGGGCTTGACTGGAAACTTATATACCTTAGTATTGTTTCCCTCACGGCCAAGGTATAAGATGAGGCTACCTTGTGAAGATTGTCCACCTGTGCAATACCCAAGATGACAGTTGGTCATGGTTGGGAGGCCAAACTCACAGGAGATGTGCCTATACTAGGGCATGTAATTGAAAGGTTACGATTGATTATCCGCATACTGAGTATGGTGAATTCAGGATTTGTTCCTGACGGATGTATTGAATTTGTGGTGAAAGTGTACAATCTCCGCAGAGTGTCAAACTATTCAAATAGCCGCGTCCGCGGTTATGGACAGTTGGAGTGGCCATACTATTCCCCCGTCAGATGTTTTCAAAATGACTTGTGAAATGACTTGAGATTTTGACTTGACCACAACAGAGTTGTGGCATGAGATACAAATTCCCGCTTAGGTGTTATAAAATTTGACTAGCTTTCTCTTGCTTTTGAACTTAGTAGAGGTAAATATGGATTTTTGCAAAACTACCCTAGAGCTTAGTGGCGTATTACAAAAACCCCCTTCACTTGTTAGTATTAGTTTGCAAGTACTTAAAGAGTACTCATGGCTTTGTCCCTGGCTATTCCCATGGCTAGACTATGAAGAGGAGTACCAGGATGATGGACCCCAGGAAGGTTATGACAACTAGGATCTTATCCCATCGTCAGCATTGCCTGTGATCCCGAAGATGGAGCTTCGCCTATGCTACCGTTATTATTACGTATTTCCGCTGCTTGAGTTGTATTAAGAACTGGATCATGAGATCCTTATTTGTGTAAGACCTTATGTATGGTTTGTAATGGATGATGTACTGTGGTATCCAAATCTGTTATGTCTCGCAAAAATGGTAATCCTGGGATTGTGATGTATGGCATACCAGGCATCTGGGATTAAAAACTCGGGTGTTGACAAGTTGGTATCAGAGCTATCCTGACCATAGGAGACCCTAGTTAGACTGGACGTTTGAATCAAAAACTTAGTTTCAAAACCAAAGGAAATAAATATTTACAAAAACTTATTCCCATCCTTATCACTTTGATTCTTTCATGAAAATTCATGTTCCTCAAAAACTTTTGCAAAATACATAAAAATTGACACACTTGATCACTCTACTAACTTACTCATCCTAATTCTTAATAGATGGACGTGAAGTACAACAAGTTTTATCAGTTGGGGAATGGAGGACACCTTATCTTTGAGAGGGATTTGGACCAGCTTTCGGAACTTCTGGAGCATCCGCACCCCAAGTTCTTCGAAGCTCAGCTCAATGATCAAGGAGGAGAAGATCTGCAGTGGCTAATTGTTGCAAGTCTCCGAGGAAAGATTGAACCTCCCACTGCTGAGGGAATTCAGTTTACCTTAAGAGAGAACAACTGTCTCGATGGACTTGCCAGGGCCATGCAGGAAGCTCTTGCCCGTCTGTGTGAGCAGATTATCAACCAGATCAAGGGTATCCGCTTTGAGTTTTGCCCAAGGCGTGATGCTAATGGATAACCACGGGAAGCCCTATACCACCCCGAGCTGAAGACTCAATTGGACCACCTTAGCTTCATGATGTACGATCGTCGGCAGGAATTGGATAATTGCCGTGACTACTCCAACCACAAGTCCGCCATCATCAAGACGAAGGATCAGACCATCGCCATGCTAGCGAAGGATCGCAAATCTTGTCGCCGTTAGCTCGAAAAGAAGGAGCGCATCATTGCTCGTCTTCGCCACCGTATCTCGGACTTGGAGGAGACCATCCATGAGAGAGACATGCAGTTGGAGGAAAGGGAGAATGCCGAAGAGGATCTTCGTGGAGACCCTTACTCCTATCTCAGCGATGATGATGAGGATGATGACTACACCTACTCCGAGGAGTAGTAGCACTTGAACACTAGCGTAGTGAGTAGTATTCAGCCCCACTATATCGTAGTTTCTAGAATGGTTCTTAAAACCATCTGTTTACCTTTGTTGTGGTGTGTGTTTGTATCATGTGCTATGAATGAATGAATGAATGAAAGGCAAGTTGCTAGAAAAATCTAAGCCAAACTTTAAAAACTTTTCAAAAGTCCCTAAACCTTAGTAATTTCCCTCTTTTTTCATGATCTATCTCAATCTTCAGATGCCACGTGGAGGAAGTGGTTCATCCACGAACCCGATGTTGCAGATCCTGCAAATGTTGGTTTCTGAACGCGAAGCCGAAAGAGCCGAACGTCAAGCCAACCTAGCCACCCTTCAGAAGATAGCCCAGCTAGCCCACAACAACCAAGGCAAGGAAATCAGGACAACCATGGATCTAAGCTCAAGAATTTCCAGAATACCAACCCGCCTGTTTTCACTAAGTCAGAAGAGCCCCTAGATGCCGACGATTGGCTACAAACCATGGAAAATAACCTGGAAGTCGTCGGAGTGGAAGCTAACGAGAAAGTTCTGTTTGCCACCCAATATCTAGCCGGAGATGCCAGGGCATGGTGGAACAGTGTTCGTACAATGACCGGAGGACAGATGATGACCTGGGAAGAATTCAAGGTCCAGTTCAGCAGAACCCATGTGCCACCGGGTTTGATCAAGAGAATGAGAGATGAGTTCAGAGAACTGAAGCAAGGAAGGATGACCGTAGTGGAATACCGTGACAAATTCTTGTCTTTATCTAGGTATGCCCCGGATGAGATCGACACCGAAGCCAAGAAGAAAGAAAGATTCCTGAATGGTCTGCACGATGAGATGCAGACTGTGTTAGTCAATATCCCCTTTGCTGATATTGAAGCCCTTGTCGACTCTGCCATCCAGATGGAAGGAAAGATCAACCAAGCCAATGAGAACCGCAAGCGTCGCATGATGAATCAGCCAGGAACCCATCCGACCCCAAAGTATCGCCCTAACCCATATCCCGGATTTGCCCCGAGAACCAACAGACCCCCGATGAACCGTCCGATCTATCCCAACCGTGGAAACCCTAGGCCCGGAGGAAATCACCACAACCCCGGCAACTCTAACAATTTCAACCGTGACTCACCCAAGTTCAACAACAACAATTCTACCGCCAACACTTCCCCGAGGACTGGAAGCAATGTTGTGCCTGTTGCAGCAAAGGACAAGTCACAAGTGACTTGTTATGACTGTGGAAATAAGGGTCACTACTCCAACGAGTGCCCCAACAAGAAGAATGCCGCAGCCCCCAATGCAAATGCCCTAGCTCAGCAGCAGCATCGTGTTCAGCCCGGAAGAAGAATTGCCCCAGGGAATTCGCTCAACCGCAACGGCCGTCTTTTTCTCATGCATGCTGAAGAAGCTCAGGAAGCGCCAGACGTCGTGCTGGGTATGTTTTCTGTAATTCAGTACTTGCTCGAGTGTTGTTTGATTCTGGTGCATCGCACTCATTTGTCACCGAAGAATTTTCATCCACTAATAAAATTTAACCAACCAAACTGAAGCATGTTATGATTGTTGAAATCCCCGGTTCAACCACTAAAGCTAGGCAAATTTGCAAAGACGTCTCTATCCGAATCCATGGCATAGATTTTCATGCTAATCTAATAGTACTCGGAACTAAAGTTTTGGAAGTAGTACTAGGAATGGATTGGATGTCCAAACATAAATGATTGATTGACTGTTCCAAGAAAGCCATAACCATGACCAGTACAGCTGGAATATTAGTCGAGCATATATCTGAAACCTTACCGCGTCAATTCAAGTGCAACAAGAGTATAGCCCAACCTACCATTGACCAAGTCCGGATATTCTGTGAATACCCCGATGTGTTTCCAGATGTTTTGCCCGGTATGCCCCCAGATCGGGATATCGAGTTTATCATTGAACTAATCCCCGGAACAGGACCCATAGCCCAGAGACCATATAGTATGAACCCGTCTGAACTAGAAGAACTAAAGAAGCAACTGGATTCGATGTTGGAAATTGGATTGATTCAACCAAGTGCGTCACCATGGAGATCACTTGTTTTGTTCGTGGACAAGAAATATGGAGGTAAACGTTTGTGTACGGATTATCGGAAGTTGAATGATGTCACCATCAAGAACAAATACCCGTTGCCCAAGATAGAAGATTTGTTTGATCAGTTGACCGGTGCCAAAGTGTTTTCTAAGATTGATCTTAGGACTGGCTATCATCAACTCAAGATTCGCGCAGAGGATATTCCAAAGACTGCCTTTACCACCCGCTATGGATTATACGAGTATATTGTCATGTCTTTTGGATTAACCAATGCCCCCGCTTATTTCATGAATCTCATGAATAAGATTTTTATGGACTTCCTGGATAAGTTTGTCGTTGTTTTCATCGATGACATTCTGATTTATTCCAAATCAGAAGAAGAACATGAGATACACCTAAGGACCATTCTTGGAACCCTTAGAGAGCATCAGTTGTATGCCAAGTTTAGCAAATGTGAATTTTGGTTACAGGAGGTAGGATTGTCAAGACCCAACCACTCAAACCCAAGTTCGTGCATTTCTCGGATTCGCGGGATACTACCGCAAGTTCGTAGAAGGATTCTCGAGTATTGCCAGACCCATGACCCAATTGCTGAAGAAGGACAAGAAGTTTGAATGGACCGACAAATGTGAAGCGAGTTTTCAAGAACTCAAAAGGAGATTGATCTTAGCCCCAATCTTAATCATGTAGGATATCATGAAGCCCTTCGACGTGTATTGTGATGCATCCAAGATCGGTCTTGGATGTGTGCTAATGCAAGAAGGCAAGGTTATATCTTATCTATCCCGACAATTGAAACAACATGAGAAAAATTACCCAACCCATGACCTCGAACTCGCAGCCGTAGTTCTAGCCCTGAAGACATGGAGGCATTACCTGATGGGAAACTGTTGTGAGATTTATTCGGATCACAAGAGCCTGAAGTATATATTCACTCAGAAGGAGCTGAATATGAGGTAGAGAAGATGGATTGAGCTAATCAAGGATTACGATATGGACATTCACTATCACCCTGGTAAAGCCAATGTGGTAGCCGATGCCCTTAGCAGATTTCCGTGCCGCTTGAACTCCATGATTTTGAAGGAGCAACCAAGCCTGCACTGGAGATGGAAGATTTTCGAATGGAATTAGTGAGTGAAGGATTTTTAGCTAGCATATAACTTCAACCCACTTTGATCAGCCGGGTCAAATAGGCGCAGAAAGAAAATGCTAGTATCGACGGAATCAAGCGTCGTATCAGTACAGGCAAAGTACCCGGGTTCACCGAAGACCAAGAAGGAGTTCTGTGGTACAAAGGACGCCTTTGTGTACCAGCAGATTCTGAGTTGAAAGAAGTTATTCTGAAGGAAGCTCATGATATTCTTTATTCTATCCACCCCGGAGGAACTAAGATGTATCAAGGTTTGAAAGATCAATTTTGGTGGCATAACATGAAGGGATAAATCGGAAGCTATATCGCCAAGTGTGATATATGTCAGCGAGTCAAGGCAGGACATCAAAGACCCGCTGGATTGTTGCAACCATTGCAGATTCTGGAATGGAAATGGGATTCCATCGGAATGGACTTCATCACCGGATTGGCTACTTCTAGTAGGGTAAATGACTCTATCTGGGTCATAGTGGACAGATTGTCCAAATTCGCCCATTTCTTACCCGTCAAGACCACATATCAGAGTTTGAAGCTAGCGGAGTTATACATCGCAAGAATCGTTAGTTTGCATGGAGTCCCCAAGAACATCGTATCAGATCGAGGAAATCAATTTACCTCGAGATTCTGGAAGAAAGTCCAAGAAGGTTTAGGAACCCACCTAGATTTCAGCACCGCTTATCACCCTCAGACTGATGGACAAACGGAGCGAGTAAATCAAATACTCGAAGACATGTTAATAGCATGTGTGTTGGAATATGGATCTAAGTGGGAAGACTGTCTGCCATTTGCATAATTTTCATACAACAACAGTTATCAAGCTAGTTTGCAAATGGCCCCCTTTGAATTCATGTACGGAAGGAAGTGCCGCACCCCTTTGAACTGGTCGGAAGTAGGAGAGAGTCAGATTTTCGGACCTGACATCCTACGAGAAGCAGAAGAGAAGGTTCACAAGATTCGTGAGCACCTCAAGACAGCCCAGTCCAGACAGAAGAGTTACGCCGACAAGAGACGTCGAGACCTCGCCTTCATCATAGGATATTTTGTATATCTGAAAGTGTCGTCATTAAAAGGAATGCAGCGTTTCCAACTCAAAGGAAAGTTATCCCCCCAGATATATCGGACCCTTCAAGATTCTGAACCGTTGAGGAGAAGTGTCGTATCAATTGTAACTACCCGAAGAGATGTCAGCCGTGCACAATGTGTTCCATATCTCATTACTTCTCAAGTGCCTCGAAGTTCCACAGAAGACCAAAGTGTTCAAGAATATCAATCACCGGACCATAGAGATCAACATTGACCTGACCTATCCCGAAGTACCCATCCGTATTTTGGAAGAAGCTTTCAGAACTACCAGAACCCGAAGCATCAATTTTCTCAAGATTCAGTGGAGCAACCACACGGAAGAGGAAGCTACCTGGGAGCGCGAAGATCACATCAGGACGGAGTTTCCTGATCTCTTCAAATCCTAGGTAATCTTTTCGTCCTTTTTCAAATCTTGGGATGAGATTTTGTTTAAGGGGGGAAGGTTTGTAACATCCCAAAAATATGAAACTTGGATCATCAAACTCTAATCATCAAAATTTAGGATTAACAAAAACTTTTCTAAATAAAAATATGAAAGCATGCATGTGTGTATGCATCCCAATTTGGATTCTTTTAAATTACCTTGCTTGTGTGTTTCTTTTCTTGCAAAAGGATTCTTAGGTGAAATAAACATCATCTAAACAATCCCCACACTTTTCCCAAAGACAAAGAAATCAAAACAAACAAAATAAGGGAATGGTCCCTTTGGCCAATTTAACTCCCATGCCTACTTTGGCTGTCTCTAACTTTCAAAACTTAATAGAAACATGTTTTGATCTTTACTCCCCTTGATGGTACTCATAACAAAGTACCAAGGACCACCTTGTGATCATCCAAAAACAATTGAATGCATGGTTTAAATGACAGTTCAAAATTGAATCTATATCACATGGGAAGATCCCACTTTTTCAAAAACCACTCAAAAAAGATCAACTTTCAAAACCCAAGCATCCATAGACTCCCCAGCACATGCCTAGAACACCCACCAAAAATCTTTTCAAAATTCAAAACTTGAATTCATGCGGCCATTTCATCAAACACCTTGCAGATTCAAATCAAACAAAATCAAAACACTATAGTGTGCAGTGTTTTGGGCCTAACTTGTTCCCTCTCTGGACACCACTAGCCTTAGTAGATCATCTAACGACCCTAACTAATCCCTAGCACCACTGTAAGCTTGACAATGTCATCAATGGTGAACAGCCGAGAGCACCCATGTCACCCTAGTGTGGACAGCAGGCTAGAGGAAGAACTAGTCGTGCCAACCTTGTCTGGGAGGTAGCCGATGCCTCACCGCCCCCTCTCGACCAGCCCTGCCTCACGGACAACAGCCAGAACCGCCAAGAACGCCGCGCCCATGCCACTGTCGACCGTGCCGACCCGTGCCGCAGAGCACGCGCCGTTCCCATTCAACCAGACCACCTCGATCCATCGCCGCCCGCCAACATGCTCCCCACCGTCCCAGGAGACCGCCAGACATGCCCATTTCACCGCCCGTACCCCGTAGCCACCGCCTCTGCCGCGCAGAACGTCGAGCGTTCCAGACCGTTTGCCACCGCCACTACATGCGCATTAAAGCCATAGAGCATCGCCAGGAGACCACCGATCGATCGCCACCCTCGGCCATGACTCTAGCATCCCATAGCCATGTCGACACCGTCGCCTGCCCATCCTGTTCGGTCTCGTCGTCGAGACTATAAATAGAGGCCTCCCCCGCTCAAACTCTTCACACCATCTCACTCCCCTCTCCTCACTAATAGTTCTACCCCGTTCCCAGAGCAAGCCGAGCAGCTCATCGCCGGAATTGCGCCGGAGCAGGCCGCCTCTGGAGAAGAAGGGCGCCATCGATTTCGTCCACCCAGGAGAAGCTGCCAGTACCAGGAGGTTCGCCATCGTCGACTTCGTCGTTCGCCCGCCTCGCCGACCCTCTCCTGAGCCCCGGTGAGCCTCCCACGACCCCCACCTGCCGCGTTAGGGTTCTGTCTCGCCGGTGCTGCCCGACGTGGACGATGAACCAGAGCCGTTGGATTAAAACTAGATCCAATGTACCACGTTGCCCCGTACCGCTTCGCACCCCCTGTCTCACTGACGCGTGGGGACAGCAACTTAACCAGCCCGCGTAAGCGTTGTGCATAGTAGGCCAGCCCATTTTCTCTTCCCGCGTAGCCCACTCGTTTGAATTTGGATTTTTTCCATTTTCATTCAAACACAGTTATGTACCTAGTTTCAAAAATCAACCCAGCTCGATTCATTGAACCAAATTGAATGAAACCAATTTTGTTAGAAAGGTCTGGAAATGCTGAATCCAAGACCGTTGGATTCAAATCATTTAGATCTGTAGATCGCCCTTGGTAAAAATAACAAGGAAGATACTTTTCTGCATTCAAACATTTTTCAAATTTAAACCATAATAGCTTTTGAGTTGATTCCAACTCTCAAAAATCACATTTGATCATACCTTTCAGAATATATAAAAATATATGGGTTTACTTACAGAAATAATGTTCAAGTAATAAAAGAATGCCACATAGGCATTTCTAATCACTTTTTATTTAAAATAAAAGGTTAAACCTTATTAAATTGTGACACCACTTTAAATCACATTCCCATGGACTGAAATATGTGGTGATGACATGTGTAAACATGATCCCATGTTTGGTTTGGAGAATATTAAATCTTAAGTAGTTTTTTCAATGAGTAGAAACTACTTTTCTAAAAGTAAAATCATTAAGGCAAGTGCTTGTAAGGTTAGTGATGATGCTAGATCATCTATAGAACCCCTTTGTGTGATGATTGAAAGTAGTTAAGTATTGTTTGGTGATTGTGTACCTCGTATTTACTTATAGACGCTAGTACCGACCAAGGATACGAGGAGGAAGAAGGATACTACGAAGAAGAAGCCGAGGAGAACTTCAACCACTGCTCTACACAAGGCAAGCTAACACTTGCAAGATACTCTACTTTAGCAAGCCCATACTTGCAAGCCTAATACTAGTAGTTGAATGTGCAAGCTAATACTTGCTCGTTACCATGCCAACCATATGCCTTAAGCATATGTGATTATACCCACTTGATAACCCCATCCTAATTTTTATTTGCAATCTTTTTACTTTAGGTCTTTAGCAAAGCTTTTTGCTTAGAGTTGACTTAAGTAACTTGTAGATACTAGAAAGATAACTGAAGGTTGCATAAAGAGCATAAAATTTGGACTAAGCTAGATAATATTGATGTCATCCTAAGGCATGAGATTAACTGAGTTAAACTCCACTAGTTTACCACCCCTTATTAGTAATCACCCCCACTTGTAGATGCTAGTTCTAAGCATACAACTTGATCAACTTTAGATGGGAATACTTGGTGGAAAATGGTTATGAAAACCTTATAATGATGGATCATTCTACCGAGATGTTTTGACATGTGTTTCCGAACACCAGATGATTTTGGTGATGAAAATGTTGAGGCATGAGCCTTAGCCCCCTTTATAAAACTGATGGTTGTCTGGATGCGATACCATTCCAATTTTACCGTACAACCACAATACCCAAAAATTGGGTAGGGCTTGACTGGAAACTTATATACCTTAGTATTATTTCCCTCACGGCCAAGGTCTGAGCTGAGGCTACCTTGTGAAGATTGTCCACCTGTGCAGTACCCAAGATGACAGTTGGTCATGGTTGGGAGGCCAAACTCACAGGAGAGGTTCCTATACTAGGGAATGTAATTGAAAGGTTAGGATTGATTATCCGCATACTGAGTATGGTGAATTCAGGATTTTTTTCTAACAGATGAATTGAATGTTGTGGTGAAAGTGTACAATCTCTGCAGAGTGTCAAACTATTCGAATAGTAGCATCCGCGGTTATGGATAGTTGGAGTGGCCATACTGTTCCCCCGTCAGATGTTTTCAAAATGACTTGTGAAATGACTTGAGATTTTGACTTGACCACAACAGAGTTGTGGCATGAGATACAAATTCCCGCTTAGGTGTTATAAAATTTGACTAGCTTTCTCTTGCTTTTGAACTTAGTAGAGGTAAATCTGGCTTTTTGCAAAACTACCCTAGAGCTTAGTGTCATATTACAAAAAAACCCCTTCACTTGTTAGTATTAGTTTGCGAGTACTTAAAGAGTACTCATGGCTTTCTCCCTAGGTATTCCCGTGGCTAGACTATGAAGAGGAGTACTAGGATGATGGACCCCAGGAAGGTTACGACAACTAGGATCATCTCCCATTGTCAGCACTGCCTGTGATCCTGAAGATGGAGCTTCGCCTATTCTAACGTTATTATTACGTATTTCCGCTGCTTGAGTTGTATTAAGAACTGGATCATGAGATCCTTATTTGTGTAAGACATTATGTATGGTTTGTAATGGATGATGTACTGTGGTATCCAAATTTGTTATGTCTCGCAAAAATGGTAATCCTGGGATTGCGATGTATGGCATAACAGGCATCTGGGATTAAAAACCCGGGTGTTGCCAAGTTTCCTTTGGGTATCCTATGAAGACGCATTTTTCCGCTTTGGGTTCAAGTTTGTCCGGCTGTAACTTCTTTACATAGGCTTCGCAACCCCAAACTTTAAGGAAAGACAATTTAGGTTTCTTCCCAAACCTTAATTCATACGGTGTCATTTCAACGGATTTAGATGGTGCCCTATTTAAAGTGAATGTGGCTGTTTCTAATGCATAACCCCAAAACGATAGCGGTAAATCTGTAAGTGACATCATAGAACGAACCATATCTAAGAGAGTTCGATTACGATGTTTGGACACACCATTACGTTGTGGTGTGCCCGGCGGTGTCAATTGTGAAAGTATTCCGCATTTCTTCAAATACTTGCCAAACTCGTAACTTAGATATTCACCTCCACGATCAGAACGTAGAAATTTAATCTTCTTGTTACGTTGATTCTCTACCTCACTCTGAAATTCCTTAAACTTCTCGAAAGTTTCGGACTTATGTTTCATGAAATAGATATACCCATATCTACTCAAGTCATCTGTGAAGTTAAGAACATAACGATAACCACCGCGCGGTGCTACACTCATTGGACCACACACATCGGTATGTATGATTTCCAACAAGTCCGTAGCTCTCTCCATCATACCCGAAAATGGAGTCTTAGTCATTTTACCCATCAGACATGCTTCGCATCTTTCAAGTGATTCGAAATCAAGTGATTCAAGAAGTCCATCGGAATGGAGTTTCTTCATACGCTTCACTCCAATGTGACCAAGACGACAGTGCCACATATAGGTCGAGTTATCTCTCAATTTCAAACGTTTAGCCTCAATGTTATTTATGTGTGTATTACTACAATCGAGATTCAATAAGAATAGACCATCTATCAAAGGTGCATGTGCATAAAACATATTACTCATATAAATCGAACAACCATTATTCTTGGACTTAAACAAGTAACCGTATCGTAATAAACAAGATCCAGATATAATGTCCATGCTCAACGCAGGCACCAAATAACAATTAATTAAGTATAAAACTAATCCCGATGGTAGATGAAGAGGTAGCGTGCCGACCGCGATCACATCAACCTTTGATCCATTTCCAATGCGCGTCGTCACCTCGTTCTTCGCTAGCTTCCGTTTATTCTGCAGCACCTGTTTCGAGTTACAAATATGAGCAACCGAACCAGTATCAAATACCCAGGCACTACTACGAGTACTAGTGAGATACACATCAATAACATGTATATCGGATATACCTTTCTTCTTGATGTTGCCGTTCTTCAAATCCGCCATTGATCTACAACATATTTGCAATAGTTTAGACTAAGTTTATGACAAATTGAGTTCTAATTAATAGTAAATTAATCTAGGTGAACTCCCACTCAAAAAAATATCCCTCACATTGTTTTAGTGATCACACGAACCAAATCCACCACATCAAAACCGATCATCACGAGAGTTGATGTAGCTTCAATGTCGAACAATCAACATGTTCATCATATCTACTATATGACTCATGCTTTACCTTTCGATGATCCGTGTTTCGAGACCATGTCTGTACATGCTAGGCTCGTCAAGATCAAACCTTAGCTTCTGCATGAGCAAATCTGGCTTGCTCACGTTGTATACACTCGCAGAATCTAACACACCCGATCATCACGTGGTGCTTCGAAACAACGAGCTTTAGCAACGGTGCTTACTAAGGATGAACACTTTAAAACTTGAAATTTGTGTGCTTGAGGGATCATCTTATAATGCTACCATCGTTAATTAAGCAATACAAGATGCATAAAGGATTAACATCACATGCAATTCATAATATGTGATATGATATGGCCTTTCTTCTTGTGCTTCCGATCTCCATCTTCAAGCACGAACATGATCTCCATCATCACCGGCATAGCGTCAAGTTCAATGGCGTCGTTTCATGGTTGTCATCCACCAGCTTCAACTATTACAACTACTTTGAATAGACACGCGGGTCTTAAAAGAATTTAAAGACAACCATATGGCTCCTGCCGGTTGCCAACTTACAATAAGTAACATTGCATACATCAAATATAATCACAATCATGGCCATATCACATCACAGCACACCCCTGCAAAACAAAGTTAGACGCCTCTAATTTTCTTTGCATATTTTACGTGGTTTGGGGCTTTCAATAAGTGTCGTTCTAACTTACGAACAAAAACCACAACGTTGATGCTTGAACTATCAAGTGCCCATTGTAAATTGGATCTATACTATGATGGGAGAGACAGGCACCCGCAAAGCCACTTATGCAATACAAGTTGCATGTTGAGCGTGGAGCAAGTCTCATGAACGATGTCATGTAAGGTTAGCCCGGGACGCTTCATCCCATCATACCGCAAGATGCAAAGTACACAAGAAGCAATTGATAATAAAAGCACCACCGCCCACAATGACCATTGTGTTCTACTCGTGCAACAGATCTACATATAGACATGGCTCTGATACCACTGTAGGCGTTTGTAGTATGGAAAACAAAAAATTTCTACCGCCTGCAAACAAACAAGCCAAGATCTATATACTAGATTGTAGCAATGAGTCTATAGAGGAACTCACCCTCGAAGATTCCAAAGCGGTTAACGAGAGCATATTCTCGTGGGTGATGTAGTCGTACTCTTGCCGATCTCAAGGTCGCGTAGACGATCCTTCCGGCGCTGCGTTCCGGCAGCGCTTCCGCAGTCGGTCACACGTTCGGTACTCGATGAAGACCTTCCTCTCCCTTGTTCCAGCAGGTAGTGGAGGTTGTAGAGGGGAGATCTCACAGGGCTTCGCCTTAATCCAGAGAGAGTATGGTGGAGTATGAGAGAGGCCTTGGTGATCTAGGGTTTATAGGGCACTAAGGGGAGAGTGTAGCCGGTGTCTAGGGTTTGGGGATCACCCCAACTCGCCGAGTTGGAGGTGCCCTAGGCGGCGGCAGCAGCAGGTGGTGGTGGCGCCGGTGACTTGGAGGAGAGGGCTAGGGTTTTAGGTGTGAGGGAGAGGGGCAGCCCTACCCCTCCTAATATAGGTGGTAGGGTGCGATTTGGGAGGAGGGAGTCCTCCCCCAAGTCGGCCTCCTTGGCCGGCGGGTGGAGGGAGAGGAACTCCTCCCCAAGTAGGTTTCCTACTCTCCCTCCACCAAGCAAACTTGTTGTTTGACTTTTTCAAATTGGCGTTTGACTTTCAAACTAGGATTTGATTTCTCCCTTTATTTTGCCCAGCCAAGTGACCTAGTACATGATGAAAACATTCCATATTGTCATGACACATTTATGTACCCTTCCCCTCCGGAGTGATGTACCCTTCTAGAACATTCCCGGTGAAAACATCGGAATCATTCCCCAACTCCGAAATAGGACTTTCGTTATATGAATCTTATTCTCTGGACCATTCCGGATCTCCTCGTGATATCCCGTATCCCATTCGAGACTCCAAACAACATTCGGTCTCTCACTCATCATTCCATAACTACTCAACAACATCGAATCCTTAAGTGTGTCTCCCTACGGTTCGTGAATTATGCAGACATGATCGAGACACTTCTCCGATCAATAACCAATAGAGGAATCCGGAAATTCATATGGCTCCCACATATTTCTATGATTACTTTGCGATCGAATGAACCACTTACATACGATACCAATTTCCCTTTGTCTCACGAAAGTTTACTTATCCGAGGTTTTGATCGTCGGTATCTCTGCATACCTAGTTCAACCTCGTTACCGATAAGTACTCTTTTCTCGTTCCCTTGGTATGTGATCCCTTGTGAGCCATTCACATGCTTGCAAGCTAATTGGATGAAATTCCACCGAGTGGGCCTAGAGTATATCTATCCGTCATATGGATGGACAAATCCAACTCTTGATCCATGTGTCTCAACCCATACTTTCCGAACACTCAATGCCACCTTTATAGCCACCCAGTTACGGTGTGGTGTTTGATGTCATCAAAGCATCCTTCCGGTGATGGTGATAAGCATGATCTCATGGTCGAAGGAATTAGGTTACTATGTATCAGAAAGCTTATAGCAATTCAACTATTAAAATGACTTGATCTTTATGCTACGCTTATCTATAGGAGTATGTCCATCATACCATTCTCCTAATGATATGATCTTGTTGTTAATAACCTCTCAATGTTCATGATACGGAAACCACAATCATCTATTAACCAACAAGCTAGTATTATGAAGAGGCTTTACTAGGGACTCTAATTTAGTTTACAAATCACACAAGTATTAATGTTTCCTGGTTAATACTGTTATAGGATGAATGTAAAAATCTATCATAAACACAAAGATATAATAATAACTACATTTATTATTGCCTCTAGGGCATATCTCCAACAATGACAACATATACCATATAGGTATAATCACCACACTACCTTATTTATCTAACTATCTTATTTCTTAGAGTACTGAATCAGAACCATCCTTTGAACCAGAACCATCCTCTGAACCCTGTGGTACTGCATACCTCATATCCATAGTAGGATCATGTATAGGTTCATGACTTGGTGAATAAGGATATGGTATAAAAGATTCAGGATCTATAGGTATATCCTTAAAGATAGGTGTTACACTACTACTTGCTTCCTTCTCCGACTGGATTGCTAACTGCTTCCTCCTTTCTGGATCAGTTAGATCCTCTAACATGTCATTTTATCTTCAAAAATCACTTGATGTGTCTTATAAAAAGACGCAATAAGTGTTCGGTATCTATCCATAAACTTGGAAGCTAACTTAGGATGCTTCTTAACCAAAGTAAGATGATCTGGTACGGGTTCCGAGTCTATAGAATCATGGGGTATCACAGAAAATGTGCTACCCACTAACTCCTTGGCTTTATGCTCCCGGATATTAGCTATCGCCTCCACAACAGCAACATGATAAGCTGCTAAATGACTTCTACCTTCACTTATAGGTAGATCGTGATATAATCCAAGCTCCTCTGGGAGTTGGATACTCACACGATACTTAGATAACATGCGACCGTCATAATAGGTTATGGTGTTCACTGGAATTCTAGTTGGACAACTAAAAAACTTTAAAAGTTAACTAAGTTGGTCTGTGAATGATCCTTGATAATCATCAAAAGTCTCCTCTTTCCTTACCAAATTCTGTTTTGTAAACTTTGGTGCCATAACTCTGTATATCAAGAAAATAATTTTATTAGTAACCAATAATATATTGCATCAGAACAAAGAATTATCGCACTAAAACATATAACGGAATATTCTCATTTGAATACCCATTATATTTATCTTAGAGAATTCTTTATCGTTGCTACATACTCCTATAGGTAATACCCTTTACTAGGTTTCCAACCTAAGTTCAAAGGATTTTGCTCTGATACCAACTGCGGTGTACCACTGCATGTGTAGTACACTATAGTCGTTGACATGACATCCACAGAACACCGTTCCATAAATATCACATCCCTCAAAGTGGTACAACAGAAACATTGCGGGTCCATATTACAAACATACACACGTTATTATTATTACAATACCGGAAGTTCAAGACTTCCAAAAGATTCAACTTACAAACAAAATATAAGTGTTTCAGCGGAAGTTTCAAATTTAAAACTTAAACTCCAAATTGATCTCAACAACTTATTGTTATATATTGTTCATGTTGCTCGGCTCAAGTGGCTACTAGAACTATAGTAATTATTCGGACTCTTGGAACTCTCCTCCGTATACGATGTCGTAGTCCTCCCCTTTTATGGCTCCATACAGGTTGGCCTCTTCATAGAATACCTCCTCTTGACTCTCAGATGCATACATTGGAGTGTCTTCGAGATTCTCAGAGTCTAAGCAAGGATTCAAAGTAAAGGATGAGTAACAGCGTTACCCATAAAATTCATTATATGCATGGTAGGAAGTTTGATGCTCTATCTACCACCTCGGACTATCAGTCTTTGGAACTATGCAATTTTCGTAAATCTTTCTTCAAAGGTTGATTTTATTATAAAAATCTATGACCATCAGCCTTCACAGGTTGACCAGAACTTTCATGGAGTTCCTTTCATGCCGCGTCCGTAGATCCTTCCCAGAACAGGGAGTAACAAGTTACAATTTTTACACTCTGCAGAGGTGCGTTACTTTTCCCATGAGAGACCGACTCCTTGTTGCACAACCAGGCGTACTTTCTCGTCCACAATTCCATGATGTGGGGCCCAGTAGTTGGTCCAAGCCAATCACTGCCCTCTCCGCGACCTCATATGTTTGCACGATCCTTCGGGCTGGCTCACCTCCATTAAGCCCCCTTTCGGGCAGGCTAAAACCCTGACGAGTTCCCGAAGACTCTATGACCTAGTGATGCCCAAAATAGTACCATTTTCATGGACTATAGCCCTAAACACCATTCATAGATAATCTAGACACCAAAATTGTGGGGCGTAAGGGTGCCCACCCATATGTTGGATCCGCACAAGGAATCACAACGTCACGTTAAAGTCGTCTTGCCTCCATATAAGAGGAAAAAGATACAGCTAACTTCTCCGTCCCATTCCAAATCTCATGGTTAACGCGTAATATACGACGCTAGAATCACTAATGTCATTGGTTATTAATCCCTAATTGTTCATCATTATTGCAATTAGAACCCTAAGTTCTATTGATCCATCATATCATCGCTTAGGATGGTATCAAAGATTTAGTATCTTGAGAAAATATTGTTTTCTTTTTCTATAATATAGATGATAACACACAATTCGCAAATACTTTGATAAAGAATCTTCAAAGGACACGAGCAAGTGATGAACTTGCCTTGTGATTGCAAGGTAGTGAAGTCGGATGCTTGCACTAGACCTTGAGCTTCTATGTCTACAAAAACATCATTATTGCCCGGTAAGGACAATTTTTAAAGAAGCAAAATGATTATGCAAAGTAATGTAATGCATCATTTAGCTTTATATGTATTCTCCCCCATTTATTTAAATTATAAAAATTGTTTTAATAATAAAGAATTTATAAATATTAATTTTCAATATTTATTGAATATTGTATTCTTTTATTTTATTTCATTTTATTTATTTAATAATTCCTTTAAGAATTATCATTAAATACCAAAAATTGATATTAAATATTTGTTTAGTATTTTTTAAAATACTACAATATTAATATATAATGAAAGTGATTTTTATTTATTTTTTTATCATCTTTCAATAATTTTGTAAAATTCCATAAGGAATATATATATTACAAAATTATAAATAAAATTTATATGACTAAAATTTTATTTCTTAATTTATTTGGATAGTTTGGATTATTGTAAGTCCAAAAATATTTTATTTTATAATTTTTGGATTTATATTTTATTTTCTAGAATTTATTTAAGTTCAGGAGCATTTTGGTCTTTTCCTATTTATTTAAAATAGCCTTTAGGTAAATGGGCTGCCTGTTTGGTTTATTGGGCCCTAGTGGCCCAATAGGAAAGAACCAAAAACACACCCCGAAGGGGTTTTGGCCCAGTCCAGCCCACTCCCTCTGTCACTCGCTAGACCTTATCCTTCTCTCCTCCTCCTCGACCCCCTGGTCGATGGCGCCGCCGCCGTGGTCCTTCCTGGTTGCTGCCGTTATGCAGGGCGAGGTTGTCGACCACGTGCTACCCTTCTGTCTAATTTGATTTGGCTATGGAGCTTTCCCGTGGCCAAACTAGCCTCATCCCGAACCCTAGGGTTTGGGGTGATGGGGTTGCTGTCGCGGTCGTTGCTGCCGTGTGCTATGGTGGTGCTCCTCGCCTCCAGGCATGGCTATGGTCGCCGTTGTGGCGTTGTGTGGGTCGCAGCGCCCCCTTGGGGGTGCTCCCCGTGCCGCCATGTTCGTCGTCGACCCTCTGCTTCCTCTTCTCATCTACAGCGAGGACCTTTTTTAAGTTGTTCCTCTTCCCCTCGTGCTCTGTGTGCTTGGATATCCCATGCTAAATGTTGGTAGTGGCCATTCCTGGCTAGTGTCATACCCTGATTAGGATTATTTGTCCTGCTTAGGGTTCAAATCCCTCTGTCAATTGAATATCTGATGAGTTGGATCATGTATTGATGATCCTTAGACCTGTTGAGTGGTGACTTGATGTGGATTACTGCTGATGGTTAGCTTTGATGATGCTAGTGGC
Source organism: Avena atlantica (assembly GCA_910589765.1). Taxonomy (NCBI): domain Eukaryota; kingdom Viridiplantae; phylum Streptophyta; class Magnoliopsida; order Poales; family Poaceae; genus Avena; species Avena atlantica. The sequence continues at coordinate 67,625,578 of OU342734.1, forward strand.
TTATCAACTAGGTCCCATTGTTAACTTTGATATGGGTCAGATGATAAGGTGGCTTTGGAATTGTTGTTTGGAGATTCTAGTGGTTTGAGAGCTCATCACTGACATTACTTAGGTGCTGACAGTGAGCTCTGAGTGATGGGGTCACTGTATATTTAGTTATTGGCTTATAGATTCATATAAAGTTTGAGATCAAATGATCTATTATAGTGATGATATATATATGAATATTCCTGGTTATGATTCCTGTGATTAAGAATAGGAAAATGATTTATAGTTGGTTGGTTGTATCTGTGAAGATTGGATGCTTAACCTACTTAGTTCAGAACTGTTCTTGTGACACTATTCTAATATGGCACACAAGACTAGATTCTATTACTTAGCTTGGTTTGTTCAAGCTTAATATGAGTTTGGCATTAAATATAAGTAGGAACTTCTTTCCTTAAATCCCTAAGACCTATGATGTTGGTCTGAGGTTTAGGGATTAGACCCTTCTCTTATTATTTCTCATGGATTGGTTCTGGTAGTGATACCAGCTATTGATTCCTGAGTTAAAGTTTGGGGAAAATGATTTGTAGGATTGATGAATTATATGAATTCATAAGATGAATTTCTAAGATGCTACTCCTATTTAAGAGGTGTTCCTAGAAGTTTAGATTTTTGGCTATATTCATTCTTGAAATTAAAGTTCTAGCCTGATAACTAGGATCAATGATGTTGGCCTGAGATCCTAGGTAGATCTATATAGTTTTCTGGTTGCTTTAATATTTAAAACTTCAATGATGGATTCACCCCACTTGGGTGTTTTTCTGAGAAGTGGAGTATGAGACAACTCATAAATATTTTTCTAACTTAGACAGATAGATTATGTGATGGTATGTTACTACTCACCACACTTGTTTGTTGTTGTTGATCTTGTGGCTAGCTTGATATGGTGCTCCCCTGGTACTTCCAGTTTCTGGCTTGTCCTTGATCTAGCCCTTCACCTCCTGGTCCTGATGGCTTGATCTTGGTCTTGCTATCCACCTGATCTACCCCTCCTTATGTCACCATTTTGGTGATCTGATCCAGGGTTTTGATTTGGTGTGATCTTGCTTGTCTTTGGCTTGGTTTAGCTGGGCTGCTGTTCTTGGTGTGTATGAACAAGAAAATGGTGTGGGGATGCTTCCCATGGCAGTGTTCATAGTTTTGTATGTGTGTAGTTGTTGTTGTGGTGCTAACAGCACACACCATGCAGTTTCGTGTGTGTGTTGCATGTGTGCCTACTGCACACCTTGTGGATATGCTCTGGTTATGAGGTTACCTTTATCTAGTTACATTTTACTTGGCTGGTAAAACTTGCCCCTCCTTGCTTTTTATTGGCTTATGGCTTGAAATTTTGAAAGATATATTCTTTCATATTGGTGAAACTTTCCCCTTTAAAAGATTACTCAATGATGATCTTTGAATAGTGCACTTCACTATCAAATCTGAGAGTAAAATAATTCTAATCCTTAACTTTTTTTAGTTTCTGTTTATTTTGCAGGTACCAGACTTGGAGATCACGACTTTAGTTTAGGTTTTTCTTTTTCTTTATAGAACAGTCACTTGTAATATTTCTCTGATTCAATTGTAATCTTTAATTTCTTATTTTGTACTTTTTATTTTATTCTTTTGTAATAAATATTGTACTATTATTCAATATATAAAGATTCTTCTTTTGTTTTATTTACTATTGTAAATATTCCTAATAAGTTACATTTTGTAACTCATTTTTAAAGTTTTGGAATAAATATTCATTCTATTGGTTCATTTATTTCATTCAAAGGTTGGGTCATTAATTGTTAACTCTTGAGTAAATCAAATCACTCAAACCTAATTCTTAAACCTTTTGAATTATAATTCAAACACTCAAGTTTAAAATTCAAATTTCATTTCTCAAAACACTCTAATCCACAAATATCATATCAAAGTCAATAACAATCACCCTTAAAGACTATACCTAATCTCAAAGCATGAAAGAAACGTTGATCACTGTAGGTTTTTATTTGGAAAACAATTTACCCACATTTTCACAGATGAATGCATGCAATATCATAAATTCCTAAATCTACCCTTCGTTGGTTCCTAAATGTTGGGATGTTACAGCGGGTCCCCCCTGGGTCGCGCCTAGGGGAGGTTTGGCCCACCTGGCCGGCCTCCGACTCCTCCCTCTCGCCTATAACTTCCTCTCAGAACCCTAATGACAGGGGGTGACCACAGAAAGATTTCGTCGCCTCTACGAGGCGGAAAACACCGAGAGAGAAAGAGCTCTCCGGCAGACAGGTTTCTTCCGGGGAAATTCCTTCCCGGGGAGGGGAGATCGTCGCCATCATCACCCTCATCAAGATAGGCTTCATCGGGATCATCATCATCCACACCATCATCTCCACCAGCACCACCATTACCACTCTATCCCGCTATAACAATCGTGTTGAATACTTGCATAGATCTTCGGGGAAACTTTCCCGGTGTTGATTACTATTGTAGTTGATGCTTGTGAGTGGAACCATTGGATTATTGTTTATGTTCAGATTGTTATCCATTACCATATCATCTTTGATCTTGATCCATATGATGTCTCGTGAGTTGTTCATTTATTTCTTGAGGACATGGGAGAAGTCATGTTGTTAGTAGTGTATTTGTGTTGAGATATTACTCAATGGTTTAGTATTTAAGTTGTGGTTCTATTCTTCTAGTGGTGTCATGTTAACGTCGACTACTTGATACTTCACCATTTATGGGCCTAGGGGAATGCATTGTGTATTTGGATACTAATCATGGGTTTGCCGGAGTGACAGAAACCTGAACCCCCGTTAGGACACCATTTCATAAGGGAGTGTAGGATCTCAGAGTTTAAGGTTGTGGTTAGGTTTATATATTAATTGATTTCATATAGTTGTGGATGCTTGTAGGGGGTTTAATCACAAGTATGTATTAGTCTAAGTAAGGTCGGTACATTACCACAGGTTCACCCACACAACTCTTACAACACCAAAGAAAGGTACTGAGCTATTTGAAGCGAAAGCACTTGACAGAATTCATATGTGTCCTCGAGAACGTTTGGTCCTTTTAAGTATTTCCACTAGCGTGTACTTTGCTAAGAAAGGATTGGGCCACTTGATGCAGTTGTTCGTTGTCTTTATTACTTGCACTTTATTTTGTTGTTTTATCAGAAAACCCCAACAAATCAGTTTGCTAAGTATTTACAGAGATTTCCTGCTCCATACCACTAGTCAACACCTTCTGCTCCACGTTGGGATCGGCACTCCTATTTATTGAAAGTACTGCGATACACCCCCTATACTTGTGGGTCATCACAAATGTTTGTCCACTTGAACATATGGTACCTCTAGTGACCGTCCCTCGCTGCCCAAAAGAACCTAGACAACTCCTTGGCAAAGTCGGCATGGGTCCCTTCCGGCAGCAAGTACATCCCCATATGGTACATAGGCAATCTCGAGAGACATGATTTAATCGGGACCGTCTTGCTACCCTTAGTCGTGAGGCGAGCTTGCCAGGGTTCGGATTTTGAGCATACCCTTGTCACCAAGGGGGAAAGGTCCCTAATCAAAACCCTCGTCTCCCGAATGGGCATCCCTAGGTAGGAAGTGGGGAAGTCAGCCAGTTTGCAGTTGAGATTGTCAGCAATCCTCTGCCTATCCTCTTCAAAATACCCAAGAACAATCACTTCGCTCTTGTAAAAATTGATCTTCAGTCCTGACATGGACTCAAAGAAAAGTAGCAGGAATTTAAGGTTAATGATGTCAAGGTCCGATCCCTGCACCATGATCATGGTATCATCCGCATACTGGAGGTGGCATATGCCCCCTCCCAGAATAAGGTACCCTACCACACCCGTGATGTGGCCAGTGATTTTGGCTCTATCCAAAATCTCTGCCAGGGCATCCACTGCGGCATTAAACAAGAGGGGGGAGATAGGGTCCCCTGTCTAACTCCGCAAGAGGGGGAAAAGTAGGGGCCAATCTCACTGTTGATGTTGATCGCCGTCCTCCCTCTCATCACAAATTGCATGATCCAACAGATCATGCGGTCATCAAAACCCCTCCTTTCCAAAACTACCCTCAAGAAAGCCTAGTCCAAGTGGTCATAGGCTTTCTGGAAGTCCAGTTTAAGGAACACCCGCTTCTGACGGTGTGACTTGACCTCATGAATGATCTCATGAAGCGCAAGTACATCATCATGAATGAGGCACCCCTTCAGGAAAGCGAACTGGAGGGGGTGCGTGAGTCTCTCTAGAACCGGGGCAAGCCAAAGGGAACAGACCATCGCAAAGAGCCGCTGGATGACATTTATAACCGTGATCGGGCAGAATTGGCGGATATCAGTGGCCCCACCACCTTGGGTATTAGATTAATAACACAAAAATTCAGCTGAGACATCACCAGGGTCCCTATGTAGAACTCTCGAAACATCTGCAGGATCACCAGCTGAAGTTGGTCCCAAAAACGTATGGAAGAACCTCATAGGCAGCCCATCAGGCCCTGGAGCCGAACCAGTCTTCATGGATTTCAGGGCTGCAGCCACCTCACCCGGGAGAAAAGTACGGGTGAGTTCCTCATTCTCCGCAGGGGTGACCAGGGCCCCTCCTGACAAAAAGTCTGGAGCAAGCGCGAGACCTGCAGGAGGCGACATCGTGAAGAGATCCTTGTAGAAAGCATAAATATGGGAGGACAGAGACTGTGGGGATTCCAACAGAGAATCCCCCTCCCAGAGGCAAGGGATCGAGCACTTCCTCCTCCTACCATTGGCGATGGCATGGAAGTAGGCCGTGTTTGATTCCCCCCTGGATAGTCCAGTTCTAGCGACTCCGCTATCGCCAGAACGCCTCCTCTCCCTTGTATATCTCCATAATGGAGGTCTCAAGGGAGTACCTATGGGACCAGGCCTCCGCCGAAAGGCCCTGAAGGTTGGCCTCCCGATCCAAGGCCTAGATTTCCCGCAAGATGGCGTCATTTAGGTCCCGGAGCTCTGCCCCAAATTGGCCCCTAGCCCCTCATGAATTGGCAGGATAGTTTGGTGCAGTGATGCCAAATATCCACCGCAGAGAACACACGAGGAGGAGAGGCAGCCGCCGATAGCCACCGGGCCCAAACGACCTCCATGAATTCCTGCTTCTGGAGCCAAAAGGATTCAAAGTGGAAGCGATTGAGCCGTAGGGTGCGGCCCCCACCAGAGGAAAGGAGGAGAGGTGTATGGTTAGAGCCAATTCACGTGACCGCCTTCAGAGAGCAAAGGGGGAAGGCCAACTCCCAGTCAAAGGACACAAAGACACGGTAAAGAACACTGCGAACCGGGTCAAGCTGCTTATTCGTCCATGAATATCAAGCACCGACTCGCATGATCTCACGAAGAGCAAGATCAGCGATTCAGTCATTAAACATATGCATCCTAGGGAGTCCACATTCGTCGAGCTCTTATCGTCAGTGGATCAGATCAAATTGAAATCACCGGCCACCACCACTGGGATCTCAGTCTGGTCCACTTTCAACTTGAGCTCGAGCAGGAAATCAGCAGACCTCCTATGATCCGCAAGGCCATAGAAAATTATCATCTTCCATTTGAAGCGGGATTGTCTATGGGTGAGAGACATGCTCACAAAGAATTCCCCACGGTCTATATCATCAACCTCAAAGGTTTCCTCCTTCACCCTGAGGACGATCCCCCCCCCCTAGTGGCCATTGGCTAGGAGCCACGACAAAGAGAATTTGCAGTGGCTTACTCCTTCCAACTCAACGATGGAGAAGTCATGTCGAATCGTCTCGTGAAGACCGACAATATTCGGTACTTCCAAACGGATATACTCTTTCATCTGGCGGTGATAGCCTTCATGCCCGGACCCCCGAATGTTCCAAATGAACGCCCGGATGGCCCGTAGGAGGTCGATCAGGGGACCTCAGGCCTAAGGGGTCCCCTTAGTGGGGACCGAGCGAGCACGGACAGCCGGGGGACGGACCATAGATGCCTTGGGAGGTCTCTCACGTGGCCTACCTAGGGGCTCAGGCCTATGGGAAGCCTCCTGGTCATTAGGTGTAGGAGGGGGATCCTCGCTAGGGCCAGATATGGTGGACCTAGTGTCGGCAAGGATCAGGGCGTGTTCCCGCTCCCGGGCGTCGTGCGCCCGGGCAGCAGTGATCGCTCCCGCATACCCCTCCCACGCCTTAATGGCAGCAATCTGCTCAAGTCGGGGTCCCTTCTCGCCACGGAAGACAATCCCACAGTCCTTGGAGACTTCGCCCAGGTGGGCAAGCGACACCTCTAAGAGCACACAAAACGCAGAACCAGGCAGACCAGACGGGCCGGGGTCAGAAGAAACAGGAGGAGGGACATGGGAGGTACCTGTGAGCTCGTCACGAGCCGCGACGTGGCGGGAGGCCCGCTCCACCATCGTCGTCTCAAGCCTGGACAGTCCCGTCCTAGTGTCCGCGAGGCAAACGCTATGGCGAGAGGGGGTGGAGGCGGCGGGCGGGGACCCCTAGTACGACGCAGCCTGGAGTAGGCCACCGGAGAGTCCGAATCGGTGGCGCCAGCCGCCATGGCAGAGGGGTCAGGGGTGTCCGGGGTGAGGGAGTAGCAGACGACCCCGGGAGAGCACGGAGACTGGTGAGAGCAGACCACAAGTCCCATGCTGCCCGAGGTCTCCTCCACCGGTGACAGCGGGGGGGAGACGGGGGAGCCGGGGCCGGAGAGGGCCACAGAGCAAGGTTGGAGCCGTACTGAGCGATGTCGAGGTCGAATGACGCATGAGGGTCGAGGTGGAAGCAGCGAGGGAAGTCCACCGGTGCCAGCTTGGCCGGCGTACTCAGCGACATGGGGGCGACGGTCCGGGAAGAAAGGCCCACCTCCCGAAGCATCGACATCCAGCGAGCGTCTTGAGGCGCCCCCGGCTCCCCCTTTCCGGGGGAGTGGGGGAGGCGGCAACTCGTCGGTGGTCAGCGGCGATTCCTGGTCAGTCCCGGAGTCATTGTCGTCCGAGCCGACGACCCCTGAACCACCGCCCCTCACTCCGGCACCATCAGCAGGGACCGAGATGGGTGGGACGGGGGGCTGGCCTCACTGCCAGGCTCCTCCTCGAGCTCCACCAGGAGGTCCCTGCCCACACGGTCGAAGAAGACGCGTGGAAAGGAGAACAAGAAGAAAGAGGTGTCGGGGTAGAGGAGCCGGAGGCGGATCGGGCCGTGACCAGGAAGTGAGCCGTCCAACGTCGTGAGCTTGCCCACCTTCTGTGACACAAGCACCACCACCTCCATCATCCTGGCCTCGGACGGGACACCGTACAGGCGCACCCACACCTCCGCGAGGGTGGCCACCGTCTCCTGGGCGACAGAGGAAGGTTGAATGGAGACCTTCAGCTGGTGGATCGGAAGGGTGACCGCGAACTCAGAGTCGGAGACACGACAGACCAGCCATTCATGATCGGGCAGCAACGCGCTGATCTCCTCCTGGATCAGGCCCTCCATCACCTCCACAGCGAGAGGTGGGTCTTGAGCTGGAAGGATCAGCACCATGGCGAGGGTCTCAGGAACGGCCATCGACACTCCACCCATGTAAATGAAGTAGAAGCCACCATCCACCCCGTGTCCATAGTACTCCAGGGTCTCCCTGCGACGTGGGATGGCAGCAGCCGTCAGGGCACCACCCCCCACTCTAGCGTCGCTCCTGGATGGGCGCCCAGGACACCGGGGGCAGGATCAGCCGAGGCCGAAGGTCCCACGGGCGTAGCTGACGGGCCCTTCCTCTTCTTCTTGTTCTTTCTCTTCTTCTTCTTCTTGGGTGCTCCCGCGTCGCCACGCTCGCCGTCCTGCTGATTCATAGCACCCGCATCCGCGGCCGCGGCCATCTGGGCAGGGGCCCGGTCTGCACGCCAAGGTCCTGCATAAGCCCGTCCCGGGCCCAGGCGGTCCACGTCCAGCGCCCCACGGGCATGCAGCGCCTCAGCCCGGAGCCTCTCCTCCCGCGCGACCTCTTGTGGCTGCGGGGGAGAGTGCCTCAGGTCCTCGAGCTGGCGTCAAACACGGGGAAGGGGCGAGAGGGGCGGCGGGGGTCTGGTAGCGTCCAGTAGGCGGGGAACGGTGATCCTGGTGGCGGTAGGCCCCCATCTGGCCACGAACAGGGTAACGGTGGAGGTGGTCCGGAGATGGAACCCGACGCGACAGGGGGATGCGCGGCAGGGGAAGATCCACGAGCCACCGCCTGTGGCTACGTGGGCGCGAAACCATGAGAACCGCCAGGTATGACCTAGGCTTCGGCTGAGGTGGCAGCAGGGGAGGATGGCACAGGGAGCGCGTGACAGAGGGGAGAAGAACAGGGGCGGCGTCGGTTAGGGAACAGTGAAGAGGAACAGTCGCATCTAGGGGTAGGTCCCGTGCCGACTGGGCTGCCACCAGTCCAGTGGGCCTTTGGCTCAGCCCAGAGGGGGCGCCCGCGCGGACGGTAGGAAGTGGGGCCGGTCGAAGCTGGTCCGGCCTGACCAGACTGCCCGCGGGCCGGGTCCCACGAGCGGCCCGGTAAGTCATCCCGTCAACAGCCCCATCTAGGCCCACCAGGATCCGCTTGGGGCCCTGCCCCACTCCGCCCAACCCCTGTTGCGGCGCCGCCAGCAGACGCCGCGGCGGGAGCCCTCCCCTCCGACAAGGCCGCTTTGCAGCCGCCCGCGCCAGTTGGAAGAACTCCCCCAAGGAGGGACGGGGCAGAGAGGAGGCGCACCTCGGCGTCGGCACCACGCGTTCCCCATCCGAAAAGTCGCCGTCCGTGCGCACGCCAAAGATCGTCCCTGTCGCCGGCGAAGGAGGGACGACCACCACCTCCTCTTCTTCCACATCGCCCCACGCAAGCCCGTGCAGGTCCGCTAGTTCAGCTATGCGCTCTGGGGACAACGGCCAGGCCGGTGGCGGGGGAGGCTTCGCAGATAGCGGCACGGAGGAGGAAGACGATGCCGCCAATGGGGCACGGCACCCTACCCACACCATGTAGGCCGGGAAGGAGAGGGACACCCTTTGCCGCACGAACTCGCCTCGCCGTCAATCTCTAGCGTTGACGATGACGCCATCCTTGTTGAGAAGAACAAGTTGTCCCTCCGTCGGCCGAAGAACAACAGTCGTCGCCGACCACCCAAGGTGGAAGCTGGCGAAGATGGACACCGAGGAGGTGCGCCATCATAGGGGCGGGCTTCCGCGCTGGAGGAGCACCGCGGCAAGGGGAGGATGCCACCGCGCCGGCCATGATGCTGCTGGTGTGTTCAAAATTAGAACAACATGGGCGCGGAGTTGTCGATGTCTTTCCGCAAAGGTGATTATCCCTTCCCTTAGTCTTACCCTCCTTAGGATTAATCCATCCTATCGAGCAGTTGCAAGAACAGGCTCACAAGACTATTTTCCATTCACTTTTAGTATGGAACTAGATGGACTCAGGCTCACAAGAATATTTTCCATTCACTTTTAGTATGGAACTAGATGGACTCAGCGCGCTCTACTGCGCATTCATCTACTAATGCCGTCCAAGTTTTTGCCAGGGATCATGTTTCTTTTTTTTGTTTCACCAAGGCATGGGTTGGTCAAAGTAAGCAGGTGTAATGGGACGCTAGGGCTTGTGTTGCCGTATACGCCAACCACCACTACAACGAGAAGATCAGGGGAAAGACAAACCAGACGAACAAAGCAGTAGCGTATCGGTCCCGCATCATGTGACTCCCTTCCATATAGATCACATAAGGCCACAGGCGACCCACCACAACACCATGCAAATCCACTCTAACAGCCATGTCCGCAAGGAAAAACATAAGGCGCCACCAAGTAGGGCCAAACCTAAGGCCCACATGTGAAACAACCACGCGTCCTCATTTTTGCGGGCAGCGAAGCGGCAACATGCAAGTAGGTGGGTGTAACACCCCAGTTTCACCTAATTACTACTTAGGGTTGATTGTGCATCCATTAGCATCATATTATGAAAATGCATACAAAGAAATTAAATGGAAACCCAAAACCGTAGTTTCCTTCTTATCTTCTCAAACACATTCAAATAGTTTTGAATTTTGAAAAGTACCAAAATGTTGGATCCCAAATGGATTATAAGGGCCCTGTAGTGTTTCAAATATTTTATACACTTCTGGTATTTTTGAAATACCCAAAACAAATTTCAAATAATAACTACAAAGATAGAAATGAAAACAGAAAAAGAAAAGCTTCTGGAAAAGAAAAAAATAGAACCAGTAACCACAGCCCAGTCCGGCCCAGCGCGTCCCCGTGTTACCTGCCGCACCATGCAACCGCAGCGGTAAACTTGTCCCATTTGTAGCCCGCCACCAGCCCATACCCCTTCGGCCTCTTCCTTCCTGTCTTCTACCTTCAGACAGGCAGGGAGCTTCCTGTCGCCGCCTCTGCCGCCCAATGCCGCCGGCTGTGCCGCGATACGCGCCGCCACCCTAGAGATGGAGATAAGATCGTCTCTCCGTGCACGTCTCTCCTCCCCTGGTCTTATCTTCCCCCTCGCGCGCGCCCCTCTTCCTCTCCCAGTGGACCCGAACCCTAGCCCGATTGTCACCGCCGAGCCTCGCTCTCCCTGACCTCGTCGTGAAGCTCTGGAGAACCTCCGTGCTGGACTACGTCTCCCCATCGAAGGAATCGTCCGTGCACGTTCGAAAGCGAGCCACCTAAGCTCAACTTCACCGTCGGTCTCCACCGTTGTCACCGTCGATTCATCGCCGTCCAAGCTCCTCGGGCCTCCCCGACCTCTCTACCTGCATCGTGGTGAGCCCCTAAGCACCCCAGTGTCCTCAACTCCCTCCCTCTTCCTCTTTGTCGACTCCGCCACGAGCACCTGCCGTTGCTGCCGCTGCTCGTCGTTGCCGGCCAAGCTCCAGCGACCCAAAATCAGCGGCGCAACCACCTTCTAGTCCGCCCCGACGAGCCCGTTCCAACGCACCCGCTCCCGCTTGTCCGCGCGCACCTAGTCGCCCTCCCCGTCACTGGTCTGAGAGCAACCGCTGGTATGACTCCATGTCGACCTCATCGTGATGTCAGCAGTCGCAGTCAGTCCTTTGTCAAACCCCCTCTGGGTCCCACCTGCACACGTGGAGGCTGAGGTGGCCTGGGTTCCCACTGTCAGTTGCTGTGGGTAGCTTCTGCCCTGGTGTAAAACAACCCTGAACCCTAGTTGATGTCATAATGATGCAATAAACCAATTGTTTTCATAATTCCTGAAATTGAATAAAACTTGTAAAATTCATATCTTATTATTTATAAGTCAGAAAAATATGTATAATATATCAAAATGTTCAGAAAAATGAGAACTATCTATCTAAGCTATAAGTATGCATTGTTCAACAACTTTCATGACAAGTTTAATTAGAAGAACATAGTAACCCCTCATAGGTGATTCCGGAGTTTCTCTGAGTTAGGGTTTGCGCCCCTCGGAACCCCGATTAAACTGTCGAGCATGCCTTAGGGTTACATTTCAATGTAATTTAACTTGTCATAACATCATCCTTGCTTGATCATTGCATCGATGCCATCTCTTGATTGTTTCCCTCTCTTTCCGGTGTTTGGTTCTTCTCCGGTAGAATACGAGATCGATATCGAAGTCAGAGATCAACACCGTCGAAGCTCGAAGACCAATACTTGACCAACTATAATCAAGTCAAGTACAAGGCTTCCGAAGATCTGCTTATCTGTTATCAACAGACAAAGGCAAGCATAGCCCCACCATGATATAATCCTTTGTTTTTGAAAGCATTTCAATTCCTGCCATGTTGCATACGATTCTACTATGGTCTTTTATCGATAGATAGAGTATCCTATATATTGCATTACTCCCTTTGATCTTATATTACCTGATCCACTGCTCCCAGCATAACTAGGTTTGGCTTGTGTGCACTGCTAGAGCTTATTTCTGAGTCTTGCTTAGCCATGCATAGCTGTCAGTTCTGGTCCATCCAGATGATGTATCAGATGCAGAGAATCTAGTATGACAGGAGAACGTGATGAGATGATATCAGAGGTGATACAAGATTAAACATTCTAAGGCTTGTATGGGAAGCCACGGTGGGATGTGGTTTTTCTAGTCCCATGCTCGCCACCACTAGGACCTGAGTTCTTGCCTTTGGAACCAAGACGAGCATATAGCCACACGGGGCCTGGAAAACCTCACGAGCAACTCTTGCCTAGTAGATTCCATGAGTCGCATAGTTCGGGCGTTCCATTCGACATGCATTCTGGATCTTCTCGAAGGAGGTGAAGGAGGTGAATTCATAACAGGTAGGGAAGTGTGGACCGGGTTGCTTGTGGTAGATAGCGCCCCTGGTAAACCAAACTCGCCTCACATCTTTAAGTACCGGCTTAGGGATTTGACCCGTTACGGCGGAACCATACTTATTGCGTGACTCATGGTCTCGGCGAAAGCAAGGTAAAGGTCGTGTCTAACCACCCTCTGCCAGCCTTCCAAGGAAGAGGGCTAATCATGTGGCATTAAGAGAAGGTTAGTATGTGTGGGTAAAGTTGTACACCCCTGCAGGGTAATAATGTTTTCGAAAAGCCATGTTCACGGTTATGAACGACTTGGCAACCGGACTCAAGATCATAGAGAATTATAACCTAATCGTAAAACTTGGCAGATCAACGTGTGCCTAGAAGTTTAGATTTTTTGCTATATTCATTCTTGAAATTAAAGTGGTAGCGTGATAACTAGGATCAATGATGTTGTCCTGAGATCCTAGGTACATCTATATAGTTTTCTGGTTGCTTTAATATTTAAAACTTCAATGATGGATTCACCCCACTTGGGTGTTTTTCTGAGAAGTGGAGAATGAGATAACTCATAAATATTTGTCTAACTTAGACAGATAGATTATGTGATGGTCTGTTACTACTCACCACACTTGGTTGTTGTTTTTGTTGATCTTGTGGCTATCTTGATCTGGTGCTCCCCTAGGTACTTCCAGTTTCTGGCTTGTACTTGATCTAGCCCTTCACCTCCTGGTCCTGATGGCTTGATCTCTGTCTTGCTATCCACCTAATCTACCCCCTCCTTATGTCTCCATTTTGGTGATGTGATCCAGGGTTTTGATTGGTGTGATCTTGCTTGGCTTTGGCTTGGTTTAGCTAGGCTGCTGTTCTTGGTGTGTATGAACAAGAAAATGGTGTGGGGATGCTTCCCACAGCTGTGTTGATAGTTTTGTGTGTGTAGCTGTTGCTGTGGTGCTGACAGCACACACCATGCAGTTTGTTGTGTGTGCTTCCTGTGTGCCTGCTACAAACCTTGTGGATATGCTCTGGTTATGAGGTTACCTTTATCTAGTTACATTTTACTTGGCTGGTGAAACTTTCCCCTCCTTGCTGTTTATTGGCTTATGGCTTGAAATTTTGAAAGATATATTCTTTCATGTTGGTGATACTTGCCCCTCTAAAAGATTACTCAATGATGATCTTTGAACAGTGCACTTCACTGTCAAATCTGAGAGTAAAATAATTCTAATCCTTAACTTTTTTTTTAGTTTCTGTTTATTTTGCAGGTACCAGACTTGGAGATCAAGACTTTAGTTTAGGTTTTTTCTTTTTCTTTATAGAATAGTCACTTGTAATATTTCTCTGATTCAATTGTAATCTTTAATTTATTATTTTGTACTTTTTATTTTATTCTTTTGTAATAAATATTGTACTATTATTCAATATATAAAGATTCTTCTTTTGTTTTATTTACTATTGTAAATATTCCTAATAAGTTACATTTTGTAACACATTTATTTAATAAAGTTTTGGAATAAATATTCATTCTATTGGTTCATTTGTTTCATTCAAAGTTTGAGTCATTAATTGTTAACTCTTGACTAAATCAAATCACTCAAACCTAATTCTTAAACCTTTTGAATTATAATTCAAACACTCAAGTTTAAAATTCAAATTTCATTTCCCAAAACACTCTAATCCACAAAGATCATATCAAAGTCTATAATAATCACCCTTCAAGAATATACCTAATCTCAAAGCATGAAAGAAACTTTGATCACTTTAGGTTTTTATTTGACGAAGATTTTACCCACATTTTCACAGATGAATGCATGCAAAATCATAAATTCCTAAATCTACCCTTCGTTGGTTCCTAAATGCTGGGATGTTAAAGACTTCCCCTCTTAAATTAAACTTCGTCCCGAAGTTTGTTGAGATGTACCTGAATAGTTCTGGATAGGCTTTTCTTAAATCCTCTTCTTTTTCCCAAGTGGCTTATCTTTCGGGGTGATGTTCCCATTGTACCTTGTAGTACTTGATTGCCCTATTCCTCAACCTTTTCCAGTTTTCTTCCAAAATTTTACAGGGATTTTCAACATAAGTCAAGTCTGCTTGTAGTTCTATCTCCTGATGTGTGATTGCATCATCCGGAACTTTCAAACATTTACGAAGTTGTGACACATGGAAAACATTATGCACTTGAGGAAATCTTGATGGTAACTCTAAAGCATAAGCTATAGTCCTGTTCTGACTCAGTATCTTGAATGGTCCGATGTATCTTGGACTCAATTTTCCTTGAACTCCGAACCTTTTCACCCCTTTCATTGTACTTACTTCTAAATATACCATGTCTCCCACTTCTGGATGCCAAGATCTTCGACTTTGATCAGCATAACTTTTCTGCCTACTCTGAGCTATTTTCAGTCAATCCTTGATCTTATCAATAATAACTTGTTTTCCGTTGATATAGTCTGGCGCAAATTCCTTGCTTCTTCCAGGCTCATACCAACATATTGGTGATCTACACTTCCTTCCATATAGAACCTGATATGGAGCTGCCTTCAGACTACTCTGATAGCTATGATTGAAGGAAAATTCTGCCAATGGTAGAAGATCTTTCCATGTACCTCCAAAATCTAATGCACAAGCTCTTAACATGTATTCTAGTATCTGATTTGTTCTTTTTGTTTGACCTCCTGTCTCTGGATGATAGGCGGTGCTAAAATCTAACTTTGAACTAAGTGCTTCATGCAATTTCTTCCAAAATGCTGAAGTAAACACGGATCCCCTATCAGTTACGATCTTTTTGGGAACTCCATGCTTACTTACTATCTCTTTGATGTAAACTTTACTAACTTCTTGGCATTATATTTCTGATTTACCGGAATAAAATGTGCACTTTTAGTGAGTCTGTCCACAATTACCCATATCATATCCTTCCGTTTAGGTGTCATGGGAAATCCTGTGATGAAGTCCATACCTATTTCCTCCCACTTCCATTCGGGAATTTCCAAAGGTTGTAATGGTCCTACTGGACTTTGATGTTCAGCCTTCACCCTTTGGCAAGTATGGCATTCTGACACATATTTACCAATGTCCCTTTTCATTTTATTCCACCAAAATAGTTCTTTCAAGTCCATATACATCTTAGTACTTCATGGATGTATAGAATATGGTGTTTCATGTGCTTCCCTGAGTATGACATCACGAATCTCAGTCACATAAGGAACACAAAGACGGTCTTGAAACCATAAAGACTCATAATCTCCAAGGCGAAAAACTGATTTTTGCCCTTGAGATATCCTCTGAATTTCCTTAGCAATGAAAGGATCTTCTGCTTGATGTCTAAAAATTTCGTGCTTAAGATCACTGTCCTGCTCTGCAACTACCTGCATAGTAGCTAATCCTCCAAGAACCTCTGTTCTAATGAATTGAAGCTCTACTCTTTCCAAGTCCATTTGTAACTCTTTTGGTAGCTCCCGATTGCTAGGCTGAATGTCTGCACTCTTTCTGCTTAAAGCATCAGCTACAACATTTGCCTTCCCTGGAGTATAGTTGATTGTTAAATCATAATCTTTGATTAGTTCCAACCAACGCTTCTATCTCATATTTAAGTTCTTTTGAGTAAAGAAATATTTGAGAATTTTATGGTCAGTGTATAACTCACATCTGGCTCCATAAAGAAAATGTCTCCAACCTTTCAGCGCAAAGACTACTGCAACTAACTCCAAATCATGAGTTGGATAGTTGACTTCATGTGGTTTTAGTTGTCTTGAACCATAAGCAATCACCTTCCGATCTTGCATTAACACACAACCCAAACCTTCTTTAGATGCATCACAGTATACTGTAAAGTCTTTCCTTGTTTCAGGAACTGCTAAGATTGGAGTTGTGGTTAACCTAGTCTTCATCTCCTGAAAAATTGCTTCACACTTCTCATCCCAATTGAATGGTGTATTCTTTCTTAACAATTTAGTCATTGGTCCAGCTATTTTGGAGAAACCTTCAATGAATCACCGATAATAACCAGTCATTCCTAAGATACCTCGAATTTGCTTCACATTGGTTGGTGCAGTCCACTCTAGTACTGACTGAACTTTAGATGGATTTACAGCAATTCCATCTTTACTGATCACATGGCCGAGGAATTCTACCTCATCTATCCAAAATTCACATTTACTGAACTTAGCATAAAGTTTATGTTCCCTTAAAGTCTGCAATGCTATTCTCAAATGGTCAGCATGCTCTTCCTTATCCTTGGAATATATCAGAATATCATCAATAAAGACTATGAAGAACTTATCCAAATATGTCATGAAGATTTTGTTCATCAAATTCATGAATATTGCTGTTGCATTGGTCAAACCAAATGGTACTACCAGGTACTCATGGTGTCCATATCTTGAGACAAATGTTGTCTTGGGAACATCTTCAGGCTTGATTTTTATTTGATGGTACCCAGATCTTAAGTCGATCTTTGAAAATACTCCGACTCGTTTCACTTGATCAAACAAATCTTGAATCCTTTGGTAAAGGATACTTATTCTTGATAGTGACGTTGTTCAGATTTCTATAATCTCCACACATCCTTCTTCCACCATCCCTCTTATCCACAAAGATTATTGGTGTTCCCCATGGAGATACACTTTCCTGAATAAATCCTTTTCTAGCTAACTCATCAATTTGCTCTTTGAGTTCTTTTAATTCTTTTGGTCCCATCTTATATGGTGCTTGAGCTATTAGTTCTGTACCGGGAATTAGATCAATAGTGAATTATATCTCCCGATCTGGTGGCATTCCAGGTAGCTCTGCTGGAAAAACATCTTGAAATTCATTTACTATAGGAATATCTTCCAATTTGACCTCTTTCATCGAGTTCAACTGCAGATCCACCATGATATGAATGTGTTTATCTGCTTGGTAAACTATCCTTGATCCACTTGGAGTTTTGATTGAGACAGTTTTCTCCTCACAATTTATATGAGCCCCATGTTCCATCATCCAGTCCATCCCCAGCACTACTGTAATTCCCTTCAAAGGAATCACATAAAGGTCTGCAAAGTATGTACAACCATAGATCGAGATAACCTGATCTTGTTTAATGCAGAGTACAATCCCATTTCCCCCTGTCATAACCACGGTCATAGGGTTTTCTAACGTTGCCCTTCTAATCCCGAACTTATCACGGAATTCTTCAGAAATGAATGAAGTAGTTGCACCAGTATCAAATAGAACTTTGTCGAGATTGGTAAGGATATTGAGTGTACCTATCACTGCATGCTCCGAATTATCCACCTCCTCGAGGGTTGCACAGTTCAGCTTCCCGGTAGGTCTGTTCCTCTTGCCATTGTTGTTCTTGCCATTATTTCCTCCTTTATTGTGCTGTCCATTTCCTTCACTGACTTTCCTTCCATCTTGAACCGGCCAACCTCCTTGTGGTTTGCTTGGACAATTGGGCTTAATGTGACCTCTCTGACCACAAGCATGGCATACAATTACTGGTTTCGGGCAATCCCTTCTCATATGCCCTGGGAGTTTGCAATTGTGGCATATAATATTCTTTATGTTTGGATGTGCACTCCGATTGGAATTGTTGTTGTTATAGGTCATATTCCTTGGTTTGAATTCCAGATTGGGCTTGGGCTTGCTTGCTTGTATCCTCTTGGTTTCCTTCTTAGCTCTCTTCATCCTATCCTCTTGGACATTCTTCTAGTCAACTTCGAAGGTAATAGCTGCATCTAGCAACTGCTGATAATTTTGCTTATTAGCCAACCTCAACTGCAT
Source organism: Avena atlantica (assembly GCA_910589765.1). Classification (NCBI taxonomy): domain Eukaryota; kingdom Viridiplantae; phylum Streptophyta; class Magnoliopsida; order Poales; family Poaceae; genus Avena; species Avena atlantica. The sequence continues at coordinate 67,643,616 of OU342734.1, forward strand.
CCTCACAAATGGATTTAATCCACGCAGTAAATGCTTCTTCCTCTTTTCCTCCGTATTAACTTCTTCCTCAGCATAACGAGATAGTTGACTAAATTCCCGGATATACTTCATAACACAAGTATATCCCTGTTGCATCTCCTCAAATTCTCTCCGCTTCAACTCCATAACACTCTCCGGAACATGATATTCACGGAATCTCTGTTTAAACTCTTTCCAGGTGTACTCCCTTCCTGGTTGTTGCATGGCCAACTTATTCTCAAACCATGATGCTACAGGTCCAGTAAGAAGATGAGTTGCATACCTCAATTTCTCCTCCTCATTGCAACCTACAGTTTTCAGCTTTCTGTCTGTATCTTCTAGCCAATCTTCTGCATCCATTGGTTCATGAGCTGATGCAAAAGGTAATGGCCTTGCATTCTAGAAGTCAGATAGACTCACTCCTCCACCTTCAGGTGCCCTCTGATTTGCTCGTCCCAGCAACTCCTCCATGAACTTGTTCTGGGTCTCTTGCATCATTTGCATACACTGCATGAAGTTCTGCTCCATTAACGGCCTCATTGGTGGTGGTGGTAATGCTCCCTGATTTGCGGCATCTGCATCGGCCTTCTCTTTGGCCTCATGTTCCATCCGCTGCTGTTCAGCTTCGATTTCTACACCAGTATCTATGACCCTCTAGTCCTGCAACATAAAGCGAATACTCATAATTACATCATGCACATGTGTTCTGATATCGACTTTACGTACAAAACTAGTCACACAATGAATATCCAAATAAAATCCAAATATGCATTTCACATATTATACATAATATCATAATAATACAAAGTCATTACAGCATATACCATATAGGTATAATCACCACACTACCTTATTTATCTAACTATATTATTTCATAGAGTACAATACACGGTATTTGATACCTCTAAATAGTTGCCTACTTCTAGTAGTAACTATGCTCATCATACATGCCTGATGTCCAACCGTGATGACGTAACGTTCGTCGCACAGTTTGTGGAACAAATAGCCTTACAGAAGGAACATACTCAGTATCTGAAGTGTCAGGACTTGAGTCATTACTCAACCCGAGCGCATTAACTCCCTCCAGCTCAGCTGAAAAGTCTTCAGAAACATATTCAACATTATCTCATGCCTGCATCTCCTGAGCTTCATTCCTTGAGTTGTCAACAGGATATGCAGATCCTGCTGATCCCCAGGTGCTCCTTTGGGCAAGATAGTTAAACACCGGATAATGTATATTCCCTAGGTTTTGAGAAGATGTTGATGATTCAAACACTCTCTCCTCAGGATCTTCTTCATCCCGATTATCTATCGACATGGAATTTCTACTACTGTTACTAGGGTTAGTTCTTGCACCCATCCAGCTAGATTGTCCAACATTTTTGTTAGAACCATCTGTGGACATCAGGTGTTCATGAGATCCTTCATATGACCCCCTTATCCAACCATCAGAATTCTCAATAGGAAGTTCTAAAGCAGAACCATCCTCTGAACCCTGTGGTACTGCATACCTCGTGTCCATAGTAGGATCATGTATAGGTTCAGGACTTGGTGAATAAGGATATGGTATAAAAGATTCAGGATCTATAGGCATATCCTTAAAGATAGGTGTTGCACTACTACTTGCTTCCTTCTCCAATTGGATTGCTAACTGCTTCCTCCTTTCTGGATCAGTTAGATCCTCTAACATTTCATTTTTATCTTTTACAATCACTTGATGTGTCTTATAAAAAGACGCAACAAGTGTTCGGTATCTATCCATAAACTTGTAAGCTAACTTAGGATGCTTCTTAACCAAAGTCAGATGATCCGGTACGGGCTCCGAGTCTATAGAATCATGGGGTATCACAGAAAATGTGCTACCCACTAACTCCTTGGCTTTATGCTCCCGGATATTAGCTATCGCCTCCACAACAGCAATATGATAAGCTGCTAAATGACTTCTACCATCACCTATAGGTAGATCGTGATATAAACCAAGCTCCTCTAGGAGTTGGATACTCACACGATACTTAGATAACATGCGACCGTCATAATAGGTTATGGTGTTCACTGGAATTCTAGTTGGACAACTAAAAATCTTTAAAAGTTGACGAAGTTGGTCTGTGAATGATCCTTGATAATCATCAAGAGTCTCCTCTTTCCTTACCAAAGTCTGTTTTGGAAAATTTGGTGCCATAACTCTGTATATCAAGAAAATAATTTTATTAGTAACCAATAATATATTGCATCATAACAAAGAATTATCATACTAAAACATATAACGGAATATTCTCATTTGAATACCCATTATATTTCTTTTAGAGAATTCTTTATCTTTACTACATACTCCTACAGGTAATACCCTTTACTAGGTTTCCAACCTAAGGTCAAAGAAATTTGCTCTGATACTAACTACGGTGACCCCAACATACCATTGCATGTGTAGTACACTATAGTCGTTGACATGACATCCACATAACACCGTTCCATAAATATCACATCCCTCAGAGTGGTACAACAGAAACATTGCGGGTCCATATTACAAACATACACACGTTATTATTATTACAATACCGGAAGTTCAAGACTTCCAAAAGATTCAGCTTACAAACAAAATATAAGTGTTTCAGCGGAAGTTTCAAATTTAAAACTTAAACTCCAAATTGAGCTCAACAACTTATTATTATATATTGTTCATGTTGCTCGGCTCAAGTGGCTACTAGAACTATAGTAATTATTCAGACTCTTGGAACTCTCCTCTATAGACGATGTCGTAGTCCTCCCCTTCTATGGCTCCATACAGGTTGGGCTCTTCATAGAAGACCTCCTCTTGACTCTCAGATGCATACATTGGAGTATCTTCGGGATTCTCAGAGTCTAAGCAAGGATTCAAAGGAAAGGATGAGTAACAGCGTTACCCAGCAAATTCATTATATGCATGGTAGAAAGTTTGATGCTCTATCTACCACCTCGGACTATCAGTCTTTGGCACTATGCAATTTTCATAAATATTTCTTCAAAGGTTGATTTTATTATGAAAATCTATGACCATCAGCCTTCACAGGTTGACCAGAACTTTCATGGAGTTCCTTTCCTGCCGCGTCCGTAGATCCTACCCAGAACAGGGAGTAACAAGTTACAATTTTTACACTCTGCAGAGGTGCGTTAATTTTCCCATGAGAGATCAACTCCTTGATGCACAACCCGGCGTACTTTCCCATCCACAATTCCATGATTTGGGGCCCAGTAGTTGGTCCAAGCAAATCACTACCCTCTCCGAGACCTCATATGTCTGCACGATCCTTCGGTCTGGCTCACCTCCGTTAAGCCCCCTTTCGGGCATGCTAAAACCCTGATGAGTTCCTGAAGACTCTCTGACCTAGTGATGCCCGGAATAGTACCATTTTCATGGACTATAGCCCTAAACACCATTCATAGATAATCTAGACACCAAAGTTGTGGGGCGTAAGGGTGCCCACCCATATGTTGGATCCGCACAAGGAATCACAACGTCATGTTAAGGTCGCCTTGCCTCCATATAAGAGGAAAAGGATATAACTGACTTCTCCGTCCCATTCAAAATCTCATGGTTAACGCGTAATATACGGCGCTAGAATCACTGATGTCATGGGTTATTAATCCCTAATTGTTCATCATTATTGCAATTAGAACCCTAAGTTCTATTGCTCCATCATATCATCACTTAGGATGGTATCTAAGATTTAGTATCTTGAGAAAATATTGTTTTCTTTTTCTATAATATAGATGATAACACACAATTCACAAATACTTTGATAAAGACTCTTCAAAGGACAAGAGAAAGTGATGAACTTCCCTTGTGATTGCAAGGTAGTGAAGTCGGATGCTTGCACTGGATCTTGAGCTTCTATGTCTACCAAAACATCATTAATGCCCGGTAAGGACAATATTTAAAGAAGAAAAATGATTATGCAAAGTAATGTAATGCATCATTTAGCTTTATATGTATTCTCCCCCATTTATTTAAATTATAAAAATTCTTTTAATAATAAAGAATTTATAAATATTAATTTTTAATATTTATTGAATATTGTATTCTTTTATTTTATTTCAATTTATTTGCATTTTATTTAATTAATAATTCCATTAAGAATTATCATTAAATACCAAAAACTGATATTAAATATTTGTTTAGTATTTTTAAAATACTATAATATTAATATATAATGAAAGCGATTTTTATTTATTTTTTTATCATCTTTCAATATTTTTGTAAAATTCCATAAGGGATGTATATATTACAAAATTCTTAATAAAATTTATATGTCTAAAATTTTATTTATTAATTTATTTTGAGTCCAAATATATTTTATTTTATAATTTTGGATTTTTATTTTATTTTCTAGAATTTATTTAAATTCAGAGGCATTTTGGTCTTTTCCTATTTATTTAATATAGCCTTTAGGTAAATGGGCTGCATGTTTGGTTTATTGGGCCCTGGTGGACCAATAGGACAGAACCAAAACCACACCCCGAAGGGGTTTTGGCCTAGTCCAGCCCACTCCCTCTGTTACTTCCTCGACCTTATCCTTCTTGACTCCTCCTCGACCCCATGGTCGATGGCGCCGTCGCTGTGGTCCTCCCTGGCCGCTGCAGTGATGCAGGGCGAGGTTGTCGACCACGCGCTACCCTTCTGTTCAATTTGATTTGGCTATGGAGCTTTCACGTGGCCAAACTAGCCTCATCCCGAACCCTAGGGTTTGGCGTGATGCGGTTGCTATCGCCGCTGGTGCTGTCGTGTGTTGTGGTGGTGCTCCTCACCTCCAGGCGTGTCTATGGTCGCTGTTGTGGCGTTGTGTGGGTCGCAGCACCCCCTTGGGGTGCTCCCCGTGCCGCCGTGTTCGTCATCGACCCTCTGCTTCCTCTTCTAATCTACAGCGAGGACCTTTGGTAAGTTGTTCCTCTTCCCCTCGTGCTCTCTATGCTAGGCCATCCCATGCTAAATGTTGGTAGCGGCCATTCCTGGCTAGTGTCATATCCTGATTAGGATTATTTGTTCTGCTTAGGGTTCAAATCCCTCTGTCAATTGAATATCTGATGAGTTGGATCATGATTTGATCATCCTTAGACCTGTTGAGTGGTGACTTGCTGTGGATTACTGCAGATGGTTAGCTTTGATGATGCTAGTGGCTTATCAACTAGGTCCCATTGTTAACTTTGATATGGGTCAGATGATAAGGCGGCTTTGGAATTGTTGTTTGGAGATTCTAGTGGTTTGAGAGCTCATCACTGACATTACTTAGGTGCTGACAGTGAGCTCTGAGTGATGGGGTCACTGTATATTTAGTTATTGGTTTATAGATTCATATAAAGTTTGAGATCAAATGATCTATTACAGTGATGATATATATATGAATATTCCTGGTTATGATTCCTGTGATTAAGAACAGGAAAATGATTTATAGTTGGTTGGTTGTATCTGTGAAGATTGGATGCATAACCTGCTTAGTTTAGAACTGTTCTTGTGACACCATTCTAATATGGCACACAAGACTAGATTCTATTACTTAGCTTGGTTTGTTCAAGCTTAAGATGAGTTTGGCATTAAAGATAAGTAGGAACTTCTTTCCTTAAATCCCTAAGAACTATGATGTTGGTCTGAGGTTTAGGGATTAGACCCTTCTCTTATTAGTTCTCATGGATTGGTTCTGGTAGTGATACCAGCTATTGATTCCTGATTTAAAGTTTGGGGGAAAATGATTTTTAGGCTTGATGAATTATATAAATTCATAAGATGAATTTCTAAGGTTCTACTCCTATTTAAGAGGTGTGCCTAGAAGTTTAGATTTTTGGCTATATTCATTCTTGAAATTAAAGTTGTAGCCTGATAACTAGGATCAATGATGTTGGCCTGAGATCCTAGGTAGATCTATATAGTTTTCTGGTTGCTTTAATATTTAAAACTTCAATGATGGATTCACCCCACTTGGGTGTTTTTCTGAGAAGTGTAGTATGAGACAACTCATAAATATTTGTCTAACTTAGACAGATAGATTATGTGATGGTCTGTTACTACTCACCACACTTGTTTGTTGTTGTTGATCTTGTGGCTAGCTTGATCTGGTGCTCCCCTGGGTACTTCCAGTTTCTGGCATGTCCTTGATCTAGCCCTTCACCTCCTGGTCCTGATGGCTTGATCTTGGTCTTGCTATCCACCTAATCTACCCCCTCCTTATGTCACCATTTTGGTGATGTGATCCAGGGTTTTGATTGGTGTGATCTTGCTTGGCTTTGGCTTGGTTTAGTTGGGCTGCTGTTCTTGGTGTGTATGAACAAGAAAATGGTGTGGGGATGCTTTCCACGGCTGTGTTGATAGTTTTGTGTGTGTAGCATTTGTTGTGGTGCTGACAGCACACACCATGCAGTTTGGTGTGTGTGCTGCCTGTGTGCCTGTTGCACACCTTGTGGATATGCTCTGGTTATGAGCTTACTTTTATCTAGTTACATTTTACTTGGCTGGTGAAACTTGCCCCTCCTTGCTATTTATTGACTTATGGCTTGAAATTTTGAAAGATATATTCTTTCATATTGGTGAAACTTGCCCCTTTAAAATATTACTCAATGATGATCTTTGAACAGTGCACTTCACTGTCAAATGTGAGAGTAAAATAATTCTAATCCTTAACTTTTTTTTAGTTTCTGTTTATTTTGCAGGTACCAGACTTGGAGATCAAGACTTTAGTTTAGGTTCTTCTTTTTCTTTATAGAATAGTCACTTGTAATATTTCTCTGATTCAATTGTAATCTTTAATTTATTCTTTTGTACTTTTTATTTTATTCTTTTGTAATAAATATTGTACTATTATTCAATATATAAAGATTCTTCTTTTGTTTTATTTATTATTGTAAATATTCCTAATAAGTTACATTTTGTAACACATTTATTGAATAAAGTTTTGGAATAAATATTCATTCTATTGGTTCATTTATTTCATTCAAAGTTTGAGTCATTATTTGTTCACTCTTTACTAAATCAAATCACTCAAACCTAATTCTTAAATCTTTTGAATTATAATTCAAACACTCAAGTTTAAAATTCAAATTTCATTTCCCAAAACACTCTAATCCACAAAGATCATATCAAAGTCTATAATAGTCACCCTTCAAGACTATATCCAATCTCAAAGCATGAAAGAAACTTTGATCACTTTAGGTTTTTATTTGGCGAAAAATTTACCCACATTTTCACAGATGAATGCATGCAATATGATAAATTCCTAAATCTACCCTTTGTTGGTTCCTAAATGCTGGGATGTTACAGAACACCTTGTACTCACCCTTGCTTTGTTGATACTTTTAACAGAGTAAGTGTTCAACTGAAGACGAGTTCTGTACTACATCGACATCGATGAGTAGCTTGGGGTTCCCGGCCGGCAGCCTGGAATCTATGGGTTGGGACGTCATCGTTATGCTTCAGGCCTCTTAGGCCATTTGTTAAGTTTGCTATACTTAATAGCATAATTTGCCTTCCATTGTTTGATGTTTGTGGTCCGTGACCTCTGCTTGTAATAATTTGGTTCTCTGCTCAGTTATGAGCTTGCTGTAATAAATTTTGTGTCGTAGGGTCACTTATGTGTTACCGATTCTTCACTGGATATTCTCGAGCTCAAGGTTAAGCTTATGTCAGACGAAGGTCTGGGATTTTTTTAGCCCTGATCCTGGGGGTGTCACGGATTTTGGTATAAGAGCAGTACCGACCGTAGGAAAACCTTGCTATTGGTCGATGTTGAGTCTAGTGTTTGTGAAAACTATTTTAAAGCTGAAAAGTATTTGTGAAAACTCTAGTATGCTTCTTTTTCTTCTTATCCAGTTTTGCTCTAACTCTAGGTTATCTTATCTGGTGTTGATTTTAAAAAGTTTTGATATCTCTTCTAATCTTTCAAAGCTTAGGTGCCTTTTGGGCATGTCGTTTCTAAGCCAGTTGACCTAGTGTTGAGTTCTCTAGAGTTGTGTGTGTTGTGAATTCCTTGTTTCCCCTTTGTTCCTGTTCACATGAGAGATTCCTTTCCATCATGATCTCTCTATCCTTTGGACCCACAATATTATATTGTTGGATCTGTAGTGTTCTATTCTAGTCTTTGAGGTTTCCTTCCGCCTCGCGTGCCTCCTTTTTATTTGTTGGGTACTTCAGAAGTCGTTTCTTCTCTTGGAAGCTACCTCGTGATTACTACCTTGCGGTGTACGCTGTGTCACTCAAGTAGTAGTTACTCTTTTCTCGGGTTTTAACCCTTGGACTTGAACCTAAGATCTCGGATTGTGCTGGGTTCTAGTGTTGTGAATTTTGTACATGACGCTAACCTTTAACCCAAGATCCATTCCTTTGTCCCATGTTGCTAATGTTCACATGTTACCTCGGGATGGTTGGTACTACAACTCTAGCCTTCAAGCTTGTGGTTATTGTCGCGATCAAATTGTGACAACTAAGGACTTCCCCTACCACTAGCTACGGCAGATGTTCTTTAATGGAACCAAACAGATCACAACAAGAGTACTCCTCGAGAGTCTCGCATCTATATTCGTGACTCTGCCACACTTTACCCCTTCTCTGCATTGGTTTTCGGAAGATTGTTGACTTATGCATCCACATCTTGGGATTCTATCCTAAGCATGTTCCTTCTCCCTTATTGTTTTCTTACCTTTTCTACCAGTTGGTAGCCAAGTATTAAATATGCATTGGTGTCTTCTGATGCAAGATACTCTTGTGGTCCGTTATGACAACCCACTTCGGGATGTCAGGAGAAACAAACTCCAGTACCTTGTCATATCCAGGATCGGGTCAAAGTGTTGTAATCCGCAGATTAAGAGGCATTGATTGTTTCTATCTGTTCCATCTTAAAGTATCACACTCTTTAGTACTAAGAGGTCGTGCCGAGTTTCATGACCCCTTAATGAAGTGATGCTTATACACATCTTTACCACCCTTCTTCCGAGCTTTCACGCTCGTGAATGATGCGTGTGCGTAATAATGTGGCCAGCTGAGATTCTTAGCAATTATTATTGTTTTGACCTCCAAGGACATTGAGTCATTCTTAGTGTGATTGGTTAACCCTTTCACTAAGCAACGGATGATTGAGCTACCAAGTACGCTATTCTGGTGCACTCTCTTCGGTCAAAGAGTTAGGCTCGTGCCGAAACTCTGAGTCTATGTCTTCTTGCCTTACCAAGAAAGTTTCCTCTTGAACTAAATTACATACAAGTGGTTCGTGATATTCTAGATGTCTTTATAGAATTATCGCCATGTTGCCACATGACCGTGTTGTCAAGTTCTTGAGCAAGCAAGTTCTCTAAACCACATCTTTCTCTAAGGATCCGTACTGGATACCCCTGAACTAGTTGGTTGAGCTTAAACAACAACTTGGAGAGTTGTAAGACAAAAGTTCTATTCAACTTTATTCCTTCTTAAAGGGATGTCTAGTTTTGTTTGTGCTGAAGAACAATAATATTTCCTTTGTGGATATGTTATTTTCCTCCACCTTTGATTTGATTTGGGTTATCGTCAAATCAAACTCAGTTCCAAGGACTATCTTGATGGTGTTTCTACTTGTGATGTTTCACTTGAGTACATCTTCATGTCCTTTGGTCTAACCAATACTTTTGCCTTGTTCGAGTAACATGTGAGTCCATCTTCTTGGAGTGTCTCGATAAGTTTGTTGTTGAGCCCATCAACGAAATCCTTATCTTTTCCAACTTAGACTGTATTCATATGGAACAATTGGCATTAATGTTGGAAACTTTTGAGAACCGTCTTCGAGTCATTTCGAAGTATGTGTTTTGTATGTTAGAAGCTACCCTCTCTGATTCACGTGCAAACATTGAAAGATGTCGTCGTGGATTTGAGTAGAGTTATCTCCCTTCCCTTAAGGACACAAGTGTTCTCTATTGTTAGTATTCTATATGTATGCAGTTGTCTTTCGACAAGTTGCTAATGCGTATGCCTAGAAATCTAGATCATTCTTTTGGAGCATCACACTGTAGTCCATATCTTGAGAATCTAGTAACTTTACCTTGTGGTAAATGTTGCAAACTTTCTATTCAAACATGTTGAGTCTGAAATATCATACCACCTAACCAAATCTGAATCTCAAGCAGATATGATGGTTGGTGCTCCTCAAGGTTTTGATATAGATCTCTTTGTACATCTGGCAAGATTGATGTAATGGTTGACACACTTAGCCGGAAAGACCTTTTGCTATATTTCCTTGAGTCAGCAATAACAACCACTCTTCATGAGGCTTCTTCTATAATTGATTATAGGAGTTGTGCTTATGGTTTCCTTTGTATCCGAAGTCTGACCTTTACTTGATGTCTGCTTTCTCGAACATCAGGGAGAACATTTAAACTAGTGTTGCTAAATGTCTCTCGGTCGATCCTCTAGACCCTTTTATGTTGGCAATCATTTTGTTGTGCCAAGTAATTGAAGTCTGAGAATGAAGTTTTTTTCTCGTGTCATCAGGAATCTTTTTACCAATTCGTCTAGTGGTGTAAAGGGATATCATGATGTTTCGCAAAGATTTTGGTATACCTAGATGAATAAAGATTTTACTTCAGTTTCTCAATCATGTTTTAAGAGTGACTATGATTTTGGTAATCTATAGTTTCTCTTGCTACATGTTTCTTGTGACTCTTGTGAGTCCTCTCCACCAAAACACCTTTCTGTATTAAGCCTTCTGTTGGATGAAAGAGTGAACCTTCTATTTCAAAAATAGTTCAACGGCTTGGTTTTGTTGATCCACATCTCTACAACCTGAAATCTCTATTTAAGTCATTTAGTAGAGGTTTCCTATCGAAGTCTGTGGTCATGTTCTTTCTGTTGGAAGCTTTCTTCTTCAAAAGCTTCAAAATCTCCTATAAGTTTCATGGTCTCAATCCTTATGAAGACCAGCTATCTAACAACTTGAAACCTTCTCCTGTTTCCTCTGCTGCCTTGATGTGTTTCATGTTTTTCATGTCAGATTTGTTTCTAAACACTCCATCCATGAGTTGGCCATGAGATACTCTGTGTGTCGTATAGTGTGTTTCCCTCTTATCTTTAGAGTGGCCCTATTTCTTTCTCTCTCTGCCTCTCTTCCTACCTTTGGAATCTCGGGTCTAGATTCTCGTAAGGGGGATAGATTTGTAACACCCCAGTTTCACCTAATTACTACTTAGGGTTGATTGTTCATTCATTAGCATCATATTATGAAAATGCATACAAAGAAATTAAATGGAAACCCAAAACCCTAGTTTCCTTCTTATCTTCCCAAACACATTCAAATAGTTTTGAATTTTAAAAAGTACCAAAATGTTGGATCCCAAATGGATTATAAGGGCCCTGTAGTGTTTCAAATATTTTATACACTTCTGGTATTTTTGAAATACCCAATACAGATTTCAAATAATAACTACAAAGATAGAAATGAAAACAGAAAAAGAAAAGCTTCTCGAAAAGAAAAAAATAGAACCAACAACCGCAACCCAGTCCGGTCCAGCGCGTCCCTGTGTTACCTACCGCACCATGCAACCCGCAGCAGTCAACCTGGCCCGTTTGCAGCCTGCCACAAGGCCATACCCCTTCGGCCTCTTCCTTCCTATCTTCTACCTTCAGACAGGAAGGGAGCTGCCTGTCGCCGCCCGATGCCGCCGGCTGTGCCGCGATACGTGTCGCCGCCCTGGAGATGGAGATAAGATAGTCTCGCCGTCCACGTTTGTCCTCCCCTGGTCTTATCTTCCCCCTCGCATGTGCCCCTCTTCCTCTCCTAGTGGACCCGAACCCTAGCCCGATTGTCACCGTCGAGCCTCGCCGTCCCTGACCTCGCCGTACCTCGCCGTGAAGCCCTGGAGAACCGTCGTGCTGGACTACGTCTCCCCACCGAAGGAATCGTCCGCGCGCGCTCGGAAGCGAGCCACCTAAGCTCAACTTCACCGTCGGTCTCCGCCGTTGTCGCCGTTGATTCACCGTTGTCCAAGCTCCTCCGGCCTCCCTGACCTCTCTAGCTGCATCGTGGTGAGCCCCTGAGCACCCAAGTGTCCTCAACTCCCTCCCTCTTCCTCTATGTTGCCTCCGCCACGAGCACCTTCCATCGCCGCCGCTGCTCGTCGTTGCCGGCCAAGCTCTGGCGACCCAAAATCAGCGGCGCAACCACCTTCTGGTCCGCCCCGATGAGCCCGTTCTAACGCACCCACTCTCGCTTGTCCGCGCACACCCAGTCGCCCTCCCCGTCACCGATCTGAGAGCAACCACCGGTATGACGCCATGTCAACGTCATCGTGATGTCAGCAGTCGCAGTCAGTCCACGGTCAAACCACCTCTGGGTCCCACCTTCCCACGTGGAGGTTGAGGTGGCCTAGGGTCCCACTGTCAGCTGCTGTGGGTAGCTTCTGCCCCGGTGTAAAACAACCCTGAACCCTAGCTGATGTCATAATGATGCAATAAACCAATTGTTTTAATAATTCCAGAAATTAATAAAACTTGTAAAATTCATATCTTATTATTTATAAGTTAGAAAAATATGTATAATATATCAAAATGTTCAGAAAAATGAGAACTAACTATCTAAGCTATAATCATGCATTGTTAAACAACTTTCATGACAAGTTTAATTATAAGAACATAGTAACCCCTCATAGGTGATTCCGGAGTTTCTCCGAGTTAGGGTTTGCGCCCCTCGGAACCCCGATTAAACTGTAGAGCATGCCTTAGGGTTACATTTCAATGTAATTTAACTTGTCATATCATCATCCTTGCTTGATCTGCATCGATGCCATGTCTTGATTGTTTCCCTCTCTTTCCGGTGTTTGGTTCTTCTCCGGTAGAATACGAGATCGATATCGAAGTCAGAGATCAACACCGTCGAAGCTCGAAGACCAATACTTGACCAACTATAATCAAGTTAAGTACAAGGATTCCGAAGATCTGCTTATCTGTTATCAACAGACAAAGGCAAGCATAGCCCCACCATGATATAATCCTATGTTTTTGAAAGAATTTCAATTCCTGCCATGTTGCATACGATTCTACTGTGGTATTTTATCGATAGATAGAGTATCCTATCTATTGCATTACTCCCTTTGAGCTTATATTACCTGATCCACTGCTCCTAGCATAACTAGGTTTGGCTTGTGTGCACTGCTAGAGCTTATTTCTGAGTCTTTCTTAGCCATGCATTGCTATCAGTTCTGGTCCATCCAGATGATGTATCAGATGCAGAGAATCTAGTATGACAGGAGAACATGATGAGATGATATCAGAGGTGATATGAGATTAAACATGCAAAGGCTTGTATGGGAGGCCACGGTGGGATGTGGTTTTTCTAGTCCCATGCTCGCCATCACTAGGACCTGAGTTCTTGCCTTTCGAACCAAGACCAGCATATAGCCACACGGGGCCTGGAAAACCTCACGAGCAACTAACTTGCCTAGTAGATTCCATGAGTCGCATAGTTCGGGCATTCCATTCGACATGCATTCTGGATCTTCTCTAAGGAGGTGAAGGAGGTGCATTCATAACAGGTAGGGAAGCGTGGACCGGGTTGCTTGGGGTAGATAGCGCCCTTGGTAAACCAAACTTGCCTCACATCATTAAGTACGGCTTCGGGATTTGACCCGTTACGACGAAACCATATTTATTGCGTGACTTATGGTCTCGGCAAAAGAAAGGTAAAGGTCGTGTCTAACCACCCTCTGCCGGCCTTCCAAGGAAGAGGGCTAATCATGTGGCATTAAGAGAAGGTTAGTACGTGTGGGTAAAGTTGTACACCCCTGCAGGATAATAATCTTTTCGAAAAGTCGTGTTCAATGTTATGAACGACTTGGCGACCGGACTCAAGATCATAGAGAACTATAACCTAATCGTAAAACTTGGCAGATCAACGTGTTCTTAAGGATGCTTCCTCTTGGGTACGATGGGGTGATCCTAGTTCAGGAGATGATGATGATTTGGTGGATATCAAAAGATGATGATCAATATTTCGGAGATGTCTCTCTCCTATCCCCTTTTAAAATACTCTGACTAGACGAGATTCTTCTCTCTCTCGTTTTATAAACAAAAGTGGCTTTATGCAAAACAACTCCACTAGCCATAAGTCTTGCGAAGTACATCCTATACTCACCCTTGCTTTGTTGATACTTTCGACAGACTAAGTGTTCACCTGAAGATGAGTTCTGTAGTACATCGACATCGACGAGTAGCTTGGGGTTCCCGGCCGGCAGCCTGGAATCTATGGGCTGGGACGTCATCGTTATGCTTCAGGCCTCTTAGGCCATTTGTTAAGTTTGATATACTTAATAGCATAATTTGCCTTCCGTTGTTTGATGTTTGTGGTCAATGGCATCTGCTTGTAATAATTTGGTTCTCTGCTCAGTTATGAGCTTGCTGTAATAAATTTTGTGTCGTAGGGTCACTGCTCTGTTACCGATTCTTCACTGGATATTCTCGAGCTCAAGGTTAAGCTTATGTCAGATGGAGGTCTGGTATTTTTTTATTCTTGATCCCGGGGGTGTCACAGTGGGGCACATCCAACAGTACACATCCCGAGCAACATATAGCCCCAATTCCATCAGCAACCGTGTACCAGGTGGGCCCCATCCAATAGGACACAGCTCGAGCAACCACAAAGTTCAAAGTTTGTTAGAAGCAAACTGGAATGCACCGACAAATAAGCCCCTCCAAGTAGTAAGCAGACAGACGATCTCAAAATCGGGAGGAGTACTGCTTTTTAAAGAGTTAAGATAAAAAGCAAAGACCAATCAAATTTGTATTGTACGTGCTAGGAAAAATACAGTCTATTTTCCATTAGGATTCTAATTAAATATAGAACTAATTGGTTAGGTGATATTTAGCAAGTAAATATCACTACTGTAGAAATAGCTCTAGAATATCTGGCCAATACAAATCTTAATCCAAATATAATGTCGATCGGCCCATTGTTAACATTAAAATATTGCAGAAAGTTTTAACATGAAAAAGATGATCAATTTTCAATTCTAAATTATTCACGTGCTCTGAGGAAACTAAAGTTGTATCTGACAAATTTGTAAAATGCAAAATAGTGTACACACGGTAACACGTGAGCACATGAGAAGGTAGGCCCAATGAAAAAGACCTTCCAATCCATCAAATGAGCTCAAAGCTAGTGAGTTTAGATCTCACATGAGCACATGAGAAGGTAGGCCCATCGAAAGGGACCTCCCAATCGATCAAAGGAGCTCAAAGCTAGGGAGTTTAATCTCTTTAAGATGCCAACCAGGTTCTCTTTGAACCATAGAATTGAAATAAATTATCTTTTCTATATACTTTCCCTATTTTATTGCTACGGTGGGTTTTATGCAATCAATCAGAGTTTATTGAATACACAATGCCCTCAGGCGGCGAAATTCTTCACTTAGTTGATCAAGAAAAATAGGATTTAACTGACATGCCACCTTTAGGGATGGGTGAATCATGGTAATTGTCCCCTTCGCAACCAATTGCAAGAATCTGCGTCGCACTTCCTCTTCAAGTGTCACTTCACCATACAAATTTAGATGTGGCTTCAATTTCATAACACACCTCCGACAGTTTGGGCCAATGAATATGCTTTAAAGGTTGGTTTATGAAGGTTAGATAGTGAAGGATCCAGGAAAAGCAATGGCTTCCATGATCATGTGTGCCTCTTGGGAATTTTGTAGGAACGTACGCGAGAAGGACGATAAGGTTTTTGTGCAGCGCTATTGGCGTGACTACTAGCTTTATCATGGACTCCTTCACGGATAGTGACTGCACCGGCGTCTTTCCCAACGAGGACTTCTTTCCGGATATCAGCAACATCTTCCCCGACGACATGGTTGACGACGGTGCCAAGGCCAACACCGGCGGTTCCTCTGCTGTGATGTACATCATCTTTCTCAATCTTGTTTATCTTATTCTGCCTGTCTTTTATCTATATTTTATTATGGTTAAATCTTTTGAAAAATTGCTCTTTTATTCAATACTAACCCGGTAACTGGATTGCACTGACACATGAAAAGTTGGAGAGATACTACTAGTAAATAGCAAAGTTACACCTATTTTTAGCCGTCGTTCTAAACTACTTCATCTATTCCAAAGTGTAACTGTTTTAAGCAGTTACATTTTGGAATAGAGCTAGTAAGCAACGAGAAAGTAATAAAAAACTAGCAAGCTTATCCACTAGACAGCCTCCAGCTGGGTTTGTCCTTGCTCCCTGTAAAAGCTAAAGGTATGGTTATCTCAAGATCCACAGGATCCAAAAGAACATCTTTTTTTCCTAATTAATCATCACTAGTGCATATACTATGCTTGCTTTCTTTCTTAATTTCCTGCCTACTTGTCGCCAAACCTGAAAGCATTGCAAGTAAGCATAATCTAAGGTACCTCGTTAAGCAAAGCAACTGATTGATTAGAATACTAGCCTGTTTCCATCCTACTCACGGAGCATTAGCTGGTAGTAATTAGTTAGCTAACTGCGATCCTGCAACTTGTAGCTGGTAGTAGTGTAGTGTCACTTTTAGTTGGTTCCCTCTTTCTTTCCTTTTTTTGGGAAGTCACTTGAATGGATTTCAGATGGGAGTAGTTGCCCAGTCGTCATGGCACTCGCAACCGCTGATGTTAGAACACATTGCTGCGATTTGTTCGTACTCCCTTTTGTTCAGAAATAACTAAATTATTAGGTTTGTCTAAATTTAAATATATCTATACACTAAAATACGTTTAGATACATTTAAATTTAGACAAAACTAAGTCAATTATTTCTGAACAGAGAAAGTAATATATTTACTCGTACTTATTTTGAAGAGGAGGGAGTGCCCTAACCTCTGCATCAAGCGAGAGGAATCGTCTGTTCTGCGCGTAAAACTCATTCTCGACCATCACCGACTGCACCACTTGTGCTAAACAGTGTACCACATGTGGAAAAGAGAAGAAAACAGAGGCAGCTTTATTCATCCCCGTTCTCCCTGGAATAATTGCAGTTATGGGTTTGATATACCAAAAGATGTATGCCAGCAATAATTCAGGCGCCAATTTTCTGTCAGAAAGTAATAAATAATTTAAGGGCCAGCTAAAAAGATGGGCCGTACTAGGGCCAGAACTTATCTGAAATGACTTGGCACTTGCCAGAACATTATCAGAATAAGAAGAAGACGACGACGAAACAAGGAGAAGACAAGAACCAGTGACCAGTGATGCAACTTTAGTTAAGTGCTACAACTGTAGCAGGGGCAAATGGATTATAATAACATATGTATAAACATACATTCTGTTCTTTTTAATTGATAAACCTACCATGTGCTCAATTTATTATGAAACGAAATGATGCAGCAAGAGAGGGTGTACTGTGGCCATTAATCTTCCACAGTGCGGGAAAGCGACGGATATGTATCTACGACGATCAATCATGCAATTTTGGAGTCTAAGATCAAGCGACGACGCTACTTTAACTCCTTGATTAAGGCCTCTTTCAGGGAAGTGATCATCGATCTGTCTTTTCCTACACAAGTTTTAATCTATTTTTTTTGGTGTGTGTAGCGTTCCACACGCATGATTCAAACCATTGATCCGGCAACTTCTCACCTTTTGAGCGCTGCCTTGTAGCCACACGCGTGTAACAGGAGGGGTCTTCAGAACGACTCGATCTCATGTTCGTCGCCCTTTTTATGCCGTTGTCATCATATCCTTAAGCCCTAAGAAATTAGAGTGTCTTCATCAGCGGGGATGAGTGAGGTATAAATAAAATAATTTTAAGAGCTATTAATGTGTCAAAGTAATACGTGAGTAGTATTATTTGATGACAATTTTGGAGGAAATTTCTCGTTTCTTACATAACACTATCCAATGACTCCAGCTCCGGCTCGGCTCAAAGGTGGCATGCCTTGCCTGATTTCTACGAAAGTCTTCGTCTTGTTTAATTCATCTTGTTTTCAAAACAGAGGATGCACTATAGGAAAACGGTTATACACCGAAGGCCGAAATCTATGCCAACGGCTACCCTCGGCATAAGGAAAGCTACGCCGATGGCCAACATAAAACTATTGGGGTACAAAACCCTCGGCGTACCTCGAGCTACGCCCATGGCCACCCTCGGCGTATATCGGCCTTCAACATACATGGATATAAGCCAACGGGCACCATCAACGTAGCTTAGACTTCGGCATATCAACCCGGCGAGAGCCAGCCACCTCTTGGACCTCCTCCGCCACCACCTCCACCTTATCCAGTGTTGCCACCGGGGCAAGAATTATTCGAACATAGCGCCACAGGGACCTCGGTTAGTCCTTTGCCAAACTACTCAATCACTAGTTATAGTTTTCTTGTACACATAGATATTTACATTTGACACTGCTAGAAAAACGGATATACATAATCCACACATCCGTGGCGCATGTATCAATGGTGCCCCACGGGTAAAATAGCTGTGGCGCACCGGCATCAAGTGCCCTATGGCTAACTGGCCTATCTATGGTACACATGCCAGTGGTGCGCCACGGCTACGCATGGGCCAAGGCACGGACGGCTGCAGGCCACTTAGCCGTAGCGCACCGGCGCTACGGGTGTGAGAGATAGTCGTAGCGCACCTAGGCCTAGTGTGCTACAAGTAAGTTATATGCGGTCTGTTGTAGAGATGAGAAAACTTATCCGTGAGACACCACTATATAGTGCCCTAGGAGTAAGTGTGCTGGCTATTTTCTCAACTCCACCACACACACCCCTGATCGCCTTTTTACCCTTGCAAAAAAGAAAAGAAAATGAATAACATTTCAAATTTAAAAATCTTTTCTCATATAGGTAGGTAAAGTGGTCTAGTTTATAGAAAAATTAATAAACATGAATTTTGACTTTTTCTGAAAAAAAAAGTATTGCCACAGTAAAACGGCCATAACTTTTGCATGTGATATGAAAAAACGTTTAATATATCAAAATGACGAAAACGAAATTTCTCATCCGCTCGCAACGACCTCTAGTCGTTTAGCGATTTTTAGATTCTCAAAATTCGAAAAGAGTAAAAAATTATGGTCAAAAAATCGTTTTTTCCTGCAGAAAAAAATAGGCCACTTACCCGTGCCGCACCACCATGTAGTGCGCCACAAGTAAGTTTGGGTGGGATTCAAAATTTGAATCCCGTCGGTCACCTACCCCTCTCCTTTTTCCCTCCCCCTTCTCCTTTCATTTTACTCCCTTCTCCTTCTCATCCCATTCTCATCCCTTCTCCTCCCTTCTCCTTCTCTCCTTTTCCTTTTCATCCTTCCCCTTCTCCTCTCTTCGGCCTCCTTGCTCCGGCCTCCTCCTCTCCTTGCAGTGATGATGGCGACGACGGCCTCGTCCTCCTTCTCCTCCTCCTCCTTGCAGTGACGATAGCGACAATGGCCTCCTTCTCCTCCTCCTTGCATGATGATGGCAACCTCTCCGATGAGTTAACGAAAACTGCGTTGACGACGATCGCTCCGACAAGGCAAAGGTGGTGACCTCTCTGATGAAGCAACGACGATGACCCGCTCCGACGAGCGACGACACTAACGATGACGGTGGCGGCAAGATCCAAATCTGCCTCTTTTTTGCAATTTGAAATTTGTACCCGTGGCGCACCGGGTGTTGCGCCACGGGTAACTTTTTTTACCTACAGTGCACTAGGCAGTGCGCTACGGGTAACTTTTTGTAAGGTTCGCAGCATGGAAAACAAAAAAAATTCTATCACGGGAACAAAAAAAACCAAGATCTATTCTATGAGATCGGTGCAACGAGATTGTAGAGAACTAAACCTCAAAGATCCAAAGCGTTTAACGAGATTCAGATCTCGTGATTGATATAGTCGATCACTTGCCGATCTCAAGATTTCGTAGACGATCCTTCCGGCGCCATGTTCCGGCAGCGCTTCCGCGGTCAATCACACCTACGGTAGTCGATGAAGACCTTCATCTCCCTTGTTCCAGCAGGGCAGCGGAGGTTGTAGATCTCTTCGGAATCCCAACAGCATGACAATGTGGTGGTGGTGGTGGAGAAGAGATTACTGCAGGGCTTCTCCTAAGCCGGAGCAGTGTATGGAGGAGAGAGGGGAGGTGCCGACGGCTAGGGTTTGGGGTGAGGGTCTATGGGGCGCCCTCACCCCTCCTTATATGGGTGGGGGATGCGTCCAGGGTTCCCACCCCCTAATCCTCTAGTCCGGCGGCAAGGAAGGGAAGAGGGAGAACTTGTCCCTCAAGGTTTCCCTTTCCTTCCTTAACTAGGATTTGACTTTTAAAACTAGGGGTATGATGCGCCCATCCCATCAGGGTATGGTGCATTCCAAGTACCCCTCCCAGGGTGATGGACCTTCCAGAACATTCTAAGAGCTTCCGGTTGAAACACCAAAAACATTTCCGAACCTCGGAAATTGACTTTCCTTATATGAATCTTATTCTCCAGACCATTCCGGATCTCTTCGTGATGTCCTGGATCCAATCCGAGAATCCGAACAACATTCAGGCTCCAACTCACTTTCCATATCTACTCAAACAATATCGAATCCTTAAGTGTGTCTCCCTACGGTTCGTGAACTATGCATACATGACCGAGACACCTCTCCGATCAATAACCAATAGTGGGATCTAGAAATCCATAATGGCTCCTGATGGCTGTGAAATATAGCCATCCACACACACATTTAAACTAGATATTATTCATATATTTGATCAAATATCTCTCTAAATCCTGCCACTAATGCCTAATGATCAAAGCGGTATATAATCTTGTCTTCCTATTTTCCTTGCGCAGATAATGATGTTTTATGATTGGAATCACTACATTAAAGTCAAAGATATGAGATTTCTAACAAACCAAAGAAACCTGGAGCCGTGAAGTGGAGGCAGTGCCTTTAACGACCAACTATACGGCCAGAATAAAATTCCCGCCGTATAGTTCCGTCCGTATAGTAGGCACCGACATCGCCAGGTCAAACAGAACAACTTTCTTGAAGGGACCCCTATATAAATAGGCTTCGGGCGACAAGAAAAACCCTCTTCTTTTTGATCTCAACTCTCCCTGCCACCAGAAGCCACCACGCCGGAGGAATAGATCTAGATCTAATCTCCAAACCTTTCTCCACCACAATAGCCATATTCCACCACTTGTAATAGTAGATCTCATCTCCAATTGGCGACATTGTAATACTATTTGCTATCAATCTCATGATTTCTATTACAATGTTTTTGGTTGTTGATTTCATCTCTATGTTTGAGTAATTCTCCTTGGGCTAAGGGCTTCGGCCTAGCCATGTAGCTTTTGTGCATGTTATTTATCATAGATGGGATCATGTATTAGTTTGTATGACATGATGATTATTGTACCCTCTCTTGCCTCAATCTAAGGACTTGTGAGGTACCCAAGACCCCAAGGATTGCTCCAGGTAAAAGAAATGTGAGTGATGACTGATGTGCAGGTTGGGAACCCCAGTAACAGAAGGGGTAGTATGGCTGTATGTGAGGGATTTACTTGGGATTAACGGTGATATCACTACGCATATCATTAGTTCTCTTTCTTCTATGGATGAGACGAGTAGGTTATTGCTATAAGCGGTTGCTGAGGCAATAGCAATTATGGATGCACTGCCCACATATAATTATCTTGCTCTAACAATTACATGCATACTTTATTATTATATTTTATTCCCATAAGATGTTTTGCACAACTACTGGTGAAACCGAAAGCCTCGGGCCCTCTCTCTCTCCATCGTCAACAACAACAAAAAATCGCAAACTCTTGGTCCGATGAAAACACAAACAGAATTCTAAAACTCCCGAAGGTCTGTTTAAGTAACCTTACTACGCTTTCTGCTTCCCGAGGATTCGATAAACCTAGGTCTACTAGGGAAAAAGAACTATACTATACCTAGGTCTACTAGGCGCTGTTGTCGGGGAGGTAATAGCTACCATGCTGAGGTTAGTAGCAACCTTGCTAGTTTTAATTCTTGTTTTTAATTTTGTTAGTTTGCTTTCAATCTTTATTTGAAAAACCAAAAAAAATTAGTTAGTATTTTAATTCTTGTTTTTACTATCATTAGTATTTGTGTAAGAAAATCCAAAAACATAGGATTATTTGCAACTCCCAACAATGATTATTTGCGTACTCCTATTACACAGTCAGCAATTACTACTGAAGATTATGAAATTAAGCCCCACTCTTTAAGTTTGGTTCAACAGAATAAATTTGGAGGCTCTGATATTGACGATGCAGGTATGCACTTAAATACTTTCACTGAAATATGTGATATGATGCGCATTAAAGATGTTGACCCTGATGCGGTCAAGTTGCGCTTATTTCCTTTCTCTCTAAGAGGAAGAGCTAAAGAATGGTTGCTATCTTTGCCTAGAAATACTATTGCATCATGGGTGGAATGTACTTATTTATTTATGACTAAATTCTTTCCACCTGCAAATACTATGCAACTAAGATCTAATATTACTGGTTTTAGACAGGAAGATCATGAGCCACTAGCACTTGCATAGGAGAAAATAAAAGAATGCATGAGAAATTGTCCCAGCCATGGGATGGAAGATTGGTTAATTCTCCATTTATTTTATAATGCTCTTAACCCTGTGTCTCAGTCTATGCTTGATACTACATCTGGAGGAACATTTATGTGTAAACAAAATACCGAAGCAAAGCAGCTGCTAGACAATATGCAAGACAATCATGCATAATGGCATGTGGAAAGATCAAACACAAAGAAGGTGAACTCCGTCACACCTTAAGAAAATAAAGAATTCAATGCTAAGTTGGATGAGCTCATATTAGCCGTTAAAGGTAAGGAAACTCAGGTAAGAGCTATCCTAGAACCAAATATTGAAGAAATAGACTTCATAGCTCGTAATGATTATAACCCTGCTTGCAAGAAGAATTATAATCTAAATTTTCAGAAACACTATTCTAGTCCTGTAGGTAACTCTAATAATAATATGGTATCAAGTAATGGTAGTTTCCAAGAAACTCTTAAATCTTTTATGGATTCTCAAAATGAGAAAAATAATATCCTAGTTAAAATAACGGAGAATCATGATGCTATGCTTGGTAAATTATCTAACCCAGCTGTAAGTTTGAGGAATGATTTGCAGGCCCTCCAATAAAGAACAAGGATTGTTGAGGCACGGCTAGGTAAGATAACCGAGAGTCAAACTCTCACTCTAGCTAAATTCACAGGTAAAGCTAATCCCAATCCGGTTGAAGACCTCAAGATGATAAGAATCCAAAGAGAGGAGCCTGAAGAACTTCACTATAGCAATGCTCCTTCACCAAATTACACAGTTGAAGACCTTGTGGAAAAGGATCAATATCAAGATTCCGGTAAGTGAAGGAAATGAGAAAGCCATATATCAATATTTCATCAATCAGGTAGCAATAAAGGTACATGAGCTTGAGGAAGAATATAAGAAAATTGCTGAAAAATTACCTGTTAAGCTTGATGATATATTTGATCCTACTATTAAGATTAAAATTGGGACTAATGAAATAGCAGCACTTTGTGATCTAGGTGCAAGTGTTTCAATAATTCCAAAGAGTCTTTTTAATAAGTTAAATCTTGGCTATTTTTAAATCACCGAGTTAAAATTACATCTAGCAGATTCTACCTATAAAGAAGCGGTAGGAATTAAAGAGAATACTTTAGTATACATTAAAAGTTTTCATGCTCTTATTGATTTTGTTATTGTTGACATGCCTGAAGATGCTACTACTCCTATAATATTATGTCATCCATTCTTAAGAACTATTAAGGCTTTGCTTAATCTGCATGAAGGGAACGTGAAGCTTCAATTGCATTCGCGAGATCCTTTTGTTATTCATTTTCCCAGGAAGAAGAAAGCCAAGCATGATGAGAAGGAGGTCATCACATTAAAGGCTAACTATTTTGGAGTAGGTGTTCCACTCATCTGGCCTATGTGAGCAACATCAAGGTCAAGCTATTGACCATAAAAGAGCGCTACATGGCAGGCAACCCATGTGAAATAAAGGTTTGAGTAAAGTTTTTAAGTTTTAATTTAAGTTTCATGTTTAATAAAGAGTGCTAGAAAACTCCAATTGAGGAGGAGATGTTTAGTGGTACTAAAATTCCTGTTTTATACATGCTAATGTTGGTCAACAATTTAGTCTGTTATTTTTCTGTCAAAACATGGTCTTTCGCTAAGTTTTAGTCTAAAAAGTAATTCTTAAAGAAATAGAAATTTTTTAACGACTACAGTACCTTTAATGGCCAACTATACGGTGTGAATTAAAATTCCAGCCGTATAGTTATTTAATCCATCGACAAATTTTATTCTCCATATATAGAAGGTTTAACGACCAACTATATGGCAAGGACCATTTTGGTCTAGCCGTATAGTTGCGGCCATATAGATACAACCGCTAGAAAAGAAACCATAAATTTTTGCCGTCAGACCAACTATACGGCGAGAACAAAATGTTCTGGCCATATAGTTGCAAACATGTCATTGCGTCCGACCACTTAAAGGCATAGGGAGGTACCCAACAAACCAAAACTTCAATCTTTTTCTCTCTTCTACCTCCAAACTCTCTCAAAAACTCAAGGGATCTTCATCTCTACTCAATTTCGTTCGATTTCCTCGCACACAAGTGATCTACAGTATGTTTCTTCTCCGATCCTCCAATTAATTTTTGCAAATTCATATCTGATTTATTGTCATTATCAATCTAGGGTGATACTTACTTTGAACTAATTGCTATGTTTCTCTTTCCTAGATTATTGTTTTGAGGAGATTTTTTAGTGTGCTATGATGTGGAATATGTTATGCTTATTATTGTTGGATCAAAAAAAATGTTTTTGTCCTTCTTATTTATTTTTAGAAGACAAGGAGCCAAATGCGTGCTCGTGCCGCCGCGAGTTCTTCATGGGCTGTAGCTACCGTTGCAGCTCAGGACCGCATGGGGATACGGTTCAGGAATGAGCTCCAACATGATCGCTTCAACAAGATCAAGAACCGATAAGTGAAGGCAACCAAGTAGGCTTGTCCCGTTATATTGAACTAACTCGGTATTTCTGATGACTTTAACTTATTTTGCAATAAGGTTGGCCTGCAAAACTTTGTATTCCATGATGTGCCTACCTATCGCCGGTTAACTCTTGAGTTCTTAAGTTCTTTGTCAATCACCGTTAAAACATGGCATGGAGAGGACATGATTTTTCTGACTTATGAACAATAATTATACATTAACACTTGATGAATTGTGAAATTGTCTTAGTTTATCAAAAAATGATGTTAATGCTTTACGCGCATATTTTGCCGACATGCATCCTTTCCTAGATCATTATTATAATGGAATGAGTTTCACTTCTAGAGTCTATAAGGGGAAGAATATTCAGCATCCTACTATTCGCTATTTGTTCTATGTTATTGCTAACACCTTACATCCATGATACGTTAGAAACGTATCTATAATTTTTGATGCTTCATGCTTGTTTAGTATCTACTTTGCTTTACTTGTCTACACTTTGAGGTGTTTTTTACATGTTTTCTGGTACTAACCTATTAACAAGTTGCAACAGTACCAGATGCCTGTTTTCTGCTATTTTTGGTTTTAGAAAAGCTAGTAAAGAAATATTCTCGGAATTGGACGGGACAAACGTCAAATTCAATTACTTTCCGTGGGGAACAAGAAGTCTAGAGGGGAGCCAGAGAGGCCGGCCAGGGCGGACAGACCCACCCTAGGCGTGGGTCGGCCCTGCCCCACGCCTGGGAGGGGTGTGGGGCCCCTGGCCACCGCCTCGACCTCCCCCTTCTCCTATAAGAAGCCCCCGATGCAGAAACCCTAAGCACCCGATCAAATATCCATGAAACCGTCTGTAGCCGCCGCCACCATCGTCCCTAGATCGGGGGGATCTGAAGTTCTTCTCAGCACCCTGCCGGAGGGGAGATCATCCCGGAGGCCTTCTCTTCGGTATGATGCGTGAGTAGTTCCACCTTGGACTATGGGTCCATGTAGTAAATAGATGGTTGTATCTCCTCCTTTGTGCTTTCATGTATAGATCTTGTGTGCTCCATTCATGATCAAGATCTAATCTATTTGTAATCACGCATGTTGTATTTGTGGGGATCCGATGGATATTGAGATTATTATGTTGGTTTGATTAATGGTTTTGTCTTTATGATTCTATCATTTATATGTTGTTTGTGATCTTGCATGCTCTCCGTTGTTAGTAGCTATCTTGGCCAAGTAGTTGCTAGTGACTTCAAGAGAGAGTATTTATGCTCGATAGTGGGTTCATGCCTCTAGTTTCCAAGGGAAGTGACAGAAATCTCTTTGGCTGTAGATGTGTTGTTGCCACTAGGGAGAAAACAACGGTCTCTTGTTCATGGAACATGTGGACCGTTTACCTTACACACTTTGCTTAAAGTAGTTGTCTGTTGCTTGCAACTTAATACTAGAGGGGGTTCGGATGATAACCTGAAGGTGGACTTCTAGTCATAGATACAGTTGGATGGCGGTCTATGTATCTTATTGTATTGCCCAATCGAATCTCATAGGATCTTTCTGACTAGTAATTGCATTATTATGCCTTGATCAGTTCCTGTCAATTGCCCTGCTGTAATTTATTTACCCTTCATGCCATGTTCTTTATATAAGGAGAGCACCTCTAGTGAACTATGGACCCCGGTCCAATCTTTACCATTGATACATCTTCCACGGTTACTTGTTTACTTGCTGCAAACCATTACCTTCCGCACCATACGTTTAATCCTTTGTTATAGCAAACCGGTGAGCTTGACAACCTCACTGATTCGTTGGGGCAAAGTCTTGAGTTTGTGTTGTGCAGGTCTCCACGTTGCTTGCAACACATGTGTGACGTTTCCTTCCTCCTTCTAGTTCGATAACCTCGGTCTCAACTGAGGGAAAACATGTTGCTTGCTTTTCACACCCTACGCTTGGGGTTACCAACGAATGTCGCGTCGAGCATCATCAAGGCTTTTCTGGCGCCGTTGCCGGGGAGGCGTAGGACGTCTTCACAAGGGAAGTCCTTTACTTCCTTTCTCTTTACTTTGTTTTTAGTTTGCTTTGTTTCTTTTGCTTGGTTTTGTTTGCCTATTTTCAAAAAACCCCAAAAAATAGTCTAGTTTGGTTTGCTTTCTTTATTCAAAGACACAAAAAAATTAGTTCCTGCTCTAGTTGCTACCATTTCTGATTTTGGACCAACCTTTATTTCCCCTATGGTAGAAATCTCCACTTTTAAGCAAAAAAGTGAAAAAAGTTTTAAAGAAGATTGATCTAAAATATCTGCTTTCCAGAGGGAAACTGAGCCTAAGATAAGCCTTAGCTTGGTTATTGATAGTTTCTACCGTGGTATTTCTCTTCGTTATAGATATGCTTTGGATGATGTGGCTGAGAAAGTTTTTTTGCTATGTACTGAGGATGAAGCTTTTGATGCCATAAGGAAATTAATCATGATTTATGGTACACCTGGCAAGTCTGATTCCTCTTTCACAAATATTTTTGCTAGGTTGAACACTCTTGAGACCGGTATTGCTGCTATGAATAGTTGATATCACACTCTTAGGGCTTACCATGATTACGTTCCCATAAATTCTAAGCCTTCAAAGTGTTTTCCCACAATCAAAGTCTCAATAAACACTACACTTTTTGATGCTCGCTGTGATATCATGTCTGAATTTTGTCTCATGCCTAAAGATATTTATGATTCCTTGAGTCTTTGGGGGCTTATTGAAGGAGGATAGTAAATCTATCTTACCAACAATGCCACTATATTACCCATTGTAATAGCTGAAGGTTTGTTTACAAAAATCTTAGGAAAAATGAGGTCTACTGATTATCTTGTTATTGAATGTGTAGGCAAGGGACAGATCACACTTGGAAGATCTCTACTGAAACACCTTGGGGCACTGATAGATGTGGTAAAAGGCATCATGCATTTTTCTCCCCAGTAAGCAATCATATCTTCCCTAAGGAAAAGAAGAAAGGTAAGAAAATAAAGAACAAGAAGGTTGCTTCATCATTTGAAAATACTTGATTCTTCTTGCTTCTTGTGCCTAACTTAAAGGCGTTAAAGAAAATTACTTGTTGGGAGATAACCCAAGAGTTTCCTTGAGTTTTGGAAGTTATTACTTCAGTAATGACCTCTCCTTATCGTTTTGTTTTTTCTTTTTGTGCCAAGAATGACCTCTAATGAGAGGAAAGTAAGATTTGGGGAGTTGCTGTCCCGAAACAGATTTCTGTCCTCCACCATAAAAATTTGTGAGGAGTCTCTGTAACTCGGATTGAGCTCAAAATTGAAAAATAAATCCCCCCGTATGTTAGCTAACTTTATTTAGTTCAACACTTTTTGATTTGAGCAACAGAAGATGTTCGAACAAATCGGTTTCTACCTGCTGGTCTGTTTTGACAGATTTCTGCCATTATTTGCATTTGCTTCTTATTGATTCCTTTTTGAGTTCTTTTTGGGAAATTGAGCTTTTTGAAGGATTTGCTAAAGTAGCTTGTGTTTTTAGTGAAAATTCTTGCTGTTCGAAAGCTTTGCCAAGAGGTATAATATCTTTTGAATAAACTAATGTTGCTAATGAAGATTGTGTGGAGTTTTGTATGAAGGAAAAAAAATTAGGTGTAGAGAGAGAATGATGTAATGAGATGAAGAATGGACAAAAGCTCAATCTTGGGGATACCACCATTGTGTCACCCCAAGAAATATCCAAGAGGTACAAGCGTCAAAGCTTGGGGATGCCCAAGGCATCCCCTTCTTCATCAATAAAAAGCTCAGGTCTATCTAGACACTTCGTTTTTATTGTTTCATGCACAGGTGTGTTGTTCTTGGAGCATCTTAGTTTTCGTTTGCTTTTCTTAGGTTGTTTAGTTTGCTTGAATAAAGTAGTTTGGACCCCCGTTCTCGCTATGTTGTTTTGCAAATAATTTGCTTGGTGTTGGAAAGGAATAGTAAGTTCTTGCTTGAAGTGCAAGAGGAGCTTGCATTGACTGTGACTTAGACTTTAGCATGACATGCTAGGTGTTGTTTTGAACTTATGCTTAGTGATTATTGCTGTATCATGTATTGTTCCAAATAATTGGGATTGCTTAGTGTGCCTTGAAGAAATTATGTGTTGTTTTCGCATGCAAAAGCATAGTATTGTGGTATTCTCCTTTGATGCTTTGCTTGGGTTGACTTGGCACATGCTCACACCATGTTATGACTGTGACAAGTCACCACTAGCCTCTATGATCATTTAGTCCTTTACTTGTAGTACCACTCTTTGCTTTGATTAGTATGCATTGTTCCTCTGCATGATTATGGCCATTGTGCTCTCTTAGTTGGTTGCTCCCAGTCTTTTGCTAGCCTCCACTTGTATGAGTAAGTTCTACTCATGCTTCCAACTTCCAAGAAACCAAGTTATTCCAAAGTGTACACTATAAACTCCTATGCATGGTGTGTTACACCATTCCAAGTATATTCTTGTTTTCAGCTATCTTCCAATTAAAAACTATTTTGTTATGTGAAAACTTAGTGATTAAAGCCCTCACGAACTTGAAGGCACACTTTATATTCCTTGCCCTAATAAACTTGAACCATTGTGACAACTTTGTTGTATATGCCTGCACTTATAAGTTAAGTTGGAATTAGTAGAATCGTGCTGCCATGGGGAACGTTTTCAACAATGCACATGTACTTTGTACTCAGTTGATATCATGCTCTTTTGTCTATGGATGTCACCGGTGTGAAATAAAGAGGGAACTTGGAAGTCCATGGAGTTTGTATTCTGTGTTAGAGAAACGCCTGGGCCGCTAGCCTAAGCCATGCCTAATCATGGTGGAAACTTGTAGCATCACCATAATGAGCTATCTATGAAGCATCCTCAATAAAAAGCTATACATATGGTAAATAAAAAGATTGCTGAGATGCTCATTGTCTGCTTGCCTTGTCATTTTGGTTATGGGAAAGCTCTTGTACCATGTGCAAGGTGTACCCTGTTGGCGGTTCTTAATGATACGCAAATACTTACAATGACAAGAACTTACCTGTGCCCAAAGTTGAGTATACATGAGGTGTGGCCCTCATATTCAAGGGACTTGATATTTCCAACTTATACTTTGTCAAGCATATACTCCATCTTTGCCACTTTAACCTTAATCACTTTAAGATGCTTATGATAGGGGCAATGAGGGCTGAAAGCTAACAAGTACCATAATTTTTGTGAACTATCAACTCAATTTGCGAACTATCAACTCAATTTGCGAACTGGAGTTACAACTTTTTCCCACCGCCTCAGTGATTTGAAGGGCTTGCAAAAGCCTAAGCTTGGGGAAGCTTTATATTTATTTTTATTTGGCGTTCATTTGCTTTATTTTATTTTGAGGTTATGCTTTTTATTTTGAGTTTATAAGCACTCATGTTGGTTTCCCCAACACTTTATATTTAGTTATTTTATTTTCAAGATTTTTAAGACGAGCTTTGCCGCCAATTTTCTATTCTTTAGTTCCCTCTATCAAAAACAATAAAAATATTTCTCCATTTATCTTTATTTTCCCTCTTTCTTTTCTTTTCGCGTCGAGGTACTCATGTATTTGCAGGAAGAGTTATCGACTTCGAGTTTCCAAGAAACAAATTAAAAGGGAAGAGAGAAATGGAACCAAACATGAGAGGTATGCCTTATGACACCCCACTTTTGAAGTTTGAGAAACACATGCTAGTTAGCTGTAAATGTTAAGATATTATATCGGTGGAGTGAGTCTCTATATTGTAGTAAAATTTTGTTTGCATGGGTATTTAGTTGAGTATGTTTTGTTCCATCTCTTGTAGTTAACCAAGTCTTGCCTAAAATTTGCTAAACAATTGAAATAAGAAAAGTCTCACAACTGAAGACTTGGGTGTTGTAGTGTTTAGTCTTTAAAGCCTATTCCTAGAGACACTCAAAACCATAGGAAATAATGATTGAGTTGGTAGCTCTCTTTGAAAAGATTTGTTCAATTGAATTAATGTTTAGCGGTTTTTCTGAGCATGCCAAAGTTTGACTTGTGAATCATAAGAATGATATAGATTTATGCATGTCAAACTTCATGGGATGCCAACAACTCCGCTAGCCTACGAACGATCTTCATGGAGGAAACTCCTAGATTTCGGCTATGAGTTGATTAAACATATGTAGCAGCAATGCTATAATGGGTAAGATTCTTGGCACTCCCGGGTAGCTATGTTCATGATGGAATCACTCCTCTAGCTGATATGAGTAATCATTATGCAAAATAAACATAAACCTTAGTGATGCCACGAGTGTCCATCACAGCCCGATAAACTAATTAAATTTTTGGCATGCTCTCAATTACTCAAGAAAAGAAATTCTTTAAGGACAATGAATAGAAAAGTAGTGCGTGAAAAGTCTTGATTTATTGATGTGGGAGATTTGAGATACTTTAGTATATATGCTTTTCATGATAAACTCTCACACTCTTAATTCTACATGATTACACTTTATTGTTCAAAGGCAAACCTATGAGTTAATTACATGACATGGAATAAAGTTTACTCATTTGAATCATTCATGCTTACAATCATTTTGTTGCGCTACAAGGATTCATGAAACCCGTATGATATGCTTGCCATTACTCTATCTATGCTGAAGTTTTTCAGATTAATAAAGTGGAGGAAACATGAAACTACCAATTATGAGTAAGATCATCATCTCATTATTTCGGTTTAAATGATGAGTTCCTTTTTGGTTTTGGTTTTGGTTTTCTTGCTCGAGGACGAGCAAGTTTAAGCTTGGGGAGGTTGACGGCTGTGAAATATAGCCATCCACACTCGCATTTAAACTGGATATTATTCATATATTTGATGAAATATCTCTCTAAATCCTGCCACTAATGCCTAATGATAAAAGGGGTATGCAATCATGTCTTTCTATTTTTCCCTGTGCAGATAATGATGTTTGATGATCAGAATCACTGCATTAAAGTCAAAGATATGAGATTTCCAACAAGCCAAAGAAACCTAGAGCCGTGAAGTTGAGGAAGTGCCTTTAACGACCAACTATACAGCCGGAATAAAATTCCCTCCATATAGTTCCGGCCGTATAGTTGGCACTGACATCGCCAGGTCAAACAAAACAACTTTCGTGAAGGGAACCCTATATAAATAGGCTTCAGGCGACGATAAAAACCCTCTTCTTTTTTATCTCAACTCTCCCTACCACAAGAAGCCACCACGCCGGAGGAATAGATCTAGATCTAATCTCCAAACCCTTCTCCACCACCATAGCCATATTCCATCACTTGTAATAGTAGATCTCATCTCCAATTGGCGACATTGTAAGACTATTTCTATCAATCTCATGATTTCTATTACTATGTTTTTGGTTTTTGATTTCATCTCTATGTGTGAGTAATTCTCCTTGGGCTAAGGGCTTCGGCCTAGCCATGTAGCTTTTGTGCATGTTATTTCTCATAGATGGGATCATGTATTAGTTTGTATGACATAATGATTATTGTACCCTCTATTGCCTCAATCTAAAGACTTGTCAGGTACCCAATGCCCCAAGGATTGATCCAGGTATAGGCAGTGTGAGTGATGACTGATCTACAGGTTGGGAACCCCAATAACAGAAGGGGTAGTACGGCTGTATACGAGGGATTTACTTGGGATTAATGGTGACATCACTATGCACATCATTGGTTCTCTTTCTTCTATGGATGAGACTATTAGGTTATTGCTATAAGCAGTTGCAGAGGCAATAGCAATTATGGATGTACTGCCCACATATAATTATCTTGCTCTAAAAATTACATGTATACTTTATTATTATATTTTATTCTCATCAGTTGTTTTGCACAGCTACTGGTGAAATCGAAATACCTAGGCCCTCTCTCTCCATCGTCAACAACAACAAAAAGATCGCAAACTCTTGGTCCGGTGAAAACACAAAAGAAATTCTAAAATTCCCGAACGTCCGTTTAAGTAACCTTACTACGCTTTCTGCTTCCTAAGAATTCGATATACCTAGGTCTACTAGGGAAAAAGAATTATACTACATCCATAATCCGAATCGAAGGTATCAGCTCCCACATATTTCTACGATGACTTCGCGATCGAATGAACCATTTACATACGATACTGATTCCCTTTGTCGCATGATACTTTACTTATCCGAGGTTTGATCGTCGGTATCTCTATACCTAGTTCAACCTCGTTACCGATAAGTACTCTTTACTCGTTCCATGATATGACATCCCTTGTGACCTAGTCACATGCTTGCAAGCCAATTGGATGATATTCCACCGAAAGGGCCCAGAGTATATCTATCTGTGATATGGATAGACAAATCCCACTCTTGATCCATGTGCTTCAACACATACTTTCAGAATACCTAATGCCACATTTATAACCACCAAGTTACGAAGTGGTGTTTGATGTCATAAAAGCATCCATCCGGTGATGGTGATTAACATTATCTCATGGTCGAGGGATTAGGTTACTATGTATTTGAAATCTTGTAGCAAACGAACTCTAAATGACTTGATCTTATGCTACACTAACTATAGGAGTGTCCATCACATAATTCTCCTAATGACATGATATTGTTATTAATAGCATCTAATGTTCATGATCAGGAAACCATGATCATCTTATTAATCAACAAGCTATTTTAACAAGAGGCTTACTAGGAACCCTTTTATGTTTACAAAATACACAAGTATTAATGTTTCCGGTTAATACAATTATAACATGGGATGTAAACATTTATCATAGACACAAAGATATAATAATAACCATTTTATTATTGCCTCTTGGGCATATCTCCAACACTTTTAGCCATAGCACAGACCTCGTGGCGCACCCCTAGCGCGCCACGGAAGGGGAAATGGGGTGCGCCACAAACAGGAGTTTTCCTAGTAGTGTGATATCGTTTGCTCAAACATGTACGGATCGACTCATTCCAACGCCTACTGGTACTCAGCCTTCTGTCTCGCCCGGCGAGTCGCCTCCAGTCACCCCATATTGGCCATATGGCCTCGAGTTGGTACTTCCGTCGAGGCCCGTGGCTCGCCCCATGGATCACACCGAAAATCGCCGATTCTGGTTAGTTCCCACCAGACTTGACTTTCTTTGACATGTTGAACTTCTACTTAGACCAATATGCCATGCTAAACTTGGACTTGGTATAATTTGCCATGCGAAAGTTTGACTTAGACCAATATGCCATGCTAAACTTAGACTTAAGACATTTGACATGCTAAACTATGCCATATTACGATTCAACATGCCAAACTTCCACTGAGTAAAATTGCCATAAAGAACTTAGAGTTAGACCGGTTCGTTATGCTAAACCATAACTATAATCAACGGGCTATGCTAAACATGTTGTCCTTCATTTTGTAGTGATCATGCTCTCGGCGGTGGACTTTGTATGGTGCTGGTGCTACATGTCCGTTGTTGATCTTTTTGGATCAAATTTGTCGTCCTTCGTGTAAAAGACAACTTGTATCCATGTTAACTATGAACTATGTGACTTGATGTGTTTTGTGTCATTTCAACGACTATGTGATGTTTCGATGACTATCTGAAGGATTCGGTGATTATGTTATGGATTGGATGACCCTATGTTATGGATGTGATGACTATTTGATGGATGCAATCATTTGTTCTTGTGAAAATTAATTCTAGAATAAACATTCTATTGTTTTCTATTTAAACTGCCTGGATGCTCTCAAAACAAACACAACAGAAAACTAGGAGGAGCTACGCCGACGGTTGTCGGCGTAGCCCATGCTCCATCGCTAGGTTAGCCCATATCCTACCACATGTCCATGTACCGACAGTGGCCATCAGGGTATGGGGGAGCTACGCTAAAGGCCCGGCCATCGGCGTATCTATAAGCCCAGGCAGAGCAGCGCCGATAGCCTAACCGACGACGCAACTCACATCGCGGTTACCAGGTAGCGATCTACACTGAAGGCCTGGTCGTCGACGTATCACCCTTCCCAGGTAATCGCTGTGCCGACCGTCGAGCCGTCAGTGTATCTCCCAGCATGTGGGCTTCCAGATGATGCCACATAGCACGATACGCCGAGGGCCTGGCCGTCGGCGTATCTCTGAGCATCGTCATTCGTTGTTCGTCAAGTTTGTCGCACCGAAGGTCGGAATCTCTGCGACGGCCCGAGGCATACCGACGGCTATGTTTGGTACGTTGATAAGATGTGTGCTGACGGGGCTACGCGGACGGTCACGTCGGCATAGCACTATGCCGAAGGTTTTTCTGCCTATGTCGAGGGCTTCGGGCCTTCGGCGTATAACCGTTTTTCTATAGTGACCCTGGGTCCTTGCATCGAAAAGATGCATATAATATTTTTTATTAATTTATTTAACAAAGAATAGATAAATAACATAGTTCATAAAAAATCTGAAGCCAGCACACAACACATATAGATGGGCAATGGGTAAAAATTATGTCAACAAGGCCTTACGCCTAGAAAAGAAATGAACTCCCTCCACCAGGGTGAGGATGTGGCTCTATATATGTCATTCAAATATAAATTTAGGTACTCCCTTCGATCCATATTAGTTGACTTGGAGTTGTCAAAATTTGAATGAACCTATATACTAAATAGTGGCTAGATTCATTCAAATTTAAACAAATTTGAGTCAACTAATATGGGTCGAAGAAAGTACTACTTAAATCTGGTTCAAATTGAACTTTTGATGCTTACAATTTACGATCTGATACGTGCTAAATAATTCTGATAACTATTCGGGTGCAGTAAATTATGGTTTAGAGTAAAGTTCTCTTAAAAAGGAAGGAGGAAGAGTAACTTTACATGAACAAAATTGGAAGGGTAGATGCCGACCGGGAGTGATTGGCTCTTATCTGAACCTTTAGCATGGCCCAGACCTTTTACATGCATGCAGATAAAATTAGGTTTGCGGGACGTTGCTTGTGCATCCTACGTGGATCATACGAAGCACGCTTCTTTTGGCAACAAGTGTCCCTGCTAATCCAAAGCAAATGAGGATTCCAATAATTGGGATTACTCTGGGCTTGCCACGTGCTAGCTAGGTCGACCACAAGCATACCGTAAGGAGAAGCCAGTGGACTTTTACTTTGTACGGTACAGTATGTCATTCGAATATGGGGTAAAGAATAGGCGTTTTCGCAATAAGGAGGGAAACAAATGAAAGCTACTCCCTTCGTTTAGAAATATAAGATGTTTTAGATTTGTAAAAGAGATGTATCTAGATACATAGATGAATTGTTTGTTACTAAAGAAACAAAAACTGTGGAATGTTTTCCATAGCCACCAAAGCCAGTAACTGAAAAGGAAACTTTAAAAAGGAAGAGCCAACACAATAACTCAACCTGAATCAAAGGGGATCTTCGCACCCGCCGTATTACATGTTGGAGTATAAGTGGATTGCACTAGCCATTTTCATCAGTTCGGACTTTTGGTTGTGTTGCCTAGTGCATGAAGCTTGACATGGTATCAGCCTAAGGTCTCGAGTTCGAGTCCTGGCTTTCGCAATTTATTCTAAAATTGCTGGACCCCTCTGTGTTCACGTATAAGCCTTTTGAGTCACACGTGAGTTTCACGCGTCGTCGCTCTCTTCCGGTTGCACGTGCTGACTTCTCCTCGTCATACGATAAGAGGCGTATCATCTCTAATTCTTGTAAAAAGGGGCCTGTGAGCTTTAACTCTTGTCGCTGAAAAACTTGCTCTCCTTCTAAATCTCCGATGTTGCCAGCATCATGAGGGATTGCGTACCCTTTCTTTTCCCCTGAGGCGAGGCTAGGCGGCAATGCTTTAACCAATCTGTGATCTTGGTAATACCATTCTATGACAACGCGCTAAAGATTACAGATTTGACCACGAAGCAAAGCTTGATCACACTGTTAGAGTACTATACGTGTATAAGCTACAGATAGACTAGGACTTTACATCTTGTATTTCAAGTCTCCGTCTATCTCGTGTACGTCTATATATACTTCCCGTGAGGGTCAAATCAATATACCGAAATATTAAAGATTTAATATTTTTTGTATGGTATCCGAGCGCTTAGCCTCACTGCGCCAATCCTAGATTCTTCCACCACTTCCGCAAGGCGCCGCCCTCGGGAAGATTACTCCTCGAGGGCGCGGCACCCGGTCTCGATCAAGATCGGATCGGTTCTTTAGATTAGATTAGATCCTAGTTTTCAAAATTCTATTATGTAGTTTAGATCCAATTAGCCACAAATAAATCCGTAAATCCACGACTAGATCCTCCGGTGAAACTCAGTTGAAGATCGGTTCATGACGGCGCACACCGGTGCTGTTAAAGAGCTGTTTCGGAGTCACCGCGCATCGCAGGATTCCAAACATGATCAGATCTGCAGTGCTACATCGACGCCGCTGCCACACGCGCACCGTCCCGGGACTCCAGCGCCAAGTTCTGCACGACAACATAACGCCATCTATGTCCACATGCAGGAGGGCGGACACACGGCTGGCTCCACCATACATGCTCGTATGGTCTCCCATCATCTCCACGCCAACGTCCTTGTGCAGGGACAACATTGGAGACGCCAAGCTCACACCGAGCACATATATGTGTGCACCGTCGTGTCCGCACAAACAGGAGACGCGAACCACGACATCAAGATCTACATTGCATTGAGGCGGACTACAACGACCCGTATATCTACGTTAAGCTATACGACTACACCAAGATTTTCGTCGAGCACATCCACGGAGAAGCGACATCAACATCATCCACACGCCAAGCTGGTGTGGGACACTACTACGCCGACTTCTCCGACATCAAGGCTTCGGCATCATCGCCGCCACAAGGGACGCCTTCGAGTGACAATCATCGCCGACACAGCATCGCCAAGGTCTACATCTACGTGGTCTTCATCAACATCTTTGTTGACACATCACCACCGCTATACTCGTCCACATGATGGACATACAATTACGACGCCCTCTGACAGTATAACTGCAAGGCACGACGACGGCATCGCCATGTCCACGACCCCGACGACTGCATCATCAAACCGGCATCACAGTTGTGACACCCTATGACCTCGCATATGGTTCTGGCAAAACCGTGTGTGCTCAGTGACTTCCTCCAGTCCTGGCAAAACTGGTGGTCTCACTTATGACCGCGTCCGAGAAACGCCCCAACGGTACCTCTATAAGGTGCAAAACGTTCACATCTACGGCTTCGTTAACAATAATAACAAAAACGCGCATTTTTTTGCACCTCCGGCAATGGCGGCCACACCACTACGACGACTACAACATCGACCACACCTACATCGACTATGGCTACATCACGATCGGCTTATTCGACATCGACGTCCAGAACAACGTCTATAGCAACTCAAAAACTCCAGTCAACAGCGTCCGCGTCGTCACTTGAGTCCACGTCACTCCTGCTGTGACTGCGGGAGGGAAGAGAGGCATTAGAAGGAGACGCAGCCACCGTCCCTAGGTGCCAGCCATGATATGTTCACGCAGGTGATGATGACAAGGAGGTGAAGACGACGAAAGCGCAAGACTTAAAATCCAGTCGCAAGCGTCCGCTTCACTCCCGCTCCGAACGAGGGGGATGTTAGAGTACGTATACGTGTATAGGCTAGAGATAGACTAGGACTCTACATCTTGTACTCCAAGTCTTCGCCTACCTCGTGTACGTCTATATATACTCTCCGTAAAGGTTAAATTAATACACCAAAATATTAAAAATTTAATATTTTCCACACACTTCTCTTGTCCAAGGACATTCTGTCAGTAAATGACATGGTGTCCAGGGTATGGGAAACACAACTAACAGAAGTGATTGTTCTCCCTGCCTCGGCGTTGGAGGGCATCAGCTGTTAGCATGCGGTATTTTTTTTGAAATGGGATGGGTCCAGAAAGACCCAGATTCTGCATTAAATGAATGGTGGGTATACAATTATATGAAGGACCCTTGAAAAAGTAAAAAAATACCACATGGTCCTCTAGTTTTGTACATAGCACCCTGCCAGGAACTACTCCAACGCGATCAAGTCCTGGAACACCGCTGACGATTCGCCTGCAAACATGGCCGCCGCCGCTGACACCGGGGACGGAACCACATGGGCCAGTGACAGCGAAGAACACTGCGAAGAGGGAGAGAACAATCCTATCTGAGTAGATGAAGAAGAAGCTCAGGCCAACATGGCACATGAGCACGGCGAGGCCATCTTCTTGGTCTGAAATAGTGGTTACTAATCTGGAGCTCTGCTTGGAAATCACCGCCGAATATGCAGAATCAAGACCTGGACACGCCAAGCCATCCCTTCCCTCGCCAGCGCTGCTAGCTTTCAGCCAGATCTTCTTGCCTCCCTCGCCACCATGGCCAGCCGAGGAAGGAAGAGCCAACTCATTGTTGACGATACTGCCGAGAAGAACACCGAGCTTATGGACCAAGCCACTAAATCGCTCGAACACGCCGAAAAATAGCTTGGTAGCGCCGGATTCGCTCACCATCCACCTTCACCCCTCATTCTCCCCACGCCACCACGGCAGGCGAGAGGAAGGTGTGGCACCAGCTTCTGCAAGCGAATCACAGCGCCAGAGGTAGCTTTATTGACGACAGCGGCCTGCTGCTCCAGATCTTGCTTCCCCTGAAGCGGAAGAGCTTGAGCAAAAGGCCCTAGGCGGCTCCAGATCATGCTGCTCGGATCTGGATCCCTGCCGAAAACAACGGGCAAACAACTCAAGACCGGCACAAGGCCAAGAAACCTACACCTACCAATCTGTATAGGCCGGCTTCTTCCCCCTCCCTCCGGCCGATGCTGGAAAAGAGAGGGGAAAGAGCCGGGAAGACTCTCGAGACTCTCAAGGAGAAGAGAAGGGAGGAGATGCATGGAGGGGAAAGAGTTTTGGGGGACTCTATGTGGGTCCACACGAAGGTGTGGTGGGCATTTCTTCCGTTAGGATGCTGTCTAGTGTTGCCGTCCACATAAAAACTTTTCAGGTGTCCAGCGCTTTTAAATTGTACTATTATTTTCGTCTTTTAATAGATATTACAGATTTATAAAAATTTGGATAAATTTCGATATTATTTAATACATAGATTTATCTAATTTTAATAAACCAGTGACATCTACTTTAAAACGGAAAACGGAGGGAATAGGAAAGTCAGAGTAGATTGTGCGCGAGAATTGCACAATACATGCCGATTTGGCCGTGTACTGACCCGAAGCTTCAGGTTTCCAGCGTATAGAGTCGACAGAGTTATCATTTACTGTCCAAGGACAGTAAATTCCGGTAACATATGAGGTGTGAGCCCATATTTAAGATCAGCGAGACACGTATCGTTGGTCATAGCCTGCTTGACACCTAATGATATTAACCGTAAGAGTGACTTCTAATGACCGGTAACATATGGAGAACCTTGTGGAGGCAATGTCTTTTGTGGAGGCAGTACTGCTTGGGCACCTTACCTTGTAATTTCGTTGATGTTTAAGAACTTTGTAATTGTAAACTCCCGTGCAATTTAAAAAAAGTATTTTTTTGAAATGGAGGTGATACCCCCAATCTCTGCATCAATGAAAAAAAAAGTACTGTATAGAGATTCATAGGAGCATACCTCAGTAAAAGGGTTAACACATTTACAAATCTATTCTCGGTCTCCATCATTTTTATTTAGCGTGTCATTAGAAGTCATTCTTGCGGTTTAAATTCATGACGTTCGACTGGCTGGTTTTCCATACGATTCATGTTCCTCCACTACGGCAGCAGCAACGGGATTCAAAAAGGCTGGTGACCTGGAATGGGTTAAGAATTTAGCGTAGGGATTATTTACCATACTGAACTTGTTCTTCCGAGCCTACATGCATTGTTGACGGGGTGACGGACATACCATAGAGATAGTGATGGAAATTTTACCCATAGTACGGGTCCTGGCGTGTATGTGCAGGACATGGACATATTTTTTGTACCCATGACACATGGGTAGTACCATATCTTACCTTTGAAGTCCTGACTAGGGCAAGGGTACAATCACATCTTTTAATGTGTATGTTCGGAGTGAACTTAATACTAAAATACATCTAGATACATTCGTTTCAAAAAATTAAAACATCTTATATTATGAAACAGAGCGAGTACCTATTTTAACCCGACTTGTGCAACCGTGGAGCTTGCAATAGTTTTAGCCTCTAGCAGAACAGGCATGGTCGAGCAACCCAATACAACAAAATAAGTGTGCATCGGAGGATGAGCACCTCGTGACTCATCTCCTTGACTACTCCCAAATCACAAAATAACAAAATCCCAGCTTCTTCGAGTCCTCGATCATCCCTCCTTATCGGAGTTAATAGCATAAAACCACCACTTTACGGGCTAAATTTACTGATTGATGCCACTTTATGGAAAGGATACAAAAAATCACCACAAAATTCGTTGATTGTCTCAAAAAACACCAATTCTTTACTAAACTCGGATTGACGCTGGTTCTGACGGGTCGGGCCCACCCGCAGAGGCCACGTGGCTCCCCTTTGACGGCTCCCGACACGCCCGTTACCGCCGTTAACGGCGCGCGGGCCCCACCGCCGTCCACCGTGGATAAGGGTCGTCAGCTCCGTCGTCTTGCTCGGTCCTGTTGCGCGCGGTCGGTGCTCACTCGCCGCCGTCCATTCGTGCCGCCGCCACCGTCCGTCTGTGTCGCCTGCACCGTCCGTTCGCCCTGCCGCCGCCATGCCCAGCTGGCACGATGGCTCTTTGTCGAGCACCTCCGGATTGTTGGTAAGTATGGATTTTGGGTTAGGGTTCATCGAAGAAGATTTGGGAATTTGCTCGATTTAGCTCGATTTAACTCGCTTTGACTCAATTAATTCATCGTGAAGGACATGTTCCCACTGGACTTTGCTCCGAGAACCATGGATGATCCCGATTTCTGCGGCATAGATGTGGGTTCCGACGTTCTCTGCCGCTCACACAAACTTGCACCGCGCAAGTGTGTGGCTTTTGATGGAACATACACGGGAAGGAAATTCTATCTGTGTCAAATTGAGAATGTAAGACTGTCATGTACTTTTAGTTACTTTGGAAAATGCAAATGTTTAGATTAGAATGTTGTCAGATATGCAATAGTTGATTATAGCAACTAGATTTAGCAACTATGATTCAAACAATGTACTTGTGCATGCAGAGTGTGCAGATTAGTAGTATGATTCAGATATATCAAATATGTGCATTATGATTTAGGTATAGCAACTATGATTCAGAGAATCTACTTGTGATTGAGATGATTCAGATAATGTACATGTGTTTAGTGTAGCCTGTGTAGCCTATGTAATTAGTAACAGTGATGAAATATGGTTGTATAATTAGTTATAGCAACTATGGCAGTGTAATTAATAATGTACTTGTGCCTGTGTATTCAGATATAGCAACTATGATTCATATGATTTAGTGTAGCCTGTGTAATTAGTTAGCTCTAGAGTGTGCATACAGTGATGAACTATGGCTTATTTGCAGACAATGGAGAACTGTGGATTTCAGTCTTGGGTAGATGAAGAGTGGCCTGATAGTCTAAAGGATGCCCTGCAGAAGCTGTGGGCAATGTACTATGAGTGCAAATTTGCTGCCATTGAAGATAGGGATCATAGTTCCAAGATGGTGAAGGATCTGACTGAAGAGAAGGACAAAATAGAGAAGAAATATGCAGATCGTGTTGCTAGTTTACGCAAGTGGGTTGATGATACTGATAGGGGAGCTTTAGCAGAAAATATACGCAGGATTTACAGTGAGTACAGTGAGATTCAGAGTGTTTTCCAGATGGAGAAGCATTTAGAAGCTGTGAATCATGAAATTTATGTTATCAAGAATGCTAAGGAAGAAATGAAAAATCTTCTTAGATCCCAGGAAGATGTGTTCAAGGGTAAGCAGAACAAGTGGCAGCTGGAAAGAGATGGCCTCATGGAAGAAAACAAGAAACTGATATTGAAAAAAGATGGCCTCATGGAAGAAAACAAGCAGCTGGTGAAGGATAGAGATGGCCATAAGGAAGAAAATAAGAAGTTGGAGTACACTGTCTTTGATATGTTCTAACACTGTGATGGTCTGAAGGAGAAGTTGAAGAAAATCAAAGAAGTTTGTGATGAGTGATGTAGTTATCATGTTCTAGTTAGCATGATGTGCATGTTTATGTATTTGTATAATTGAACCCTTTATGTGGGTGGTCATGTATGTTGAACCTCTAGGTTGAACCTGTATGTTGATCCTTCTATGTGCTATCA
Organism: Avena atlantica; assembly: GCA_910589765.1. Classification (NCBI taxonomy): domain Eukaryota; kingdom Viridiplantae; phylum Streptophyta; class Magnoliopsida; order Poales; family Poaceae; genus Avena; species Avena atlantica. The sequence goes on from OU342734.1 coordinate 67,686,848, forward strand.
AAATGGCTATCCTTTAGTTGGAAATTGTTATTCAGAAATAAGTTTGAAATGGTTATTCTTTAGGGTTGTCGAGAACCCTCGAAGGGTCTCGACAACCTATCTAGAGAAATATTACTATATTCTTTAGGGTTGTCGAGAACCCCCGAAGGGTCTCGACAAACTATCTAGATCAATAGTAAAGGATCAATATTAAACTTAGCCAACTCAAACAATGATGCACACATAGTCTTAAACATAGTCAGGGATCATCTCTTTGCTTCCTCTTATGCTCCATCTTCTTGAGGATGTCTCCATGCTCAGAGCCTAATGCTTGCTCCTTTTTCTTTCTCTTCAATTCCTGTATGTACTGCAATTCCTCCATGACTGACCTGTTGTGGTCCTCAGGGTCAACCTGACAAGGATAGAAGAAATCATCATCTTCTGACACCACATCAACAGGGATAGGGATAGGTCCTATTGCCTTCTGAAAGTTGGAGCTCTATTGGGTGCCCAAGAACAATACATCTGACATGTCCATAGCTACAGGAAAAAAAATTCATCATCATCACCGGAAGTGTAATTCACTCCTCTACTGTCAACTGAAAATATCACAGGCTCATTCAGTATTTCTGCCTCAACATCATCAATGTTAACATATGATGGCCAGATAGAATCTTTTTTTAGTGCAGTGATATTCAGCACCTGCTCCTCCACATACATGTCAATGCATTTACTTGGGTCATGCTAGAAATGAGCTCCATTCCATTCTTTCCTTTACCCTTCTCTTTAACATAGTACATGTTGTCTCCTATCCCATAACCATAACCTTCTATCAATGCTAGCAAATTAAGCCTGGTTATGTCAGATCTGCATAAGGTTCTTTCCAGGTTGTCCTCACCAGGAAAGTTGAATCTAATCTCCCAAACATCATCATCTAGGCTGTCATAATTAAATACACAATGATTAGGTAACTACTTGCTAAACAACACATCAATATTATCTACTGTTAAACTGCAGTCACTGTTTTAGTTAACAACTAATAAAACTACCTAAAAACTTACAGCAAGAATTTTATCTAATGATAACATTAGTGATAGCAATAAATTCTCTAGTGCTATCAATAATTTCACTACTAATTCACTGCTAATTTGTCCTAAAATTGCACTAGTGATAGCAATAATTTCATCTACTACTAATTTGTCCTAAAATTGCTGAACTAAATATTCTAAATTTAATCTACTGATCACAGTCTCAACAATAACCTATATTTCTAAATCTAAGCACATACGGTAGATCTTCTGAATGGATCGAGCTTTTGGAAGGGAACTTACTCTACACCGCCGAAGGAGGGAGCCCAACGGTGACTGATTTTCGTGGGCGAAGAGATCACCGCCCGCGCCAGCGCAGCAGCCGACCTTGCCTCCTGCGACAATGTCGCCGCCGCTTGCATCGGCGGCAGCGAATCATCAGTCGGAGAAGCCGCCTAGCGTATCCTGCCACCGCACCCCACGGACGGAGCACAAGGTGGTGGAACGGGATCGGAGCTTGCCGGGGGTCGCCGCCGCCATCGCAGGTACAAGAGGGAGGGGAGGCGCGCGGGGGGAACTGTCTGAACCCTATCTGGTTCCCCCTTTTCCTCCGACAAACGGTGGACGGCGGTGGGGCCCGCGCGCCGTTAACGGCGGTAACGGGCGTGTCGGGAGCCGTCAAAGGGGAGCCACGTGGCCTCTGCGGGTGGGCCCGACCCGTCAGAACCAGCGTCAATTCGAGTTTAGTGAAGAATTGGTGTTTTTGAGACAATCAACGAATTTTGTGGTGGTTTTTTGTATCCTTTCTGTAAAGTGGTATCAATCAGTAAATTTAGCTCGTAAAGTGGTGGTTTTATGCTATTAACTCTCCTTATCGTGCTACCGCTGCAAGGCATGGAAGCAGCGACACTACCACTATCCTCCATCTCCCCCTCTAGATTCACTCCCTTGTTCTCTATTCCTTCATCCTCATGGGTCGGTCGAGTAGGAGATGAAAGGAAGGCAGTCAACAAGCGCTGACATCGAGTGGGAGAGCACGATAGTGGTGTAGATGCACACGATAGGGGGGTATGAATAGAGTGTACAGGGATGTTGTAGCACAATCACTACAAATATCAGGTGGTAGCTGATAAGGAACCGTTATGCCATTTTTTTTGCAACTTAAAAACTTATTTGGTATATGTTATGTATTCTTGAACTACTTTGAAAAATTATGTACTACTAATCTACAGTATGGGTATCATATGAGTAAGGATACCAAACGGGGGTATGGGTGTGTGTTAAGTTTTACCCGTATACAAGGGAAAAAGGTAGAATATATATACCCACGGTTTATAATGGTATGGCTATGGTATTCCTCTACCTAGGGGCAAAGCCAAAAAAACAAGGTCACCGGGGTCAACAAAAAAAATAGTATGCCCATAAAATCTACCACTAATATATATATGCACATAGCTCGTATGGCTAGATCCACGACTAGTATATCAATTAGAAATTCTAGAGCGTATATTGTAGCAAACTCAAAATAAAGTTGGACTAAAAAACTAACTACCTCTCTATTTCTTTTGGCCTCTACGGTCTCCCATCTTTAGAAACCAGTCTATCACAACTTTACACGGAGTTAAATATATAAGCCTTTGCTCCAAAAAGCAAATGTTGCATTCGTTCATGAAATCATCACCAAAACGTTTACGTCGCACTGTCTTCACTATTTCATCGCTGAAAAACACCTCTCAATAGCAGTGGCAACGGGCATAACTAGCACAAGCTTGAGCAGTTGATGTTGGGAATATTCCCTAGAGTCAATCATATATGATGCAATTCCCAATGTATTCATAAAGTTATTAAGTTGTCCTTGTATGATCATGTGATGTATACCATTGAATATGTGGTTTAGTTATGGAACTACACTTCATGTTGTTTATGCTAAATATGCTTGGTCATTGAGGTTATGTTGGACACACAACTTAGACTAATATGAAATTCGGTTGATGACTCGGTTTCACTTGTCATGTGTATGGTGATGCTATTCTGACTTACACGGATTCGGCTAAAGAGTTTAGCGAGTCGGATTGACCCATTTTGAGATACAACGAACAATTCGTCATTGTATGTCTCAATCCAAGTATTCCTTAGACCTGAAGTTGTCGCACAATCCGAGTTGTGGATCACCGACTTAGATTATATCAAACATTATTCTGTCACAGGGCAGTTATAAAGGCAGAGTTCGGGTCGACTGAAAATCAAGCTGCGTGATGTGGATATCTAAGATGAAATTTTGCCCCGCCAACTCGAGATATATTCTCTGGGCCCTCTCTTGTGGTATGATTCGGGCATGGCCATGCACGACTCGGTTAAGTGTTAACCAAGGCGATTGATTAAGAGTTAGTCAGATGGATCACATATCACAGATCGAGAAGAAAGTCGGACTATTTAAGGGATGAGGGTTATTCTCTTATAGCTCGATAAGGTATACCGTGAGGCAAATATGACTCGGACGTAAGTCGCATTGGAAGACATGTTGTCATGACTCTTTGGTACTTGGGAGTCGACACGTTCTGCTAGGAGCCACTACCGATTGATCGATTGTGAGTCGGACTCCAATAGTGTCCAAGTTGCCATGAGCCGGCGGGGTCACAAACTTAAGAGCGGGAGCAAGTCGTTTGGGTTAGATCCGAACCGGATATAGACTTAGTCAGTGAGTCGTACTCATAGTGACTAATATAGGCTTTAGTGAATGGGACAAAAGTGAGTGGATGCCACTTTCACTCCCTATATACACTGGGGCATAGATACCCAGAGGGCATGGTTATGTCATTCCATGCATTGGAAACTCTTGCTCCATTCCAGTTCAGCCGTTATACCAGACTTACCAGTCCACCGCCAGCGCTCCTCCTCGTATGTGTGGATACTGGCAGAGGTGTTGTATGATCAAAACTTCGACAATCATGGATGGGATCAGATCGTGAAGGTTGCACTGCATTCAACTGATGCGCTTTATCAGTAATCCCCAATCGCGCATCTAGTGGTAATTCTCGTAGCCTTCTACCTCTGCTAGATCTTGGGATCACCTTGTAGGGATTTTTTTTGTTTATCTTTGCGTTTCCCAACCATTGATATACCAAAGGAAATGTGACATGGTTATACCCTACGGGTACACGACATCAGCATACCTGGTCCAGCCCAAGGAAGGCCCACGAGAATATACGCGGCCCATGAAGATTTTTGGGTGGCCCAAGCCCACGATGTCTTCGGATCCTTGGAGAGCAAGACTAGAATGGATAGAATATTCAAAGGGGCAAACCCTAAACCTATAACCGACTCGATTTGTGCCCGGGACCTGCCTACCTCTATATAAAGTCTAGGAGGGCACGATGAGGAGAGCACCTGTCATTCCACCACATACACACCTCCACGCCAGATTGCATCTGTGCACCTCTGTAACTTTCGGTTCCGCCGTAATCAAGAGCATACAAGCAGGAGTAGGGTTTTCCCTCCGGGGGTCTAAACCTGGGTTAGTCTCGTGTCCCCTGGTTTCTTGTCTGTTAACCGTTCTGCGATCTCCAGCACCCCCATCTTCTCCAAAACCCAAGCTCATAACAATGGGAATTAACAATAAACCTCATCAATTGGCGCCATCTGTGGGAATCGGGGGGCGCTGATTGTGCGATCGTGATGGTCCGAACCAAAGAGATCTACAATTCCTCGGCAACGGAGAGCCATATCCTCTTCGGCGCTTTCGACTTCACCGCCCACTCGCCAGCCACCCTGAAGGACTTCGAGCCCGTTGGCGACGGGCTCGAGATCCTGTTTGGGAGCTTCTTCCCAGGTGGGATAGACCGGCACTATTCGCCTCCCAGAGCAGGTGCCACTGCCATCTATCAGGCCCGCCTCGTGGGCTCCACATCTCGTGCTACACACGTCAACATCGACAGTTGAGTCATACGACAGCAGCAGCGGCAACTCAAATCTGTGCGATCCTCCATCGGATGAAGGAACCTACGGTTCCGGATCCAAAAGCTATGGCATGTCAACACCCGGATTTTTAATCCTAGATGTTTGTTATGCCATACATCGCAATCCCAGGATTACCATTTTTTGCGAGACATAACATAATTGGATACCACAGTACATCATCCATTACACACCATACATAAGGTCTTACACAAATAAAGATCTCATGATCCAGTTCTTAATACAACTCAAGAAGCGGAAATACGTAATAATAAAGGTAGCGTAGGCGAAGCTCCATCTTCGGGGTCACAGGCAATGCTGACGATGGGAGATGATCCTAGTTGTCGTAACCTTTCTGGGGTCCTTCGTCCTGGTACTCCTCTTCATAGTCTGGCCACGGGAATAGCCAGGGACAAAACCATGAGTACTCTTTAAGTACTCGCAAACTAATACTAACAAGTGAATGGGGTATTTGTAATAGGACACTAAGCTCTAGGGTTATTTTGCAAAAATCCAGATTTACTTCTACTAAGTTAAGAACCAAGAAAGCTGGTTGAAGTTTTATATCACCTAAGTGGGAACTTAAATTTCATATCACAACTCTGTTGTGGTCAAGTCAAAATCTCAACTCATTTCACAAGTCATTTTGAAAACATCTGAACGGGGGAACAGTATGGCCACTCCAACTGTCCATAACCGCGGACGCGGCTATTCGAATAGTTTGACACTCTGCAGAGATTGTACACTTTCACCATAACATTCGATACATCCGTCAGGAACAAATCCTGAATTCACCATACTCAGTATGCGGATAATCAATCCTAACCTTTCAATTACACGCCCTAGTATAGGCACCTCTCCTGTGAGTTTGGCCTCCCAACCATGACCAACTGTCATCTTGGGCACTACACAGGTGGACAATCTTCACAAGGTAGCCTCAACTCAAACCTTGGCCGTGAGGGAAGCCATACTAAGGTATATAAGTTCCAGTCAAGCCCTACCCAAATTTCAGGTATTGTGGATGTACGCTAAAATTGTAATGGTATCGCATCCAGACAACCATCAGTTTTATAAAGGGGCTAAGGCTCATGCCTTACCATTTTCATCATCCAACTCATCTGGTGTTCGGAAACACATGTCAAAACATCTCAGTAGAATGACTCATCATTCTAAGGTTTTCATAACCATTTTCTGACAAGTATTCCCATCTAAAGTTGATCAAGTTTTATGCTTAGAACTAGCATCTACAAGTGGGGGGTGAGTACTAATGAGGGGTGGTAAACATGTGTAGTTTAACTAGGTTCAATCTCATGCCTTAGGATGACATCAATATTATATAGCTTAGGCCAAATTTAATGCTCTTTATGCAAACTTCAATTATCTTCCTAGAATCTACAAGTTACTTAAGTAAACTCTAAGAGAAAGCTTTGATAAAGAAATAAGGTAGAAAGCTTGCAAGTAAAACTAGGATTGGGTTATCAAGTGGGTATGATCACATATGCTTAAGGCATATAATTGATATGGTAACAAGCAAGTGTTTGCTTGCATAGGTAAAGTATCTTGCAAGTGTTAGCTTGCTCAATCAACTAGTAGTATTAGGCTTGCACAAGAACCAGTATAAGCTTGCCTTGTGCAGAGCAGTGGTTGAAGTTTTCCTCGGCTTCTTCTTCGTAGTATCCTCCTTCCTCCTCGTATCCTTGGTCGGTACTAGTGTCTATGAATAAATATGAGGTACACAATCAACAAACAATACTTAACTACTTTCAATCATCACACAAAAGGGGTTCTTTAGATGATCTAGCATCATCACTAACATTCAAGATTACAGCACTTGCATTATTTATTTATTTTTAGAAAAGTAATTTCTACTCATTGAAAAACTTAAGATTTAATATTCTCCAAACCAAACATGGGATCATGTTGACACATGTCATCACCACATATTTAAGTACATGGGAATGTGATTTAAAGTGGTGTCACAATTTAATAAGGTTTAACCTTTTATTTCAATTAAATAAAGTGACTAGAAATGCCTATGTGGCATTCTTTTATTACTTGAACATTATTTCTACAAGTAAACCCATATGTTTTTATATATTCTAAAAGGTATGATAAAATGTGATTTTTGAGAGTTGGAATCAACTCAAAAGCTATTATGGTTGAAATTTGAAAAATGTTTGAATGCAGAAAAGCTTCTGACTTGTTATTTTTACCAAGGTTGATCTACAGATCCAAATGATTTGAATCCAACGGGCTTGGATTAAGCATTTCAATACCTTTATAACAAAATTGGTTTCATTCAATTTGGTTCACTGAATCGAGCTGGGTTGATTTTTGAATCTAGGTACAGAACTATGTTTGAATATAAATAGAAAAAGCTAAATTCAAATGAGTGGGTTGCTGGAAAGGTTATTGGGCCGGCCCGGTGTCACTCCGCAGAACGGGGCGCAACTGACAGGGGGGTTCCACCAGTCATTGTCTCATAACACGCGAAGCGGTACGGGGCGATCTCGGTCGCACGATCAAAGTCTAATCGAACGGCTACGGCTCATCGTCCACGTCGGGCAGCGCCGACGAGACAGAACCCTAACGCGGCAGGTGGGGGTCATGGGAGGCTCACCGGGGCTCAGGCGAGGGTCGGCGATGCGGGCGAACGACGAAGTCGACGACGGCGATCCTCCTGGTACCGGCAGCTCCTCCTGGGGCGGCTCCAATCGATGGCTTCCTTCTTCTCCAGCAGCGGCGGGCTCCGGTGAAATTCCGGCGATGCGCTGCTCGCCTTGCTCCGGGAGTGAGGTGGGGTGGTTCTGGGTGAGAGGGGAGTGGAATGGTGTGAAGAAATCGAGCGGGGGATGCCTCTATTTATAGTGGCGAGAGGGGACCGACGAGCGCGGGCTGAGCTCGTCGTGGTCGACGGCACAGAGGGCTATCAGCGTGGGGGATGGTAGGGGGTGGAGCTGTGCTCCCTGGCGAAGCTCAACGGCGTGGTGGCGAGGCATGGGGCTGTGCTGATCGGTCGGAACGCTTCGGCGCTCTGAGCGTGTCCGACAGAGGTTTTGATGGCGCACAGCGCGCGTGGTCCGCGCAGCGGCGAACGGGCGTGTCTGCAGGGTTGTTGGGGTGGTGGTGATCATGCATGCACGCGGCGAAGGCGGTGCGCGGTCTGTGGGCGTGTGTCGAGGGTGGCGCACAGGCGCGCTCTCGGCATTCTCGCAGAGAGGCTTGGCATGGCTTGGGCATGTGGTCCAGTAGCTTAAATTGCTCAAGGCTGGGATAGGGAGTGGCGGTGGGATGCTGGCTAGCTCCCAGACAAGGTTGGTGAGGCTAGTGTTGCTTGTAGCTCGCTGTCGACCATGGGGTGGCAATGGTGCTCTCGGCCTACTCACCATTGATGACAATGGCCAGCTTACAGTGATGCTAGAGATTAGTTAAGTTTGCTAGATGATCTACTGAGGCTAGTTGTAACCAAAGAGGGAACAAGTTAGGCCCAAAACACTGCTCAGCATAGTGTTTTTGATTTTGTTGATTTGAATCTGCAACCTGTTTGATGAAATGGCCGCATGAACTTAAGTTTTGAATTTTGAAAAGATTTTTGGTGGGTGTGCTAGGCATGTGTTGAGGGTTCTGTGGATGCTTGGGTTTTGAAAATTGAACTTGTTTGAGTGGTTTTTGAAATAGTGGGATCTTCCCATATGAAATGGATTCAATTTTAAACTATCATTTAAACTAAGCATTTAAATGTTTTTGGATGATCACAAAGGGGGCCTTGGTACCTTGTTATGAGTACTATCATGGGGTGCAAAGATCCATACATGTTTCTGTTAAGTTCTGAAAGTTAGAGATATCCAAAGTAGGCATGGGAGTTAAATTGGCCAAAGTGACCACTCACTTAATTTGTTTGTTTTGACTTGTTTGTCTTTGGGAAAAGTTTGGGGATTGTTTAGATGATGTTTATTTCACCTAAGAATCATTTTACAAGCAAAGAAACACAGAACCACGGCAATTCAAAAGAATCCAAATTTTAATACACACACATATGAATGCTTTCATACTTTTAATTGGAAAAGTTTTTGTTAACCCTAATTTTGATGATTAGAGTTTGATGTTCCAAGTTTAGTATTTTTGGGAAGTTACAAACCTTCCCCCCTTAAACAAAATCTCATCCCAAGATTTGAAAAAGGACAAAAAGATTACCTAGGATTTAAAGAGATCGGGAAACTCCGTCCTGATGTGATCTTCGCGCTCCCAGGTAGCTTCCTCTTCTGTGTGGTTGCTGCACTGAATCTTGAGAAACTTGATGCTCCGGGTTCTGGTAGTTCTGAAAGCTTCTTCCAAAATACGGCTGGGCACTTCGGGATAGGTCATGTAATCGTTGATTTCTATGGTCCGGTGATCGATATTCTTGAACACTTCAGTCTTCTCTGGAACTTTGAGGCACTTGCGAAGTAATGAGATATGGAACACATTGTGCACGGCTGACATCTCTGCGGGTAGTTCTAATTGATATGACACTTCTCCTTGACGGTTCAGAATCTTGAAGGGGCCGATATATCTGGGGGCTAACTTTCCTTTCAGCTGGAAACGCTGCATTCCCTTTAATGGCGACACTTTCAGATACACAAAATCTCCTATGTTGAAGGCGAGGTCTCGACGTCTCTTGTCGGCGTAACTCTTTTGTCGGGACTGGGCGGTCTTGAGGTGTTCACGAATCTTGTGAACCTTCTCTTCTGCTTCTCGTAGGATGTCGGGTCCGAAAATCTGACTCTCTCCTACTTCCGACCAGTTCAAAGGGGTGCGACACTTCCTTCCATACATGAATTCAAATGGGGCCATTTGCAAACTAGCTTGATAACTGTTGTTGTATGAAAATTTTGCGAACGGCAGAAAGTCTTCCCACTTAGCTCCATATTCTAACACACAGGCTCTCAGCATATCTTCGAGTATTTTATTCACTCGCTCTGTTTGTCCATCGGTCTGAGGGGGATAAGCGGTGCTGAAATCTAGTCGGGTTCCTAAACCTTCTTGGACTTTCTTCCATAATCTCGAGGTAAACTGAGTTCCTCGATCCGATACAATGTTCTTAGGGACTCCATGCAAACTGACGATTCTAGCGATGTATAACTCCGCTAGCTTCGAACTCTGATATGTGGTCTTGACGCGTAAGAAATGGGAGACTTTGGACAATCTGTCCACTATGACCCAGATAGAGTCATTTCCCCTACTAGAAGTAGGCAATCTGGTGATAAAGTCCATTCCGACGGAATCCCATTTCCATTCCGAAATCTGCAAAGGTTGCAACAATCCAGCGGGTCTTTGATGTCCCGCCTTGACTCTCTGACATATATCACACTTGGCGATATAGCTTCCGATTTCTCTCTTCATCTTGTGCCACCAAAATTGTTCCTTCAAATCTTGATACATCTTCGTTCCTTCGGGATGGATAGAATAAAGAGTATCATGAGCTTCCTTCAGAATAAATTCTTTCAACTTACAATTTGCTGGTACACAAAGGCGTCCTTTGAACCAGAGAACTCCTTCTTCGTCTTCGGTAAATTCGGGTACTTTTCTTGTACCGATACGACGCTTGATTCCATCGATACTAGCATTTCCTTTCTGCGCCTCTTTGACCTGGCTGATCAAAGTGGGTTGAAGTTCTATGCTAGCCAAAAATCCTTCACTCACTAATTCCATTCGGAAATCTTCCATCTCTTTGTGCAAGCTTGGTTGCTCCTTCAAAATCATGGAGTTCAAGCGGCACGGCAATCTGCTAAGGGCATCTGCTACCATGTTGGCTTTACCGAGGTGATAGTGAATGTATATATCGTAATCCTTGATTAGCTCAATCCATCTTTTCTGTCTCATATTCAGCTCCTTCTGAGTGAATATATACTTTAGGCTCTTGTGATCTGAATAAATCTCACAACGGTTTCCCATCAGGTAATGCCTCCATGTCTTCAGGGCTAGAACTACGGCTGCGAGTTCGAGGTCATGGGTTGGGTAATTTTTCTCATGTTGTTTCAGTTGTCGAGATAGATAAGATATAACTTTGCCTTCTTCTATTAGCACACATCCGAGACCGATCTTGGATGCGTCACAATACACGTCAAAGGGCTTCGTGATATCAGGCATGATTAAGATTGGGGCTGAAATCAATCTCCTCTTGAGTTCTTGAAAACTCGCTTCACATTTGTCTGTCCATTCAAACTTCTTGTCCTTCTTCAGCAATTGGGTCATGGATCTGGCGATACTCGAGAATCCTTCTACGAACTTGCGGTAATATCCCGCCAATCCGAGAAATGCACGAACTTGGGTCTGAGTGGTTGGGGCTTGCCATTCTTCGACATCTTTCACTTTTGTGGGGTCAACGGCAATTCCTCCGGCTGATACAATGTGACCGAGGTATCCTACCTCCTGTAACCAGAATTCACATTTGCTAAACTTGGCATACAACTGATGCTCTCTAAGGGTTCCAAGAATGGTCCTTAGGTGTAGCTCATGTTCTTCTTCTGATTTGGAATAAATCAGAATGTCATCGATGAAAACAACAACAAACTTATCTAGGAAGTCCATAAAAATCTTATTCATGAGATTCATGAAATAAGCGGGGGCATTGGTTAATCCAAAGGACATGACAGTATACTCGTATAATCCATATCTGGTGGTAAAGGCAGTCTTTGGAATATCCTCTGCATGAATCTTGAGTTGATGATAGCCTGTTCTAAGATCAATCTTAGAAAACACTTTGGCACCGGTCAACTGATCAAACAAATCTTCTATCTTGGGAAATGGGTACTTGTTCTTGATAGTGACATCATTCAACTTCTGATAATCCGTACACAAACGGTTACCTCCATCCTTCTTATCCACAAATAAGACAGGTGATCTCCATGGTGACGCACTTGGTTGAATCAATCCAATTTCTAGCATGGCATCTAGTTGCTTCTTCAGTTCTGCTAGTTCAGACGGGTTCATACTATATGGTCTCTGGGCTATGGGTCCGGTTCCGGGGATTAGTTCAATGATAAACTCGATATCCCGATCTGGGGGCATACCGGGCAAAACATCTGGAAATACATCGGGGTATTCACAGACTATACGGACTTGGTCAATGGTAGGTTGGGCTATACTCTTGTTGCACTTGAATTGACGAGGTAAGGTTTTAGATACATGTTCGACTGATATTCCGGCTGTACTGGTCATGGTTATGGCTTTCTTGGCACAGTCAATCAATCCTTTATGTTTGGATATCCAATCCATTCCTAGTACTACTTCCAAACCTTTAGTTCCGAGTACTATCAGATTAGCATAAAAATCTATGCCATGGATTCAGATAGGGACGACTTTGCAAATTTGTCTAGCCTTGGTGGTTGAACCGGGGATTTGAACAATCATAACATGCTTCAGTTTGGTTGGTTGAATCTTACTAGTGCATGCAAATTCTTCGGTGACAAATGAGTGCGATGCACCAGAATCAAACAACACTCTAGCAAGTACTGAATTAACAGAAAACATACCCAGCACGACGTCTGGCGCTTCCTGGGCTTCTTCAACATGCATGAGAAAAAGACGGCCGTTGCGGTTGAGCGAATTCACTGGGGAAAACCTTCTTCCGGGCTGAACAAGACGCTGTTGCTGAGCTGGGGCATTCGCATTGGGGGTTGCGGAATTCTTCTTGGGGCACTTGTTGGAGTAGTGGCCTTTATTTCCACAGTCATAACAAGTCACTTGCGACTTGTCCTTTGCTGCAACAGGCACAACATTGCTTCCAGTCCTCGGGGCAGTGTTGGTGTTGGCGGCAACATTGTTGTTGTTGAACTTGGGTGGTGCACGGTTGAAATTGTTAGAGTTGCCGGGGTTGTTGTGATTTCCTTCGGTCCTTGGGTTTCCACAGTTGGAATAGGTCGGACGGTTCATCGGGGGTATGTTGGTTCTAGGGGAAAATCCTGGAGATGGGTTAGGGCGATACTTTGGGGTCTGATGGGTTCCTGGCTGATGCATCATGCGACATTTGCGGTTCTCATTGGCTTGGTTGATCTTTCCTTTCATCTGGATGGCAGAGTCGACAAGAGCTTCAATATCAGCAAAGGGGATATTGACCAACACAGTCTGCATCTCATCGTGCAGCCAATTCAAGAATCTCTCTTTCTTCTTGGCTTCGGTGTCGATCTCATCCGGGGCATACCTAGATAATGACAAGAATTTGTCATGGTATTCCAATACGGTCATCTGTCCTTGCTTCAGTTCTCTGAACTCATCTCTCATTCTCTTGATCAAACCCGGGGGCACATGGGTTCGGCTGAACTTGACCTTGAATTCCTCCCAGGTCATCATCTGTCCTCCCGTCATTGCACGAACACTGTTCCACCATGCTCTTGAATCTTCGGCTAGATAGTGGGTGGCGAACAGAACTTTCTCGTTAGCTTCCACTCCGGCGACTTCTAGGTTATTTTCCATGGTTTGCAGCCAATCATCAGCGTCTAAGGGCTCTTCCGACTTAGTGAAAACAGGTGGGTTGGTATTCTGGAAATTCTTGAGCTTAGATCCATGGTTGTCCTGATTTCCTTGGCCTTGATTGTTGTGGGCTAGATGGGCTATCTGCTGAAGGGTGGCTAGGTTGGCTTGACGTTCAGCTCTTTCAGCTTCGCGGTCAGAAACCAACATTTGCAGGATCTGCAACATCGGGTCCGGGGATGAACCACTTCCTCCGCGTGGAATCTGAGGATTGAGATAGATCATGAGAAAAGAGGGAAATTTCTAAGGTTCAGAGACTTTTGAAAAGTTTTGAAAGTTTGACTCGGATTTTCTAGCAACTTGCTTTTCATTCATTCATAGCACACGATACAACACACACCACAACAAAGGTAAACAGATGGTTTTAAGAACCATTCTAGAAACTACGATACAGTGGGACCGAATACAACTCACTATGCTAGTGCTCAAGTGCTACTACTCCTCGGAGTCGGTGTAGTCGTCATCCTCATCGTCATCGATGAAGGCGAAATCATCCTCATCGGTGAAGAAGTCCATAACCTGATCCTCCAGAAAATCATCGTCATCGCTGAGATAGGAGTAGGGGTCTCCACGAAGATCCTCTCCGGCATTCTCCCTTTCCTCCAACTGCATGTCTCTCTCATGGATGGTCTCCTCCAAATCCGAGATACGGTGGCGAAGACGGGCAATGATGCGCTCCTTCTTTTCGAGCTGACGGCGGCGAGACTTGCGATCCTTTGCTAGCATGGCGATGGTCTGATCCTTCGTCATGATGATGGCGGACTTGTGGTTGGAGTAGTCATGACAATTGTCCAATTCCTGCTGATGATCATACATCATGAAGCTAAGGTGGTCCAACTGAGTCTTCAGATCATGGTGGTATGGGGCTTCCAGTGGCTGTCCCATAGCATCACGCCTTGGACAAAACTCAAAGCGGGTACCCTTGATATGGTTGATACTCTGCCCACACAGACAGGCAAGAGCTTCCTGCATGGCCCTGGCAAGTCCATCGAGCTAGTTGTTTTCTCTTAAGGTGAACTGAATTCCCTCGGAAGTGGGAGGTTCAATCTTTCCTCGGAGACTTGCACCAATTAGCCACTGCAGATCTTCTCATCCTTGATCATTGAGATAAGCTCCGAAGAACTCGGGGTGCGGACGCTCCAGAAGTTCCGAAAGCTGGTCCAAATCCCGCTCAAAGATAAGGTCTCCTCCATTCCCCAACTGATAAAACTTGTTGTACTTCACGTCCATCTAAATGAATATAGGATGAGTAAGTTAGTAGACTGATCAAGTGTGTCAATTTTTATGTATTTTGCAAGAGTTTTTTAGGAACATGAATTTTCATGAAAGAAACAAGGTGATAAGAATGGGAATAAGTTTTTTGTAAATATTTGCTTCCTTTGGTTTTGAAACTAAGTTTTTGATTCAAACGTCCAGTCTAACTAGGGTCTCCTATGGTCAGGACGGCTCTGATACCAACTTGTCAACACCCGTATTTTTAATCCTAGATGCCTGTTATGCCATACATCGTAATCCCAGGATTACCATTTTTACGAGACATAACAGAATTGGATACCACAGTACATCATCCATTAAAAACCATACATAAGGTCTTACACGAATAAGGATCTCATGATCCAGTTATTAATACAACTCAAGTAGCAGAAATACGAAATAATAAAGGTAGCATAGGCGAAGCTCAATCTTCGGGGTCACATGCAATGCTGACGATGGGAGATGATCCTAGTTCTCGTAACCTTCCTGGGGTCTTTCGTCCTGGTACTCCTCTTCATAGTCTGGCCACAGGAATAGCCAGGGACAAAGCCATGAGTACTCTTTAAGTACTTGCAAAATAATACTAACAAGTGAAGGGGGTTTTTGTAATAGGACACTAAGCTCTAGGGTTATTTTGCAAAAAGCCAGATTTACTTCTACTAAGTTCAGAAGCAAGAAAGCTGGTTAAAGTTTTATATCACCTAAGTGGGAACTTAAATTTCATATCACAACTCTGTTGTGGTCAAGTCAAATTCTCAACTCATTTCACAAGTCATTTTGCAAACATCTGACGGAGAAACAGTATGGCCACTCCAACTGTCCATAACCGCGGACGCGGCTATTCGAATAGTTTGACACTCTGCAGAGATTGTACACTTTCACCACAACATTCGATACACCATACTCAGTATGCGGATAATCAATCCTAACCTTTCAATTACACGCCCTAGTATAGGCACCTCTCCTGTGAGTTTGTCCTCCCAACCATGACCAACTGTCATCTTGGGCACTGCACAGGTGGACAATCTTCACAAGGTAGCCTCAGCTCAAACCTTGGCCGTTAGGGAACCCATACTAAGGTATATAAGTTTCCAGTCAATCCCTACCCAAATTTCGGGTATTGTGGATGTACGGTAAAATTGGAATGGTATCGCATCTAGACAACCATCAGTTTTATAAAGGGGCTAAGGCTCATGCCTTAACATTTTCATCATCCAACTCATCTGGTGTTCGGAAACACATGTCAAAACATCTTAGTAGAATGACTCATCATTCTAAGGTTTTCATAACCATTTTCCTCCAAGTATTCCCATCTAAAGTTGATCAAGTTTTATGCTTAGCACTAGCATCTACAAGTGGGGGGTGAGTACTAATGAGGGGTGGTAAATAGGTGTAGTTTAACTAGGTTCAATCTCATGCCTTAGAATGACATCAAGATTATCTAGCTTAGGCCAAATTTAATGCTCTTTATGCAACCTTCAATTATCTTCCTAGAATCTACAAGTTACTTAAGTAAACTCTAAGAGAAATCTTTGATAAAGAAATAAGGTAGAAAGCTTGCAAGTAAAACTAGGATTGGGTTATCAAGTGGGTATGATCACATATGCTTAAGGCATATAATTGTTATGGTAACAAGCAAGTGTTTGCTTGCATAGGTAAAGTATCTTGCAAGTGTTAGCTTGCTCAATCAACTAGTAGATTAGGCTTGCACAAGTATCAGTATAAGCTTGCCTTGTGCAGAGCAGTGGTTGAAGTTTTCCTCGGCTTCTTCTTCGTAGTATCCTCCTTCCTCCTCGTATCCTTGGTCGGTACTAGTGTCTATGAATAAATACGAGGTACACAATCACCAAACAATACTTAACTACTTTCAATCATCACACAAAAGGGGTTCTATAGATGATCTAGCATCATCACTAACATTCAAGATTAAAGCACTTGCATTATTTATTTATTTTTAGAAAAGTAATTTCTACTCATTGAAAAACTACTTAAGATTTAATATTCTGCAAACCAAACATGGGATCATGTTGACACATGTCATCACCACATATTTAAGTACATGGGAATGTGATTTATAGTGGTGTCACAATTTAATAAGGTTTAACCTTTTATTTCAATTAAATAAAGTGACTAGAAATGCCTATGTGGCATTCTTTTATTACTTGAACATTATTTCTGCAAGTAAACCCATATGTTTTTATATATTCTGAAAGGTATGATCAAATATGATTTTTGAGATTTGGAATCAACTCAAAAGCTATTATGGTTGAAATTTGAAAAATGTTTTAATGTAGAAAAGCTTCTGACTTGTTATTTTTACCAAGGTTGATCTACAGATCCAAATGATTTGAATCCAACGGGCTTGGATTAAGCATTTCAATACCTTTCTAACAAAATTGGTTTCATTCAATTTGGTTCAATGAATCGAGCTGGGTTGATTTTTGAAACTAGGTATAGAACTGTGTTTGAATATAAATAGAAAAGGCTAAATTCAAATGAGTGGGTTGCGCGGGAAAGGTTATTGGGCCGACCCGGTGTCACTCTGCAGCACGGGGCGCACCTGACTGGGGGGTTCCACCAGTCAGTGGCTCATAACACGCGAAGCGGTACGGGGCGATCTCGGCCGCAAGATCTAAGTCTAATCGAACGGCTACGGCTCATCGTCCACGTCGGGCAGCGCCGGCGAGACAGAATCCTAACGCGGCAGGTGGGCATCGTGGGAGGCTCACCGGGGCTCAGGCGAGGGTCGGCGATGCGGGTGAACGACAAAGTCGACGACGGCGATCCTCCTGGTACCGGCAGCTCCTCCTAGGGCGGCTCCAATCGATGGCTTCCTTCTTCTCCAGGAGCGGCGGGCTCCGGTGAAATTCCGGCGATGCGCAGCTCGCCTTGGTCCGGGAGTGAGGTGGGGTGGTTCTGGGTGAGAGGGGAGTGGAATGGTGTGAAGAAATCGAGCGGAGGATGCCTCTATTTATAGTGGCGAGAGGGGACCGACGGGCGCGGGGTGAGCTCGTCATGGTCGACGACACATAGGGCTATCAGCGTGGGCGACGGTAGGGGCGGTGATGTGCTCCCTGGCGAAGCTCAACAGCGTGGTGGCGAGGCGTGGGGCGGTGCTGATCGGTCGGAACGCTTCGGCTCTCTAAGAATGTCCAACGGAGGTTTTGATGGCGCACAGCGCGTGTGGTCCGCGCAGCGGCGAATGGGCGTGTCTGCGGGGTTGCTGGGGTGGTGGTGATCACGCGTGCACGCGGCGAAGGCGGCGCGTGGTCTGTGGGCGTGTGTCGAGGGTGGCGCACAGGCGCGCTCTCGGCATTCTCACAGAGAGGCTTGGCATGGCTTGGGCATGTGGTCCAGTAGCTTAAATTGCTCAAGGCTGGGATAGGGAGTGGCGGTGGGATGCTGGCTAGCTCCCAGACAAGGTTGGTGAGGCTAGTGTTGCTTGTAGCTCGCTGTCGACCATGGGGTGGCAATGGTGCTCTCGGCCTACTCACCATTGATGACAATGGCCAGCTTACAGTGATGCTAGAGATTAGTTAAGTTTGCTAGATGATCTACTGAGGCTAGTTGTAACCAAAGAGGGAACAAGTTAGGCCCAAAACACTACTCAGCATAGTGTTTTTGATTTTGTTGATTTGAATCTGCAACCTGTTTGATGAAATGGCCGCATGAACTTAAGTTTTGAATTTTGAAAAGATTTTTGGTGGGTGTGCTAGGCATGTGTTGAGGGTTCTGTGGATGCTTGGGTTTTGAAAATTGAGCTTGTTTGAGTGGTTTTTGAAATAGTGGGATCTTCCCATATGAAATGGATTCAATTTTAAACTATCATTTAAACTAAGCATTTAAATGTTTTTGGATGATCACAAAGGGGGCCTTGGTACCTTGTTATGAGTACTATCATGGGGTGCAAAGATCCATACATGTTTCTGTTAAGTTCTGAAAGTTAGAGATATCCAAAGTAGGCATGGGAGTTAAATTGGCCAAAGTGACCACTCACTTAATTTGTTTGTTTTGACTTGTTTGTCTTTGGGAAAAGTTTGGGGATTGTTTAGATGATGTTTATTTCACCTAAGAATCATTTTACAAGCAAAGAAACACAGAACCACGGCAATTCAAAAGAATCCAAATTTTAATACACACACATATGAATGCTTTCATACTTTTAATTGGCCCTTTTCAGGGTAGAAACGGCGAAAACAGGAGAAACCAATCCCCCCGCCCAACGAGGACGGCCCTGAAGCCAATCGGGTAATCCATCTCAGCGAGGAAGGATGGAACCAAGCATGCGAAGCCATGGCGGGCAACAAGATCCTGCCTGTGGGTGCCTCACGGGACCTACTAATGGCATACCACCTGCTCCTCATCGAAGAGTACAAAAGCAGGTGAAGATGCAAGATGTGCTCGACAAACGCAAGCAAGCGGCTTCAGAGTCTAGCGCGCGGCAAGCTGCGCTCTTCGCCGTTGGCGGCTCCAACTCGCACGGCAACAACGCCAACAAGCATCGTTCTCGCGTAGATAACATGGATCCCGCTGCATGTCGCGAGGTGACCCGAACCCTCAACACGTCCTTCATGGAGATGGACGCCAATGGTAACGTCATCCCGAAGACGCCGCAAGCTGCAATCATGGCAGCCACCATATACCTTGCGTCCCATCCACCTTCGGTGGGGTACCTGAAAAGGGCCATGCACAACTCCGCACTAGCCGGACTCGAACTTGTTGGAGCTGCGCTCCACGGGGAAGCTCCTGTGGTGCCGAAAAATAAGGCTGCGGTCAGATTCAACCACAGCCCCACACCCTCATCCGACGAGGAGGAACACGACCTACCTCGACGGCACAAGAGCTCACGATGTCGCAGCCATGACTACGACGCCCGAAGTGAACTCACTCAAGGCAAGATCGACAAGGCACGTGCGAAGCGCGTGTGCTCATCCGAATCTGGAGAGGATGATGATGAAGGATAACTCTACGGGGCCCGATGCTTCAGCAGATCTGTTCGGCGGACGCAGATGCCGAGGAACTTCAAGCTTCCTTTGGACACTCCGAAGTTTGACGGCACGCAGGACCCTAAGGCGTGGCTCAGCGACCACCTGTCGTCCGTCAAGCTGCACGGAGGCAACAAAAATACCGCCCTACAATGCCTTCAGCTGTAGCTGACAGGTGCAGCTCGGATCTGGCTCAGTAGCCTATCCTCAGGATTCATCCGAAGTTGGGAGGAACTGGCGTACAGTTTCATCCAAAACTTCAAGGGCACCAGCAAGAGGCTAGCCTCGATCGAAGAGCTGCGGGCCTGCACCCAATGAACTGGCGAATCCATTCGCTCGTATATACTACGTTGGTCAAACATCAAGAACTCCACGGCACACATCTATGAGGAGAGAACAATCGACGCCTTCAAGGATGGCGTCAAACGCTAGGACTTCAAGGAAGAACTTGGGCATGTCAAGCCCAAGACACTCAACCACCTCATGGACATCGCCAACAGGTGGGCAGATGGCGAGGACTCCATCCACCGAGTACATTCGGAGGAGGAAGATGACTACGGCCGCCGATGCGAGCGCCATAGCAAGTGAAGATCGCGCGTCTACAACGATCGCGACAGATCCGACATGGTCATGGCTGGCTACGCCGACCGCCGCAACGAAAGAAACCGCAGCAGCGGCGAATACCGTGGAAACAACTTCCGCGATGGAGGACGCCCAACGCAAATGTGGCAACGCCGCGGCCGCGATGATGAGCCCTCAGCATACGACAAATTGTCGGGCCCCTGCACCATCCACTTCTACATCGACAAGCAGGATGGCAAAAAGAAGGCCAGCCACATGCTCAAAGATTGTCGCGAGTTCCAGAAACTCAGCAAGAGCATATCCCAGATGAGACAACAAGCCCCGAATCCTGGGTACGGGCACGCACCCGCACCAGGTGACATCGCCCACGAAGATCCTCCACCACCACCCGTGGGACCTTCGAATCACCCAATCGCACCCGCGCAGAACAATGGCGGAAACGGGTACCCCGCGCTAAAAGGGTCATTGATGATCCAAAAGGGCCGCCCAACAAACAGGGTCCAAAAGAAAATCACCTGCCAAGTCAGTTTGGCTGTGACCGCTCCACCCGCCATCCCTGAGTACCTCAGCGGTTCTGAGTCCTGCATCACGTTCAGCCGTTCGGATCACCCCCGCCAGATCCCTCGCCCAGGTCATGCTGCCCTGGTGCTCGAGGCACAGATCGGAGGGTTCGAGATGAACCACGTCTTCATGGACGGTGGCAGCAACATCAATCTGATGTTCGCTAGCACCTTATTAGCAACACGGATCCTGTTGTGCAGCCTGGAACAATCATACACAACGTTCCATGGCATCGTCCCAGGGAAGGGCATATTCCCCCTGGGAAAGATATGGCTCGACGTCATCTTCGGTAAGCCCGACAACTTTCGGTGCGAGCGACTCGAGTTCGAGGTGGTGGATTGTCCATCACAATACCACGCCATCCTTGGGCGCGTGGCATTCACAAGGTTCCTGGCAGTACCGCACTATGCGTACCTGCTAGTCAAGATGCCAGGACCTAGGGGTGTCATCACGGTCCACGGGAGCTTCACCCGGTCGGATCACTATGACAAGGACTTCAACAGAATCTCCCAGTCATTCGGCATGTAGGAGGAGCTCATAAGACTCCGAGAGTACAGACAATGGGGCACCCCCAGTCTCGAGGCAAAACGCACCCGACATGTTGTTCGACTCAATAGTCAACACGAAAAAGGTGTAGGTCCACCCGACAGACGCCTCCAAGACGGCGATGATCGCCAATGATCTCAGCCCTGCATAGGAAAGCGCGCTCGTCCCTTCATGAGCGCTGGGAATTCTTCGCCTGGTGTCCTGCGGACATGCCAGGAGTTCCCAGGGAATTCGCTGAACACACACTCAATGTGTTCCCAGATGCCAAGCCCGTGAAATAATCCATCCGACGATTGTCCGAGCCACGGGCCGAAGCCATCGGAGTCAAAGTCAACAGACTGCTCGACGCTGATTTCATCAGAGAGATCAAGGAAAGCGAGTGGATGGCCAACACCGTGATGGTCCCTAAAAAGGACACGGACATCCTGCGGATGTGTGTGGACTTCACATCGCTGAATAAGCACTGCCCGAAGGATCACTTCCCTCTCCCTCGGATCGATTAGATCATCGATTCGACTACAGGATGCGAGAAGCTCTCCTTCCTTGACGCCTACTCAGGCTACAATCAGATTCGACTAAAGGTCGAAGACCAGGAGAAAACGACATTCATCACGCTGTTCGGGGTGTTTTGCTACAACACAATGCCCTTCGGGATGAAGAACGCAAGTGCCATGTACCAGCGGTGCATGCAGGCATGCCTGAAAAGCTAGATCAGCCGCAACATACAGGTCTATGTCGACGACATAGTAATCAAAACAAGGGAGGCCAAGACACTGATCGATGATATCCGCAATACATTCGACAACCTTGATCGATACAAGATCAAGCTGAACCCAGAAAAGTGCACTTTCGGCGTCCCATCTGGCCAACTGCTTGGCTACTTCATCTCCCAGCGAGGGATTGAGGCGAACCCGAAGAAAATCCGGGCCATAATGGCCATGGAGAAACCAAAGAACCTCAAAGGTGTCCAACAGCTAGCTGGACGCATCGCGGCGTTGAGCAGATTCATCAGCTGCATGGGTGAGAAGGCCCTGCCTTTCTACCAGCTACTACGCAAAGGAGACAAATTCAAATGGACGCCTGAAGCGGACGATGCATTCGAAGATCTGAAGCGGCTGCTCTCCACCTCGCCCGTCTTGGTCACTCCAAAGGAGTGCGAGCCTCTACTGCTATACATAGCAGCCACACATCAGGTGGTAAGCACTATGCTCGTGGTTGAACGACCCGAAGATGGCAAGACTCATGGGGTCCAACGCCCTATCTACTACCTCAGCGAGGTATTGACGCCAACAAAGCAGAGGTACCCTCACTACCAGAAACTCGTCTATGGCGTGTTCATGATGGCTCGTCGGCTGAGCCACTACTTCCAGGAGCATCAGGTGATGGTCGTCAACGAGGCACCCCTAAACAGCATCCTGAACAACCCGGAAGCCACATGACGCGTGGCCCTATGGGGCATCGAGCTGTCCCCTCTAGACATAATATACGAGAAGCGCCATGCGACCAAGTCTCAGGTCCTCCCGGAATTCCTCGTCCACTGGATGGAGCTTAAGCTGCCGGACACCCCGGACATGACACAGTCATGGAAGATGCACTTCGATGGCTACAAGCGCGAGGCTGGAGAAGGAGCCGGGGTCATACTGACATCCCTGCATGGCGACAAGATGAAGTACGTCCTGCAGATGAAAATTTCGAGCCTCCAACAACGAAGCCGAATACGAGGCCCTGATCCACGGCATGAGGATGGCCAAGATCTGTGGCGCAATGCGCCTGGTCATCTACGGCGACTCGAACCTCGTCGTCCAGCAAACAATGAACGAGTGCGACGCGCACGTAGCCAACGTGATCGCGTACCGCGCGCTCTACAACTCACTCGAAGGAGACTTTGATGGCTGCGTGCTTCGGCACGTTGGCAGAGAAAGCAACGAAGAAGCCGACAGACTCGCCAACATCGACTCCACCGGCGCATGGGTGCCACAAGGTGTGTTCCTCGAATAGATCTATGTGCCATCCATCAAAAGGAAATTCCCCAAGGGATCATCTGAAGAGGCAGAGCACTCGGGGGCTACGCTACCCGAAGGACAGGAAGGACCTGAAAATCTCGACACAGAGGTTGCAGTGGTCAACATGATGCAGGTCATGGCAATCGAAGAAACACGGACGCAGTCATACCTGCAGTACCTGATAAACAGGGAACTGCCTGATGACCCGACAGATGCCTGGCGCATATCTCGCCGGTCCAAGGCCTTCACCATCATCAATGGCGAGTTGTACAAGCGCATCATTTAGGGTGTTCTCCAAAGGTGCGTCACCATCGGTGACGGCAAAACCATCCTCCAAGACTTCCACGAGGGCATCTACGGCCATCACGCGGGTATCCACGCCCTCGTCGCCAAAGCTCTGCGAGCTGGGTTCTACTGGCCAACGGCCATGAACGACGCCAAGGACATCGTCTGAAGGTGAAACAGGTGCCAGAGGTTCGTAGACAAACCGCACGCACCAGGATCGGAGCTTAGGCCCATACGCTTGGCCTGGCCCTTCGCCCAATGGGGCCTCGATATGATCGGCAAACTGCCAAAATCCTCGAAAGGAGGCCACGTCTACCTCCTGGTCGCAGTCGACAAATTCACCAAGTGGATCGAGGCCATGCCCGTTACCAACCAGAAGGGTAAAACGGCTCTGAAGTTCTTCCAATCCATAGTCTACAGGTTCGATGTACCGCACAACATCATCACTGACAACGGGTCGAACTTCATCTCCAAAGAATTCCAGGACTTCTGCGAAGGCCTCGGGATCAACATATCATATGCCTCTGTGGTGCACCCGCAAACCAACGGGAAGGTCGAAAAGGCTAACGGCCTCGTCGGCAGCGGCATCAAGAAGCGCCTACTGAGCCCACTCGAGCGGCTCGCGGGAGCATGGGAAAAAGAGCTATCCTCCGTCCTCTTGAGCCTGCGCACAACGTCAAACAGCTCAACTGGCTACACGCCCTTCTCCATGGTGCACGGAACCGAAGCCGTGTTGCCTATAGAGGTACGCCATAAGGCCCCGCGGGTCATCGCCTACAGCAAAGCCGAATCGACGGCCGCACTCGAAGACGTCGTCGACACACTCGACGAGGCACGCGACATCGCCGCGGCTCGATCGGCGGTCTACCAACAGAGCCTCCGCAACTATCACAGCCGTCGGCTGCGCCCAAGGTCCTTCGTTGAAGGAGACCTCGTCTTACGACTCAAGCAAGAGTGTCCTAAGAAGCTCGAGTCACCCTGGGAAGGACCCTACATCGTCACCGAAGTCATCCCAGGTGGCGCCTATCGCCTCAAGCACGTGGAGTCTGGATTCGCATACTCTAACCCATGGAACGTCGCACAACTGTGACGCTTCTACCCCTAGATATCCCCCCCTTTACTTTCAATAAGGCTATTCAGCCAAGGCTACTCAGCCTAACAATGTACCTCATCATTACGATATGAATAAAGCTAAGTGTCTCGCCCCAAAATTTATCTTTTCCTCGCATTCCTTTATGCTACAAACACACTCGGGGGCTCCCCTCACCTCACGACTTCGTCGACCGAGGATAACGCATGTACACCTGAGTAGCTGATCACGTCAGGCTAACGAAAAGGGTATTCATACAACCAAACACAACGTGCTAAAAACAATGAACCTTTACAGAAAAGGGCACAACACGCCTAGTCAAAATATATACACATTTTCACATCTATATTTTTACAGGTCCTACCTATTCTGAAGAATCACCTGCGCACGGTGTTCAAAGATATCTACAACTTCCTCGGCATACTGCCTCACAGCCGCATAGTGCGGGCGCATGTCCCATAGACCACCATCTGGTCGAGGGAGCGGCCCAGCCGCTACAGACGCAAGATTTACGTCAGGGCGATGCAGCCACACAAGGGAAAGAGCGGCCTTCACCCCCCGCAACTAACTGGTGCCGCACCAGCTCCCTGACATGACGAACATCTCAAAACTTCGCCAGCAAGTCCCAGAGGGTCGACGACGCCTCATCAAGGGGAAAAATGACGTGCAGAATCGATGCCAATGAAGTCTTCACCTTCCGCAGCACCCCTGACACTTGGTGGGCACGATCATGCATAGTCGCAAGGACCATGGCACGATCGCGGTCCATCCAGAAAAAGCCACCAGCCTCCATATCTTGCTGGGTCAGGAAATTGATCCAAACTGCAACGCGCTCCTTCTCCTCCTTTGGAACAAGGTTAGCACCTGCAACAACTACAAAGTAAGATGGCCCGCCAATAGGCGCATCCGAAAATGAGCAGCAGCTCGAAGAAACTTACACTACAGCTGCTCGGCCAACTGCCTTAGCTCCCCCATTAGATATTCCTCTCTGGCGGTGCCCCGCTCCGCCTTTGATTTCCAAACGTCCGCGTGGCCTCGGATTCCAAGTAAATCCTTCTCAAGACCGCGGATGCGGTCATGAAGAAAAACAAGATGTGACGCGTCATCCAAGGATGGTCGCGGCTATGGAGTAGACAAAGTATCGATGGGGTCATCACCCGAAGGTCCCTAAAGGAAAACAGACAAGGATATGAACAACACACGATTCAAGAATAGCACGAAGGCTCATTATATACAACAAAAAGCCACGGCGAGGCACAAGAAGTGTTCATCAAGACATTACAGCAAAAGTCTATGACAACTACCCTACAACTAGAACGACATAGCCTAAGCATCCTGAGTGGCCTCGGAACCAGAGCGCCTGCCCTTGACCTCCTGCTGCTTCGCCGCATACTCCACGAGAAGGTCAATAAGCTTTGGCCTGTAGCACTTGCAGCGAGCAGCGAAGAGAGCGAAGGCTACCTCGGAACCGTCGGCAGCCGTTGGCATCTGGGAGGTGACCTGGTGAAGATCCAGCTCCGCCCCGGATGCCATGGCCATGGCTAGGCCCATGGAGGCACCAATGCCCTTCTGCTTGCGCTTGTAGGACGTAGGCGCATGCGTGGACAGCGCATCCGCCAACAAGTCAACATCCTCAAGGGCAACGCCCTTGGGAACGATCTCCTTGTGGAAGCGCCCGAGGACCTCCTTGGCCTTGGCAAGAGAGCCAACCACTGTACTGCAGCGGTCTTCGACCGCCGCAGTAGCATCATCCAAAGCACTACCGTGCTCCAGGGCACTGCGGTTGAACTCAATGCCTGTGGCATCTAGAGAAATGGAAAAAACACATTAAGAATCGAAGAAAAGCATAGAGACAAGGCAGCCGAAACAAAACACACAGGCGAAATCACTTACCCGAAATAGCTTTGGCAGCAGCCATCAGCTTCTCGGCAACCTCCTTCTCGCTTGAAGCCGCGGCGGTAGCAAGCTGCTGCTCGCGGTCCGTAGCTTCCTGCTGCAGGCGCTCCTTGGCCGCAGCTGCGTCAGCTAGCTCCCGCTCGAGGCGCTCCTTCGCTCCAATGGCATCTTCGGCCTTTCAATCCGCTCGCCCAAGGATCTTTTTGAGAGCATCAAGCTCGCGGAGAGCGGTGTTATTATCATCTGCGAAAATCCAAGGAACGTACATGAGCTCAAACAAGCTAGCAAGCAGACGAAAAAGAATAGGACCAAAATAATATGTACCTTGAAGCTGCCGCGGGCTTGCCTCCAACGCCAGGTGCTGCTTCACCAGCTGGTTTGCACCATGCACAAAAGGCTGCAAGAAGAAACAACTTGTCAAACCAAGGGCTCGGGGGCTGCGCCCAAGAAACGAGCAAAAGGTCAAGCATATGAAAAATGCTCGGGGGATCCCCCCGAGACACGCAAAAAATAAGCAACGATCAACAGATCATACGAAAATACGGATCGGGGGCTCCCCCCACAACAAGAAAGAACGCGCTTACAAGCTCAGATGGTGACTCCGAAGGTCTGGCTATAGTCTTCTGGGGGACGATCAACCGAGCCTCCTGTGGAGAGGGGTTCAGAGCAGCGCCCCCAGAGGTGGCCACCGTCTAAGAGGGAGGAGGCGTCATCTTCGACTCCCCCACCATCTCCTGAGTGGCATCGCTAAAAGAGCCCTTAGAGGAGTGGCTACAAAAGAAAACACCAGTCAAAGACAAGTAAACAACAAGAAAAGGTAGAAAAAAGCATCCGAAGGAACTTACGAGTCCATATCGCTCAAGTTAAAAACAGGCAAGGCCCTCTTGCCCTTCTTCTCTTCCTTCTTCTCTTCCTTCTTCCGCTTCGCCGGCGGCTGTGGCGCTACAGCCTGCACAGGCACGGCCGGAATGGGGGAGGAAGAGGCACCATCACCTCCACTGCGATGGACAAGGCACGGCGGGTCCCTAGGAGTTGGCGGAGTCGAGGCATCCGAATATTCGCTTGAGCTCCGTGCCCATTTTCAGGTCCGCCCCTCGCTCGCCTTGGGGGCTTCCTCAGTCGGTGACTGCGCCGACGGAAGATCGGACACGGAGTCCACGATTTAATTGTCCGGCGCATCCGGAAACCCTTCGGGTAGAGGGGGTACCATGCCAGGTACCTTGAACTCCTGCACAATGAAGACAAAGTTTCAGAAAAAATAACTGCAAAGAAAACGCACTCGAAAATAGCGCTACGCGCACGTCCCAGATCTACACCCGCGGAACGGGTCGAGAAGCACTGAACGGAGGGG
Source organism: Avena atlantica (assembly GCA_910589765.1). Classification (NCBI taxonomy): domain Eukaryota; kingdom Viridiplantae; phylum Streptophyta; class Magnoliopsida; order Poales; family Poaceae; genus Avena; species Avena atlantica. The sequence goes on from OU342734.1 coordinate 67,714,873, forward strand.
TCCGCGACTTCCCCGAAAGGTCCTTGTCGGTTGTGTACTTCAGCAGCGGCCGGAGGACTCTGTCAAGGTCCCCCTTGGAGAGCTCCTCAGTCGCAACTCTCGTAGGGTCGTGACAGCCAGAATAAAGGAACATCGGGTGCGTCCTAGCCTGGGGTGACTGCACCCGACGTTTGAGGAAGGTGCGGATAATGTCCACACAGTTCACCTCCTTCTCCGGAATCACCTGGAGTTCCTCCACCCGACGGTAGAGCTCCTCTATCTCCTCCACCTCACCCTCCAAGATGTGGTTCTTCCAGGACCTCTTCGGCTGGATTTTCTGGGTGGAGTCAAAAGGGGAAAGGCCAAAGTTTTGCCCGTCCACTATGGAGTCGCGGATATAAAACCACTTCCTCCACCAGTTAGGGACGGACTCGGACATAGAGAATGAGAAGAAAAGAATAGTAGATCGAAGAGAAACGACGCAGCCGCCAATCGGATAAACTCCGTCGGAGCCGGATTGCCTCTTCACAGAATAGAGATTACGGAAGAGGCCAAAGTGCGGCTCAATACCGAGCCAACACTCGCAGAAAGTGATGAAGCAAGCAATGTGAAGAAGATAATTGGGGGAAAGATGGTGGAGTTGAATGCAATAGAAGAACAACAGTCCATGAAGGAAGTCGTGTACTGGGAAAGAAAGGTCGCGAATAATGAAGGCGATGAACATCACCCGAAACCCTGTAGGAGGACGGGTAAATACCTCGTCGCCGGGGACCTTGATGGCCTCCTTGTCCTGCGGGATTAAACCACACTCACGAAGCTTGCGCAGGCCGCCCTCACGCGTCTCCGTGCGCCGCCACCCACCATCGGTGACACGAGAGGCGGCGGTGCCCTTCTTGCCGCCAGCGGGGGCACTGGTGGAATTCTTCTTCGATTTCACCATTGCAGCGCGACGACGGCGGCGGTGCGAGCGCAGGAAAGAGGAGGGAAAATATCGGAGAACTTCCAGCGCACGGTGAGAAAAGCTCAAGAAAATGGAAAACGTAGAAAGCAAGTGGCTGCGGTGAAAACAAACAAAAAAAATCCCCACGGTTATAAGGACGAAGACGATGAACAGGGACCGTTCATCGGGAAGCCCTAGCGCCAGCATCAAATCCAACCATCCACGTGTCAGCACAGAAGCGAACTGTCGCTCACACGCCGCCCACTATGCACGGAAATCAAGGATACGCCATAATTCTCGCCACGTCTCGCATGACTAGTCAACTCCAAGTCAGAAAGTGGGACCCACATTCGTCCAGTCACGTCACCTCTGGCGCCGCAGATGATTGAGGTCACCAATCGTCAGCACTGACATCATCAAAATCATACTGGCAACGGTTATAAATCTTCGGCTGAATAGCTAAAGTACTCACTCGAATCTACAATTCAAGCAATTACTCGGGGGGCTACTCCTATAAGGAGCGCTGGCCGCGCACTCGAAGCATGAATAAGGTAATACGTTAATGATCTATTTCTTCGAGTCATACGTCGAGTCTACGACTCCAATACGGACTCGGGGGCTACTCCCATAGAGAGGATTTATTCAAGAATCCGAAAAAATTGTGTCCTACGGACCTGAAGCCCACAACGGTTGAACTAAAGTCTCTGCTCGAGTCTACGACTCGAACAGACACTCGGGGGCTACTCCCATAGGGAGCGCAGGTCGCACACCCTATGAATTCTTCGTCTGCGATCCTTCGGATCAGAATGCAAAAAAACTTTTTGGCAACTTTGCCCCGACCAACGCTAAGTGAGTAACATCCTCTTTGGCCACCCGAAACACCTCCGCGGTGATAAAATTTTGGATGTTGTGTCTGCGACGCAAAGATAAGACCTACAGATACCATTTGATGGTCTGGCAACGCACACGACTGCGCTCTTCTAGTGAAAATTCGTGCTAACAGGCGCGATGAAAATCCCGACGGACGCGTTGGGTACATCATTCGAAAACTACTGGGATTCGACTCCTGTAAGACCTCAACAGCCTGAGTCGAATTACGCCAGCATCTGTTCTGGGTACAAGTCGAGGGACTCGAATCTGAAGAAGATCGTGTTGTTTTGTCCTAAGACAGTTAACTGACCCTGATCCAGAAGGGTTTCGCGGCATAGTAAATCAAAATTTTCTACGGATGCAAACAGAAGGAAAGCCAAGATCTAATCTAGGAGATGCAAACAACAAGAGAGATTGGATTAGATCTTCATACCCTTGAAGATTCGCACAGCGGAATGTTCGTCGGAACGTGGGTGATGTAGTCGTACTCGCTTCTCCTCCTCGTGATCCGATCCGATCTAGCACCACAAGTGGCGGTGCCTCCGTGAGATGCACACATGCAGCACCTCGACGTATCCTCCTTCCTTGGACCAGCAAGTATGGTGGAGAGATGGGTTGGATCTACAACGCGACGGCGCGGTGCAATTGGTGGAGAATTTCTGCAGCAGGGCTTCGCCTACAAGCAGTCGGGAGGGAGAGAGGAGGGCAGCAGGGCGGCTAGGGTTGGAGGGGAAGGTGTGGGGGGGTGGTGCGCCCCCACCCCTCCTTATATAGAGGGGGGCGCAGCCCTAGCCCCTCCCCCAAGCCCAAACCGGCGGCCCCAAGGAGGAGGAGTGGGGGGCAAGGAAACCCCCCTTCTAGAAGCTCTATCTCGAGTTTAAACCTCTCTAGGCCGGCTGGGCCCTATGGGGCCTTGTGCCCCTGGCCCAATGCGGCCAGGGCACTCCCTCATAGGCCCATGCCCCCTCCCGGAAGGTGGGGCCACGTTGGTCCCCTTTCGGAAGGTTCTAGAAGCTTCCGGTACAATACCGATTAACCCGGAACAATTCCGAACTCCAAAAACTGCACTGCCTTATATGAATCTCATTCTCCGGACCACTCCGGAACCTCTCGTGATGTCCCGGATCCCATCCGAGACTCCGAACAAAAAACTCATAAACCAATTATCCAATATATCCTAGCGTCGAGACACGTTAAGTGTGTGACCCTGCGGGTTCGAGAATATGCAGACATGATCTTCTATCAATAATCAACAGCGGGGTCTGGAAACCCATATTGACTCCCACACATTCATCGATGATCATATCGGATGAACCACGATGCCAGGATTCAATCAATCCCATATATATATTCCCTTCGTCTCGCGATATTTTACTTGACCGAGATTCGATCGTCGGTACCGTCATACCTACTTCAATCTCGTTCACAGCAAGTACTTTACTCGTTCTGTAATCCGATATCACTTTGTGATTAACTCCTTAACCACATGCTTGCAAGCGGTGTTGATATCGATTACCGAGTGGGCCCGAAGTATATCTCTCCGATATGGGAGGGACAAATCCCATCTCGATACATACAACCCAACAGATACTTTACGATCACCTGAGAGACACCTTTATGATCACCCTCTCATAGGATGACGTTTGATGACCTCAAAGCTTTCTTCCGATACCAGGGAGTTGTATTATCTCATGGTCTAAGGAATACAATATTTGACATAAGAAAAGCTTCGCAAAGACGAACACGATGACACGATCTAATTGCTTCGCTTAGTTTGGGTCTGTCCAACATATCATTCTCCCAATGATATGATCTCATTATTAATCGACAACTCATGTCTATGGTTAGGAAACCTTAACCATCATTAATCAATGAGCTAGTCCATATAGGCATACTAGGGACACGGTGTTGTTCACAAACCACACAAGTATTAAAGTTTCCGCTTAATACAATTCTAGCATGGAATATAAACATTATCATGAACAAGAATTATAATAATAACATCTTTATTATTGCCTCTAGGGCATAATTCCAACAGTCTCCCACTTGCACTAGAGTCAATAATCTAGTTTACATTTGGCAACAATCTCACACCCATGGAACTGAGGTGCTGATCATGTTTTACACGTGGAAGAGGTTTAGTCAATGGATCTGCGACATTCAGATCTGTATGTACTTTGCTAATCTTCAGATCTCCATCTGCTATATAATCTCGGATTATATGAAACTTGCGGTTGATATGCTTGGTCTTTGGATGATATCTTGGTTCCTTAGCGAGTGCTATGGCGCCAGTGTTGTCACACAATATCTCCAGTGGGTCCAATGCACTTGGAACCACGCCAAGCTCAGTGATGAAGTTCCTGATCCAAACTCCTTCACTTGACGCTTCTGTAGTAGCCATATATTCCGCTTCTATTGTAGATCCCGCGATCACGCTTTGCTTGCAGCATCTCCAGCTCACAGCTCCTCCATTCAAAATATGCACGTATCCTGTCTGAGATTTAGAATCATCTTTGTCGATGTCGAAACTAGCGTCGACGTAACCTTTTACGACGAGCTGTTCATCACCACCATAGACTAAGAACATTTCTTTAGTTCTATTTAGGTACTTTAGGATGTTCTTCACGGCTGTCCAGTGTTCCACTCCTGGATCACTTTGATATCTGCTCGTCAAACTAAGAGCATTGGACACATCCGGTCTAGTACACAGCATGGCATACATGATAGAACCTATGGCCGAGGCATAAGGCACTTTGCTCATAGCTTCCCTATCATTTACCGTAGCTGGACACTGAGCCTTGCTCAATATCTTACCTGACAACATAGGCACTGAACCTTTCTTTGCCTTATCCATTCTGAACCTTTTCAGAACTTTGTCTAGGTATGTACTGTGGCTTATAGCTATCAGGCGTCTTTGTCTATCTCTATAGATTTTGATGCCCAATATATAAGCAGCTTCACCTAGGTCTTTCATTGAAAAACACTTGTTCAAATAACTCTTCACATCATTAAGCATGTTGATGTCATTTCCAATAATCAATATGTCATCCACATATAGTACCAGAAACGTCACCGAGCTCCCACTCACTTTCTTGTACATGCAAGCTTCATAGCAATTTGGAACAAATCCAAAGCTCTTGATCACTTGATCAAAACGAAGGTTCCAACTCCGAGATGCTTGCTTCAGTACATAAATGGAACGATGAAGTTTGCATACTTTATCAGCATCCTTAGGATCGACAAAACCTTCGGGTTGCATCATATACAACTCTTCATCAATGTTGCCATTGAGGAAAGCAGTCTTGACATCCATCTGCCATATTTCATAATCATGAAACGCAGCAATTGCTAATAAAATCCGAATGGACTTAAACATCGCTACGGGAGAGAAAGTCTCATCGTAGTCAACACCTTGAACTTGTCGAAAACCTTTCGCGACAAGCCGTGCTTTATAGACGGTAACATTACCATCCGCGTCCGTTTTCTTCTTGAAGATCCATTTACACTCAACGGCCTTTCGGTCGCTAGGAGGGTCCACCAAAGTCCATACTTGGTTTTCGCTCATGGATCCCAATTCGGATTTCATGGCTTATAGCCATTTCTCAGATTCTGGGCTCATCATCGCTTCCTCATAGTTCGTAGGTTCACTGTCTTCTACTAACAAGACAGTCAAGACAGGGTTGCCGTACCACTCAGGAGGGGCACGCGACCTTGTCGACCTACGACATTCAGTAGCAGCATCGTCCGAAGATTCATGATCCTTGTCATTAGCTTCCTCTATTGTTGGTGCAGGCGGCACTGGAACAATTTCAGGTGCTGCGCTACTCTCCAATTCAAGAGAAGGTTCAACAACCTCGTCTAGCTCTACTTTCCTCCCACTCACTTCTTTCGAGAGAAACTCCTTCTCAAGAAAGGAACCGTTCTTTGCGATAAACACTTTTCCTTCGGTTCTGTGATAGAAGGTATACCCAATAGTTTCCTTAGGGTATCCTATGAAGACGCATTTCTCCGCTTTGGGTTCGAGCTTGTCCGGCATCAACTTCTTGACGTTTTGCATCCCCAAACTTTAAGAAACGACAACTTAGGTTTAGCACCAAACCACAGTTCATACGGTGTCGTCTCAACGGATTTAGATGGAGCCCTATTTAAAGTGAATGCAGCGGTTTGTAGTGCATAACCCCAAAATGATAACGGCAAATCAGTAAGAGGCATCATTGATGAGACCATATCTAATAAGGTTCGATTCCGGCGTTCAGACACACCATTGCGCTGTGGTGTTCTAGGTGGCGTGAGTTGCGAAACGATTCCGCTTGCTTTAAGATGCGTGAGAAAATCATAACTCAAATATTCACCTCCACGATCGGATCGTAGAAACTTAATCTTTCTGTTACGATGGTTCTCCACTTAATTCTGAAATTCTTTGAACTTTTCAAACGTTTCAGATTTATGTTTCATTAAATAGATATACCCATATCTACTTAAGTCATCGGTAAAAGTGAGAAAATAGCGATATCCACCGCGCGTCGAAACACTCATCGGTCCGCATACATCGGTATGTATGATTTCCAACAAGTCCGTTGCTCGCTCCATCATACCGGAGAACGGGGTTTTGATCATCTTGCCCATGAGGCATGGTTCGCATGTGTCAAATGATTCAAAATCAAGAGACTCCAAAAGTCCATCAGAATGGAGTTTCTTCATGCGTTTTACACCAATATGACCTAGACGACAGTGCGACAAATAAGTAGTATTATCACTATCTACTTTGCATCTCTTAGCCTCAATGTTATGGATGTGTGTTTCATCCCTTTCGAGATTTAGAAGAAATAAACCATTCACAATAGGTGCATGACCATAAAAGATGTTACTCATATAAATAGAACAACCATTATTCTCCGATTTAAATGAATAACCGTCTTGCAATAAACACGATCCAGAAATAATGTTCATGCTCAACGCAGGCACATAATAACACTTATTAAGGTTTAAAACTAATCCCGAAGGTAAAACTAAGGAGAGCGTGCCGACGGCCATCACATCAACTCTTGATCCGTTGCCAACGCGCATTGTCACCTCATCCCTCGCAAGCCGCTGTCTATTCCGCAGCTCCTGTTTCGAGTTACAAATATTAGCAACTGAACCGGTATCAAATACCCAGGCACTACAATGAGGGCTAGTAAGGAAAACATCAATAACATGTATATAAAATATACCTTTGATGGTGCCAGCCTTCTTGTCCGCTAAGTACTTCGGACAGTTGCGCTTCCAGTGACCCTTGTCCTTGCAATAGAAGCACTCAGTGTCTGGCTTAGGACCAGACTTGAGCTTCTTCTCAGCAGGGGCAGTGCGCTTGCCGCCGCCCTTCTTGAAGGGCTTCTTTGCTCCCTTACCTTTCTTGAAGGTGGGATTGTTGACCATCAACACATGATTATCCTTTTTGATGTCCACCTCCACAGCCTTCAGTTTTGCGAAGAGCTCGGTGATCGTATCAGTGGAACCAATCTGATTGTGAGTCACTACAAAACTTTTGTAGCTGGGAGGGAGTGATTGCAGAACCCTGTCAATCTTGAGCTCCTCTGGAATCGTGCATTCCAGTTGCTCAAGGCGTTGAGCCCGTCATCTTAATGGCGTGCTCCCTTCCTCCATCTTGCAATTAAAGAACTTCTCAGAGATCTCATATCTCTCAGAACGGGCCTGAGTCTGAAACATGGTTTTCAGCTCTTCGAGAATCTCAAAGGGCCCGGCGAACTCCTCAAAACGATTTTGAAGATCCGATTCCATAGCATACAACATGGCAATCTTAATCAAATCATAATCATCCTTGCGCGACTGATAAATATCTTTTTCATCAGCCGGTGCATCTATAGCAGGGGCGTCACCTAGCGCTTTCTCAAGGACATAGTCCTTTTGTCCGCCAGCGAGAATGATTCTCAGAATGCGGAACCATTTGGTGAAGTTAGACCCATTGTTTCTAAGCTTTTCTATCTCATCAAAAACGTTGAAGTTGAAGTTGGACTTGGCCATGTGATCTACAGTATTTGCAAGTACAATTTAGACTATGTTCATGATAAATAGTTCAACTTAATCAAATTACTAGATGAACTCCCACTAAATTCAACATCCCTCAAGTTGTTTAGTGAACACGATCCAAATTCACCACACCTAATCCGATCATCACGAGAAGAGATGTGGTTTAAATGGTGGACAACGAAGTGTCGATCATAGCATTCATATGACTCATGCTTAACCTTTCGGTTCATGTGTTCCGAGGCCATGTCTGTACATGCTAGGCTCGTCAAGTTAGACCCAAGTATTTCCGCGTGTGCAAAACTGGATTGCACCCGTTGTACGTGAGCGTAGAGTCTATAGCACCCGATCATCACATGATGCTTGGACACGACGAACTTTCGCAACGGTACATACTTGGGGAGAACACAGTTTTTATCTTGATCTTTAAGTGAGGAATCATCTTATAATGCTACCGTCGCGATCTAAGCATAATAAGATACATAAAAGGATAAACATCACATGCATATAACTTTATGTGACATGGTATAGCCAATCTTCGCGCAATGATCTCCATCTTGTGTGTTCCGGCATGATCTCCATCACTCCACCATGATTGCCTCCACCACGAATAGCAACTACAACTATTGCTAACTACTTAGCGATAAAGTAAAGCTATTACATGGCGTATAAGAAGTTGACTTGCAGGTCATACACAATTATAAAGACAACCATATGGCTCCTGCCGGTTGTGTACTCATCGACATGCAAGTCGTGAAACATTACAAAACATGATCATCGCATACAATATACACATCACATCTTGGGCCATACCATATCACAGAAAACACTCCCTGCAAAAACAAGTTAGACGCCTCTACTTTGTTGTTGCATGTTTTACGTGGCTTATGGGAGTAGATGCTAAGAACAATTCTTACCTACGGAAATCCACAACGGTGATATTATGGTTGCCAAACTCCGGTGTTAATCCCATGACAACTATAGTGAGAGAAACTGACATCCACCAGCCGCATGTGTGGAACAAGCCACACGTCAAGTGCGGAGCCGGTCTCGCGAACGACGTCGCGTAAGGTTGGCCTGGACCGCTTCAATCTCACTATCCCGCGTCATAAGAAGAACACAAACAAGAGGCTTGCAACAGAAAACATCAACGCCCGCAACAACCATGTTGCGTTCTACTCGTGAAACACATCTACGCATAGATCTAGCTCTGATACCACTAAAGGGTTTCGCGGCATAGTAAATCAAAATTTTCTACGGATGCGAACAGAAGGAAAGCCAAGATCTAATCTAGTAGATGCAAACAACGAGAGAGATTGGATTAGATCTTCATACCCTTGAAGATTCGCACAGCGGAACGTTCGTCGGAACGTGGGTGATGTAGTCGTACTCGCTTCTCCTCCTCGCGATCCGATTCGATCTAGCACCACAAGTGGCGGTGCCTCCGTGAGATGCACACGTGCAGCACCTCGACGTCTCCTCCTTCCTTGGACCAGCAAGTATGGTGGAGAGATGGGTTGGATCTACAACGCGACGGCGCGGTGCAATTGGTGGAGAATTTCTGCAGCAGGGCTTCGCCTACAAGCAGTCGGGAGGGAGAGAGGAGGGCAGCAGGGCGGCTAGGGTTGGAGGGGAAGGTGTGGGGGGGTGGTGCGCCCCCACCCCTCCTTATATAGAGGGGGGGCGCAGCCCTAGCCCCTCCCCCAAGCCCAAACCGGCGGCCCCAAGGAGGAGGAGTGGGGGGCAAGGAAACCCCCCCCCTTCTAGAAGCTCTATCTCGAGTTTAAACCTCTCTAGGCCGGCTGGGCCCTATGGGGCCTTGTGCCCCTGGCCCAATGCGGCCAGGGCACTTCCTCATAGGCCCATGCCCCCTCCCGGAAGGTGGGGCCATGTTGGTCCCCTTTCGGAAGGTTCTAGAAGCTTCCGGTACAATACCGATTAACCCGGAACAATTCCGAACTCCAAAAATTGCACTGCCTTATATGAATCTTATTATCCGGACCACTCCGGAACCTCTCGTGATGTCACGGATCCCATCCGAGACTCCGAACAAAAAACTCATAAACCAATTATCCAATCTATCCTAGCGTCGAGACACGTTAAGTGTGTGACCCTGCGGGTTCGAGAATATGCAGACATGATCTTCTATCAATAATCAACAGCGGGGTCTGGAAACCCATATTAACTCCCACACATTCATCGATGATCATATCGGATGAACCACGATGCCAGGATTCAATCAATCCCATATATATATTCCCTTCGTCTCGCGATATTTTACTTGCCCGAGATTCGATCGTCGGTATCGTCATACCTAGTTCAATCTCGTTCACAGCAAGTACTTTACTCGTTCCGTAATCCGATATCACTTTGTGATTAACTCCTTAACCACATGCTTGCAAGCGGTGTTGATATCGATTATCGAGTGGGCCCGAAGTATATCTCTCCGACTTGGGAGGGACAAATCCCATCTCGATACATACAACCCAACAGATACTTTCCGATCACCTGAGAGACACCTTTATGATCACCCTCTCATAGGATGACGTTTGATGACCTCAAAGCTTTCTTCCGATACCAGGGAGTTGTATTATATCATGGTCTAAGGAATACAATATTTGACATAAGAAAAGCTTTGCAAAGACGAACACGATGACACGATCTAATTGCTTCGCTTAGTTTGGGTCTGTCCACCATATCATTCTCCCAATGATATGATCTCATTATTAATCGACAACTCATGTCTATGGTTAGGAAACCTTAACCATCATTAATCCATGAGCTAGTCCATAGAGGCGTACTAGGGACACGGTGTTGTTCACAAACCACACAAGTATTAAAGTTTCCGCTTAATACAATTATAGAATGGAATATAAACATTATCATGAACAAGAATTATAATAATAACATCTTTATTATTGCCTCTAGGGAATAATTCCAACAGATCCATCAGGAGAGTCAGGCACACGCATCAACAATCCCTACATACTAAAATATTTCTCTGATGAACAGAAACAGCTGCACCCGAAAGATTGAAAATTCCTCAGCCGAATCTACGATTCGACTGAACACTCGGGGGCTACTGACATGGTTATACCCTACGGGTACACGACATCAGCATACCTGGTCCATTCCAAGGAAGGCCCACGAGAATATACGCGTCCCATGAAGATTTTTGGGTGGCCCAAGCCCATGATGTCTTCGGATCCTTGGAGAGCAAGACTAGAATAGATAGAATATTCAAAGGGGCAAACCCTAAACCTCTAACCGACTCGATATGTTGCCGGGACCTGCCTACCTCTATATAAAGGCTAGGAGGTCACGACGAGGAGGGCACCTCTCATACCACCACATACACACCTCCACGCCAGATTGCATATGCGCACCCCTGTAACTTTTGGTTCCGCCGTAATCAAGAGCAGGAAAGAATGAGTAGGGTTTTCCCTCTGGGGGCCTAAACCTGGATAAATCTCGTGTCCCCTGGTTTCTTGTCTGTTAACCGTTCTGCGATCTTCAGCACCCCCATCTTCTCCAAAACCCAAGCTCATAACAATGGGCATTGACGAGAATAAACCTCGTCAAAATGTGAAATGCTTTCTTGTACTAATCATCAATTTAGAAAGTTTAGAAATAGTTTTTAGACCGACAAATCTTCCATCTGTTCGCACATTACCAATGCAGAATGGAAGCTCATGGGCAAGATCATTTAATTACATGTAATCAAAATCATATGTATAAGACTTAGCAAATTCCACTAAGGTCTCAACTTTGAAAGCATCAAAGGAGTCCTTGGGACTAAATGCAGCCATCTGGAAGGAGAGTTGAGTTTACCTCGGTAAAATGATCATTAAACTCTCCATGCTGCAAGTCAATAATAGGGTAAAGGAATCAAATTTATAGTGCTCATAGTTAGTGTGGTTGGTCTTCTTCCTTGGTCTATGCCGGTAAATATACTGTTCTTCCATATCCAACTTCGGAATACCATACTCCGCATAAAACGAGTTAAGTTTTTTCCAATAAATATTCCCAGCCATCGTCCCTAATTTGCTAAAGAAAATCTTTGTTAACTTCACCTCTTGCATAGCCTCCAAGATGTCCTTATATTTCCTCTATAAAGATAGAGAGAAATCATTTACATGTGCTAATATTACCAACATCAAGTGTAGATGAAACACGAAGTCAAAATCATGTACATAATCTAAGAGACCACGAGCTTGGTATTTCTTTGCATCACTTGGTCCATCTTTCTCAACATATTTGAGCACATCAATAACATCTGGGAACAAGTTGTTTATGCTTTGAAGAGTTTTATAGTGAGATCACCAACAAGTGTCTCCTGCTCTTTGAAGAGATTACTCTTGATTTACTCATGTACTAGTGCTAAGTTGTCCACATCCAATGGATTTCTTCAATCTCTCCTATTGGCTCTCTCTTATCATGTCTTTTCACTTACAAGAAGCTCCGACCACATTCATCAAAAGAGCTACCATGTCAAAAAAAATCTAACATCATCATTCTTTTTAGCTACTGCCACAATGACTAATTGAAGTTGATGAGCGAAGCAATGGACATAATATGCTAAGATATTTATCCTCATGATCAAATCTCTCAAGCCATGAACTCGCTTCTCATGTTGCTCGCACCGGCGTAACCTTGGCCTCGAACTTGTTTCATGCTCGGTCCATACTTACCAAACAAGTAATCAATATTAGATTTGAGACATAAAGGAGACGTCTCATTCACATGAACAACACCAATAAGTCTCTCTTTGATTTCTCCATACTTGTCAACGCACCACAGAACTACCATCATCTGTTCTTTGTCAGAAACATCAGCAAACTCATCAACCAACAAATAGAACACACCACCTCCAATTTCATCCACAATAGATTTAACTATGATCCGTACACAAAAATATTTTTATAACCATAGAACTCACGCTGTTTACAAGTTGTAAATAAGAAAATAAAGTAAATGAAAAAAGCAAGAAATTATTACCTCGGTATAACACTTAGCAATGTCCATTTGAATTTCCGGAGTAACCATTTGATTATTTTTTGGAGGATCGATCAACACAATTCTCTTTGTGTCCTCATTTTGCTCCACCAAAGTGTGTGTCAACTCTCGAAAATTTCCTTTGTTCTTAGACTCTTTAGACTCATCGTTGCCACGAAATGCTAAACCTTGATGCAGTAAGTATCGGGCAGGAGTTATGGAATTATTCAACCAGATCATATACTCCTCTTGACTGACTTTACTTTGTTTGTCTAGGGAAACAACAACCGATTGGCCATGTTTTATAAAATTATTACACCTTTTGACTTCCATGTTATGAAAACTATTAGGAGATTTACCCACATGGGATTTTATTAGATGGATTACCCTTGTGCCAACAATTAGAACCCTCAACTATAAATGCATCATTCCCCTTGCCCTTCAATACAATCTCTGAACAAGTATCAATATAAGAAAAAAAATAGCATCCTTCTTCACACTGTACTCTATCCCGTCATATTTTCTATACCACTTAGTACTAAACCGGAGTTGGAGATCTCCTATGCTCCTCTGTGGATACTTAAAACTAGGTTGTGGTCAAGATGGACCTCTAACCAAATATTTCCGTCTCATTTCATTCGGTAGCTTCAGCCCTATATATTCTGTTAAACCATGGAGAGTGGATTGAGAGACCATGGATGGGGTTGTGATGGTTCGATAAACCTACTAACGACATACATCAATACATATGGTGTCAGCATATATCAGTGTTATATAACAAGGTGCAATGAGGCCGAGTGGCCAGGGGACATTGTAGCTACCAGAGATAGGAGAAATAGAAGGAGGCACTAGTAGAAAAAAGGCTATCCGTTCGAGCCTCCTAATAGCATTAGTCCCGGTTTCTCCACGAACCGGGACTAATGCTGGCACGCGTCTCGGTTCGAGCGGGCACGGGGCCGGAGGTATGCGTCCCGGTTGGTAGGGGGCATGCATCCCGGTTTGTAACACAAACCGGGACTAAAGGTTGGGCGTCAGCCACGTGGCATGGCACACGCCTTTAGTCCCAGTTTGTGTTACAAACTGGGACGTATGATCCCGTCCTCTATAAATGCGACGCCCCAGCCCTCTTTCTCCACTCTGTTTTTTCTTGGTGGAAGGTGTGAGGGGTGTGCTAGTTTTTTCCCTATGCATGCATTTAAGTTGTTTGATGAAATGTTTGAGTGAATGATCCCGTTCAATTTCTCATTGAACAAAAATATAGAAGGTGTCTGAGACGCACTTGAGCTTTCTCTCCTCTTTATTTCCCTCGATCGAGGTTAGAAATCTTATCTTTTCTCTGTCATTGATACAATGCATCTGTCGATGTGAATTGGTCATTTCACTATATATGATGTCCTGTTTTTGATAAACTTACTTATATGATGCAGATGAACGGTCGGGAATGGATGTACGGTGACCGGCGTGTACCCGTGTATATGAAAGGCGTGGATAAATTTATTGATGTGGCTACCACAAACAAAGAGAATGGTTTTATATGTTGTCCATGTGTTCAATGTCGGAACAACAAGGAGTACTCTTCCTCGAAAATCATTCGCGGCCACCTGATTATGAAAGGTTTCATGCCCAACTATAATTGATGGACCAAGCACGGGGAAAGAGGGGTTATGATGGAAGATGGTGAAGAAGAAGATGATGATAACAACTATCATCATATGTTTCCTGAATACAGGGATACTGCAATGGAAGACAATGGAGAGGAAGGAGGTGAAGAACGGGCATCAGATGAGCCGGTTGATGAACTAGGTAGGGTCATTTCTGATGCAAAGCGAGACTATGAAACAAAAAATGAGAAGTTGAAGTTAGAGGGCAGGTTATAAGATCACAAGAAATTGTTGTACCCAAATTGTGAAGATGGCAGCACAAAGCTCGGGACCACACTGGAATTGTTGCGATGGAAGGCAGAGTGTGGTCTAACTGACTCCTCATTTGAAAATATGCTGAAAATAATGAAGCCGAAGTTTCCAAAACATAACAAACTTCCCGAGAGTACCTACGAAGCAAATAAGTCTCTCTGTCCTCTAGGATTATATGTGCAAAAGATACATGCATGCAATAATGACTGCATCCTCTACCGCGGTAAGGAGTATGAGAATTTAGATAAATGCCCGGTATGCAATGCATTGCGGTATAAGATCATACGAGATGACCCTGGTGATGTTGAGGGAGAGCCCCTCCGGAAGAGGGTTCCTGCTAAGGTTATGTGCTATGCTCCTATAATACCAAGGTTGAAACGCATGTTCAGAAACAAAGAGCATGCCAGGTTGTTGCGATGGCACAAAGAAGACCGTAAGAAAGACGGGAAGTTGAGACACCCTGCTGATGGGTCACAGTGGAGAAAAATTGAGAGAGACTTCCCAGACTTTGCAGGTGACGCAAGGAACTTATGGTTTGGTCTAAGTACGGATGGCATGAATCCTTTTGGGGAGCAGAGCTGCAGTAACAGCACCTGGCCCGTGACTCTATGTATCTACAACCTGCCTCCTTGGTTGTGCATGAAGCGTAAGTTCATTATGATGCCAGTGATCATCCAATGCCCGAAGCAACCGGGCAACGACATTGATGTGTACCTTAGGCCATTAGTTGAAGAACTCTTACAGCTGTGGGGCAAACCAGGTGTACGTGCATGGGATGAGAACAAACATGAGCCATTTGATCTACGAGGGTTGCTTTTCGTAACCATCAATGATTGGCCTGCTCTTAGTAACCTTTCAGGACAGACAAACAAGGGATATAAGGCATGCACACACTATTTAGATAAGACTGAAGGTACATATTTGCATAAATGCAAGAAGGTTGTGTATCTGGCGAATCGACGATTTCTTCTGACCAATCATCACGTAAGAAAGAAAGGCAAGCATTTCAAAGGTGAGGCAGATCACAGGAAGAAGCCTGAACTCCCTGCTGGTGATGATGTATTTGGTATGGTCAAGGACATAGAAGTAACCTTTAGAAAGGGTCCCGACGGTCAATCAGTTCCGAACGACGTCGCTACAGGACACGCACCCATGTGGAAGAAGAAATCTATATTTTGGGAGCTTCCATATTGGAAAGTCCTACGTGTCCGCTCTTCAATCGACATGATGCACGTGACGAAGAATCTTTGCGTGAACCTGCTAGGATTCCTAGGCGTGTATGGGAAGAAAAAATATACACGAGAAGCACGGGAGGACCAACAAATTATGAAAGACCCAAAGAACATGCATACACAGAACAAGACGGATAAAGGGCGTCACTTAAGTCGTGCCAGCTATGCTCTTACCAAAGCAGAGAAGGAAATCTTTTTTGAAGTCCTTTACAGTATCAAGGTGCCGTCTGGCTTCTCATCTAATATAAAGGGGATAATAAATATGGCAGAGAAAAAGTTCCAAAACCTGAAGTCTCATGACTGTCACGTGATTATGACGCAGTTGCTTCCGATTGCATTGAGGGGGCTTCTACCGGAAAATGTTTGAGTACCCATTGTGAAGCTGTGTGCATTCTTTAATGCAATATCTCAGAAGGTAATCAATGCAGATATTCTGCCAAGGTTACAAAAGGATGTGGTACAATGTCTTGTTAGTTTTGAGTTGGTGTTCCCACCATCCTTCTTCAATATTATGACGCATCTCCTGGTTCACCTAGTGGAAGAGATTGCCATTCTCAGTCTGGTATTTCTGCACAATATGTTCCCCTTTGAGAGGTTCATGGGAGTCTTAAAGAAATATGTTCATAACCGTGCTAGACCAGAAGGAAGCATCTCCAAGGGATATGGAACAAAGGAGGTCATTGAGTTTTGTGTTGACTTTATTCCTGACCTTAAGCTGATTGGTGTTTCTGACTCGCGGCATGAGGGAAGACTAAGTGGAAAAGTCATGCTGGGAAAGAAAGCAATGATACGTAGGGACGGGGATTCTTTCACTAAAGCACACTACACAGTTCTACATAATTCCACCTTGGCAGCTCCGTATATCGAGGAACACAAGAATATTGTACGCTCCAAAAACCCGGGGAAGCCTGAATCATGGATTACAGATGAACACATGAAGTCTTTCGGTGGTTGGATGTGGACACATCTCTTGAATGGCACCACTGTTGGAGATAATCTATACTTGTTGGCTGTGTCACCATCTTCTACCATATTGAATTTCCAAGGGTACGAAATAAATGGGAATACATTCTACACGATCGCCCAAGATAAAAAGAGCACCAACAAAAATAGTGGTGTCCGCTTTGATGCAATAGACGAGAATGGAAAAAAGGACACATACTATGGTTACATAGAGGAGATATGGGAACTAGACTATGGAGTCTATTTTAAGGTCCCTTTGTTTCGCTGCAAATGGGTCAACCTGAATGGGGAAGGGGTAAAGATAGACCGGATGTACGGAATGACAACAGTGGATCTCAACAATCTTGGTTATAGAGATAAACCATTCGTCCTAGCCAATTATGTGTCTCAAGTTTTCTATGTGAAGGACATGTCCTCCAGACCGAAAAAAAGAAAAAATATGCAAACGAATACATCATATGATGAGCCAAAGCGTCACATAGTTCTTCCAGGGAAAAGAAACATCGTGGGAATCAAGGACAAGACAGACATGTCAGAAGATTATAATAAGTTTGATGAAATTCCGCCCTTCACAGTGAAAACTGACCCAGGCATTCTGTTAAGTAAAGAAAATGCTCCATGGTTACGTCTTAAGTGATAATAAGGATGGACAAATGCCAAGAAGTTCATGCTTATATTATGTAACTCTAGTTCATGTCTGGCCGAGATATCTTTCGCGGTTTGTGGCTTGACCGGGACTATATATAGGGGGGCCTTTAGTCCCGGTTTTGTAGTCTCAGTTTTTAATATTAATAAATATCTTGAGTGTTAGTCCCATTTTTTGGCTAGACCGGGACTATGAAGAAGTTGTCCCGATTCGTACTTACCATTAAGATCTGATCTCCAAACACGCGCGGTCACATATTAGGGAGTGCCTCTATGACCAGTTTCTTGGAGATGCCGGAGGACTGGGATCGGGCGACATCTCCCTGAAACTGGTCGTAGTGGTGTCCCTGCTCTCGCACACCATCTTGCATCTTGTAACTTTTCTAACTAGATCAATACACCTGGGAGCTAACTAATTTCACATATTAGGGAGTGCCTCTATGACCAGTTTCTTGGAGATGTCGGAGGAGTGGGATCCGGCGGCATCTCTCTGAAATTGGTCGTAGTTGTGTCCCTGCTCTCGAAAACAATATTGGAGATGCCTCAATCTGGCTGGAGGACTAGACTCACAAGGATGTCTATTTATAGTACAAGCAGCTCGGCATAGTATCGACACTTACGACATAATGTCAACACTCACCCCTATTATTAGTGTTGACTCGTGTTTTGTCCCGGTTGGTGTCTCCAACTGGGACTAAAGGTTCATCTTTAGTCCCGGTTGGTGACACCATCCGGGACAAGGTACACGCTGCACGACATAATGTTGACACTCACCCCTATCATTAGTGCTGCCTGGCCCAGCCTGCCGAAATCCCTCCAACCGGGACTAAAGATGAACCTTTAGTATATTGAAAATACGAACAATGAAAATCCTTCGCGCGGTGTCATATTATGTGACATAGTTGAAAGGAAAAATACCAGACTTGGTATATTGATCATGTCTCCAAAAAACCTTCACAAAATGACCTATCATGTTCGAGGTTTCATTCGGTCCAAATGACCAATGTTATGTGCTGAATCACGGCATAGTTTGTGATGTTGTGCCCATATTATGCATGCATGTGTACATTGGTATGGAGAACAATGTTGCAGGAGGAATTTTTTCTTTTCGTCGCACGGAAAAACCCTTTTCCATTTTCCGAGCGCAAAAAATGGGTCGTTTTGTGAAGTAACCACCAAAATGCTGTTTCAGAATGCTAGCGTCCCATTTTCCTAAAATATTAGACCACCTTACATAGACTATCTCCCAACCGGGACATCTCTAACCTTTTCGTCCATCCCAGGTAAAAAGGACAAATGTCTGCCGAATCGGCAGGAAGTAGGTCCGGTTTGTACTACAGGTACATGATCTAACGCCCGTGATTTTTTGAAAAAATCATTTTAAGACTCGCAATATGTGGTTTCTTCAGATATCCAATGCAAGTTCTAAATGAGCCATTTTTCTTCCCGCCATTTTTTCCCGCCAGTTCTTCCCGCCATTTCTTCCCGCCAGTTCTTCCCTCCAGTTATCTTCCTGCCATTTCTCACTATATATATGTAGGGTTGGCCTCCATTGTCATTGCACATCTCTATACTCATATCTGCAACCTCATCACTCTTTCCCATGACTTCCACCGTAGCACTAACCCCCAGGGAGGCGGAGGCGCTTTGCGCCTCGAACTACCCCTGCTCGTCGGGCTACTGTATCCCCGTCGGCTGGATGCTGACCACCGGAGGCGTGCCGGTTCCTCCTGTCCCTCTAGGTGTGGCGCGCCGGATGGCCATCACGAACCACTACTACTTCGAGCTCACGCCGGAGCAGCGGAGGAATCCCAGATGGCATCCTGACTATTTCCCGACTTGGCAAGCCTTCTTCGTAGATCGGCGTGAGAGGGCGCTAGCCAGGCACGAGGAGGACGGCCCACCTCCTCCGAACTTCAACGAGCCCGGCCGTCGGCTATGGTGGCGCGGCCGGACTCTCCAAAGCATCATGGCCTACGACACAGCCGCCGACTCTAGCCCCCGCCTACGCTACCCTCCAGTCCAGCCCACTCGTACTTAGCCTTCAAGGTTCAACTACGGCGACCCCGACGACGACAACGACGACGGCCGCGGCGAGTACGACGACTATAGTGGCGAGTATTACAGGTGTAGGCAGGAGCATGACTGAATCACTCTAACATTGCAACACAAGTTCGGCCGATTGTGGCTTAATCTGGCCATGTATCTTAATTTTCAGTTCTTCTATGTAACTTTGTGTGAGTTGCGTTATGTACTTTCATTCCAGTTCTATCCTATTAAAATTTCTTTCCGCCCATTATTTCCCGTCCTTTTTTTCCCGCCCATTAATATATAAAAAATATAAGTTAATTCAAATCCAAATTAAAAAGAGAAAATGGTTTTGAATTAGTTATTCAAATCCGAACACTTTTTATGTTTAAAGTTTTTCTAAATTCCAAATTAATATTCAAAAAATATAAGTTAATTCATTTTAAATGGTTCATAGTTTAAATGGTTACATTAATGATTTTTAAAAATAGAAAATGGTCTTGAATTATTTATTCAAATTCAAACACTTTTTATGTTTAAATTTTTTCTAAATTCCAAATTAATATTCAAAAATATAAGTTAATTCATTTTTAATTTTAAATGGTTCATATTTAAAATGGTTACATTAATTATTTTTTAAAAACAGAAAATGGTTTTGAATTAGTTATTCAAATCCAAACACTTTTTATGTTTAAAGTTTTTCTAAATTCCAAATTAATATTCAAAAAATATAAGTTAATTCATTTTTAATTTTAAATGGTTCATAGTTTAAATGGTTACATTAATTATTTTTAAAAACAGAAAATGGTTTTGAATTAGTTATTCAAATCCAAACACTTTTTATGTTTAAAGTTTTTCTAAATTCCAAAGTAATTATCATTTAAAAACATTACAAATTTAAACCCCAAAATAAAAAATAAGGCGGGAACAGAGAGAAAATTCCTGAAATTTTTTGAAAACAGGGTCATATGTCCCGGTTGGAGCCACCAACCGGGATTAAAGACCCCCTGCGCGCGCCCCTTGGTCTGCTGAAAAAATTGGAGTATACGTCCCGGTTGGTGGCTCCAACCGGGACGTATAATCCTTTAGTCCCGGTTGGAGCCACCAATCTGGACGTATACTCCTTTGGTTATAAATGGCTACCCCTCATCTTCTTCTTCCCCATCTCATAATCTCTTCTCGCGCACAGGGACTGAAGCGATGCCGTCGGGCTGCCCTGCCGCCCTGCACGCCCTACCGGCCACCCCTCTTGAGCTCCGACTCCTCGTCAGGAACCTCCTCACCGAAGCTCGCTTGCTGGGGTGCCCTCTCCCGCCGGAATAGAGCACGTCCTCTCCGTCACCGATGCCGGCCGTCGTCGCCATTCACGCCGTTCAGGACCTCCCCGCGCTTCCCCGTCACTACCTCGAGCACCAGGGTGAGCACGCGGATCTTGTCGACCTTTTTCCCTCTCTCCCTCGCTCTGTAGTCACCGCTCGCCGACGACCGGCAAGCGTCGTCGCCGCTGCTCGTCGTGCGCCATGCTCCGGTGACCAATCTGAAGCGGCGCCGCTGCCTTTTGGCTCAACGCAACCGTTCGAGTCCAGCGCGCTAGCCCATGCAGCCCCACTCGCCTCCTAGCACCGACCCGTGCCGCCGTCTGGCCCGTTGGCCGGCGAGCCGACGTGGCGTCTGTGTGGCGTCCACGTGTTGCCTGCGTGGACCAGGCCCACTCGTGAGCCTCTCTGGCTAGATGCCGCCTCGGTGAGAAATAACCAAGCAGCCCCCTCGGTCCCTCTTGCTTGCGAATCTACTGAGGTGCCCATGGGGCCCCTCTGTCAGTCACTATGGCTAGGTATGCCTGCGGTGTAAAAAGTTTAACCAACTTTTAATAATTTCAGAAATAATTATAATCTTATAAATTTAATAACTTTTAATCTATAAGTCAGAAAAATATGAATAATATATCAAAATGTTCAAAAAAATGAAACCAAGCTATCTAAGCTATAATCATGCATTGTTCAACAACTTAAATGACAAGTTTAATTAGAATAACAAATCCACCCCTCTCATGTGTTCCGGAGTTTCTCCGAGTTAGGGTTTTCACCCCTCGGAACCCCGATTAATTGTAGATCATGCTTTAGGGTTACATTTCAATGCAATTCAACTTGTCATATCATCATACTTGCTTGAGCATTGCATCGATGCCATGTGTTGATTGTTTCCCTTTCTTTCCGGTGTTTGGTTCTTCCCAGTAGAATACGATATTGAGATCGAGATCGAATCCAGAGATCAACACCGTCGAAGCTCGAAGACAAATACTTAACCAACTGTAATCAAGTCAAGTACAAGGATCCTGAAGCTCTGCTTTTGTCTATCAACAGGCAAAGGCAAGCATAGCCCTACCATGATATAATCCTATGATTTCGAAAGCATTTCAATTCTTGCCATGATGCATACAATTCTACGGTGGTCTTTTATCGATAGATAGAGTGTCCTATCTATTGCATTACTCCCTTTGAGCTTATATTACCTGATCCACTGCTCCTAGCATATTAGGTTTATTAGTTTGGATTATTAGGTTTATTATTAGTTAGGTATTATTAGGTTTATTAATTAGTTAGGTATTATTAGTCTTCGGCACGCACGAAATTGATATAAACTTGTAAATTCAATAATTAATGATTTATAAGTTAGAAAAATACAAATAATATATCAAATGTTCAGAAAATTGAGAGCTATGTGTGTAAGCAATCATAATACATTGTCAAGCAACTTTAAACCCTAGTTTAGTTAAAGAAACATCGACACCCCTTATGTACAAGTGGGTTCGCCGGTGTGTACTTGCTAGGGCATCTCGAACCCTTTTAAATCGATGTTGCACCTAGGGTTAGTGTAGGATCTCTAAATCTGACATGTCATACATATTGATTGTGCATTGTATTATGCCATGTATTGATTGCCGCCTTTCTTTCCGGTATTGGTTCTTCGCGATAGGATCCGAGCCCGAGAGTTTCTCCGAATTAGGGTTTCTGATATTGTAAATTCATTTTTATTATTGTGTATGTATATATTAGGGTTTCTCTGAATTAGGGTTTATATCTCTCAACACCGTACCTAACATTCTCCTTCGCCGCTTTGACTTATCCATTTTTCCACCTATGCAGAAAATACGGACCCACACGACAGAGACGAAGAAAAGGAAGAGTTGATCCAAGGTGTGATCCGCGGGGAAGAAAATTTAGATGTATCGACATTTCTGAACAACTCCGGTGAGGGTGATCCTCTTTTTGCCGGAAGAGATGACTTGTTTGAGGTTGAAGGTGATGCCTTCCGCGAGGGAGAAGGCGATGCCTTGTGTAATCGAGAAGAAGACCGTTCTGGCGAGGTGCATGTAATATAATTAATTCATTAATTAATCATCTGCTATCTATATAGAAATAGTAACGACGATCTTTCTTCTTTTAGCCCTCCGAATCGAACAAATCTACTAAAAAGAGAGGACGAGGCCCAACCAAAAAGTTGGAAGATCATGAGAGGTTCAGGATCAAAGATATCGCTGAAGACGGTAAACCGGCGGCTCCCGAAGTTGTCGCAATCAAATTTGTGGCACAATGCAGAGTAATCGTTAGGGACTTAATCCCGATCACCATTCAAAATTGGAATAGGCCTGCTGATGCGGAAGAAGAGGGAACATGTTTGTTTGTCCCTAACAAGGCCAAAGATTTACTGTGGAAGAGGCTCATGCTTAATTTCAAACTACCGAAGATAGAGCTGGATCCAAATGCGGAGGATCCAGTTGAGGACGCCTTAGAACATGGGAGAGCCATGGAGGCTAAGGTCAGGGAGTGGGATATGAAGAAGATGGCCCAGTGTTTCACCAACTGGAAGAAAAGATTGCACCTTGACTATGTCGTGAAAGAGAAGACTTCGGATTTCAAGAAGATTCAGTTTGAGAAGATAAAACCATTCTGGGCTGAGTTTGTGAATTACAAGACATCAAAAAAAGCTAAGAAAATGTCTGCAACGAATAAGCTGAATGCTGCTAACAAGAAGTATCACCATACTATGGGGCAAGGTGGCTACAAGGCTGGCATTCCTAAGTGGGGGAAACTTGAGAATGAATTGCGTGCTAAAAAGATCATCCCAGAGACAGGCGATTGGATCGAACGTGCAAGGAATTGGTTTTACGGGCATGGGGGGAAGTTGGACTTGGAAGGGATGTGTATATATAACATACGACATAAAGAAGACCCCTTGCCAATCGAGAAGATGAGAAAAGCAGTAAAGGCTGTTAAAGATGGAGACTTCATTCCCGATAGAGAGAATGATGAGCTCACACTCGCCCTTGGAAATAAGGAACATGATGGACGAACACGAGTCACAAGCGGCTCCAAACCATGGAGGACTGGGTTTCCCGAAGAGAGGAAGAAATATCCTGATAGAAGCCGTCAGAGGAGAAAGGACAAAGCGGAAGTTGAAGCAGATATTCAGAAAGAGCGAATGTGTATAATTGAAGAACGAATAAAGCAACAACAAGATGAAATTAACGCACTTAAAGAGCAAAGTACTATCGGCCCATCTCAGCAGCACACTGCATTCGATGCTACCGGCCTATCGAATAACCGAAAAAGCAGTGTGGCTTCCACCGAGGTCCCGGGTGATGACAATGACGATGACGATGGTGCACCGATGATGGCTCCTGTTGGCTACCCAGTGGATGATATCATACAGATGACACACTGCGAGCTACATGTCAAAGTTGTGAACATACGGTTGGCTATGCCTTACCAATTGGACCCACACCAACTTACCACTGTCGTCCGGTTCCACAGGGCTACGCTGTTGTCGGGGTGGATGAAATCATGCCCACCTTTGAAGTTTTGAAGCTTGACTACCCTGCAGGTGAAGGGGATGTGACTGAACTGGGAGACGCAACAAACGTCACCATTCTATGGCCAAAGGAATGTATCGTGCTTCGAAATCACATGCCAAGGCCATCTTCGCCGCCGCCTCACCCGTCTCCAGCGAGGTCGTCGCCGCCGCGGAAGCCGTCTTCGTCGCCTCACCCGGCTCCGTCGCCTCACCAATCTCCGACGCAGCCATCGCCGCCGCAGCCATCGCCGGCGCCTCAGGATAAAAAGCGTTAGCGTACCGCTACTCTGCGTCGTGCTAAGCGATCGCCGAAACGTAAACAAGAGCCTCTTCCAAAAGTACCAGAGGTTCCTCCCAAGAGAGCTTATGACTGTACTGAAGAGGAGACTACGGCTATCGTTGATGCGGAAGCGACAGCATTTTTCGCTAAGCTGAGGCGGCCGAAATAGCCAGAGTTCCCCAGCACCAAAGAAGAAAAAGGAAGATGGTTCAAAATGATAAAGACTCTTCATCAACCCGAGCCAAAGCTGTCATCAGACTATGAGCGTTCTATTCTCAAGTCACATGCGGCACAACGAGCCTCGAAGAGTAGTACTGATGCAAGCGAGAAATCTATTGCCCAGCTCGGAGAACAAGCAAAACAGTTTTGCGCCCCTCTCAAGGTGATTTCCCATACCAATGTGGGGTCGAGCAAATATGGGGCCGAAGAGCAGTATGATCCAGAGGTAGTTGCACAATACGGAGAAACTGCCGCTTCTCAAGGTATGAGTATTGCTCAGTACTTATCCCAGTTAGAGTACTTCCCCGTGAGTGAAGTAGCATACAAATACCAGTACGGCGAACCTCTCGTCAAACCTGAGGAGGTAAATAATCTTCCAACAAAAATGCGAAGATTGCATAACTGGTACATGCATGCCACAAAGGCCGGGGCTAACTGGATAGTGCTGAGGGTTACAAAAAAGCATTGTGGGAAAGAAATAGATGACATGATATCCATTGAATTTGATAAACTATTTCAATTATTCAATCAAGACGCCTTGGACAAATCGATCATCAGTGCCTATTGTCTGTAAGTACTAATTCTGTAATTAATTTAGTCTCTAGCTATCTCACCTTATTTATTGCATGTATATAATCATAATATAATACGCAGAATGAAGATTCTCGAATGCAGCAGAGGACAAATCTATGACATTGGCTTTATTGACCCATATTGGGTTCATCAAGCTAATCTCAAAACAAGCCCCCAGGATACGGAGGATAATATCGTACACGCGTTAAGGTTTCAAGAAACCAGAAGGGAAATACTATTTCCTTACAACTTCGAGTGAGTGTTATTGTCTTGTATACACTTTCTATTTCGCTTACTCGATGTTAAGTATATAATTGATTAGTTATGCATGCGCAGCTTTCACTATATTCTGTTAATCATTCAACTTGACAAAGGGCGTGTACTAGTCATGGACTCAAAACATAAACCCCTTGAGCAGTGAAAGGACATGCAGATGCTTCTCCAGCGGTAATTCTAATCATTACGATACTATATCGGCAACGTTTGTGAATTTTATGATATCAATTAATTAATAACTTCTTTTATTCGTTTTCTTCGCCGGACAGCGTTTGGAAACGGTTCACCAACAAGGCTAGGGGTGTTTGGAAAGAGGAGCTTACATTTCAAGCACTAGATGTAAGCACCACTAGCTATATCCGCGCATTTCTTTGATTCTAGTTTTGATACCGTTATTATCATGCTTGATTATTATTTTGATTAAACTATGCTCGTAATGTGCCTGACGCAGGGACCAGGGAACAATTTATGTGGATACTATGTTTGCGAGTTCATCCGGCAGACGTGCTGTGAGAAGAGCAGAAATTTAGAGCAACTCCATGTACGCAAACAATACTCTATAGTTTTTAATTACCATCAAATTGTGTTTAGTTTCATTCATATAGGCTGACTCCTTTTTTAAATCAGATCGAACGTCTACGGGACGGTCTTCTGCCAAAGGATCGCGTACGAGCAATTCGGGAGGAATTGGCGGAATTCTTGGATGCAGAAGTCCTAAACCCAAAAAGGGAATACTATTCGGGTATGTATAAACAATAGCGATTGTACAAAGAGCTTATTTTGTATGTAGTGCATGAACTCGATCCGTGTGGATACTATGTTTGCGAGTTCATCCGGCAGACGTGATGTGAGAAGGGCAGAAATTTAGAGCAACTCCATGTACGCAAACAATACTCTATAGTTTTTAATTACCATCAAATTGTGTTTAGTTTCATTCATATAGGCTGACTCCTTTTTTAAATCAGATCGAACGTCTACGGGACGGTCTTCTGCCAAAAGATCGCGTACGAGCAATTCAGGAGGAATTGGCGGAATTATTGGATGCAGAAGTCCTAAACCCAAAACGGGAATACTATTCGGGTATGTATAAACAATAGGGATTGTACAAAGAGCTTATTTTGTATGTAGTGCATGAACTCGATTCGTGTATCGAATGTAATATGTTTGACACTTGGATCTATATTGCCATGATGATCTTGTGTAATATAATGGTTTCTTCATTGATGAGCGCAAAACACTAAATAAAAAATAAAACAACATAAATGAATTCTCTGTCGCGGCACAAAAATTGGCCAAAATGCTGCCGCGGCAACAAAAGTTACCAAAATGAATTCTCTGCGCGGCAGAGAAATGTGTCAAATCCCTGCCGCGGCAGAGGGTTATTTGTCCCGGTTCGTGTTACGAACCGGGACGGTTGCTCCACCCCCCTCGCCCTCTGCCGCGGCCACGTGTACCCCCTTTTGTCCCGGTTGGTGGGGCAACCGGGACTAAAGGTTGAGGCTTTAGTCTCGATTGCTCTGTCCCGGTTGGGTAACCGGGACTAAAACCCCTTACCAACCGGGACCAATGGGGCTGTTCCCACTAGTGAGGGCGACTAATGGCATGTACAATGTTTGATAAGACATCGTTATGTTGGAAAGTACATGTAATTTAGAGAAAACATAAGAACATGTTATACAATTGATTGTCTCTTAGCTTATCTTGAACAACTAATATTTACATGTTCCTAAAATAATGGCATAATTATAAAAATGAATAAGATATGTGGCTAAGATAAAACATTTAATAGGAGAAAATTTTCTTATATTTTCTACAAAGAGATTATATCTTATCTAAGAGAAGGTGATTATGTTTTCTGTCTCTCTCCTCCGACTCAGCAATCTATTATACATGACATTGCTAAGATAACACAATTGTGCATGCCATATTGATCGATCTAATCTCGGAAAAACATTTTTGCATTTACAAAACAGCCATTTAAGGATTAGTCTAAGCTCGGAAAAACATTTTTGCATTTACAAAACAGCCATTTTCTTATATTGATCGATCTAAGCTCGGAGAGTCATATTTTTACTTTTCTTTTTGTGAAGAAGGATAGTCATATTTTTCACTCATATTTCGTATGTTCGTGCATTGTCAAAGACCGTATGTACAATTGTACATCCACAGGTACTTCTGAATTTCTTTTCACGAACCTATGTCCTATGGGTCCAGCTGCACACAAACTATCCGGAAATGCAACAGCACATTTAGGTTGGTCCACCGGCATTATCATTACCATTGATTCGTTGAAGATTCGTGCAAACTATTTTACAGAAAGACTCTTCCACCTCAGTCTAGATTCATACGAGATTTATTAGAGATCTGAAACTGCTTTGACTCTTATAGACACGTACACGATTCAATATCAATTGTAGAATAAACAAGAAAAACAACCAAATTAACGGTACAAAAATTAGGAAGAAAAACAAATTAACAAAATTTTGATGATACATACAAATTTCAGCAGACTCAGTCAAGAAACATACAAGTTTCACTCCCAGGTGGAGTTCGGGTTGTTTTCAACATTTTAGAGAGAGTTAAGTACAAATGTGTGGCGGTTATTGACTTTATGGACTCTGCACGAATCTTCAACAATGATAGGACATATGTAATGCAGGGACCCAACTTACTTGAGGTAAATCCGCCTTCCAAACTATCTCGGGTAGATGTTTTGTGTGTTGACTGCAGAGACATGCATGTACTGTAGTTAAGGTACACCAATTAAGCATACATCTGCTTGATGCATCTGTGATTGTTTTTCACGTGTACGTCAAACCTTTCCGACAATTTAAACCCTGGCGGTTGCACCTGTTTCCGTCCTTGGCATACAGTAACAGACATACTTGACCCAACTGCGGATTCTTCAGCTGAAATCTGCTGAAACTCCACCATGCGACACGACACGACACGATTGCATGTTTCTTTGCGTGAAAATCTCAAATATCTAGCCAATCTGAATTTGCGAAACCAAGAGTCCAATCACCCAAGCTAGCTACTGAGCAAGGGCTTGAAACCTGAAAAGGCTTCCCCAACCAATAATGCAAGCCGCCTTCCATGCCACCCATCCTCTTGGACCCAAACAACGGCAGGCAAAGGCAGCGACTGAAAACTACTGCTCGCTACCCTCTGTTGGCTAGCCCCCTTCAAATACCTGCGCCCTCCCACCCTCCTCCAACCACCAAGAAGAGCTAGCGAGCGAGATAGACAGTGAGCGAAGCTGCAGCTAGCCCCACCTTGCTCAGCGCATCACGCTCCTCGATCTCTCCGTCCGTCTCACTCACTTCCCTCCCTCCACCGAAAAGAAAATGGCCGGTATCAAGGACGTCGCCGCGATAGCCACCACCACCCGGCCCAAGAGCGTGGCGCGGCGGCTGTGGCGCGTGGTGCGCGCCGTGCTCTACATGCTGCGCCGCGGCGTGCTGCCGTCCGGCCGCAAGCTGGCCATGGACCTCAGCCTCCTCCTCCGCCGCGGCAAGATCGCCGGCAAGGCCCTCGGCGGCCTCGTCAGCTTCCACCACCACCACCACCACAGCGGGGGCGGCGGCCTCTCCTCGTCGGCGAGGTCCTCCTTCTCCTCGTGCCGCGCCCTCGACCCGGCGCTCGCGGTGCACGAGCCATCGCGCAGCCGCCGCGAGGTCGAGTTCAGCTGCAGCAACACCCCGTTCTCCGCCGCCGCCAAGAGCCGCCACCACCACCACCGGGACGTCGAGAACGAGGCCGCCAGCTGGTACTACGACAACAACTATTACGACGCGGCCGACGTCGCCAAGGTGTTCGAGATGCTCAACGACAACCGGCACCTCTTCGACGACGACGACGCGCTCGTGGCGCTGGCGTCGGCCACCACGACTCCCTCTCCCGCGCCGTGGAGTTCAAGAAGGAAGCAGCGCGTCACCGACTCGCCGTTCGGGGCGACGGACAGCGACTCGGCGGGGGAGCAGCAGCAGGTGGACAGGAAGGCCGACGAGTTCATCAGGAGGTTCTACGAGCAGCTGCGCGCGCAGAAGAGCCGCGCCGCCACGCCGGACAGCTACGGCTACGCCGCCGGCTCGTACACCGCCGGGCATTCCCCACGGCCGGTCGCCGCTGGCATCGCTTGATGCAAGTCTTGGGCTTAGAGGAGCGCGAGGCGGCCAGCGGTCGCCCGGCCGGCAAGAAGATCTAGGCATGCCGCATGCATGAGTCTGTCCTTGTACACCACTACATGTTGAATGTTTAATCACTTTGCTCTGCTTTCGTTCTGATAATGGAGAGAGATTTTGCTGTCTTACCTGCATATTTTCTAGCTAGGATCTTGCTTAAGCAGTCCTTGATTCGTTACATGCTTCCATGAATCCTTCAATGTGTAAGTTTGGACTATGTAAACTGTAAGAATATAACTGAAAAAAACTACCCATCTAGATTTGGAGTACAGAAATCAGGTGTAGTATTTAAACCTTTTAAGTATTTGGTTGCTACCCGGGCTAGTAGTGCTACATAAAGCACCTGGCAGATGTAGTGGAAGATTAAACAAACAAGGAAGAAAGAAATGTAGAACTGGATAATCTTCCAGGAATTTTGTATAGTACACTAGCAGTACTGCTGGCTTTAGCATGTTGGTTGGGTGTGTCGGATGGTACAACAGTATTCGCAGAACTCGTCATACTTTATGGTTGGAACTTTTGTTGACCACTGGGACTGGCAACCTTAGCTAGAATTTAGTTGGTTTGAACTTTTAATGAGTATATCTTGCAATGGTGTGTGGTTAATTTGCTGTAGGATCTATTGGTTCGTTCCCTTACCGATCCATGTTTCTTGTCGGGACTGATGCTTCCAGGCCCTTGTAAGACAATGACACAATATTGAGGTGATACCACAACATATGGCGGTCTCCTAGAGGTTCTCATTATATAGACATCACATGATACACGTACACGTTACGTATTACAACCCCCCTCAATCTCAACCGGGGACAACATGTTGAGATTGTGTTTACACTCTTCAAACATAAGAAGAGGTAAAGTTTTAGTAAATATATCTGCAAGTTGATCCTTTGACGAAGTGAACCGAACTTGCAGGAGCTTCTGAGCTACTCTCTCTCGAGCAAAGTGAAAATCAATTTCAATATGTTTTGTCCGAGTATGGAAGACTGGATTTGATGAAAGGTATGTAGCCCCCATGTTATCACACCATAGAACAGATGGAGAACGTTGTCGAACACCAAGTTCTTTCAACAACACCTCAATCCAAATAACTTCAGTTGTGGCATTGGCAACTGATTTATATTTTGTCTCTATACTGGACATGAGACTATAGCTTTCTTGGAAGCACTCCAAGCAACTAAGTTACCTCCATAGAACACGGCAAAGCCCCCCGTGGATCGACGGTCATCCACATCACCAACCCAGTCGGCATCAGAGAAAGCCGAGATAGCAGTAGATGAGGAGGGGCGAAGATACAAACTGTGTCCAAGTGAGTGCTTGACAAACCGAAGAATCCGTTTGACAGCAGCAAGATGGTCCTCAATAGGAGAGTGCAGAAACTGACATACTCGATTCACAGCATACGATATATCAGGCTGAGTCATGGTGAGATACTATAAGCCACCAACAATATTGCGATAATCAGTGGCATCGCCAGGTTTTAGCAGTGGACTATCCGCATGAAAAAATTTTGTGGTTGCTGACATAGGTGTCATGGCGGTATTGCACTTCAGCATCCCGGCGCGTTTCAGCAGATCCTGAGCATATTTCCGCTAAGTAAGAGTAATACCAGCAGAAGAATGGGCAACCTCCAAGCCCAAAAAGAAGTGAAGCGGACTAAGATCTTTAACTGCAAATTCCCGGCGAAGACCAAGTACCAGCCGATCAATAGTAGAGTCGGCTGAGCTCAGAACAATGATAGCATCCACATATACGAGGAGATAGATGGTCACATCCGGCTTGTGCAGAATAAATAGTGACATGTCAGCATTAGACGGGACAAAACCTTGCTGACGAAGAACAACCCCAAGGCGAGCATGCCAAGCGCAGGGAGCCTGCTTCAGGCCGTAGAGAGCTTTATCTAGGCGACAAAGATGATGAGGACGTTGAGGATCTTCAACATAAAGACTTCCTCTTCGAGAATACCATTGAGAAAGTCGTTCTGAATATCCAACTGCTGAAGAAACCAACCATGGGAAACAACAAGAGAGAGCAACAAATGAATAGTCGTTGGCTTAACCACTGGACTGAATGTGTCAGCATAATCTAGGCCTTGGCGCTGTTTGAAGCCCTCGGATACAAGACATGCTTTATACCGCTCAATATTGCCATTTGCATGACGGTTCACTTTGAAATCCACTTTGAATCAATAATGTTGACACCGGAGTAAGGAGGAACAAGACCAAGTGTTGTTTTTGATCAATGCATCAAACTCCTATTCCATAGCCGCACGCCAGTGCGGAATACCAAGAGCAGCATGGAAGTGCCGAGGTTCAGACGAGGGATCAGCTGCAGCATCAGCAAAACAAGAAGCCATCCAAGCGACCGTGCCATCAGACCATTTTTTAGGCTTACGGATGCCATGCTGGAGGCGAGTGGCCGGTCGCTGCGGAGCAGGAGCAGCCTCAAGAGTAGACAGAGCAGAAGATTCGGGCACGGAGCCCGAAGAAGATCTGGTCAACGCTGCAGAGGACGGGGATGGCGCGGGCTTCAAGGAGAATCCTATCAGTGACAGGGGCGCGGTCAGATATGTCGACACCGGGCTGGAAGGACGAGCGTCGGGCTCGGGCCCGTACGTCAGCTGGAGCGTGGCAGACCGGCGGTCCACTGGACCAGGTGCAGGAACCGTGTGCCGGGGCGGTGTCTACATGTGATCATCATCCGCCGACGCAGACGTGCCAGCAGGTGCATGCGATGAAGCGGGCGGACTTGGCGAGGACGATGGCGACGAATAGTCAGGAAGCACCTCAAGATGAGCACCACGGTCGGTACCTGCACCATGGTTAGGGAGCAAAACAGGAGCATGCGCAATATCTGCAAATTGATCAAGCTCAGTAGGTAAAGAAGATGACAATGGCACGGAGGTGGATGATGACATGGTCGAAAAAGGAAAAACATTCTCATCAAAGACAACATCACGGCTGATATAGACTCTATTACTAGGGACATGGAGACACTTGTACCCTTTATGTAAAGGAATATAGCCGAGGAACACACATTGTTTTGAGTGAAACTCCAGTTTGTGTTTATTGTAGACGTGAAGGTTTGGCCAACATGCGCAACCAAAGACTTTAAAAAAAGTATAATCCGGAACTTCACCCAAAAACCGCTCAAGAGTTGTTTGCATATTAATGACTCGTGTTGTATGCGATTTATGAGAAAACAGGCGATAACAAAAGCATCACTTTAATAGCAAAATCGGAGAGAGGGATGTGCAAGAAGAGTAACGTCGGTTTCAACAATGTGGCGGTGCTTGTGCTCAGCACTTCCATTCTATTGGTGGGTGTGTGGACATGACACACGATGAGTAATACCAAGCTGCTGAAAGAAGGCATTCAACTTAATATACCCACCCCCAATTAGAATGAACATATTTTATTTTGTGACCAAGAAGACGCTTAACATGAGCCTGAAACTGCCAAAACACCTCAAACATATCATTTTTCCGTTTAATCAAATAAAGCCATGTAAAATGACTATAAGCATCCAAAAAAACGACATAGTATGAATGACCACTAACAAATGTCTGAGCAGAACCCCATACATCAGAGAGGAGCAATCGATACATGTTGTGAAATAGAAAACGGTAATTGATGCCTCTTGCCCTGTTGACAGGCATCATACATGACACTAACTTATTGGACTCTGATGGAAGATGATGGCGGTGGAGCACATGTTGCACAACCTGCATAGCAGGGTGGCCTAAACGAGCGTGCTACTGTGAGGACGAAACTTTAAGAGCGCTGAAAACTTGTTTGAGTAATGGAGTGGTGGGTGGAGTGTCGAGAGCGTAGAGACCACCACGAACGCTCCCTCTAAACAGGATGGCCCCGTAAGCAGGTCCTTTACAAAAACACTATTAGGATGGAAATCAATGGAAACACGATTATCATAAGTAAATCGACGAACCGAAAGAATATTTTTAGTGATAATAGGAACATGCAAGATATTCCTAAGATGGAGATGCCTAGATGAAGAAGTGAGAATTAGAGCTTGACCAACATGAGAAATATGTGTACCTTCCCCATTGGCGGTGTGGACGTGCTCCAACCCCTGGTAGGGATCCTTCATGTGCAGCTTCTCTAGTTGATTGGTGAGGTGGTACGTAGCACTAGTGTCAGGATACCAGGCCAGATCCACCGGTAGGGTCGATGTATGACCCTGGTAGGCAGCGTTAGCCTGCGACCCGTGGTAGGGGAATTGGCTTGTGCTAGCTGGCGGTCAAGGAAGCGACCGTCGTTGCCCACGCCGAGACAGGACTTATGAAACCGCTTGAAGCAACGGGCAGCAAGATGCCCGACCTCGTCGCAGAGCTGACAGTGGGGCCACGGGCCATTGCCACGGCCATAAGACAGAGCAGCACTACCAGCGCCTCCGGCGGCAGAAGGCTGAGCACCCGTCCCCGACCCAGAAGGCGGACAGTAGGACGTCGGTGGTGGAGAGGGTGCAACAAAGCAAGGGGATTGTACCCGCCCATCTTGGCAGCGCTGGTGGAGTGGACACCTTCGACTAGATCATAGCGGCGTCCCTCCTTGCGCTGCTCGGTGGACAGCAGCCGCGCATATAGATCATGCGCAGACATCGGGGTGGTGCGATCATGGAAGACCTCGGCCAGCGATTCTTACTCCTCATCAAGGCCATGGAGGACGGCGGAGACAAACTCCTCGGGACGGAGGGGTTGGCCGATCGATGCGAGGGTATCAGTGATCGTCTTCACCTTGTTCCAGTAGACCGACATCGGCTGGTTCAGCTTTTTGGTATCACGAAGCTGATCACGCAGTTGCGTAGATCATGCCAAAGATTGAGAGGCAAAGTTGCTCTCGATGGTGATCCATGCCTCCCGCAAGGTTTTGGCAAACATGATCAAGCTGCCGACCTCGATGGACGCGGACGAGAGGAAGGCGTTGAGGATGGCCTGATCTTGCCGAACCCAGGCTGCATAGGCCAGATTGATGACATGCCCAACAGGGACAGTGTCCATCGCGTCAACGGCGACGTGAGATGGGGGGCACGGGAAGGTGCCCTCGACATAGCCATGGAGCATGTGGCTCTGTACTTGAGTCATGACCCGCGCACGCCAAAACAGATGGTTGGCGGAGGAGAGCTTAACGGTGATCTTGTCTCCGAAGTGGATCAGCGATGGAGCGGAGGACATAACGTCGACGATGATTGACTGTGCTGGCGAGGGGAGGAGGGCGGATAGATCGGAGGAGGTGGATGTAGCGGAAGAGGAACTCATGGCGGCGGCGACTAGGGTTAGGGTTTAGGACCGAAGTCTGGCTGATACCGTATAAGACAATATGACGCAATATTGAGGGGATACCACAACACACGTTGGGCTTCTAGGGGTTCTCATTATATAGACATAACATGATACAAGTTAGGACTCCTATACAAACACGTACACGTTACATATTCTGACAGCCCTTAGAATTCCATTTTGTTCGAATCACCATTTTGTGTGGATAAAACACTAATCACCTCTTGCAATGGTACAAGGGTGGGCGTCCAATTCAAGTCCAAGTTCACATGTTATCTTTATGAATTATTTGATTTATAGGATTTAATACGGTAGGGTTTTGTATGGAATAATTTGGATTGGTATAGAATTTTGCATCCACTCAAACCTGCTGGGAAGATCCTTTTTTCATCTGATTTTGTATGAAGTAATGGATCAAGTAGGTGTGATATTCCAACCTTGCATTTTTATGAGTTGGTTGTTTAAATTATACTAATAGGATTGAATTATACAGTAATTTTTTTTCGATGGACTCACTTGCACTATATTCATAAGACAAATTGCATCCACTCAAACACCCTTATATGATCCCTTATTTATACATATGTTGTGCAGTTAAGGAAACTTTGGTGCAAAATACAATCACGTAGGAATCAAATGGGCTTGACATTGCAACTAGGGATGTTGTCCTCCTGTCCGCCGGACTTGGCGGACACTCATGTATCTAGCGTTTAGAACGGATTTGTTAAGGTCTAGTAGTGACTATGTGAGAAATGATTTGAGAAGGAATTCTAGGGTTACACGGGCGTCCGTCTACATGCCTAATTGCCATCGTACACTTTTTCATGTGTGTTTTGATTGTTGTGTTTGATTGAATCTTATAGTAATTGATTGAATTTTCTTATTTACATTTCATATGTAATTTGCATATCCTCTCAAGCGGTCAAGCCTCTGTGTAGCACACGGCTTAGAGGGAAAGTTGACAATGTATTTTGCATGTGGAAAAGGAAAAATGAACTATTGCACGAAAAGGGCAATGGGGCTATGGGGGATGCCGACGTGGAAAAGGATCTGTCGGATCCACTCGCCAACCCTAAAGGCCCCCAAATGGCTATGGGGGATGTCGGCGCTAAAATGGACGCACAACCCTTCCCCTCCTCCTCCCCAATTTAGTTTTGGCGTCGGCGCGACCCAACTAGTTATCCAGCATCCCCAGGCCAAACCCAACCGGGGGGAGGGGAGGGAGTCTAGCTGGAGCGCCAGATAGACGAGAAAACTCCACGGGACAGCCATGTCGGTGAGTGAAATGGAAATTCCCCCTCCATCTCACTATTGCACCGTATGACGGATCATGGAAAAGGAAAAATGAAGTATTGCACAAAAAATTCGCTGTCCTAACAAATTTTCCACGTGGAAAAGGAAAAATGAAGTTGCCATTCACCATACACCGTAAGGGCATCTCCATCGGGCCGACCCATCTGATCACCCCAAACGGTTCGTTTCTGTCCGTTTGGGTTGGGCCACGGTCGATTTGGGCCGTGGTCCGGCCTGTCTGACCAACCGCACCCAGCAGCCCGACCCATATGTCCGTATCCCTCCCGCTGTCACCGGTTGACACTCTCGAGATGGGACGTTAATGGCGACGTGACATCGGCTGCCAGCGCCGGCGGCTTCCCGCATGGCCGGCATTTCCCGCCATTGTTTTCCGCGCGCGCCTTGCTTCCCGTGCATCCCACATTGTTTCCCGCCTCCGCCGCGGTCTTTAAAATACGGCCGCCGGCGCGGCGGGGACAACAAGCCCCAAAGCAAGAGGAAACCAGTAGCCAAAAAAGCTCCAGCCGCCAGCAGCCATGCCTCGCCGCAAGATCGCCACATGGTCCAAGATCCGGGAGATGTGCCGCACCCGCTACCCGGACGTGGAGGTCGACGAGGTCCACCTCGAGGCCACATTGCTGGCCCGACGCATGGGCGTGGCGCGGGTGTTGGCCTTCGAGAAGGAAGGCGAGATCGCCGAGTGTGCGCTGCAGCGGGTGATGGAGGCGGCGGCAACAATGGCCGCCCAATGGGCAGTGACCGACATATACCACGTCGCCGCCAAGGAGGTGGTGAAGGATGTGGCCTTGGAGGCCGCATCTGTGGCTCTTCACGAGATCCTCCACAAGACAGCCATGACCACGCTAGAGGAGATGGCCAATGAGGCTGCCAAGGTCGTCATCTGTGAGCTCCGCCACCCCGTCAAAGCGCGCAGCAACACGGAAGAGAACGTCGCCGACTCGGCGGCAGAGGAGGAGCGCGTGGCTCTGGCAACTGAGGCGGCGCTCGCGTGGGGTATCAGCAACGCCGACGACACAGAGAAGGAAGAGAACGGCAACAAGGAGGAGGATACGTCGTAAACGTATCTATAATTTTTGATGTTTCATGCTTGTTTAGTATCCACTTTGCTATGCTTTATCTACACTTTGAGGTCTTTTTATACATTTTCTAGGACTAACCTATTAACAAGAAGCCACAGTGCCAGTTGTCTATTTTCTGTTGTTTTTTGTTTCAGAAAAGCTAGTAAGGAAATGTTCTCGGAATTGGACAGGACAAAAGCCAAAGTCAATATTTCACCGAGACGAACACAGAGACCGAAGGGCGACCAGAGGGGAGCCACAGGGTGGCCAAACCCCCTCCCACGCGCGAGCCCTCCCTAGGCCATGCCTGGGCGGGGTGTAGGCCCCCTGGCTGCCCTCCTGCCTCGCCTCTTCTCCTATATAATCCCCCTGAAGCCAAAACCCTAAGGACCCGATCAGATGTCCATGAAAGAGTCCCTAGCCGCCGCCACCATCGTCCCTAGATCGGGGGATCTGAAGCTCTTCCCGGCACCCTGATGGAGGGGAGAGATAATCCCAGAGGCCTTCTTCATCACAATGCCAGCCTCTGGTATTATGCGTGAGTAGTCCCACCTTGGACTATGGGTCCATACAGTAGCTAGATGGTTGTTTCTCCTCCTTTATGCTATCATGTTTAGATCTTGTGAGTTCCGTTCATGACCAAGATCTCTATTTGTAATCATGCATGTTGTGTTTGCGGGGATCCGATGGATATTGAGATTACTGTGGCAGGTTGATTAATGATTCTATCTTGTCTTCTTGATTATTGATTCTATCATGTTTGTGTTGTTTGAGATCTTGCATGCTCTCCGTTTCTAGTAGCTATCTTCGCCAAGTAGATGCCAGTGACTCCAAGAGAGAGTATTTATGCTTGATAGTGGGTTCATGCCTCTATTGAATCTGGGGAAGTGACAGAAATCTCTAAGGTTGTTGATGTGTTGTTGCCACTAGGGAGAAAACAACAATCTCTTGTTCATGGAACAATTGTATTGTTTATTTTATACACATTGTCTAAAGCAGTTATCCATTGCTTGCAACTTAATACTGGAGGGGGTTTAGATGATAACCTTAAGGTGGATTACTAGTCATAGATGCAGTTGGATGGCGGTCTATGTATATTGTTGTAATGCCCAATCAAATCTCATAGGATCATGAATATATAGTATTGCATTGTTATGCCTTGCCCAGTCCTGTCAATTGCCCCACTGTAATTTGTTTACCCGGCATGTTATGTTGTTTATCTTAAGGAGAACACCTCTAGTGAACTATGGACCCCGGTCAAAAATTTACCACTGATACTTCATGCACTGTTACTATTTACTTTCTGCAAGCAATCATTATCTTCCACACCATATGTTTAATCCTTTGTTTTCAGCAAACGGGTGAGATTGACAACCTTACTGGGACAAAGTCTTGAGTTTGTGTTGTGCAGGTTCCAAGTTGTTAGCAACACCTTAGAGTTGTTTCCTTCCTCCTACTGGTTCGATAACCTTGGTTTCATAACTCAGGGAAGACTTACTGTTGTGCTCATCATACCTTCATCTTGGGGTTTCGCAACGAAGCTCTACAGTGATCTGAGCTGCATCAAGATGTTTTCTAGCGCCGTTGTCGGGGAGTTAAGGATGACTTCACAAGGGGAGTCCTTCACAACCTTTTTCTTTACTTTGTTTTTGTTTTGATTATTTCCTTTTGCTTTGTTTGGCTTTCTTCTTTTTATCAAAAATCACAAAAAAAATAGTTTCCTTTGGTTTGCTTTTCCTATCAAAAACACAAAAAAATTAGTTCTTACTCCAGTTGTTGCTGATGTTGGCTTGCTTCACCTTTGCAAAAATGAATTGTGCTGAAAACACCAAGTTGTGTGACTTCACTAGCACAAAAAACCATGATTTCCTAAGTACACGTATTGCTCCACCTGCTCCTGATGCTACCTTTTATGAAATTAAGCCTGTTTTGTTGAATCTTGTAATGAAAGAGCAATTTTCTGGTGCTAGTTCTGATAATGTTGTTGCCCACCTCAATAACTTTGTTGAACTTTGTGAGATGCAAAAATATAAGGATGTAGATGGATATATTATTAAGCTCAAATTGTTTCCTTTCTCCTTGAGAGGAAAATCTAAAGAATGGTTGCTATCCATGCCTAGAAATAGTATTGATTCTTAGATTAAGTGCAAAGATGCTTTTATTGGAAAAAAACTATCCTCCTGCTAAGATTATATCTATGAGAAGTGAAATAATGAAATTTAAACAACTCGATAATGAACATGTTGCTCAAACTTGGGAAATAATGAAATCTTTGGTAAAGAGTTGTCCCAATCATGGACTTACTGCTTGGATGATTATCCAGACTTTTTATGCAGGGTTAAATTTCTCTTCAAGAAATCTGTTGGATTTTGTTGCTGGAGGTACCTTTATGACCATTACTTTGGGTGCTACAACAAAGCTCCTTGATAATATGATTGTCAACTATTCTGAATGGCACACTGAGAGAGCTCCACATGGTAAGAAGGTAAATTCTGTTGAAGAAACCTCCTCTTTGAGTGATAAAATTGATGTTATTATGTCCATGCTTGTTAATGGTAAAGCTCATATTGATCCAAATAATGTTCCCTTAGCCTCTTTGGTTGCTCAAGAAGAGCAAGTTGATGTGAACTTCATTAGGAACAACAATTTCAACAACAACGCCTATAGGAATAATTTTGGTAACAATAATTATAGGCCTTATCCTCCTAATGATGGCAATACTTATGGAAATTCCTACAACAATAATAGAAGTGCTCCCTTTGAACTCAATGTTATGCTTAAAGACTTTATTAGTAAACAAACTACTTTCAATAAGTGTGGCATCCCGCAAAACCACTACTAGAAAATCGCGTTGTTTTTGTGCATTGCATCATCATGACCGCATGCTCATGTCATCATGCCACATTGCATTTGAGCATCGTCATCATCTTGCATTTGCTTGCATAAAACTATTTGCGGAAAAACCTGTTCTTGTTTTCTAAGCGCCCCGTCTATGTTCCAAACGCAAAACCCGGGTCTCCGGATTATTTTGTTTTGTCTGCTATCGGTTTGCAAAAGCCCTGTTTAAACAAATAAAATATTTAATTATTTTAGTGGGGGCAGCCAAACCGGGCCGATCCGACCTAGTCGGCCACCCCCAGAATAAAACCAGCCCACCCGTATTCCTAAAACTACCTAGTCCTAATCTACCCACCAATCACAGCTCGCCACCTCACCCCTGGACCCAATCCCCACCCACCTTGCCACCTCATCAATCCACCCTGCAGCACCCCACTCCTTCTCTCACCCTAACCGACCCGACCCGCCTGCTCCCCTCTCCCTTACACCCCGGCCCCACCCCGCAGCCACTCCCTCTCTCCCCACTCATCGCTGGTCCCACCTAACCAACCCATCCCACCCGACACACAACCGCCCCACCCCTCGCGTCGATCCCCTGGCCCCACCCGCGACCCACGCGCCCCGCTCTCTCTCCCCGCACTCACCCGACGACCCCGCCCCCTTCTCCCACAGCTCCGGCCGCGCGCCGTCCTTCCTCTCTGCTTGGCCAGCGCCACCGTTCCTCCGGCGACGTCCCCTTCTCGCGTTCCCCTCCCCTCTGGCAACCGTCGTCGCCAGCCGCCGGTCTCGCAGGCGCCTTCTCCTGGTCCACCACCGGCCGCGCCTCCCGCCTCCTCCAGCGCGTCCTCCGGCCACCACCTCCCCATCTCTTCCCCTCGCTCGGGGCTCCTCCGCTCCTCCAGGCAACGCCGCCCCGCCCTTCTTCCTCGCCTCCGGCCGTCCTCGCCTCCGCGCTCTCCGTCGACAGCGCCCCGCCACCGCCTCCTTGCCCTCCTCTGTGCCTCGCCGTCGCGCCCCCGCGCCCATCTGCGCGTCGAGCCCGGCGCCGCCGCCCTTCCTCCTCGCGAGCACCTCGTCGGCGACCCCTCCTCCCGCGTCTAACCGTCGTCTCCGCTGCGGCGGGCCACCACCGTGCACCCCGCCGTCGACCTGGGCGCCCCCCTCGCCAGCTCCTCTCCGGCGCCTCCCCGCCTCCCTGTTCCTCCTCCGTCAGGCCGCGGCCTCCACCCCGCCTCGCCGCCGGCGGTCCTGCTCCGCCCGTCCCGCGCGAATCCGGCCCCGCGCCCCCGTCCTCACCCTGTCGCCACCTTGCGCCTCGTCGGCGCCGCTCGGCCTCCATCAAGCCGGCCGTCAGCTCGGACCCTTCCCTGCCTCGAGCCGCCTCCCCTCTACAAGCGCTTGTTGCGGCCACCTCGCTCGAGTCGCCGCGCCCTCTGCCCTCTCCGACGTCTGCTTCCGTTATCCTCCGCTGCTATTCGCTGCCACGGGCTCACGCGCGCCCTGGCCCTGTTTTTGTGGTATCATCTGCCATGGTGAAGTGTTGATGCCGTGCCTATGACACAAGATCTACCGACGCCGAGACCCTAAACCCGTTAGTCATCTACGAAGACCACCGAGAACCTCGGATGCGCCAACATGGAAAACCGAAGATCGATCCCGGCGAACCCGGACCCCGAAGACCAAACCCTGGCGTGCCAAGTTCTTTGACCCGAAGGAAACAGACGCGACAAGTACTCCTTCCCGGACGCCAAGTTCGCCGAGAACCTGGACTCCGAGGTCTTCATCCCGGTACGACAAGCACTTCGCCACGGAACGCCAAGTTCTCCACCTGGGACGCCATGGCCGTCTACGCGGACCCGAAGACCACGAAAGCGACAAGATCGACACCGACCAGGGCGAGACCGATGCGCCCCCGATGCCAACCAAGTCCTGCTTTCCGGTTGCGACAAGACCTTCTTCCCGTACCGAACCCGATCTCGTCGAGCCGTTCCCCCGTGGAACCCTGAGACCGAACCCCGAACCCCGGAAACCCCAAGATCTTCCGAACCCTAATGTGTGAACCCGAACCCGAGACCTTATTTTATTAAATGATATAAACTTGTTGCATATTAAATTGTCATACTCGCTTGCATATTTGTGTGGTTTGGGGGCCTTATGCCGATTCACCTTATAATTAAATATGGGGCCCATATGCGGGCAAATCTAGTCGTATATTGGCCTCATTTAAATTTGTGTAGCGAACCGGTGATATAACTTGGCCTTGTTATTATAACATTTAATTTGCGGGGGTTCTAAATAACTTGAACCGTTTAATTAATTGTCGGGACCCCGGTTCCACTTAATATTGCCTAATTGCATCTCAGCTTTGCCATGTCATACATCATACATGCATCATGCCCGATCTTTTGCCGTAGTATTAAATAGTGCATCCGGTGTTTGTTCTAGTGTTTTGCTTCTTCGCGGATAAGGCCGTTGAGTTGATGCGAGTGTCGACCCAATCTTCGGTTGAACCTTCGGCAATGTTTTCAGGCGAGCATCTCCCCCCTTTCTACCTATCTTACTTTTATAGAATTTATTCCCTCCTATTGATCTATTGCTAGCTGTGTTGCGATGCTCTAGTTTTCGTACCCGTGAACTCCCTTGCAGCCTTATATTGCCTTGGACACCTCCTATTACCTGATGTTTGGTAGATAGTTGGACTTGCGCGTCGTAGTCGCTTGCTCAAGTGCTGTTGCGTGTCGCCAAGTACCGCAGTTGTTGGAGTATTGCCGCATGTTTAATGTTGGAGATGATCATGGCTTTACTTATCGTTCACTTTAATTACTGTTTAACAACTAAAATTGAAGTAAGTAAGCAGAGGCACAGGTGGGCAATAGATGTTATTTGGTTGTTAACCGTCCACTTGTGTCCCGTAGGACCCCGAGTACTTGATACCTGTTCCTTGAATATTCGCGCTATCCACATCCGGGAGGATTATGGGACCCCCCTGAGCCAGAGCTTGATTCATTCTTATTTCTTGGGGCCACAAACTAGTTTGAGGTTTTATTTATGATCCTGTACTTATGCCATGCTTTACTGCTTTATTTACGATTGTGCGAGGAGCACCTGTACTGTTTAGGTAAGCGGAGTGTTTTCGCGGTATCGACAAGCCCAGTTTTGGGTTCCCAGTCGTTTACAGCCATTGACGCAAACCTTGAGTCCGTCTCGGAGTCAGCTAGCTTCGTTGCGGGTCTACTCAATGGGGTGGCCCCCTGAAATAATTCTGAATCTTGTGATTGCTTTGTCGTGAATGCCTCGTTGGGTTTTGATTTGGTTTTTCCGAGGTTGATCGAGTGTGTGTTGCTATTTGTGCACCCCTGCAGGGTAAAACTTTCTGAAAGCCGTGTCCGCGGTTATGGACGACTTGGAGCACAGTATCTCGATCATAGACAACTATAACTAAAGTAGTGCTATAAATTTGACTTTATAATGACTAGTAATCAGCTTCACTATAATGGAATGGCTAAATAAAACTGCCAACAATTGCTTGTTTGGGTTGTCGCTTGCGACCATTGTATCTGACTAGTAAGTATTGCAACTACAACGGAATGGCTAAATAAAAGTACCAACAACTGCTGGGTTTTGGGACATCTCATGCTATTTGTATCTGACTAGTAAGTGTTGCAACTACAACGGAATGGTTAACTAAAAGTGCCCACTGCTTATTATATCAGGATGACTATCTATACCTGACTAGTAATTGCTGCAACGATAACTGAATAAATAAAACTTCCAACTGTGTGAGTTCCTCGGTTGACTTCCTCGTTTGGTCTCGAAGGGGAAACACCAGGATGGGTTTGTCTGATGGTAGAATCAGGTTGGTTCCGGATAGGTCTTTCTTACCCCTCTCTGATAGCCGCTAGTTGTATCGAGTCTCTATAGGTTGTTTAGTGCATGC
Organism: Avena atlantica; assembly: GCA_910589765.1. Lineage (NCBI taxonomy): Eukaryota > Viridiplantae > Streptophyta > Magnoliopsida > Poales > Poaceae > Avena > Avena atlantica. Next base: position 67,759,297 of record OU342734.1, read on the forward strand.
TGCCGCTGCCGCTTCAGTCCACCATACCTATGTAGGCGAGGACCGCCGAATTCTAGCCTCGCCGTGTACTGGCCTCAGTACTGACGCTCCTCTTTTTCCTTTGCCCTTTTGTCGGCACCCCTTTTGTTTAAGCAGGTTTTGAGATCGACGTCGTTAGCAGGGTTACCCTTCCGGCTTGGCCTGGGCAGGGTTATGGACGCCATTGGTTATTCTTCAGGGCTCTTAGCCCCATTTGCATCTTGTCCGTAGCTGGACGCTCTATCGTTTTCAAGGTGATTTGGATCTTTGTATATTATATCTGTATTCTTGACTTATTGAGTCGCTGTTGTAAATCTATCTGTTCTGTGGGTCCCATCGAGGACTGTTGTGTAATGTTATTACTTCGTTTTCCACCCGCACGAAAGTGCCTGGTGGGCACCTTTGAATCGTTTCTATGCAGGTTTGGCGGGAAGCGCTGAAACTTGCATAGGGTCGATTCTGAGGGTGTTACAATAAGACTGTGGAGGAAAAGCTTTTGAATATTGAGAAAAATATTTTATCTTTGTCTGAAGCACAGTCCTCTTTGATTAATAAAATGGCTACTAAAACTGAAACCTTGGAAAGTACCTATGCTTCTACTCATTCCATACAAGTTACTATTGATGAAAATGTTAGACTGTTAGCTAAATTACATGCTAAGTGGGAAAGATAACCTGAAATTGCTAGAAACAATAGTGTTTGTACTATTACCACCACCAATATGGATGTTAGCAATCCACAAGAAGTCCCTATTCTTTCTACAACAATGCCTAAACCTAATAAGTCTACTACCTGTGATGCTAAGTTTGATTTTGATCTTGATGGTTGCAATATCTCTGAAGTGATTATGTTCCTACAAAATCTTGATAGAAGTCCTAATGCTAGTGATATGAATATGACTTTCACCAAACACATTACAGATGCTCTCATTAAAATGAAGGAAGAAAAATTGAAACACAAAGCTTCTATTCCTAGGAAAGTAGAAGATAGTTGGGAACCCATCATTAATATGCAAGTGAATGACTTTGATCTCAAAGCCTCATGTGACCTTAGTACTAGTGTCTCTATTATGCCTAGAAAGATTTATGAAATGCTTGATTTGCCACCTTTTGAAGATTGCTATTTGCATGTACCACTAGATGATAATGGTAAAAAGAAACTCATGGGGAGTGTTAATGATGTTGTTATTATGGTTAACAATGCCTATGTCCATGTTGATTTCTATGTTTTGGATTTTGAATGCAATGCTTCTTGTCCTATTACTTTGGAAAGACCTTTTCTTAGAACTGTTGGTGCCATCATTGATATGAAAGAAGGCACCATTAAATATCCATTTCCATTCAATAAAGGTATTGAAAAATTCACTATGAGGAGAGAGAAGTTACCTTTTTCTCCTCCTTTTAAAGCAAAATTTGATGCCAATGCTTCTTCATTTGAAAATACTTGATTCTTGCTTCTTGTGCCTAACTTAAAGGCGTTAAAGAAAAGTACTTATTAGGAGAGAACCCAATAGTTTTCTTGAGTCTTATAAGTTATTACTTCTATAATAACCTCTCCTTGTCCTTTTTATTTGCTTTTTTTGTGCCAAGAATAACCTCTAATGAGAGGGAAGTAAGATTTGGGGAAGTGCTGTTCCGAAACAGATTTTTGTGCTTCACTATAAAAATTCGTGAAAAATCTCTGTAAGTCGGATTGAGCTGTAATTTTACGAATAAATCCCCCAGGTTGTTAGCTAAATTTAGTTAGTTCAACACTTTTTGATTTTAGCAAAAGAAGGTCTTCGAAAAAATCGGTTTTTACCTGCTGCTCTGTTTTGACAGATTTCAGCCATTATTTGCATTTGCCTCTTTATCGATTTCTTTTTGGGTTCTCTTTGGTAAATTGAGATTTTTCAAGGAATTGCTACAGTAACCTATGTTTTTAATGAAAGTTTTGCTGTTTTAAAACTAAAACCCAAAGGTTTATTATCTTTTAAATGCACTAATGTTGCTAATGAAGATTGTGTAAAGTTTTGTATGAAGGAATTTTTCAGGTGTAGGGAAAGAATGATGTAATGAGATGAAGAATGGAAAAAAGCTCAAGCTTGATGATTCCACACGTGTCACCCCAATAAATATTCAAGAGGTACAAGCGTCAAAGTTTGGGGATGCCCAAGGCATCCCCTTCTTCATCAATAAAAATCTTAGGTCTTTTTAGACATTTCGTTTTTATTGTTTCATGCATTGTTATGTTATTCTTGGAGCGTATTAGTTTTCGTTTTTGGTTTTCGTTTTCTTAGTTTGCTTGAATAAAGTAGTTGGACCCCCCCCTTTCACTGTGTTGTTTCAAATAAGTTGATTGGTGTTCGAAAGGAGTAGAAAGTTTCTTGCTTATGGTGGTACAAAGGGAGCTTGTTTTGACTGTAGCCTAGATTTATCATGTCATGCTAGATGTCGTTTTGACCTTATGCTTAGTGATTATTTCTATAGCATGACTTGTTACAAACAATTAGTATTGCTTAATGTTCCTTGAAAGAATCATACGTTGTTTTAGCATACAAAATCATAGTATTGTGGTATTATCCTTTGATGCTTTGTTTTGGTTGACTTGGCACATGCTCGCACCATGTTATGACTATGAACCAGTCACCTTAGCCTCTATGATCATTTAGTTTTTGACTTGTGGTACCACTTTATGCTTTGATTAGTAATGTTTTGTCGCTCTGCATGATTATGGCTATTATTGCTCTCTTAGTTGGTCGCTCCCAGTCTTTTGCTAGCCTCCACTTGTATTGAGTAAGCTTTACTCATGCATCCAACTCCCAAGAAACCAAGTTATTCCAAAGTGTCCACTATAAATTCCTATGCATGGTGTGTTACACCATTCCAAGTATATTCTTGTTTTATCCATCTTCCAAATTAAACTTGTTATGTGAAAGTTAGTGATTAAAGCTCTCACAAACTTGATGACACACTTTATTTTTCTTGCCCCTAATAAACTTGAACTATTGTGTCATCTATGTTGTATATGCTTGCACTTATACGTTGGGAATTAGCAGAACCGTGTTGTCACGGGGAACGCTTTTAACACCTAAATATCTACCCAGTTGATATTATGCTCTTTTGTTTATGGATGTCGGCGGTGTGAAATAAAAGGGGAGCTTGTAAGTCCATGGAGTTATGTATATGTGTTAGAGAAATGCCTGGGCCACTAGCCTAAGCCATGCCTAATCATGGTGTAAACTTGCAGCATCACCATAATGAGCAATCTATGAAGCATTCTTCTTATAAAAAATGAGACAGAAAAAAGAGAAAAAAACAAAAAGAGGAAACAAGAGAAAAAACACCATTTTCCCATGGTAAATAAGAAGATTGCTGAGATGCTCATTGTGTGTTGCCTTGTCATTTTGATATGGGATAGCTCCTGTATCATGGAGCAAGGGGTACCCCGTTGGCGGTTCTCTATGATACACATGTACTTACTATGACAAGAACTTACCGGTAACTAAAGTTGAGTAGCATTAGGAATGGCCCTCGTACTTAAGGGACATGAGATTGCCAACTTATACTTTGTCAAGCATATACTTCATACTTTGTTCACTTTAACCTTAATCACTTCAAGATGCTTATGATAGGGGCAATGAGAGCTAAAAGCTAACAAGTACCATAATTTTTGGAATCTCTTTATGGAACTTGAAATCCCTGCTTCCCTTATTGGGCCTTTCTTCCACTTTTATATTGAGTCTCCACCTTCATCCTTAGGCACCAATTAAGAGAGCATAGTTGCCATTCTTAGTTCTATGTGCATTGTCCCAAAACTTATTGATTGATTCATAATGTTGATATTGCTTGTTTTTTAACTATTTGTATCTAGTCACCCTTATGAACTTTGAAGGTGTCCTATGCATTTATGTTTTGCTACTTCATGAGGGACAAGCTGAATTCCACTATGATATGTTTTCTATATGTGAAACAAACAAACGTCTCTCAATGCATTATTATTCATGAATCTTTGTTTGTATCCTTTCATGTTGCAGCATAGTTGCTTTGTCTTATTGTTAGAACTTCATCTTTCAGGCTCATGTTTAGAGTACTTTGATCCCAGCTTTCAGTGCTTACAAATGGTTTGATCATAATTGTGATGGTGCATGTCATCTAAAAAATTATTCTTTTTATCACTTACCTACTCGAGGACGAGCAGGGGTTAAGCTTGGGGATGCTTGATACTTCGTAAACGTACTATAATTTTTGATGTTCCATGCTTGTTGAGTATCCACTTTGATATGATTTGTTTACACTTTGCGGTATTTTTATACATTTTTTGGGACTAACCTATTAACAAGAAGCCATAGTGCCAGTTGCATGTTTTCTGCTATTTTGGTTTCGAAGAAGCTAGTAAGGAAATATTCTCGGAATTGGACAGGACAAAAGCCAAAGTCAATATTTCGCCAAGATGAACATAGAGACCGAAGGGCGATCGGAAGGGAGCCACAGGATGGCCACACCCCCTCCTAGGCGCGGGCCCACCCTAGGCCGCGCCTGGGCAGGGTGTGGGCCCCCTAACCGCCCTACTGTCTCGCCTCTTCGCCTATATAATCCCCCGATGCCAAAACCCTAAGGACCCGATTAGATCTCCACGAAACAGTCCATAGCCGCCGCCATCATCCCTAGATCGGGGGGATCTAAAGCTCTTCTCGGCACCCTGCCAGAGGGGAGAGATCATCCCGGAGGCCTTCTTCATCACCATGCCAGCCTCCGGTATGATGCGTGAGTAGTTCCACCTTGGACTATGGGTCCATACAATAGCTAGATGGTTGTTTCTCCTCCTTTGTGCTATCATGTTTAGATCTTGTGAGCTCCGTTCATGATCAAGATCATCTATTTGTAATCATGCATGTTGTGTTTGCGGGGATCCGATGGATATTGAAATTACTATGTCAGATTGATTAATGATTCTATTTTGTCTTCTTGATTCTATCATGTCTGTGTTGTTTGAGATCTTGCATGCTTTCCATTTCTAGTAGCTATCTTGGCCAAGTAAATGCTAGTGACTCCAAGAGAGAGTATTTATGCTCGATAGTAGGTTCATGCCTCTATTGAATCTGGGGAAGTGACAGAAATCTCTAAGGTTGTAGATGTGCTGTTGCCACTAGGGAGAAAACAACAATCTCTTGTTCATGGAACAATTGTATTATTTACTTTACACACATTGCTTAAAGCAGTTATTCGTTGCTTGCAACTTAATACTAGAGGGGGTTCGGATGATAACCTTAAGGTGAATTACTAGTCATAGATGCAGTTGGATGGCGGTCTATGTATATTATTGTAATGCCCAATCAAATCTTATAGGATCATGAATTTCTAGTATTGCATTGTTATGCCGTGCTCAGTCCTGTCAATTGCCCCGTTGTAATTTGTTTACCTAGCATGTTATGTTATTTATCTTAAGGAGAACACCTCTAGTGAACTGTAGACCCCGGTCCAAACTTTACCATTGATACTTCATCCACTATTACTGTTTACTTTCTGTAAGAAATCATTACCTTCCACACCATATGTTTAATCCTTTGTTTTCAGCAAACCGATGAGATTGACAACCTCGGTATACGTTGGGGCAAACTCTTGAGTTTGTGTTGTGCAGGTTCCAAGTTATTAGCAATACCTTGGAATCGTTTCCTTTCTCCTACTGGTTCGATAACCTTGGTTTCATAACTGAGGGAAGACTTACTGTTGTGCTCATCATACCTTCCTCTTGGGGTTTCCCAACGAAGGTCTACAGTGATCTGAGCCGCATCAGAGGGGAGGAGGTGGACCAGCTAGAGGCGCCGATCGTCGTCCCTGTGCAGATAGTGCAGGCGCTGGGCTTCGGCCCCAATGGTGCTCCAATCCCGGCTCTGGCTCCTTCTTCGGCGGAGTTGCTCGCCCAACAGGAGGCGATGGACCACTGGGCCGCCGATATGGACAAGGCCCTGGCGAACCGGGCGACGGAGTACCGGCTGAAGGCGGAGGTAAGACCGTGGCTCGCGACCATGCTCGCGACCGTCTCCGAATGAACGCATCCAACAGCGGGCCATCCAGACCGCTAGGGCAGCGATCGACGGGGCCGGCGACCGCGGTAACGGTGGCCACGACAACGATGGCCATGGCAACGGCGGCGAGTAGCCGTCACGCCGTCCTCCTGCAGCAGCAGCCGTAGCCGTAGCCGCAACAGCAGTTGTAGCATCCCCCTAATTTGTTTGTATGTCTTTTATGTAACTAGCAGAGTTTAATCTAATAAAAAGCTATTGTTAAGTACTAATGTCTCTCTTATATATGGGCTTGGGTGACCAATGGGCAGGACATCCAGCGCTGTCCGCGCGTCCGGGCCGACGCAACCGAGCCCCAGATTAGATGCATGGATGGGTCGATCCGGACGTGTTTCTCTGGATGGGTCGCCCCGCTGGGGTGCCGCGCATGTCCCGTGTCCGCGCGAACAAGTTCGGACACGCTCGGACTAGATGGGTTGGCCAGGTGGAGATGCCCTAAGATTCGATCCAACAGTCTAGCATGTGTTCATTTCGAGAGACTAAAATCTTAGTGTTTGCTCAATAATTTTTTGTATCCCACTTGTTTGGTAAAAGCTCAGATAAACCTATAATATAGACATATAGTCAGCTATGCTGAATATGTTTGCAGTTAATAAAGAGCGTTCACTGTAGCAACTCCAGGAAGCCTGCAAGTAATTAGTGTTGGTTATTGAAAAAATATTTGTGTATGATAATGGATGCTTTATACTTATTAAAAGGTTTAAATATTATACCTGATTTCTGTCTGTATAACTAGGATGCAGGCAAGTACCTTATACCGTAATCTATTGCACATATTTTTATTTTTGTAGGGAAACGTCATGTGAATTACCTACTATAAATGTCTTATGTAAATAAAATATGTATGGTTATTTGCTATTATGGTTAGCATTTTGAAGAACTGTACTTTTGCACACCAAGGCATGTACAAAGGTCACATAGAATCATGCAATGTGGGCAGTGGAAGATCAAGATCTCTGAATTTGGCATATGCATTCTTCGGTATGGCAGGATCACACAATAACATCAATGTCCTGCAGTGCTCCAATGCCCTCGCCAAAATTATTGAAGGCACTACTCCTCAACTGCAGTTTGAGATAAATGGCCACCAGTATGACAAGGCTACTACATGTTAGATGGCATCTACCCAAGATGGTCAACATTTGTCAAGACAACTCAAACCATGTGCCCGGAGTGAAGAAAGCATGGTTTGCAACATGTCAGGAAGCTTGCAGGAAGGACGTGGAGCGGGCATATGGTATACTGCAAGCTCGATTCGCAATTGTCCGGTACCCAGTTGTTACATGGTTGAAATATGATATGTGCAAGATCATGACTGCATGTGTGATCTTGCACCACATAATCATTGAGAGCGAGCAAGAGACCCTAGTGCTTGACATTGAACTGTATTATCGCCAGGGTCCTCTTACAAGTGTTGGCCACCAGATGTCACCGATGTTTGCTTCTTTACTCACTAGGCATCGAAAACTTCGAGACGCCAATACTCATCAACAACTGCAAGATGATTTGGTGGAGCATTTGTGGAGTCTCAAAGCGGCCAAGTAGTTGATTCGTGTGTTTGAAATTGTTATTCAAAAATTATTAAATTATTTATGGACTGTATTAAACTTGTTAAACTATTTCTTTGATTTGGTGAACTCGTAATAAATTATTATGTTGAATTTTATATTTAATTTGATTTATTTTCTGTCCGTATATATTTGCATAAAAATATATAAGGAGGTGTATGGGATGAGTGGCTGGCGCACCCCAAACAGGGGAAAAAAACGTTGACGAGTGGAGATACTTCCCAGCTCCACGGTTGGTATGCGAACAGCTACACGCAGGAACGCAGGGCGACAATATGACAAGTTGGCTGTGAACCGAAGTATGCAGAAACCCGTAGCCGGCACAGGTCGTCGCAGCAGATCAGGCGGCCTGCTCATTCGCAGACGCAGCGCATTGATTGGTTTACCATGAAATCCTATTCGTGATGCTGGGAAGTCCAGGTCGCGGCCGGCCGGCCGGCCGGTGCCATGAATGCCTGCGGGCTGCCGGAGTGCCGGGTCAAATTATCAGCTGGGACTTGGCAGTGTGCTTTGAAATTCGCTGAAGGGAAGAGCGCCCTGCTTCCCTTTCCGGAGCCGACCGATCCAGGACAGGACCACGGCGGACACAGCTTCCTCCACAGCGATGGACTGATGGGAACGCATGCAGGGCTAATTCCACGACCTGACTAGTACAGTATATGTTTAGGCGCAAGTGTCACAAACGCTGCAGTGTGCAGGCTATCCATTCCCCACCCCAAAACCAAGCAGCACGTACGCGGCAACGCCTGATCCTCGCTTAAACCTTGGAGCAGGCAATGCTTAGCGAGTAAGCTAGGACTGTCAGGTGTACTTACCCAGCATAGGCTTCCTTTCCCGATCGAGTGGCCGCGAGGGCTCGGTCAATGCCAAGCGACGTGTTCCATGCTCTGTAGCGGCGTGGCGCGGCTGCAGCCTGCAGTCAGGTGACAGGTGAGGTGGTGGTGGGCGATGCGTATGGCGATTGGCGCCACCACTACCACTACCACTAGCACTGGCACTAGCACTCGGCCGAGTCCAAGTCCGTGCGCGCGGGACCAGCACGCGAAAGCCCCCCTATCGTCCCGGAAAGAAAGTCGCCAGCGATTTGCAGGTACCAACTACCTCCCCATCTCTGAAAGTTGCGACCGAGAAAGTTGCAGCAGTTCCGTGGCATGCATGACATGCGGGCTTGGACTTTGCACTCGCACTGGCTGACCAGAGTTTTCACTGTGTCCACTCCACTGGTTGTTGTCTCTTGTCTTGACCGTTCTTTTTTACGGTGCCTCCTGCCTGGCTTGCTGTAACATTTCTCGTCCGTAGATATGCATGCTATCATGGGTGAGACTGAGAGAGACTGTGAGTGACCCAAGCCCTGTCGGTTTCCACTGTCCCTTGCCTCCTTCAGCACTTTAATTTCGAGCTTCCAAGCCCATGCCGCCGCACTGTTTTTCACATTGAGTACTCGGTTCGTACGTTTGGACTTTGGACTTGGACTTGGACGGGCTGACCAGGGAACAATGCAAATCGACAGTACGATTCGAGCCGTTCCTTCTTTGGTGGAACACCTCTATGTATGGTATGCATACGTAGGGTGATACCCTACTGTCCGTCAGTTACCACGGTTTCTTGTCTGGTGCAGCATTTATTTTTTGAAACGAGGACAAAAGCTTTACTTTACTCCGATCAATTAATTAAGAAAGAAGAGTACAAGACAAATAAGGTCCAAGAGTCTGAATATACAAAAGCCTACTCTCGCGTCATTAAATTACAAATTGCACCGGGTTTTTTTATAAAAAAACTTGGCAAAAGAATTAGTACCATTTTCATTGATAAAGAAGAATTCAAAGAACAAGTGCCTAGCACAAGTCCTAGGGCTTTGCAAATTGAAAAGGACTAAAGCATGCTCTCTCGGAACTACATTACTCGAGAACTTCGTTCAAGCGAATCTCCACATTTTTGCTTCTTCTTTGATCTTTGCAAAGATTATGTGTTCGAGATACATGATGCCGAAAAACCCTGACATTCATATCTTTCCAAACTTCCCAACAAACGAGCACAAGCAAACATGCCATTGCTCGAGTGTAGCATCGCTCTGTCCTAGGAACCGTTTTGCTCCTCATGATTTTTCCTGTAAACTTCAGACAGAGTTCTCTGTAAAATTTCTCGTTGTTTCTTAGTAGTATCATGAATTTTCTACCCTTAATGGTCGTAGCAGCTTGTCTAACATTTGCTTCCTCCATCAATTGCATTATTCTAGATAGCTTGTCAATTTCAATTTCTTGACATGACTACAACTTATTGTCAGTTTACTTGACTAGTGCCAGCTCATATAATGTTGTGATTTTGTTTAATGGCCTCTAACTGGGGCGCATATAGGCGACCCCAAAATTATAGTCACTACTTCTGTCTTGGAAATTTTGGTATTTTTTGCCGATATGTCGTTTGAATAACATTCAAAGGTTGATCTCGTTAGTTTTCATTGTGTTACTTCTTTTGCCATTATGATTGCTCCATCCATTTTCAACCACATATTCAAGGTCAAAGAAAATATCACGAATCATCCACATTTAACGGTAATCTCAAGCATTAAACTGCCAGATAGCGTTTTCTAAATGAAGATTGCAACTCACTGCCACCATCTCTAGAGAGGTTGCTCATATAGCTTGCACAACATCCCACTAAAGGAACACATCAAGATGCTGACGGCTATATGTTGGAGCTGTTGGCGTAGACCCCGAGGCGGGCAGCCAAGCAAACCGACCGTCGCCGTAGGTTGGAATAGCCCGACGACAGCCATCGGTGTAGACCGGGCCGTCGATGTAGTGGATTGGACATGACAGCGATGCGGCGGCATCAAGGCTACGCAAGCCGGCGGCATAGCTATTTTCCCTTTTTGCCACATTAATCCTAAAAAAATCATAAGTAAATCATTCTAATTCAAAAAATACTTATAATATATCAAAATTTGCAGAAAAATAAGGTCTATCTATATAAACTCCAATATTACATATTTTTGTTGAATAAAATATAAAAACATTACATATACTTTCATATAACATATTTTTCATTTTCTGAGTGCCAAAAACATGGTGTTTTGTGAAGAAACCACCAAATGATAGATTTAAAATGGTAACACCCCATTTTTTAAAAATACTAGGCCATCTTGTATGGACAATGTCCCAATCAGGATACCTTAAACCTATTCATCCATCCCTCATAAAAATAGAAAATCTTACCGAATCGGTAGGAAGTGGGTCAGATTTCAACTACAGGTACATGATCTGATGCTCATGATTTTTTGAAAAAATCATTTTTAGGTTCATAATATGCTTTTTTTATTAGAGATCCACTATAAATTTAGCAAGGCTCATCTCCGAGCTAAGAATCTTCATGCCCGTCATTTTGACCATAGTTTGAAACGAACATAAGAGATTTAAAAACGATACAAACAATGTAAAACCTTCGTGTGGTGTTATATTATGTGTCATAGTTGCAAGAAAAAACATAAAACTTGGTATATTGATTGCATCTCAAACCTTCTTAGAAATAAGCTATCATATTCGAGGTTTCATGGTTACTAGGACAAACAACCAATTTTATGACTAAAATCATAGAATAGTTTGTGATAATGTGAACATATTATACACACATGTGCATCATGGGATGGAGAACAATATTGCTGGACGAAGATTTTTCCTTTTCGTCGCACTAAAAAACCATTTTCCATTTTCCGAGTGTCAAAAACTGGTATTCTATGAAGCAACCACCAAATGAAAGATTAAAAATAGCACCACCCCATTTTTCAAAAATACTAGGCCAAACTGCATGGACAATTTCCCAATCGGGATATCTTAAACCTTTCTGTCCACCCCTCGTGAAAAAGACAATTTCCTGCCAAATCGGTAAAAAGTGAGTCAGATTTAAACTACATGTACATGATAAGATGCTTATGTTTTTTTTTTTGAAAAAATCATTTTTAGTTTCACAATATGATATTTCATCAGAGATCCACTACAAGTTTAGCGAGGCTTGGCCCTGAGCTAAGGATTTTTTACAAACCTCAAATTCAAAAGGGAAATTTTGACATGATTTTTTGAAGATTTGAACACTATTAAATGAATTTTATTTTAAAATAAATTATGCATGATTGAAAAGATGATAGGGATGTCATGTTTGGATTCTCTCATTTTTCTGATCGATTTAGACATATTATTTTTTGAATTTAATTTACGGATTTAAAGATATAAATTATTCCATATTAAATAGAAAAAGGAAAAATATTCATTTTATTGTTATTTGAATTCAGGATTATTATTACTTATTCATTTTTGTTTACTTAAATAATTGTTTGAAATTTAAAAAATAAAGGTGTGTGATACCATGGTCCAAGGATTAAGAGGATTGATATGATAGTATTATCAATAAGGTGTAATTTACTTATCGGAAGCTCACACGGAAAGAAGAGAGAAGTTAAGCATGTTGGAATTTAAGTATTGTTAGGATGAATGACTGGCCGAAAAGTTTAACCATGGGTATAGTTTAACCAGAGATTAATCATACTTAGAGTTAAAAAGATGCTTGTAAGATGAATGAGTCAAATCATTAAAAAATATGCTCGTGAGATTAATGAGTCAAAAAATTCAAAAAATATAAAAAAATATTGAGATTTTTTTAAAAAAACTAGGCTAATGATAACGCTGTCGGCGTAGCTATCGCGAGACTAAACGGCCGTCAACCGTCGATGGGGACCCGTAGACGCTACGCCAACGGTCTTCCATACACCGACGACCAAAAGGACTATGCCTACGAGGCAAGACGCCGACGACATCCGTCAGTCGTAGTCTACACAAACCGTAATCGCGAGCTAAGCCAAAAGGAGTTGGCAGTCGGCGTCTGCCTTATTTCCTATAGTGCCCGATATTTAAATAGATTCATAACTTTTATAGATAAGACATATAACGAGTGACACTTTGTTATTCCACCTCCATTATTTTTGCAACATTTTTTAATAAACATTGAATACATATAGACATACATACATATGCATATCCCCCCACACATACTTACACAATATTTACTGAAAACCGGAATCAACAAGCTTAAATTTTGACAAAGTCACCACACGGACACGGAGGTCCGTTGTTGATGAAAACATGGACTCCTACCGAAAGAATACTCCATGTTTATGAGACACACATGGCGTACGACCTAGTGTTTAATTCATGTGTAGAGTGTACTAGAGGCACAACAACCTGGGATTTGGCAATAGAATTTTCCTATATTTTACATAGTTTGAGATACACTTTTAGAATATAACCTTGATGAAGAACTAGTCCAATAATACATAATTGAAGGGAATATGCCCGACATGCAATAATAAAATGGTTATTATCGTATTCCTTATTTATGATAAATATTTATTTTGCATGCTATAATTGTATTAATACGGAAACGTTAATACATGTGTGTTTAATAAACAAAAAGGAAGTTTCTAGTTATGCCTCTCTTATAAACTAACTCGTTGATTAACAAGATGATCAAATGTTTCCTAATCATGGACATTGGATGTTGTTAATAACGAGATCACAATATTAGTGTAATGGTGTGATAAACATTCATCCGAAGTATAGCATTACGATCAAAATCATTGAGTTTATATTGCTATAAAAACTTACAAAGTGATCTTAATCCTTAGACCATGAGATCATGTTAATCACTAACACCGAAAGAGTCTCTTAATAACATCAAACGTCACACCATAACAGGATGATTATAAAGATGGGTTCAGAACTACTAAAGTGTTATGTTGAGGCCCATGGATCGAGAGTGAAATTTGTTCATCGTGATGACGGATAGATATGCTCTGGGCCCTCTCGGTGATATCACATTGATTAGCTTGCAAGCAAGTGATTTTATTACTAGAATGTTATATCACGGGAACAAGAAAAGAGTGCATGTCAGTAACGAGATCAAACTAGGTGTGGAGATACCGATGATCGAATCTCGGACATGTAATATATCGCAAAACAAAGGGATTAAAATACTAGCCTAAAATGTTCTCGCGATCACAAGAAAGTCATCGCTGCATGTGTGGGAGTCAGTATGGGTCTCCAGATCCCGCTTCTGATTATTGATCCGAGAAGGGTCTCGATCATGTCCGCATTATTCGCGAACCGTAGGGTGACACACTTAAGAGATATCGACATCCATTTGGAGCAAAAGTTTCATGCCGAAAAGAATAACATGTGCAGGAATTTATTTTACTAGATACCGAAACAGGTTTTCGGGTGAAATTGCAGAAAGTATTTTTGCATGTGAAATGAAATACTAGCAAGGGGTTATATGAGAATGTTTGTCATTAAAGTAATTGACAAAATTCTGAATAAATAAAAGGATTTTTATTTAATAAGAGTTTGCATTAAATTTGGTGGAAATTTAATGGGAATTTGAGTGGGTTTTTGAGTGGAGGAAACTGAAAGGCATTTGAGTGAGTGGAGTGTCCACCCACATGAATGAGGAAGAGGTGGGGGAAGCCCCATGGCTGGGCGCCATGTCCCTTGGGTGCCCCCTCTCCCCTATAAAAGGCCCCCCTCTCAAAACACACCTCCTCGTGAAGGATCTCTCTCCTCCTCTAGTATTTATCCCCCATGGTCTCGGACTAGCGAGATACATGTTTCCGGTGGATTTTCGGCAAGAAAGAGTTGTGCTTCCGCTGCATCTCTGAAGCGAGGACGCGGAGGTTGCTCGGCGCCTCGAACATGTGTGCGAGCACGGATGTGCCGTTGTTTTGCGGCGCTAGGATTTCCTCTCGATCTTGAGATTGGCAAGAGATCGTTTACATCAACCACGAGTTTGGAATCGTTAAGATTTGTCCGTCTTCAAGGGTATGTTCTCTACGTATGTATATCCGCCCGTTGCTTGTATCTAGTAGATAGATCTTGGTACATAGTTGTTGCCATCGTAGAAATTTTTTTGTTTTCTATGTTGTGAACCCTACAGTGGTATCAGAGCCGGATCTATGCGTAGATGCTTTGCACGGGTAGTACACATATGAGTATGTGGGCGATGATGATCATTTTATTGCTTCTTAGTTGTACTTTGGATATTGGTGGCATAGTGGGATGAAGCGGTCCGGACAAACTTTACATGTCATCGCACATGAGACATGTTCCACGCTTGACATGCAACTAGTTTTGCATAAGTGGCTAGCGGGTGTATGTCTCTCCTACTATAGTCAATATCTAATTTGCAACGAGTTGTCAACAATTTGGTTATCCTCGTTGTGGTTCATATTCGTAGGTAAGAACGGTTCTATCTTTGAAAGCCCTAAGCCACGTAAAACTTGCAATGGATAAATTAGAGGCGTCTAGTTTAGATTGTTGCTGGGCTAGTGTTATGATATAGTGATGTTGTAAGTCAAATTATAAGATGATACTCTTACAACACGCATAACGTGTAGGTTCCATAGACCTTGGCCTTACACATAGAGGCATGATAGAGATCATACCATGGTGCACATCATGGAGATCATATGCGGGAACCATATCATTTCACTTACAAACATGTGATGTTTGATTGCATGTTATATTGCTTGTTTGGTGTTTTATTAGCATAATAAGATGATCCCTCATTTAGATATCAAGATAAAAATGTGTTCTTCCTTAAGTATGCACCGACAATGTTTCGTCGTTTCAAGACATCACATGATGATCGGGTGTACTTGAATCCACGAGCATATCTCGGGTGTAAGACAGTTATACACGCGAATACTAAGGTCCTTACTTGGCGAGCCTAGCATGTACAGACATGGCCTCGGAACACGGACCGAAAGGTTAAGCATGAGTCATATGTTTTGATATGATGACCATATGTATGCTCGCCTTTGAAGCTACACCGACTCACGTGATGATCGGACTTGGTGTAGTGAATTTGGTTCATGTAATCATCAAAAAGGCACGAGGGATGTCATTTTTGAGTGGGAGTTCATTTCTAATTTGGATTAGTAAAACTCAATTTATCATAAATTAAATCAAAGTGAATTTTCATAATTTGTTGTGGTCATTGGAATTCGTTCACCACCTTATGCTTAGTTGTAATGGAGATAATAGAACTATAGAATTCTGGATATTTACTTTACGAACTGGTATCGTATTGTGTTGAGTGTCAATCTAAAGTTTAAAGTCCTGTTGCAAACTTTCAGCAAACTCTGTTTACTCCGTAAAATAATAATTTGTATTAAATCGAGAGTAACAATTCCAGTGTTAGTATCCTAAGTATCATATTTGCCTCCATGATTCTTGATTGATTTAATATCAAGTTTATCTAGGAGCTGAAAGAATTGTTTCAAAAACCATCATGTGTGACAGATATAACGATATCTGAAACAATGTTTTGGTTGCAATATGATAGAGTATAATGTATGTTCTCATATTAGATAAGAATTTACAAAGGTTGGAGATGCTAGACATCCTAATCATCCAAAAGGGTTTTGGAAAGTAACGTTATACTCACGATTCGTCTTTATAAGCTACATTAGCTTGATCATGAAAGTCGTCATGATAATGATGAATAGAAGATGTATGTAAAGTGTTTACTACACTAAAAGATTACTAAAGAATGGATTTTGAAAGAATACCGATCATTTTGATGATGGTGATCTACTTCAAAGTGCAAGTCCAAAGGTATTATTATTTGAATATACACGCTTTGGACTATGTGTCATGTATATGGCACCACTTTTGATGTTGATAGATTCTTTCAAAAGGAAAAAGGAAATGCTGAAAGAGAATCTATAAAATATATTTGGCAGAAACGAAAATACTGGAAATATCCAGTTTAGGTATATAGATGATATACATGCTATGGTTGTATTCTTTGCTTGTTAAACAATGTGGTTCTTGGGTATTGGATACCGAATTGGTTGGTATGAAATTTCATACAGAATGACGCAATTCATGAACAACAATGGCCTAAGTAACTAGCAAGAGAATATGTGATGATGTTCATCGAAAACAAACAAACTGTTGTTTGTATTTCTCGTTGACATCGAAGCTTGCCTTCAAGATTTGTTTTAATAATAGTTATTTAAATCAAGTATTATGAGAACAAAGGTTGTTCAAATAATTACCGTATTCCATATAATATGGATGATTTACAAATC